>CM046877.1:334032496-334677496 GCA_025667525.1 Glebionis coronaria | reverse complement strand
CTCATAATATGGTATCTACATAAACATTGCATCCGGTAACCTCCAAGTCCCGGCTAAACTCTGTCTAGCTTGCGTCTTTTTTAGACGACACGTAATCAGCTTTAAACAAACCGAAGAGACAATGTAATCAATCACCTGTTGAGATGTACGCTTCTTCAATCTAAAAAGCCTCCAATTGCGTTCTTGCCAAATAAAGTAAGCTGCTGAAGCTAACACGAGCTTTGCAATAACACTTCTAGACGACTTCCTCTTAGCATAGGGAAGAATCACTATTATTATATCATCAAAAATGGAAGAAACAGTTTGAATACCAGCCAAATCACGAACATGGGACCAAACTTGTTGAGAAATGGACATTCAAAGAATAAACGTTCCTGAGAGTCCGGTTGAACCTCACAAAGAGGACACTCCGCAGCAAGTGATGAAGAAATATCTCACATACTAACACGATCCTGAGTCTTCAATCGCTTATTAAATACAAACCAAAGATTGAATGCATGCTGAGGAATACAATCCGTAAACCAAGCAACCTGAGACCACGTCACCTTATGCATACGCGGTCTAATGAAGGACCACACTTCAGCAATCGAAAAAACCTTTATGTTTTCCCCATCTTGTTGAATCTGATCACATGTGCCCTCCATAACCGAATGTATAGACATTCTTTGTAGGAAAGCATACTTGCTGGTCAAACTATTAGGCCACGCCCATTGACCATTATGAATAATAGCATGAACGTTGGTATTCATAGTGAGACCTGCCCTATGATTCTCCCTCGGGGTAATATGATCAACTAAGGGGCTATAATCACACCACCTATAAAACCAAACCAACGTCGTCATTCCATTACCAATATTGTGCCACATGAACTCTCGGATGAAAGGACGTAATTGTAATATCTTTCTCCATCCCCACGATAAGTTTCTGCGACAAGGAATATCCCAATAATTACGACCCTGAAGTTTATTTACATGTATCCATTGAACCCACAACGACTCCTTTAACAATAAAAGTTTCCATATATGGGAAGTCATAAGGGCCTTATTAAACATCCCCAACCAGCGAATACCAAGTCCACCCTCGTCCTTAGGAAGACAAAAAATCTCCCATGACACTTTTGCACGCCCTGATTTCAGATTATCTTGAGACCAAAGAAAGTTACGCATGATTTGCTCAATATCTAAAAGAACTCGACAAGGGAGATCAAACACCGATGCCCAATATATATGCATGGAACTTAGGACTGACCTCACAAGTTGAAGATGACCCGCTGTCGATAGAGACTTATTCTTCCAATCATTAACACGTGATTGAAATTTCTCAACAAGATCTTTACAATCCCTGAAAATCAGCCTAGATGATACTAAAGGGACACCAAGATATTTAACCGGGAGCGTACCTTCTTCAAAAGGAAGAATATTCAGAATGGATGTCTTCACAAAACTGAGCACATTGCAAAAGAAATCTGTACTCTTAGGCAGACTCGGATCTAGCCCTGACGCCTCCTTAAACTCTTCTAAAGACTCCTTAATAAGAGAAGCTTATTTGTTTCAGCTTATAATAGTGACATAAAATATCCTCAAATACTACAACAGAATATTACACTTTGACACACAAACTACCATTTTTTGCAACCATAACCAAAAACGCATCTCTATCTTCAGGGCGGTTTGACAATGGTGCACCCATTTTCACTCGCCCACCATTGTTGTCGTACATTTCTGTTTCTCCTGTTATTTGTTTGGGAATGTAGATTGTATAACCACGACCATAACTATAACTATAATTCTAGCATTCTTTGGTCGAGCTTTATTGATAGGTACAGACAAAGACTAGATACCAGGCGGACTTTTTGATATGTTTATTTTCTTTGGTGATGAACCCAAAGATTCATTTTGTCTAGGAATATATTAGGTAATTGTGACTATTTTTTTTCTTATATTACTTGTTATTTGTGTTCTCTACTCAGGTTTGGGATTCGGTCAAGGTTTTGGCGGATTTGCAGAATCTAGGTCCGAATTTTGGATCTATTATGGTTCAGATTTTGCCAAATACTAGTAGGCGTCAAGCTGGGAGTGTTATTGCCAAGTTGGTGATTGCTGCTAGTACGTATTACATTTGGCAGGAGAGAAACTGAAGGTTGTTTCGGAATGCTAAACGATCTTCGTCTCAATTGGTAGAGATTATTAAATTTTCGGTTAGGCTTAAGCTGTTAACTTGTAGATTTAAGAAATCGCAGGTTGGAAGGAAGTTTATTCGTCTATGGGAGCTCCAGGTTTCTATTGAAGTCTAAGGAATTGGTTGTCTCTTATGTAGTGTTTTCGACTTGTTTGTAACCACGAGGGTTTATCTCGTTTGGTGTTGAATGTTCAAGCTTTGTCTTGAGGTTAATGTAGTACTTCAACCACATTCCATTGGATTGTAATGTTTTTGGGTGTAATATATTTTATCGGGGCTGTTAAACCCTTTTACCCAAAAAATATATTACTTGTTATTCTATCATTCTATATCTAACTACAGGTCAACGAAAATGAGTGTAGAATGTTTATGTTATATGTTGTCATTATTTGCTTATCAGCAGGTAGACTCTTTTACTCATTCAAAGATATAAATAAAAAATTTGAGTTGCTGTTGTTGGGCCAATGAAAGTCTTAACTATGGCTCATTCTAGATTTGTTTTAAATTAGACTAAGTGTTATGAGTCCCTGATGAAGACCAACGATAGGGACTAGACCAGCTGAAAGCAAAGCCTCAAATGGCACACCAGAAACATTCAAGTCAAAGACAACGTCAGAGAAGTCAAAGATTATCTGAATTCATACTCACCAGCAGTTATGGAAATGCTGGTATGTAGAAGGAATGTGATGGTGTTCAAGGACCTCTGAGATGACAATAATCAAAGGTTAGTTACAACCTTTTGAAGATTAAGCAAGCAGAGACTTGCCTTATCCTTTATAGTTTAGGTGGGAAAATCTCTAATGTACTTTGGGCGGGACAAAGTAGAGATTTAAGATAAAGAAGCCTAGTATGATCTAGTGAGAGAAAGTGAACAGTTGGCGGAACTGTTCACAGAAAGTTGGTTAAAAGCATGTTTGGATATAGACATGCATTTAATGATGTGTACTACTTCCATACAGAAGTTGACACATGTCAACTACCCCTACTAAGGTAGCAACCTCGTATCACTATAAATAGGAGTTTAGAATGTGGAGAAAAACAACCCTTGTGCTTATTATCATTACCTTTGTTTTTCTCTCATTCAACCTCTGGAGTCCTCAGCTATTAACCAGCGAATCCTAGGTTCACTTGTAAACTTGAGTATCGAATCAAGTTTACTTGTTCAAGGGTTCTTTCTTTATTTTCATTCAACGAGTGTATCCATAACACTTTGTAATACTTTTTTTATAAGTTAATAAAGCATTACGCGTTTGAAAAGTAAAATCACTAAGTGTTATTTGTGAATTCGAGTTATAGTATTAACAATAGGTGTATTTTGGGACTTTTAGCTGTATACTTTCATATCTTAAAATACTTTCTTAGAATACCTGATACGTGATGGTAAGTAAAAGAAATTCTAGGCTAACAGTTACCTTATTGTCTGATTTATCTAGAATACTTTTCTTTCAATAATCGTCAAGACACTTCAAAATCTAATTTGTGTCAATCTTAAAATGTGCATATATTAAACAAGCTAGTGGATCAGTTGTATATATTTTTCGTGGTTCCTTTTCTCGTCTTAAAACATCTTTGTTTTTTCTCTAAACTCAGAACAAAGCTAGAGTTTCAAAGGTAAGGCTATTGGCAATAAACGTTTATGTCATTTATCATTTGATAAAATATCGATATTATCATATTACATAACATCATCTGTCATTTGATAAAATACCGATATTATCATATTACATCTGAAAATAGATATGCTGCAAGTTCCATACATCAGAGGGTCTCAACAATTCATCATCTCCTAAGTTTTCTAGTTTATCCCCTCATTTCCTAATAATAGTTATGTCACAACATTTGCAATGACTGTACTTCACGTCATTAATAGTTTAAATTTTGACAATGTATGTGGAGTAAATAAAAAGAGCAGAAGCCATACAAATGCGCTTCTTCTCTATATCTATTTGATTGGACTCTACTATGAAAACAAACGAAACGACAAACTTCCCATATATATTAATGACTAATGGGAGAACAAGCAAATGAAAGTAACGAAAGATAAGACACAATCATAATAATATCCAAATAGCTAATTGTTGGTTGAGAAAAGGTAGGCAATGGTTAACCGCTAATCCTTAATCACACTTTTTTCCATCTACACAAAAACTAAGATCTAGTGCCCATTATTGGCCAAAAGTGAAGTACATGCCTTAGACATCAGACTACACCACATCACCCTTCTATGCAATTTTTCCTAATTTGAAGACAGCGACAACATAAAGTCGTGTGTTCTTCAGGCTATAACCATCAGATATAAGTAAAACATCTGATGTAAAACTTACTCAACTACGGTGGCATCTTTCATAAAGTTAATTTAAGGACTAAAATCATAAAAATAGAAACCAAACATACTAATTCACAAAAATGGAGAGGTAACACTTACGTGTTTTTCATTAAAGAAAGACTCATTTCTTGACGCGATAATTGATCCTTAATTTATTGCTTGTTTGGCCATTAATATCTCAACAAAGACACTCGTGCATCATAGGTATGTTTGAAAAACATTCACATTCTGATCACAATAAAAATAATTTGATATAAACTTATATGTTTATCCATGTTTGTCACACAATCAATTAATGATTATAGTTAAAATGCGAGGACTGTTAACCCCAGCCCACACAACAACAACTAAAGCTCTTACTAATATCGGCCATGGCTGCAAACCTGATCTCAAACAGGCTTCCCTACCAAGACACCCATACACAATAGTTGTTTTTATATAAACACTCAATAGCCAGGTAAAATTCATGGGGCACTGATGAGACTGCTTTTATACATAATCTCATCGTCTAAAAAGGGCTTAAAATGCATTAAATATCATCAAAATACCCCAATATATGCTTGTGTTTGTTGCTTGTGTATTTTAGGTACGGATATTGAGAAAATGACAAAAGATCACACGAATCATGCAAAAACGAACACAGGAAATGAAGTCGCACATTGAACCAAGCCCTAATGAAGAATTTTCCAAAGAAAACCCTTGAAGATTTGAATATTTATGAAGAAGGGTCCTCCAATATTGGAGAATTGACTCTTTATACCCTTGTATCCTCATAATTACAAGATTGGTCCCTAAAGTTTGTCAATATTGCAAAAAGGGCACTCCACTTTGAAGAATTGGCAATTTTAGTCCCTCAACAAAACTAAAATGTCAATATTAGTCCTTCTCAAAGTCAAACATACCATGAAGAACTCCAAGTTACAAGAATTACAAATTTGGTCCTTTGAAAATCTCAAAATTACCAAAAGGACCCTTGACTTTGAAGACTTGGCAAAAATGGTCCCTCATTAATCATGACTTGGCAATTTTAGTCCTCCAAAATGTCAAATATAGAAGTCAAGACCATTATCCTTGAAGAAAATACCAAATCAGTCCTTCAAGAATCAAGAAATGGCAAGCAATACCCCTGAAAATACTTTGGAAAAGTATTTGGGGCAAAAGTGTGAAAAATGAAACTTTATTACAAAGGGAATCCGGATTTGTGGGGTTTATTTACAAAGTGAAACAAGTTTGGAAGACAAGGGGTGATTTCTGCCAAGACAAGGAAGATACCTAGACCAGTGGGGGCTTGACACGTGCCCCACTAACACCCCACAACCAATCAAAACCCACCATTGCTCCACCTCATCATCCACTCACCGTTTATTCATTAATTAACTTTTCAAATGTTAATTAATAATAAAAACACGTGCTAAACATTTTTTAAACCTTAAACCAAGATCAAAACAGCTGTTCTTGGTGTTCTTCACAAATTTGGGTTTTCTTAATTGTGTAACAATTAACCAACCAAACCTTCCAGATTTATGATTAAGCATGCTTTAATCATAACCCAACCTTGAAAAATACTTGCCACATCACTCCTTTGTCCCACACATGATTCCCTGCTGCAACAAAGAAGAAACTGCCAAAATTGTGACAGCCATCCGACGAATGTGATTCTAGCTTACTTTCTAAGCTCATTACAAGCCATTGGATTCACTTTTATCTTGCCAGCTCCACAACAATCCAAAATCAGTCACATGATCTTCAAGGAGTTCAAACTTCACAAGGGCATAATGGGGACTTCACCAAGCATTAGGGTTACGTTTTATTGCTTTCTATTCATCACTTGTAGCCTATATAAAGGCCTTAGGGTATCACTTTGAGCCCTGCTCTTGAATTTTCATTTGTTCAAAATTCTGTAAATCTCATATTCAGTTAATGAAATGTGTTTGAATCTTCGAAGAAAACTCAAGTGCCATTGTTGTTTACTACTTATTATTGCTCTTAGTTTGTTAATCTTGAATCTCAAAACCTGTTTTCAAGGAGTGTGCAAAAGTTTGCACATTTTCCTTCAAGCTTGATATTTTGTTAAGTTTCTTGGTACACCTTGGAATTCTTGGGCTATAAAGCTGATCATAGCATCCTGATATTGAGTTATCAAGGTGTGGCGAAGCCTATAACTTGGGGATAATCAAAATGGGATACAAGAGTTGTATTAATCAAGGCTTTTTTACCTTACTGTTTTTGATATTTTGCTTCTAACCTTGTTGAATCTTAGCAGGCTTTGTTGTGGAAGCTTGTACTTGTTCTTGCTAGTACATAAGCTCAAAATTTGTGGGTGTGGATGTACATCCATGAGGTTTGCATACTTAATCCCAAAATCTGTTAAAATCTTGATTTTTGGTGATATTTGTGTGTGACTTGTGTTCTTGCTGATTTTGTGGCTTAATCTTGTTCTAATCTGTTTATCTCATCTGTTGTTGTGTTGATTTGGGCTTGGGTAACCTTGGAATGCATTTTTGATTTGAAAATCTTGATTTGAAAAGTTAAAAGGGTGTTTGGGATTACCTGTCTTGAATCATAAGTTGTTATTGAGTGGTTAGAAGTTTGTGTTTGTGCTTTGTATCTGTTAAATACTTGGTTGAGTGCATATTGCTACAAGTTTTTGGGTTTGAAACCTCAAATCAAACATTATGCTATATCTCATTGAGTTTAACTGTTTTTGACCTAAGATTTTGGTAAAATCTAGAATTTATGCATGCTTAGGGTTAAAAGTTGTTAAAACATCATTTATATAAAATATGTGATAGATCTGAGTGATTGAATTTGGCTTGTTGGTCAATTGCATCAGCAAAAGTAAAAACTGCATGTTTAGTGTTCATCAGTAACTTTAAGTGCTTGAATCTTGCTCAATACTTCGAATCAGTGAATGAAACCTGTTTAGACTTGCTTATTTAAGTTTAATATTGCTTGTGTATGCATTTGGTTATGTTTGGCTGGCTGAATTGTACTATAAGTGCTTATTGAATCATAACTGCTCATTGTTCTAAGTTTGGTGCATATCTGGTGATTGATTGAATTAACTGTACTAATTGGCTGTTGTTGATTGTGATTTCTTTGTTGTATTTGACTCCTCTTTATCCACTGATCATTTGGGTGCCTTTGTGTAACTTGAATCTCCAAAAAAGTCAGTAAAGACAAAAAAGTCAACAAGTCAAGCAGTGGAAAACGTTTCCACTGCTCAACACCCAAAACTAGCCCCTGCTAGTGCAATTTTTCAGTTAGCTTATCAATAAGCCATTTTGGCTTATCCAGACCTGCAACAACTTATTTTTTGTGATAGATCTTCATTATTTGACCCATTTGATTGAACTGGAGCTTATTAGACTTTGACTTTGACTTTTTGCTAGAAAACCAACTCATTTGACTTTTTCATAAGTGCTTATTTGCTTATTCCAGCTTATTGAGTGAACTTATTTGAATTGTTTTTTGTTGATTAAGCTTAGTTAAGTCATTTAAAAGCTTTTTCAATTTGAATCAGCTCTTGGGATAGCCTAGAACTCAAAAACGACTATTTTGTCGTTTTCTGTAGATTGCTTTTTGCATTTTCAGGCTTATTCCTTTGGCTTATTTCAAATTTCTTTTTACAGTAGTCTTAAGCAACTCAAAAGAAGCTTGTGTGTCTAATTTGAGCTTATGGCATCAGCTTATAGCTTAATGGGCCAAAAAGCCCATTAAGAATAAGCTGTTTGGTATAAGTCAGCTTATTTCACATTTTCAGCTTTTGGGCCTTTGAAAAATTATGCTTAAAATCAAATTTTGAGTCAGATAGGAGTTTTTGGGCTTAATTGGACAACATTTTTCTTATTGGGCCTTAAATTGCCCATTAAGGGGTCTGTTTGGACTTTTGGCCCATTTGGAGGCCCATTAGGGGTATTTTTGTAATTTCAACTTCATTTTCTGTTTATTTAGGTTAAATTAAGCTAGTTTGCAAGTTTTTAGATTTTTTTATAAATTTTGGATTTTTAATATTATTTTATTATTAAAAATTAAAATTTAGTTTTTTCAAGTTTTTACATTTTTCTTAGGTTAAATACATAAAGTTAGGAATTTTACAACTTTTAGAATATTTTTATTGGTCTTAGATTAATTTTTATAATTATTTTAAGTTTTAATAGTTTTTAATTGTTTTTAAATAGTTTAAATTAATTTAAAAATTTTCAAAAATAGTTTTAAATTAAGTTAGGGTCTTTTAGAGGTTTACATTTGAAAAAATCTCATTTTGGGCTCTTTTTCAATTAAATTGATTTTTAGGGCTTTAATTAGCATTAAAAAAATCATTATTTAATTAAATAAAAGGTTTGGGTGATTTTTAATTTTTTGTAAACTCTAATTACATTATTTAGATTTATTGCAATTTTTTAGGAATTTTTAGGGTAAATTTTTTATTTTGGTGCTTTTTACGGTTTTACGTGTACGACCTTTTCGTCTTAGTGTAATCCGTCATCGTAACCATCATTCTCTTCTTATCCCATTTCTATTTTCTTTCTCATATACATATAATCACATAATTAATCATCTCTCTACACAACACACTAGCCTCCTTGGGAAATGAACTTTCACCATTGGTCATTAGTGCTTGGTTTTCCTAAACCGACACTTAATACTTTCCACTATTTTATGCTCTTTTCCTAAACGGTAGTAAAAAGGCTACATCAATTTTGGCGCCGCTTCCGGGGAGGCGTGTTGTGTTTTGATTTGGCAATTGTTGTTTTTATATATAACCATAATATCTATTTGTATTAGTAGCACTCTACTAATACGTATTATCGGTTTTTCGTTTTTTGTGTGAATACTATTACTATATTCTATACGTAGAACAATAAATTCACAAGTACTCCAAAAGTGTGAAAACACAACCTTGACTTGGTAGGTCATTACCCAATCATTGTATTCGAATCTCAAACAAGAAAGAAAAGGCAAAAATAGATAAATACTTTCGTGAAGCTCAATTTTGAAAAATACAAACTATAAGGTGGGTATAAGGCGGATATTATAAAATATATCCTAAGGAAAAAGGCTCTTAAGTGCTTCGCGCCGCCTCGTTTCCACGCTTGCTTGTGAGTATTTGATTTTGAGAGCTAATCGAGGGTTTTGCCGCCCAAAGTATTATTAAGTATCATATATACTTTCTTGGTTTCATTGATTAAACCCTCTTGAACGTTTTGGTGTTCCACCAACGTTCTAAAGTCATCGAAGGCGTTCAATTCATGTGATCGTTTTCATTCCTTGAGGCTTCTTTAATCAAGAGATTTGATTAAGGATGAGATTTGTAGATTTTGGTCTACTTAATACAATCACAAAAATCCAAAAAAAGTAAAAACAATCAAAAACCACAAAAAAATTGAAAAATACAAAACACCAAAAAGAATCGTCTTTGCTCACCCCCACGTTGTACGTGACATTTATGCTTACTTGTAATCAAGCAAGACGTGCACGTAAACGAAAAAACCGAAAGGAGTTAACACCTACTCCTAATCTTTCTAGTGAGGAGTCTCCTTTTGACGAACCCATTGTAAGAGAAGAACCAACCATGGCGAATCGAACTATGATGGAGTTACTTAAAGTACCCACCGAGGGTTATGGAGAGGCTATTGTAATTCCCGCTATCCTTGCGGAGAATTTTGAAGTGAAAACGGGTTTGTTGTCGATGATCCAAAACAACAAATTCCGTTGTGATGAAAAGGACTACCCGCACAACCATATCCGCCAATTCAATCGTCTTACCACCAATTGCAAATTTAAGGATGTTGCTAATGACTCGATTAAAATGATGCTTTTTCCGTATTCCTTAGCGGGACCCGCTAAAATTTGGTTAGAGAAAGAGCCACCAAATTCTATATTGACGTGGAAGGATCTCGTGTCTAAATTGTGAACCAATTTTTTTCCGCCCTCTAAGACTACGCATTTGAAAAACGAGATTTCAAAATTTTCACAAGAACTTAATGAAAGTTTTTCAACGGCTTGGAATAGGTTTAAGAAAATGTTACATGAGTGTCCTCATCACGGTTTTTCTGACTTGCATCAAATTGACTCGTTTTACAATGGACTTAATGATCATGAAAGGGATTATTTAAATGCCGGTGTGGGTGGTAATTTTTTGTGTAAAACGGTTGAGGAAGCTTTGGTGATAATTGAGAATAGATCTAAGGTGTATAGTCCTCGTAGCACGTCTAGTGTTCAAAATGCTTCGTCTTCGGCTTCACCTTCTTTGTCTACTACCATCGATGCTTGCCAAATTGAGGCGAACTTGGAAAACAAAATCTTTGATAAGCTTAAAGGTCTTTTGATTGAGTTCAAAGTTGGAGAACCAAGTGCTCCCGCTACGGCTAAAGCGGTTGAGGTTTCATGCATGTATTGTGGTGGAGGTCATGATTTCTCCTAGTGCATTACCAACGGTGGTAACACTTCGAGTGCCTACGCGGCTACAGGAACTTACAACCAAAACGGTCAAGTTACCCGCTCCAATCAATTGACTCCACCGGGTTTTGGTTCAAATCAAAATGCTAACAACAATTATTGTAACAATCAAGTTGGTTTAAAAACAATTACAACAAAGGAAACAATGGTAATCAAGGGGCTAATAATCAAGTTTCAAACAAAAATCAAAATGATTTTTAAAACAACAACAAAAGTTTGCAAACGTTGAAAGATCTTCCAAATGAATTTGTTGAATACGCTAATGGGAACGATGCTAGGTTTGACAACATTCAAAGAGAAATCATTAGCCTAAGATCCGAGTTTAAGAACGACTTGAAGAAAGAGTTGAAAAATGAGTTAGCAAATGAGCTTAAAATCCATACAAACAAAATGGAAGGAAATGTAACAAGGTTACAACAAAACCAACAAAAAATGGAACAAGGGAAACATGAAATTAAGCAAGAGATGATTAAAGCCGAGAAGAGACAATCCATGTTTGAGGATAAAATTTCATCTATGTTTGAGGCACTTATGTGCAAACCGTCTTCGAGAAGTCTTCCTAGCAACACCGTATCAAACCCTAAGGGTGAGATGAAAGTGATTACCACACGTAGTGGTAAGACACTTAAGGAACCGACTCCTCAACCAATTGATCCTACGAAGGATGCAATTGAGGAAGAACCCGAGGTGGTGTTCCAAAAGGAGCATGTCCCAATCCCACGAAGTACCGCTCATGCCACACCTACGGTTGGCCCATTACCTACATTGGAACCCGAGATTCCAAAGGCTATGCCTATGCCTCAACCCACACCACCTTTGCCCTATCCATCGAGACTTAGAAAGGAGAAACGTCAAGAGCGCGACAATTATCAATTTGAGCTTTTTATGAAAAAAATTTGTGATTTGCACTTTAATGTGAGTTTCGTCGATGCTTTGGTCATGATGCCTCGATTTGCCGCTAACTATAAGAGTATGTTGAACAACAAGGAGAAATTGCATCAATTGTCTAGTTGTTCATCGGTTTATCTTAATCGCATACCTCAAAAAGTCGGTGATCCCGGTAAATTTTTGATCCCTTGTGCAATCCAAGATATGGAAGAATGCTATGCCTTGGCCGATCTTGGTGCCACTTGCAATCTTCAAGTCGCCCAATCTTCCTAATCTTACTCCTTCACTAATGTCTATCGAGTTGGCCGACCATTCCACAATTCCCGCATGTGGATTGGCGGAAGACGTTTTTGTGAAAGTGGGAAAGTTCTATTATCCAGTAGACTTTATCGTTGTCGATATCCCCACGGATCCTTAAGTTCCTCTCATTTTAGGTCGTTCGTTTTTAGAACGTCTATGGCTTTGATCGGTGTTCATGCTAGAAAGATCACCTTACGTTTCAACGACGAGGAACTTGTTATAAACGCAACTCAAAACTCTCAAATTTCTCATGTTTATTCCGTTGCAACTATAAACCTCGTTGATATGATTGACGTGGTTTGCGAGGAATTTTCACAAGAAGTTCTAGGTTTTGGTGATGATGAAAATAGTGGCAATCCCACTATGTTAGATCTCATTCTTGATAACTCGACACCAACCTTCACTCCATTTGAAGGTGGTGGTTTTACGTTGGAAGAATTCGATGTTCCACGTACTTGTCAAGAAGACCTTGACAACGATGAGGACTTCTCGATTATCAAGGATTTTCTTAACGATTTCCCATTTCCTCCGTCCGAGGAGGTTATGAGTATCGAGCCCAAATCTTCAATTGAGGAACCACCTATCCTCGTGTTGAAAGATTTACCTCCTCATCTCGAATATGTCTTTTTGGAGGAGGGTGACAAGTTGCCGGTTATTATTGCGAAGGAACTTTCGGATGATGAAAAAACCGCACTTGTCGATGTTCTAAAGGATCACAAAGGGGCAATTGCGTGGAAGTTATCCGACATTAAGGGAATCGATCCCAAATTTTGTACCCATAAAATCTTAATGGAGGAGGATTACAAGCCCGCAATCCAATTTCAAAGGAGGGTGAACCCCAAAATTCACGACGTCATCAAAAAGGAAGTCCTAAAACTCCTTGACGCGGGAATGATTTACCCTATTTCCAATAGCCCTTTGGTGAGTCCTATTCATTGTGTCCCTAAGAAGGGAGGAATGACCATTGTGCCAAACGATGCCAACGAGTTAATTCCCACTAGACTCGTGACCGGATGGAGAGTGTGCATTGACTATCGTAAGTTGAATGAAGCCACTCGTAAAGACCATTTTCCCTTGCCCTTCATGGACCAAATGTTGGAGCGTCTTGCGGGAAACGATTTCTATTGCTTTTTAGATGGATTTTCCGGTTACTTCCAAATTCCCATCGATCCTCGTGATTAAGAAAAAACTACGTTTACGTGTCCATATGGAACGTTTGCCTATCGTAGAATGCCATTCGGACTTTGCAATGCACCGGGAACCTTTCAAAGGTGAATGATGGCTATTTTTCATGATATGATCGAGAAGACGATGGAAGTCTTCATGGATGACTTTTCCGTGTTTGGTAATTCGTTCACATCGTGTTTTTCGAATCTTGAGAGAATGTTGAAGCGTTGTGAGGAAACCAACCTTGTGCTTAATTGGGAAAAGTGTCATTTTATGGTTAAAAGTGGAATCGTCTTAGGGCACAAGGTTTCGAAAGCGGGGATTGAGGTCGATCAAGCTAAGGTAGACGTCATCGCCAAATTACCTCATCCCAAAACCGTTAAGGGATTTAGGTGTTTCCTAGGCCACGCAGGCTTTTATCGTCGATTCATCAATGATTTTTCAAAGATCTCTCGACCCATTACACACCTTCTTGAAAAAGAGGCACCTTTTGTCTTTGACGAAGATTGTGTACGAGCCTTTGAAATCCTTAAGAGGAAACTTACCGAAGCTCCCATTCTTTTTGCTCCCAATTGGAACCTCCCCTTTGAGCTCATGTGTGATGCTAGTGACTACGCTATTGGGGCCGTATTGGGGCAACGTAATGAAAAGCACTTCTTGCCTATTCATTATGCTAGCAAGACGATGACCGAGGCTCAACTAAAATACACTACAACGGAGAAGGAGTTCCTTGCCGTGGTGTATGCATTTGAGAAATTTTGACCTTATCTCGTCTTGACGAAATGCATAGTGTATACGGATCATTCGGCTATCAAGTATCTTATGGCTAAACAAGATGGAAAGCCGAGATTACTTCGTTGGATTCTCCTCCTTCAAGAATTTGATAACAAAATTGTTGACAAAAAAGGATCCGAGAATCTAGCGGCCGATCATCTTTCTCGTTTGGAAGATCCTCACCAAAGTGTTTACGAGCCCAAGGAAATCACCGAAACATTTCCGCTCGAGACACTTGGTGTAGTGAATTCTAAGCTTGATTCTTCCGCCCCATGGTTTGCGGACTTTGCAAATTACCATACGGGCATCTTCATCATCAAGGGTATGACGACTCAAGAAAAACGAAAATTCTTTCGTGACGTCAAGTTCTACTTTTGGAATGACCCTTAATTATTTTGAACTTGTGCGGATCAAATTATTTGACGTTGTGTCTTTGGTACCGAAGCTTCTAACATCCTTAGAGCTTGTCACGAGGGACCCACGGGTGGTCACCATGGTGCTAATCTCACGGCTAAGAAGGTCTTTAATGCCGGCTTCTTTTGGCCTACTATTTACCGAGATGCACATGAGCTTGTGAAGTCGTGTGACTCATGCCAACGACAAGGAAAAGCCTCACAAAAAGATGAAATGCCACAAAATATCATCCAAGTGTGTGAGATCTTTGACGTTTGGGGCATTGACTTTATGGGCCCGTTCCCATCATCTCGTGGTAATAAGTACATCCTCGTCGCAGTTGACTACCTATCTAAGTGGGTGGAAGCTAAGGCTTTGCCCACCAATGATGCTCATGAAGTAGTCAAGTTTTTGAAAAGCTTGTTTTCTCGGTTTGGAACCCCTCGTGCGATCATAAGTGATCGTGGAACCCATTTTTGTAACGACCAATTCAAAGGGTCCTAATTAAATATGGGGTTACACATCGGCTTTCTACGGCTTATCACCCACAAACGAGTGGGCAAGTCGAGGTTTCAAACCGAGCGTTGAAGAGGATCTTGGAGAGATCCGTTGGGGAAAACCGACAATCTTGGTCGGATAAGTTGGACGATGCTCTATGGGCTTTTAGGACCGCTCATAAGACGCCCATTGGGTGCACTCCTTATAAGCTTGTGTATGGGAAAAATTGTCACTTGCCAATTGAATTGGAACACAAGGCTTATTGGGCCCTAAAGCATTGTAATGATGACATGGAGACCGCGGGAAAATACAGGAAAATGCAATTAAATGAATTGGATGAATTAAGGGATATTGCTTATGAAAATTCATTGATTTATAAAGAAAAGACTAAAAAGTTGCATGATTCTAAAATTAAAAACCGGGTTTTTAACATTGGGGATCAAGTTTTGCTTTTTAATTCTCGTTTGAAAATCTTTTCCGGTAAGTTGAAATCCCGTTGGTCCGGTCCATTCACCGTGACTCAAGTATTTCCATATGGGACCATCGAGCTAGCTCAAAATGATGGCCCCAATTCCAAGGTGAATGGACATAGGTTGAAGCACTACTTTGGCGGGGAAGTTCCATCCTTGAACTACCTCGACCAAATCACCTTCCCCAATGATAATTAGCATTGAGGGGATTGAGTCAAGCTCATGACTCGGTAATAAAAAACGAGGTGCCTCATGGGGGAGTCCCATGCTTATCCTATGTACATATTATCGCTTTTTAATGTAGTAACGTGTGGGGATTTGTGCTCTTCCAACCTTTGTTTCGTGGTTGTTTGTGACTTGTGTCTTTAGATGATCATGATCTTCACGATTGGAGCCTCTCGTGTTCGTTTTATGGGAGCACTCGATCGTTTGCTTTGAAGACTTTCTCAATATCCATGATATATCCTTTGATGTTCTAACCTTAGGTTTATAGCACACTTTATAAACAGCTTTAAATTTAACGGTTACACCCTTTCCATGCTAGATTAGGCATTCGACTACGTCTCTAGTATGGGGGTGTTTGCACCCCTAGACTCGAAACATTGAGGACAATGTTTAACTTTAGTATGGGGGGGTGAATAGATACTTGCCTTGCCAAACCTTCACGCTTTCCAAAGTTTATCTTTTTGTTTATCGTTTTGTTGCAAAATAAGGCTAAAATGGCCAAATTTTTAATTTTTTCTCATGTTTAATAAGTGTTTGAAGACACGAATGTAGGTTTTCCGATGGCGAGAATAAGAGTAATTTTTGACTCAACCATGCGTGTTGAGCACTTAGCTTTGATTCCTTAACTTCACATTAGGCTAAGTCTCTTAAATGAGGACGAGAAATGATAGGGTTAATTATAAGTTACTATGCTAAACGTAGAGTACTCGTATTCTTTCAAAAATTCATGTGTTCTCGTTGTTTGCTTATTCTCCCTTCGCTTGTAAATATTTTTTTCTTAATAAATATTGACTTAGCGGTTTAGTCTTGATTGTTGGGTTCCTAGTCTTTTCTAGTAGCTTCCGTTTAATTAAATTGGGAAGACATTAAGGTATCGCCAACGTCACGGTTTTGAAGTATTGGCACCCGAATAATCAAAAGCTTCACCCAATAATAAGATTTCAAGTGCTCACCTAAATCAAGCAAACAATTTGAATCCCACGAGGCCGAAAAATCTATGCAAAATTGAAAGTGAATCAAGCCTTAATCTTTGAAGCTTTAAAGATCCAAAATTCGCCTTAGCGTGAGGATATACGTCTTTGGCTAATAAAACTACCGATGAGGTGGATAATAAAAGGCAAGGCAAGACCGAAGTCATAATAAAAGCTTCATGGCAAAGCTGAATAAAAGATGGAGGTAAACCAAAGATAATAAGGCCCTTCCGTTAGGGGGCGTATAAAAGTCTTGGTAATAAGTCTCATGTTCAAAACCGTTATAAAACCGTGTTTATCGATCCTTCTTGTTGACTTAATTTTTTGACATCGTTGTCTATTAGGAGGGGTTATTGATTTGATGGTCTTGGTTACACCGTTAGGACTCTATTTTTAGACCTAAATCTCTATTATCGCATAAGTCAAACAATGTATCCTCGTGAAACATTCAAGACATAATTAAATATAAGAGATAAAACTTAGGAAATTGGGAGGATAAGTACGTGATTAGGGCATATGAGTAGTGTTATCATTACTAACTTATAATGACAATGATATCGTTGCACGCTTGGCATGCAATTGGGGTGAAAATCGAGGACGATGAAATTATTTCTAACGAAACATTCACGTGTTTTTATTCTATGAACCTAAACGTCCCATTTTGCGATAAAAATCATACATTATGTCTAAAACGCAAGTAGTAGCAATAGTAGTAGTGTAGCTAGTTTATCATTCAATAAAAGTGAATAAAAATGATTTTTGGAGGTGCTACGATACTTTTATTCTAGCATTGTGTGAGGGCACGACAATGGTTTAGTATGGGGGAGTGATGAGACTGCTTTTATACATAGTCTCATCGTCCAAAAAGGGCTTAAAATGCATTAAATATCATCAAAATACCCCAATATATGCTTGTGTTTGTTGCTTGTGTATTTTAGGTACGGATATTGAGAAAATGACAAAAGATCACAAGAATCAATGCAAAAACGAACACGGGAAACGAAGCCGCACATTGAACTAAGCCCTAATGAAGAATTTTCCAAAGAAAACCCTTGAAGATTTGAAGATTTATGAAGTAGGGTCCTCCAATATTGGAGAATTGACACTTTATACCCTTGTATCCTCATAATTACAAGATTGGTCCCTAAAGTTTGTCAATATTGCAGAAAGGGCCCTCCACTTTAAAGAATTGGAAATTTTAGTCCCTCAACAAAACTAAAATGTCAATATTAGTCCTTCTCAAAGTCAAACATACCATGAAGAACTCCAAGTTACAAGAATTACAAATTTGGTCCTTTGAAAATCTCAAAATTACCAAAAGGACCCTTGACTTTAAAGACTTGGCAAAAATGGTCCCTCATTAATCATGACTTGGCAATTTTAGTCCTCCAAAATGTCAAATATACAATTCAAGACCATTATCCTTGAAGAAAATACCAAATCAGTCCTTCAAGAATCAAGAAATGGCAAGAAATACCCCTGAAAATACTTTGGAAAAGTATTTGGGGCAAAAGTGTGAAAAATGAAACTTTATTACAAAGGGAATCCGGATTTATGGGGTTTATTTACAAAGTGAAACAAGTTTGGAAGACAAGAGGTGATTTCTGCCAAGACAAGGAAGATACCTAGACCAGTGGGGGCTTGACACGTGCCCCACTAACAACCCACAACCAATCAAAACCCACCATTGCTTCACCTCATCATCCACTCACTGTTTATTCATTAATTAACTTTTCAAATGTTAAATAATAATAAAAACACGCGCTAAACATTTTTTAAACCTTAGGGGGATTTCCGGCCGCCACTTCTATCTTTAATTTCTGGCCTTAATCTCTCTTCCAATCGTATCTCTATCTACAATCAGTCATATTAGTCCTTGATTTTCTGTTCTATGGCTTGTTCTTTGATTTCTTTTCGAAGAATCAATGAATGTCATGTAGCAGATCTTTGAAACTAGTTTGATTGGTTTTGGATATGCAATCGATTTTCAGAGCGTGTTTTTTATAGAAGTGGTGTGCTTATATTCACGTTTTATATCTATTGGAAATCCTCCTATGCAGCCGAAACCCTAACCCTTTTAGGGCTTCGTTTTGTTATGATATTTTGAAGGGTTTCGATGCTGGTTATTGATTGATCTAGGTCTTTCAATGGATCGTGTGTATTGGCCGATTCATATGGTTAATACCCTTTTTAGGGTTACTTGGGATGGCCGCTGTGATGATGGATCTCTGAATCATCTTCATGTGTGGGTTTCGTTTGGGTGTCTCATTGGTACGGTGCTGCTGAATATGGCAGTGTATCAGGGTATGTGATGGTGCAGGCGAGATCAAGGAAACTCTAGTTTCTAGGGTTTTTTACTATTTATTTTAATATATTTTCTGGCTCGCTGGGGATTGTGGCTGTTTGTGGTGTATGCGATGGTTATTTGTGGATGTTTTCGGCTAGTGCAGCTGTGTGCTGCGTACGGTGTTATATGGGTGTTTGTAGGTCATGGGTTTGGGGAGAGGATGATGCTTATTTATCTGTTAATATGTTACGGTGTTGGAGACCTGCAACATGTTATGGATTTGGTCCATTTATCTGGTCTTGTTATTATTTTGGTAGCATCTACTGATGACTAAGGTGATGGTTGGAAGTTGATTATGAATGTGTCACATTCATATTCACTCGGTGAGGATGGCACTCCTCAACGAGTTATTATAATAATTTCATTTGGCACTCGTTATACTTCAAGGTTTTATGATTATTTAAAGCACATCGAGATTACTCGGCTATTATGGAATTGTTATTGGTTTTGAAGGTGGTATTTGCTGGCTATTTCGTTTTCCAGAGATACTCCTTGTTACACGCTGGATATGCTTGCGTATGCTTTCTATCCTTGGTTATGTGAAGAAGACATGAAGTCGTTGGGCTTGAAACGACCTAGGATTCATATCTTATGTTTTTATATATTACTTTATGTTTTTTCTTCACTAGTTCCACCTAGTAATGGCTGGTCACTATATGTTAGGTTTTTGGTTGTCGCACTTGATGTGCGTGGTTGTAGCTCATGTAACGGGCTGTGATGTAGGAAATCACCTGCATCCATTGTACTTCAACGTTTTTTGGTGTAATTTTACCGGGGTTGAGTCCCTTTTACCCAAAAAAAAAACAGCTGTTCTTGGTGTTCTTCACAAATTTGGGTTTTCTTAATTGTGTAACAATTAACCCACCAAACCTTCCAGATTTATGATTAAGCATGCCTTAATCATAACCCAACCTGGAAATTACTTGCCACATCACTCCTTTGTCCCACACATGACTCCCCTGCTGCAACAAAGAAGAAACTGCCAAAATTATGACAGCCATCCGACGAATGTGATTCTAGCTTACTTTCTAAGCTCATTACAAGCCATTGGATTCACTTTTATCTTGCCAGCTCCACAACAATCCAAAATCAGTCACATGATCTTCAAAGAGTTCAAACTTCACTAGGGCATAATGGGGACTTCACCAAGCATTAGGGTTACATTTTATTGCTTTCTATTCATCACTTGTAGCCTATATAAAGGCCTTAGGGTATCACTTTGAGCCCTGCTCTTGAATTTTCATTTGTTCAAAATTCTGTAAATCTCATATTCAGTTAATGAAATGTGTTTGAATGTTTGAAGAAAACTCAAGTGCCATTGTTGTTTATTGCTTATTATTGCTCTTAGTTTGTTAATCTTGAATCTCAAAACCTGTTTTCAAGGAGTGTGCAAAAGTTTGCACATTTTCCTTCAAGCTTGATATTTTGCTAAGTTTCTTGGTACACCTTGGAATTCTTGGGCTATAAAGCTGATCATAGCATCCTGATATTGAGTTATCAAGGTGTGGCGAAGCCTATAACTTGGGGATAATCAAGTGTGGGATACAAGAGTTGCATTAATCAAGGCTTTTTTACCTTACTGTTTTTGATATTTTGCTTCTAACCTTGTTGAATCTTAGCAAGCTTTGTTGTGGAAGCTTGTACTTGTTCTTGCTAGTACATAAGCTCAAAATTTGTGGGTGTGGATGTACATCCATGAGGTTTGCATACTTAATCCCAAAATCTTATAAAATCTTGATTTTTGGTAATATTTGTGTGCGACTTGTGTGCTTGCTGATTTTGTGGCTTAATCTTGTTCTAATCTGTTTATCTCATCTGTTGTTGTGTTGATTTGGGCTTGGGTAACCTTGGAATGCATTTTTGATTTAAAAATCTTGATTTGAAAAGTTAAAAGGGTGTTTGGGATTACTTGTCTTGAATCATAAGTTGTTATTGAGTGGTTAGAAGTTTGTGTTTGTGCTTTGTATTTGTTAAATACTTGGTTGAGTGCATATTGCTGCAAGCTTTTGGGTTTGAAACCTCAAATCAAACATTGTGCTATATCTCATTGAGTTTAACTGTTTTTGACCTAAGATTTTGGTAAAATCTAGAATTTATGCATGCTTAGGGTTAAAAGTTGTTAAAACATCATTTATATAACATATGTGATAGATCTGAGTGATTGAATTTGGCTTGTTGGTCAATTGCATCAGCAAAAGTAAAAACTGCATGTTTAGTGTTCATCAGTAACTTTAAATGCTTGAATCTTGGTCAATACTTTGAATCAGTGCATGAAACCTATTTAGACTTGCTTATTTAAGTTTAATATTGCTTGTGTATGCATTTGGTTAAGTTTGGCTAGCTCAATTGTACTATAAGTGCTTATTGAATCATAACTGCTTATTGTTCTAAGTTTGGTGCATATCTGGTGATTGATTGAATTAACTGTACTAATTGGCTGTTGTTGATTGTGATTTCTTTGTTGTGTTTGACTCCTCTTGATCCACTGATCATTTGGGTGCCTTTGTGTAACTTGAATCTCCAAAAAAGTCACTAAAGACAAAAAAAAGTCAACAAGTCAAGCAGTGGAAAAAGTTTCCACTGCTCAACACCCAAAACTAGCCCCTACTAGTGCAATTTTTCAGTTAGCTTATCAATAAGCCATTTTGGCTTATCCAGACCTGCAACAACTTATTTTTTGTGATAGATCTTTATTATTTGACCCATTTGATTGAACTGGAGCTTATTAGACTTTGACTTTGACTTTTTGCTAGAAAACCAACTCATTTGACTTTTTCATAAGTGCTTATTTGCTTATTCCAGCTTATTGAGTGAACTTATTTGAAAACTTTTTGTTGATTAAGCTTAGTTAAGTCATTTAAAAGCTTTTGCAATTTGAGTCAGCTCTTGGGATAGCCTAGAACTCAAAAACGACTATTTTGTCGTTTTCTGTAGATTGCTTTTTGCATTTTCAGGCTTATTCCTTTGGCTTATTTCAAATTTCTTTTTACAGTAGTCTTAAGAAACTCAAAAGAAGCTTGTGTGTCTAATTTGAGCTTATGGCATCAGCTTATAGCTTAATGGGCCAAAAAGCCCATTAAGAATAAGCTGTTTGGTATAAGTCAGCTTATTTCACATTTTTAGCTTTTGGGCCTTTGAAAAGTTGTGCTTAAAATCAAATTTTGAGTCAGATAGGAGTTTTTGGGCTTAATTGGACAACATTTTTCTTATTGGGCCTTAAATAGCTCATTAAGGGGTCTGTTTGGACTTTTGGCCCATTTGGAGGCCCATTAGGGGTATTTTGTAATTTCAATTTCATTTTCTGTTTATTTAGGTTAAATTAAGCTAGTTTGCAAGTTTTTAGAATTTTTATAAATTTTGGATTTTTAATATTATTTTATTATTAAAAATTAAAATTTAGTTTTTTCAAGTTTTTTCAGTTTTCTTAGGTTAAATACATAAAGTTAGGAATTTTCAACTTTTAGAATATTTTTATTGTTCTTAGATTAATTTTTATAATTATTTTAAGTTTTAATAGTTTTTAATTGTTTTTAAATAGTTTTAATTAATTTTAAAATTTTAAAAAATAGTTTAAATTAAGTTAGGGTCTTTTAGAGGTTTACAATTGAAAATATCTCATTTTGGGATTTTTTTTTTAATTAAATTGATTTTTAGGGCTTTAATTAGCATTAAAAAATCATTATTTAATTAAATAAAAGGTTTGGGTGATTTTTAATTTTTTTAAACTCTATTACATTATTTAGGATTTATTGAAATTTTTTATGAATTTTTAGGGTAAATTTTTAATTTTGGTGCTTTTTACGGTTTTACGTGTACGACCTTTTCGTCTTAGTGTAATCCGTCATCGTAACCGTCATTCTCTTCTTATCCCATTTCTATTTTCTTTATCATAATCATATAATCACATAATTAATCATCTCTCTACACAACACACTAGCCTCCTTGGGAAACGAACTTTCACCATTGGTCATTAGTGCTTGGTTTTCCTAAACCGACACTTAATACTTTCCACTATTTTACGCTCTTTTCCTAAAGGGTAGTAAAAAGGCTACATCAGGCACATAGCTTCAAAGTAAGCAAAAAAGGTAGCTTATGAAACATAGGCCCAAAACCAAATAAGGATGCCACCTCTATAAGCTGATAAAAACACATCAAAATTACCAGAATTTTCAGAACACTCTAATTTACTAATCATAATAGTTACACTAAACTGAAAAAGAAGTACAACAAAGAAGAAGCATAACTTACATGTTGAGTATGTTTTTTTTTTCTTTCAAGTATTTCATCGAACTGTTGGTGCACATTTTGTAGTTGTTCAAAATTAAATGATCAAACATGTAGCCAACTCAACAAAAAAATCAAATAACTAAACCCGTCTATCAAAAATAGGTAGCAAAATAATTATGAACTTCAAAGTATAAATCTGTTAAAATGGTTTCCTAGGTCATTGTATCATAGTTCAAGGTACAAGAGAACGACTCTAAATGAGACGTTTTATAAAAATACATCGCTAAATTGAATTAAAACAATAAATTACAAATGTCTCAGTTTTCAAAAGATAACATAGCAGAAGAATAAAGTTTTAGACATCAACGAGATAATAGTTCAAAATCATAAGTAGATAAATATCCGAAGACAGCAACGAAATGCATGCGGACTCCAAGTACTCCTACAAGCATAAAATCATCATCATCAAATACCTGAGATAAATGCTAAATGTGTCAACATAAAGTTGGTGAGAATATAGGTTTCAATTCAAAGTCATAGAAAATGTTAATGCAATAATGACTAAAAATGTTACTTGTATTTTTCGGTCTCGCTTGGTTTTGATTACGACAATATGTAAAAACAAGCATTTACGAAAACAACGAAAAACGAATTCTTGAGTTCAAGTATTTTTCATTTTTCCCGTTTTCACTTAAGGTATGGATAAACAAGTACTAACCTTAATCAAGTGATCAAGTGATTTAATTTTTTCTTAAAACTCACTTTTTATTAAGTGTGACAAGTTTTTATTAAACTTTCTTTTTAAGAAAATGTTTTATTAAATTAATTATTTGTAATTTGAAAATGGCATATTCTTATTTGGTTAAGAATATCCTTTCAGGATATTTTTTATATCCAGATAAGACCTCCACCACTAAAGGACAAAAAGGAGAGGAGTCTAGTCCGGCGGTACCTTAGCACCTAGGCGGTACCTTATCGATAAGGTACCGCGGGCAGAACTAGCCGTTGGCTCCTTTGTCCTATAAATAGTGGACCATTCTCAGCTTTTCATCTCACCTCTTTTGCACATTTATTTCCAGATTCAAACCCCTTCTTTAATCACTCAAATCTTTGATCATTTGTTTGATTATTACTTGTTTAAGAAGTGAATCTTGTTCTTCCATCCCTTCCTCTCCAAGTGCAAAGAGAAGAACACTATCCTTGTGAAGTGTTGAGTCCACCACCAAAGATCCATTGAAGATCTAATTTTATACATTTGTAGTTGTGTCATAGTTGTGAAGATCCAAGTAGTTGTGTCTATTTGGAAGTTGTGTATGTACTAAGTATAGTTGTGTAGATTGGTCCTAGCTACGATTAGGGCTCGACTTTTAGCTTAGAGTCGGAAATTGGTTAAGCGACATGTACGGTTTTCTCCACCATAAGGAGCTTGTTGTGTAGTTAACTCTCGAGTAAGGAGTACTCGAGGAGTGGAGTAGGAACGAGGAGTGAGCTTCGTTGCCGAACCACTATAAATCCTTGGTGTTCGGTTTGATATTTCTTTACCCTTAACTCTTTACATTCTTTATTCTTTATGCATATACATGTGTTAGTATTAGATTAGTTACACTATCATTCTTTATTCTTTGTGGATATATTTTTGTTAGTATTAGTTTAGTTACACTATCATTGTTCATATTGTGCATAAGAAGATTTCACATATTTCCTCAAGCCTAAGATTTTGAAAAAGGATTTTTGGAAACCACATTTTAACAAGTAAATATAAGAAACTATTCAACCCCCCCCCCCCCCCTTATAGTTTCTACAATTGGTATCAGAGCGGGTTGCTCAAGAATCTTTAAAGTATATTGTATTTTAAAACTTGAATCGATATATGGATTCCAACAAATACCTAGAAGGGCAATCTATGCAAAGACCACCACTTTTTGAAACCGATAGTTTTATTTATTGGAAAAATAGATTTGAAACTTATGCGAAATCAAAAGATTTAGATCTTTAGCATGTTATTACCAATGGTGATTTTTTACCCTTTCAATTTAATGAAGTTTCTAAAACAAAAGAATTGGTCACTTTTGACAAAGCTAATGACGATACTAAAAAGAAACTTTCAAAAAATAATGAGGCTAAAATGGTGATTTATAATGCTTTGCCTAAGAAAGAGTATGAAAGAATTTTTATGTGTGAAACCGCTAAAGATATTTGGAACACTCTTTTAGTAACCCAACAAGGTAATAGCCAAGTCAAAGAAAGCAAAATCGATCTTCTTGTCCAAGAATATGAACAATTTGTCATCTTAGAAGATGAAACTATTGATAGTGAATTTGCTAGGTTTAACACCATTATTACTAGTCTAAAAGCACTTGATGAAGGTTTTTCTAGCAAGAACAATGTTAGGAAGTTTCTAAGGGCCTTACATCCAAAGTGGAGAGCAAAAGTCACGGCGATTGAAGAGTCGAAAGATCTCTCAACTTTATCACTCGATGAACTCATAGGAAACTTGAAGGTTCATGAGATGATAATTTTGAAGGACTCGGAATTAGTGAAAACCAAGAGTGAAAGGAAATCTCTTGCACTTAAAGCCAAGAAGGCACAAAGTGACCATGATAGTTCCTCGGAAAGCGATGACGAGGAGTATGCATTGGCGGTGAGAGATTTCAAGAAGTTCTTCAAGAGACGAGGTCAACACGTTAGGCAACGCAACTATGACAAGAAACCATTGTCAAAGAATCGGTTTGTCAAGAACGAAAAAGGTGATAGGAATTGCTTTAGATGTGGTGATCCAAATCACTTCATTGGTGATTGTCCAAAGCCCGCTCGTGATAAGAACCACACGGCGTTCGTTAGTGGCGCTTGGAGCGATAGCGGTGAAGATGATGATGACAACTCCAAAGAGGAGAAATGTCTAATGGCTCACACTTATAAAGAGGTACATTTTGAATCCGAATATTATAGCAAGGATAGTTCCACTTGCGATGATATTGAATTTGAAGGCAAATATGATAGTTTACACAAACTTAGTCTTAAATTCATTGAAAAGAATAAAACCTTAAAAACAACCAAAACTAAGCTTGAAAATGAGATCAATGAACTTAGGGAGAAATTGGCTAAACTTGAGAAAAATAAAGAGGTTGATTTAAGTTGCTTAAGTTGTGAGAAACTTAGATTAGAGAATGAAGATCTCAAGAGCACCTCCATTAAATTGGAAAAGTTCATGAAAGGAACTAGTGCTCTTGATGATATGTTAAACAAACAAGTTCATTCTAAGGAAAGACTTGGTCTAGGTTTTAACTCAAATGAAGCCTCAACTAGTGAAAAAACAAGTCAGGTTTTCACAAAAAACACCCACTGTACACGGTTCCAAATTGTATGGCGCGGTTCCTTATCACTATGGAACCGCCGCCATAGATAAGGTACCGCGGGCAGAGGATGATTTTGGTGAAAATCCTGAACTTTCTGAAAAGTCTAAGTTAGATGAAAAACTAAAGCATCTTACTGTTAATAAGGTAAAATTACCCATACTTGACGACAATGCTATTGGTAAGTTCTACAAGCCATTAAGTAAACCTCTCATGGGAAATAGAAGTTTATCTAGACTATCCTCTACTCCACCTAGAGTACGGAATGAGTCTAAGCCTAGAAGTAGAACGACAACGCCTAGAAGAGATAACCAAAACAATTCACGATCCAGAAGTAAAACTCCAACACCTAGAAGGAATAATCATAACTCTAAACCTAGATCAAATACACCTAGGAGAAATAATGAACAACTAAATGGTTACATGAATTACTACCCACCTCCATTTTGTTCTCCATGGGGAACCCCTTCTTCATTCATGCATCCCAACCAAATGCAAGGGATGTTTGGAACTAACAATTTTGGACCCATGAGATATTGGGGACCAAATGTTTGATCTTGTGTATTGTTACCTAGATATGCTTGGGAATTGATTTGGAGCCCGATGAGTGGATTAAGGATAGTGGATGTTCTAAACACATGACGGGTAATCGAAGTTTGTTCTCGCATTACAAAGCATATGATGGAGGTAACGTCACATTCGCTAGTAGTCTACGTGGTAATATCACTGGCATAGGTACGGTTTCTCTTGACTCCATGACCATTGAAAATGTTGAGCACGTAGATAACTTAGGATTTAACCTTTTAAGTATAGGTCAAATTTGTGATAATAAGTGTAAGGTCATCTTTTCGGAACATGACAGTGAAATCATAAAAGATGGAAAAGTCATTGGAAAAGGTGTTAGAAAGCATGGGCTTTATGTCATGAAGGTTAATAAGAAGTCAAAAGACAACATATGTCTTGCGACTATAGATGATAGTTCTACTCTTTGGCATAGGAGATTAGGTCACGCTAATATGCGTTTAATTCAATATTTAGTCTCTAAGGAGTTGGTAAGACACCTCCCCAAGATTAAGTTTGATAGTCACTTTTGTGATGCTTGCAAAGTTGGAAAGCAAGTTCACTCAAGTCACAAAGCCAAGAATTTGGTTTCGACCTCTCGGTGCTTAGAGCTACATATGGATCTTTTTGGACCTTCCGCCATACGGAGTTATGGAGGTAACCTTTATACCCTAGTTATAGTTGATGACTATTCTAGATTCACTTGGACTAGATTTTTGGCATCTAAGAATGAAGCTTTCGATCACTATGAAATCTTTAGTCGAAGAATTCAAAATCAACTAGGATGTTCAATTGTTTCTATTAGGACGGATCATGGTAGGGAATTTGATAATGAAGTGCAATTTGGTGCCTTTTGTGAAGCTCATGGTATTACCCATAACTTCTCGGCTCCTCGCACTCCACAATCAAATGGGGTAGTTGAAAGGAAGAATAGGACTCTCCAAGAGATGAGTAGGACGATGTTAAACGAGCAATCTTTGCCTCAAAAGTTTTGGTGCAATGCCGTGGACACATCGACTTATATTCTCAACCGAATTCTTATTCGACCTTTCCTAGGAAAGACACCCTATGAGATTCTTAAAGGTAAGAAACCCTCATTATAATACTTTAGGGTGTTTGGAAGCAAGTGCTTTATCCTCAACACCAAAGACTACCTTACCAAGTTTGACCCAAAGTCTTACGAAGGTATCCTTTTAGGTTATTCCCAGAGTAAAGCCTACATAGTCCTAAATAGAACCACGGGGGTTATTGAAGAATCACTCAACGTAACCTTTGATGAAACCCCTCCTTCGCCCAAGACACCACCATTTGTTGATGATGACTTGGATGAATTAGAAGTAGTTAAAGCCAAAGAGGTTAGAAAAATAGGAGTTGAAGACCTTAGTGTTGAAAAGGAAGTAAACATTAAGGAGTCTAGGGATCATACTCTCAATAATGTCATTGGTGACTTAAATCAAAGGACCCTAAGATCTCAAGTTCAAAACCAAAGCAACTTATTTTGTTTCGTCTCCTTGATTTAACCAAAGAATGTTAAAGAAGCTTTGTCGGACGAGAGTTGGGTCATTGCGATGCAAGAAGAATTGAACCAATTCGTTGCCACTGATGTTTGGGAACTTGTTCCTCCACCTAGAAGTTCTACCATTATAGGAACCAAATGGGTATATAGGAATAAGTTAGATGTAAATAGTGTTGTGTCTCGTAACAAAGCTAGACTTGTAGCACAAGGCTATAATCAACAAGAAGGGATTGATTATGACGAGACATATGCACCAGTAGCTAGATTAGAATCAATTAGAATCCTTTTAGCCTACGCTTGTGCCTTAGATTATAAGCTTCAACAAATGGATGTAAAGAGTGCATTTCTTAACGGTTTGATCAATGAGGAGGTATATGTGGCTCAACCTCCCGACTTCATTGATTTTGAGAAACCGAACCATGTTTACAAGCTTAAGAAAGCACTTTATGGACTCAAACAAGTACCCAAAGCTTGGTATGATAGACTTAAAGCGTTTCTTGTTAAACATGAGTATACCATGGGAATGGTAGACAATACACTCTTTACAAAGAAGAAAGGTCCTCACCTCATAATCGTACAAATATATGTTGATGACATTATATTTGGCTCAACTTGTCAAGAATTGTGTGATGACTTTGCCAAAATCATGCATGATGAGTTTGAAATGAGTATGATGGGAGAACTTAACTTCTTTTTAGGACTCCAAATTAAACAAATGGACGATGGTATTTTCTTTAGTCAATCTAAGTACGCTAAAGAAATGCTAAAGAAATTTGGATTAGAAGAATCTAGACCAATGAAGACCCCTATGGCCTCGGATACTAAACTCACCGTAGATGATGATTGTGAGTCGGTAGACAACACCAAATATAGAGGTATGATTGGTAGTTTGTTGTACCTAACGGCAAGTCGACCGGATATCATGTTTAGTGTTTGCCTTTGTGCTCGCTTCCAAGAGGCTCCCAAAACCTCGCACCTTGAAGCGGTTAAGCGTATCTTCTGATACATTAAAGGCACTATACATTTAGGATTATGGTATCCTAAAGGGACCGGCGTAGAAACCATTGTCTACGCGGACTCGGATCATGCGGGAGACTATGTGGACCGGAAAAGCACTAGTGGAGTTTGTACCTTCATGGGTTGTTGTTTAACTTCTTGGTTCTCCAAGAAACAAACCGCTCTTGCAATATCCACCACGGAAGCCGAGTATGTGAGTGCCGAAAAAGCATGCCAACAAGCTCTATGGATGAAGCAAGCGCTTGTTGATTACGGGATTTCTCTTGATGATGTTCCCATCATGTGCGATAATAAAGGCGCTATAGACCTAAGCAAGAATCCCGTGCAACATTCGCGAACCAAACACATAGAAATTAGACACCATTTCCTTAGGGATAATGTTCAAAAGGGGAACATTTCTATTGAAAAGGTGCCCTCCGAGGACAACCTAGCCGATATCTTCACTAAGCCACTTAAGAGGGAACCTTTTAATTACTTGCGTCTAGGTCTAGGATTAATGGAACATCTTCCTTAAATTCTTTTCTTCTTGTGTGTTTTCTTTTACCACTTTGAGTCTTTGAGTCTTTTAAACTCCTTTTGAAAAATCTTCTCCTCTCCTTTTCAAAATTCTCAAAGTCTCTTTCGAAAATGGTTGAGAAATTCGTTTGACATTGTTAATTCAATCTAAAAACGATTTTTTCATAGATTCTCGCTATTAATCTAGAGCTTACATAATTCATATGTATGATTCTCTCAAACTTAGCAAGAACAAGATAGAATCATGGAGGATCATTGTGTCATGACTTAAGGTCTTGTCTTACACACCTCCTACATCGATTTTTTTTATTATCCATGTATTTTGGTCAAATCTCTATTTGGTAAGTTTGCATATGTTTTCTTTGTCTATCTTTGCTTTTAAGCATATCCCTATGATAAGTTAGACTAGAAAAATAAGATTTGCTGAAAAATCTTCCTCCAAACACCAAACCCTGCTTCTGCAGGCGGTTCCATATGTGAACCATGGTACCTTATTGATAAGGTACCGCCTCCCTAGATAAGGAACCGACTACAGTGCCTTCCTTTTTCGGGTTTTTGTCTGAAACTCCAGATTTGCTCCAACATTTTTGAGAATCTTTGTTTCAAACCCTTTGACCACCCTAAAAATACCCTAAGCCTTCCTTATTTAAACCATAAGCATTTTGCATTACTTCACATCCAAAATGTCTTATTCTCCCAATGAAAGCCTTGAATCTCCTCCATTTTCTCCAATTGCTTTCAATCCAAACCCACCCAAGAACACTCTTAATCACATGTCTCCTACCAAGAATGTTGACTGTGGAACATCTTTTCTTCCACCACAACCCTTTAGTGTTCTTCCTCCTTCTCATGATAATGTCATGCATCATGGAACATATTGTCAATGTTGTCAATATCAACACCTTGCTATAACACACATCTATGAGGAGTTGAGCTACATCAAGAGTCTCTTAATCAAGCCTTCTCTTCACTTTGATTATGAGATCTCCAACAAGCCACCACCACCACCCTCCGCTATTACCTTGTCTTTCATATAAGCATTGGTTGCTTATCCACAAGACACCAAATTCAAGCAAATCTTAGAATTCTAGAATAACTAGGATAAGATTTATGCTTTTAGCTTGTTCCTTTTTCCATACTTCTTTGTATGATGTTCTTTTAGTAACCTATCTTGGATCTTTGTCTTTGTGTTTTCTTCTCTTTTATTTTTTTATGTGACCTATTGCTATATATTGTTGGTTGTTTCTTTTGTTCAACTAACCCTTCTATGTAGCTTGTCACCATATCTCGATTCCTCGGTGCCCCAAGCTAGGGGGAGTAAGCACCAAGGGGGAGTCTTTGCAAAGTCCGTTTCTTCAACACCGGCTTACGCAACCTTTTTGCTTCGACAAAGGGGGAGAAATGAATAAAATCGTCTTCGAAAATCTTGTTTTTGTGTGATTGAGTTTATGTATTGTCGGAATCAAAAAGGGGGAGATTGTTAATGCAATAATGACTAAAAACGTTACTTGCATTTTTCGGTCTCGCTTAGTTTTGATTACGACAATATGTAAAAACAAGCATTTACGAAAACAACGAAAAACGAATTCTTGAGTTCAAGTATTTTTCATTTTCCCATTTTCACTTAAGGTATGGATAAACAAGTACTAACCTTAATCAAGTGATCAAGTGATTTAATCTTTTCTTAAAACTCACTTTTTATTAAGTGTGACAAGTTTTTATTAAACTTTCTTCTTAAGAAAATGTTTTATTAGATTAATTATTTGAAATTTGAAAATGGCATATTCTTATTTGGTTAAGAATATCCTTTCAGGATATTTTTTATATCCAGATAAGACCTCCACCACTAAAAGAAAAAAAGGAGCGGAGTCTAGTCCGGCGGTACCTTAGCACCTAGGCGGTACCTTATCGATAAGGTATCGCGGGCTAAGATAAGGTACCGCGGGCAGAACTAGCCGTTGGCTCCTTTGTTCTATAAATAGTGGACCATTCTCAGCTTTTCATCTCACCTCTTTTGCACATTTATTTCCAGATTCAAACCCCTTCTTTAATCACTCAAATCTTTGATCATTTGTTTGATTATTACTTGTTTAAGAAGTGAATCTTGTTCTTCCATCCCTTCCTCTCCAAGTGCAAAGAGAAGAACACTATCCTTGTGAAGTGTTGAGTCCACCACCAAAGATCTATTGAAGATCTAATTTTATACATTTGTAGTTGTGTCATAGTTGTGAAGATCCAAGTAGTTGTGTCTATTTGGAAGTTGTGTATGTACTAAGTATAGTTGTGTAGATTGGTCCTAGCTACGATTAGGGCTCGACTTTTAGCTTAGAGTCGGAAATTGGTTAAGCGACGTGTACGGTTTTCTCCCCCATAAGGAGCTTGTTGTGTATTGAACTCTCGAGTAAGGAGTACTCGAGGAGTGGAGTAGGAACGAGGAGTGAGCTTCGTTGCCGAACCACTATAAATCCTTGGTGTTCGGTTTGATCTTTCTTTACCCTTAACTCTTTACATTCTTTATTCTTTATGCATATACATGTGTTAGTATTAGATTAGTTACACTATCATTCTTTATTCTTTGTGGATATATTTTTGTTAGTATTAGTTTAGTTACACTATCATTGTTCCTAAGTTTTTGAAAAATGATTTTTGGAAACCACATTTTAACAAGTAAATATAAGAAACTATTCAACCCCCCCCCTTCTAGTTTCTACAGAAAATACACCACAAAAGTTCAGTTCATGTACACATGCAACTATAGGAGGAATAGTGCCAAGTGTAGGATAAATCGGGTGTTCACAATATTTATGATAACTAAGCTCATGACATCGAAACTAATGATCCAGTACATACAATAGTTGCATATATAAATTTGCCTCAAATGAGTATCCAGCCAAGATAACTCAGTTCACACAAATGATATACACTCGTCTGGGGTCAGGATGCCCGAGTGGAGGCTGTCAAACCTCAATAGATCTATCTATAACTGTTGGTCCCGTTTAACTCGTTACTACTTATCAACCTTAAGTAGTAACTTGTTAATAAGATTCAAGTGTGTTGTTTTATCAATTAATAAGAACTAAGAACAAATAAAACAACAATACCAAATACTTTTCAACGTATAGACTTTTATTAAAACTCAATAGGGAATCTATAACCCAAACATTAAAACTCAATGTTACGGTACGTTCATTAAATATTTCTTTTGTTGATAAAACATATTCCAGGTTTTCCATGACATACACATATTCCGCTGCATTTCATATCTTTTACTCATATTTCAGTTATTCTTATTCATGTCATTATATTCGTTCACTGAGCGTATTGCTCAACCGTATTTTTCTTTCCATGTCCCAAATGGCAGGTACCCAAGGACACACTTATATATTTGAGAGTACGTGCATAGGATGAAAGCTACCTTAGACTTCTTTTCCTTTTGAATTTTAAATACTTATGCTTGTTGGACAACCTATTTTTGTCCTTTCTACTTCATTTATTTTATACATGTTGAGCTTATGTTTGGGGGCCGATGTTTGATTTCGGATTTCCTTTTTGGTCCTTTATGTTTTATGACATTATACCTTGCATGCTTTGATGACACGTCATAATTATGACATAACGGCCTTCTGTCAAAGTGGGTCGTTACACGGAATGTGGAAAATATATGACGAGGTAAGCTTTTCTTTTAAACTCCCGTATTATCATGTTTTATAAAGATTTTTAGTCGCTATAAGCAGTTTTTAATGCATATCCAGTCAACCCCTGAGATCATGAGGTGAAGATCCAAGCTTCAAAGAATCATGAAAAAGAGGAAAACCGAGTTGGAGATGAAAAATGGAGGTATCGATTACGTGTTTTTCATTTTAGCTGTATGTGATCTTGATCAAAGAAAGAACCAGTTTATACGGTGTCATTTCTACGTTTTTTCCATTTTAATTTTGATATAGTTTGTTAGTTCTAATGTTTTCAAAACGAATGCAGATAAAAAGAAAGAGTCTTGTCCAAGTCAGTGTAGTTATGATCAGTCCTGACTTGATAACAAAACCAGAAAAGGGCGCGTGCTCTTATTGTTATGGTACGTTCTCATTCGTGTTTCATAAAAGCAACTTATGGATACATATTGAGTTTAAAACTTAAACAACCATAGCCGATTAATTCATAAATGGAAGGACTTATAGTTACGCTATGTTTCTTATTCGAGTTTCAGGGGACCTTATAGGAGAACTCTTTGTTTCACAATATTTACTACTTTTAGCCACATAGAAGTTTTTTTAGTATGGAAGTTTTTTGGTATGGTTTTGTTTTTATATGTTCGGATTTATATGAGAGTTGGAAGCTTATTTGTGTCAATTATGATGTAATGTGATTTACATGGTGGAACATGTGGATTTGGTTTCCGAAATAGGACCTGTGGTGGGTGCGCTTAGGTGTTTAAGTGGGGCTGGAAAGTGTGTGTTTGTGTGTTGAAACGAGGGCTGAAATAGAGGTTTTTGGTGCTGCAATTGCGTTAAAAGTGCGGGGTTTGGCTGATGAAATAGGGATTGCAATGGGTGGGTATGGTTGCTGAAACGGGACATGAGGTGGGTGGGTTTGTGCTTGAATAACCCTAAAAGGTGCACATATGCGTGTTGAAGCGGGGCTGAAAGGAGGGGGTTTTGGTGCCGAAATTACGGCTAAATTGGTTACAATGTACAATCCGGTGAACACAAATCTCAGGTAGTTCCCTTCCCATATGTGATGACTTTTTCGTTGCAAATGGTTTACCATGTGACCAACAGACCGTTTGTGGAAAATAAGTACAGTCCAAAACATGGAACTACACTCACATGATCATTCTCTTATGGTTGGACTACTGTTAACTACACCATTCACTTTACGACTCTGGCCTACACTCGTTACCATATTTCCATTGGCCGCTTTCGTGTACTATTCTTAGTTTGAAATCGTCTTCACATCAGGAAGTGTAGTTTTACACGAGAGCATCTCACCACTTATTGCTTCAGTAACTTTCGAAAGTGCAGTTTTACACGAGACCGTCTCACCACTATTTCTCTTCTTCTTTTGACACCATCTTCACATCAGGAAGTGCAATTTTAGACGAGATCGTTTCACCACTTATTGCTTTAGTAACTTCCGAAAGTGGACTCTTTTTCTTGTTTTTCCGCCTCCTCTTTTTTGATGTTGTAGTATTTGGCCGCATTTCACCATTGTCTTTTTTTGGTAATGGGTTTCCCCGGTAAATAGATTAACCAAAAAAACAGTGAAGTACAAATGGAATGTGGCTAAGGTACTACATTAACCTCAAGCTAAACAGCTTGATAAACATCTAGATCTAGTGCTTATGACAAGCCATAAACACTTACAAAACACCTAGCACAAAACGAAATGAACCAAACTAACTAACAGCTGCCGTGAAGGAATTTCCACCTGCATTTGTTTTAGAGAATAAATTAGTTGTTTCATCATACACCATTTCAACCTCGTCATCTTCATCATCGTGATCCAACACAGAGTAAGAATTTGATGTAGATAGCCCAACACCTGATGATGACTTATCAATAGACTTCAACTTGGGCAAAGAAACAGTTTTCGCATTAGTCACTCCCTTCGTCGGGTTACTAATTGTAGCTTTAGGAACAAATTTGACATTCGGCTGAACCGATGGACCAGTAAACTTACCACCCTTTATAGATTTTGTCATCTTTTTCTTTGTTTTGGTGACCGTTTGGAAAACATCATTAGAAATAGATGGACCAGTACTAGCAGGAAGAACTATAGGAGAGACAACCACCTTCTTAGAGCATTGATCAAGATAGTGACCAAAAGTCTTACACTCAACACATCTAGGAGGTCTCCATTCATACTCAATACGGATAGTTTCCTTTGTAAAACCTTCCCCCGAAAGAGAAGGGACACCAATGGTAACAACATCCACAAAATCAGCCTTAGCATTAACCTCAATTAAGCATCTAGCAAAACTACTCCGCCCCCATGACTCCTTACACATAGTGCTAGTGTAGGAATCTAGCATCACAGGTTTTCCAATGAAAGAAGCAATCAAACTAATTCCATCTTCTTCAAAGACTTGAATAGGCACATCATGTAATTTTACCCAAACAGGAATACGAGTCAACTCTTCCTTAATCAACCTAGTATCCAGCGACCATTTTTTGAGAATGATCGGAGAATTACGAATCAGCCACGGGCCCTCTTCTAAAACAGCTTCCAAACCAGCAAGTGACTTGAATTTGAAAAAGAAAAAACCCTTAGAGTTCATCATGATCCGTGTCAACCCATGTTTCACCCAGTTGTTCCTAACAAAATAATCCACAACCGGGAACACCATTCTCTTTCCAATAAAGTAACCATAAAGAGTATGTTCAAGACGATGACTGACCTTCTGAACCACTTTACGAGGAATAGAGACGTTAACACCTTCAAAAACATCTTCTGACACCAATTGACGAAAGATACCATTATCAGCGAACTGCTCCTTATCATTTGCACTAGTACTACAAATAGAAGCAAGCGTATCCGTTTTTTTAGAAAAATCAGCGGTAATATCCTCAATCGACTGTACACAATCATTACTTGCATCATTCGAATCCACCGCCTTGATCATCAACTCAGCTTCATACGCACACAAACAAATATATATCTCCTTCAATCGTTCACTGGAAATCAACGAACAGACAACAAATTTCATCAACTTTAAATTGTGCTTGAGCTCACAAATTTCAGCCACCGTATGCAGTGGCATCTCAAAAACCTGACCAATCAAATCAATCGTACAAGGATGCATATTATTGAGTAATACAGCCTTTTCTGTCGGATCCATCTTATCACTACTAATCACATCCACCGTGTTATTCAGTCGATCACCATTAGATGTATCATCAACCGAACTAAGGTTTGAGAAAGCATTAGTCGAATCATTGGATGCGCTAGGGTTTGAGGAGACCCTAGAATGAACAGTCCCCTCCTTCGCAAGCAAGACAGCCTCATAAGAACCCAACACGTTGATTATCTCTTGGGATCAAGTACTAGTTACCAAGGACCAGAATGCATACTTGTTCTTCTTAAGGCTGTGCACAAAATCATGAACCTCGTTAACCGTATTAAGTTTCACCCCAAAGATCTTCATAATCACTTCAATCTTACAGACCTGGAACCGATTAATAGCCGCAGCCTTTTCTCTAACATCCAACTTAGCAAAATCAGCATGTTCCAACATAGCTAGGTATGAAAACCTAAACAGCGAAACACCTAATAAACCCTAATAATAAAAAACAGAACCGAAACCCTAAAAGCGCCGACAAGAACAGACAAACTAATTGACAATCGTGGAGGTAGACCAGTGAACACACCAATAAATCAGATATAAGTCACCACGAAGCCGACCTAGACAGAATAAAAACAAAGCAACACTATTCGCAAGCAGAAAAAGGAAAAAAAAAACGATTAAAAACTAAACCCTAACAAACCTTCAACCAAATAATGAATATGTTAACTCACGATTAATCACAGATTAATCGAGAAACCCACATCAATATAAGATTTAGAGATTAACAGGGATAGATAATCGATTTAGGAAGAAAGAAGAATAGTCTGCCGCAATTAATGTTTTTTAGGGTTTTTCTAAATTTCATCCTCATTTCACCATTGTCAGCTTTCAAGTTTTGTAAGTTTTGAGGAGTCAAAATTTGTCTATGTTTGGACTAATTTTAACTGCACCGTTCACATTAGGATTCACGGCTGCACTCCATACCATCAATCTTATTAGGATACATCGGCATTGTTTGTGCTTATTAAAAATTCAACTTTCAGGTAATGCTCATCGAAACGAAGACATCATCAGCCATGAATGTGGATGTTATCACAAACATGAATTTTGAATCTATTTAATTTACGTGAAACGCGATGGTTCGGGTTAGACTTGTAAGTCTATTGGTGTTTCCGATTGATTATGCGTATTTGGTGTATAAATGTAAAAATTCTATGAATAAAAATCATGACAATGATTATTTGAATGACTATGATTCCTTTATGATACGTGCTAGGAATTTCTATTTTTAGAATCGATATATCAACGTAATCTCATTTAAGATGTTCGCAACATAAAACAAATATTTTTCACCCCGTCTATATAACGACACATTTAGAAATTTCACATTTATAAAATTTATTTAAACTACTACTAGAGCTTTACATCACATATAAACCTTAAAAACCTCACAACACTTACACAACCACAATAAATAAACATTGCAAATAATACCCAAAATAGAAAGGAAAAACATTTCCCCTCATGTTATCTACAATCCCACGTTTCTCTTTTACATTTCACAATTTCAAACTCAAACATGTGAGTACTTCACCAACCAATTAATGTCATGTACCTTTAACCCTTCTTTCACTTCCAAAACCGGTGGAATCTCACCTTTTCTTCCATGGATTAACCTTAGAATTTAAACTACAACGAACTTCCCTCCTGCTAGTCAAACAAGTACAAGACTTTTTCTTTCTTTTATTGCCATGAAACGCAGCCCCAAGTTGAAACTCTTCCCCACCACCATGTCATTCCCTATGTTAGTTCAATTGGCTAAATCTCTAGTTACATTCAAACCAAAACCTTAACTAAGCCCTAACTAGATTACTTTAACCCTGAACCACACTCCTTTGCCTATAAATAGAACTCTAATTCTTCCTTAAACTCAAACACGCTCAAAGAAAATCTCTCAAAGGAAAAACACAAGCCTCTTGTCCTTAGGTCACGACAGCAAGATAAAATAAGCTAAGGTCTCGAGTTGATTTTTAAAGCAAGCAAGAAAAAACTAAGATGGTTAAGACGTGGGTACATGTTTGGTAGTTGATCACTAGTTCTCGATTTCCTTCTTCATCAACTAGCTTAGGACCATTATAAGTTTCTCTTATAACTTGTTTGATCATTTACTTTGGTTGATAATATACTTGCTATAAACTTCTGAGAACTAAAAATTTACATTGAAATAATCACGGGTTAGGGTTTGATGTGAAAATCATTTGATGACCAAAACCATCTAAAAGAGACCCATTAACAAACTAAACGAATGAGCTATAGAGTAAATGGGTTATTTTATGAACAAGTGTGAACCTACATAGTAAACAAGTACGATTGTATGTAAAGATCATAGATGAGTTCTATGCAAATGAGTTAGGGTTAAAAGAAATGAAGGAGTATAATGAGTACTAATAAAATCCACGGCACATATAAATATGAAACCTTTAGTAATGTTTTGCATGCTTCACAATTATAAGTATACAACCTAAGTCATGGCATCAGTAAGTTAATATGGCTAAGTGTGTTCCAAGAAAACAAGTTTGCTTATTAACCTTGAAGGTATGTATACGTGTAGGCTGTAAGTGTTGGTTTATAAAGTTCATAACAATTATTTAAAACCCTAACATGGATCAAAGAACGCATAGCGGAAGCGATTAACAAGATCATTAATTTAACACAATTATATTAATCAAGATTAGGGTTACATACCTTTATCCTAGCAAGATCCACAAGACGACGGAACGAACGGCAACTAGGGTTGATCACGAACACCACCAAGAATATAGTCTAAAGTAAGACTATATCACGTTCTTGTACACACGTAATACGGTGAGTTAACCGTGAGTCTATCACGAACAAACCGAGCTTCAACGCTTATGTAATATCTACCCAACAACCCTAGAGAGGGACTAGGACTAGATATAATTTAAATAGAAAAGTCGAAAACCAAAACCCTAAATAATGGGGTGTTTGGCCGGCGACTATATCAAGAAAAAGAGAGAGGGATTAAAAAATTATGAGGCTAGGGGTTTGTTTATATAGGCTTAGCAAACCTTGGGCTCCAAGTCATAAACAAAATAGGAAACAAAAGTTTCCCTTTGCCCCCTCTACAAGTCGGCGGTTAACACCCTCCATAAGGGGTGTTTGTGTAATTTTTCCTTCTTCTTTTAGCTTCTATTTAATTCCATAACGGTCGTTATAACTTAACTTTTATTTATCAACGATCGTTAGTTAAGCTTTGGTTTGATTTAATAAATATATATAAAATATATTTAATAAATAAATTAACCCTTTACGTTATGTGTGCAATCTCGTGATCCCGAGTTCGATCCTATCTCACGACTATTAATTTTAAGTCCATAAACTTTCAGCTCCCACTTGGACAAAATTCTAATATCGTGATCACATTGACTAGCGTCTAGTTACACTAGCAATGTCACTAGTACAACTCGAGTAAGGTTTCTTGGACAAAACCTTTTAATGATTATATCATTATTATATTATCCTTTCATTTCAAATACAACGTTAATAAGGATATGGATCTCAGTCATTCATTTCATTAACCATTCTGTTTCTCGTTTACGGATATAGCAAGATCACCAAAACAAATTTGGGTGCGGCCGCACAAATATCTTACTATCCCCCGAGGGGCCCAGCTGTATTATACTTCAAAATAAAGTTTGAAGGAAACGAATCCCATTTTGACTACAAGCAAAACTTATGAACTTTGCAACACTTCCGGAAATAATCCTTATAGCTACCAGTTACGTTTAGCGTTAGATTATTCCACAGAAAAGCACTAGATCCACGACAGTTTCCTAGTATCTCAGGTCTAAGGATAACTATTTATGATTTACTTGATGACAAAGATCCATAAAGTAAAATCATATAGTTGGGATAATTCCAATATTTGATCCATCAAATATCATCCAAAATTGACCAATATACTTTCAAGTATACTCTGTCACTATTTTGAATTGTCTTAGTTTAATAATACTCCCATATTATTAATCGAAAACGGACATTTAGAAACATCATAATGCTCATGGATTAAAACATGTAAAATAGGATACAAAATCAAATAACAGAAAAATAAACGAAATCCAATCTTTATTTCATCAATTCAATAATGTCTTACATCCTTTATCCAAATACTAAAAATAGATCAATGCATAAAATTGGTACATGCGTCATGCCTCTAGTAATGACATTCATACTTGTTTGGCGAAGCATAAAATAACCAATCTTGACCTATTGAAATTTTGAGAATACTTTCTTCAAGAATTCAATTCATTGAAACTCTTGTATATGTGCATTCAAATAATTTGATATTGCCACATAGTATCAAAATTGTGAAACATCCTTGATCACCAATTTCCTAAACTTCCAAAACACATTTGAAGTTCAAAGTATTCTAATTCTTTAATGTATAATGCAACTTTAATCAACATGTCATCTCCAAAGATCCCATGACTAATATTGAGTGTTACCTCAATTATATCTTTCCAAGTTTTACAACTTTTCATAAAAGATATAAATACGTTACCTCTATTATGTAATGTTTGATTCCAACCAAAACCTTCAAGTTTGTTGGCAATGATAATTTGCACAACGATTGACAAATTATTCATCTATAGAATATGGAAGCCGATCCAAGATTTAGGATGTTTATTCTATTTCCAAACATATTCCTTCAGAATATTCATTACACAAGTTATTTAATAACTTCTTAAATAGATTAATATATTCAAATCATCATGTATTTTAAGTATGATATAAATACAACACGACACACATGAAAATTTCTCAAACCAGATTTAGATTTCTTCATGTCCTAAATATCCACGTAAACTTACTACATGGCATATTACGTTGTATTTCCACCGCATAAATAAATAAATTTATTTGTCCCAAGGTTATGTATATCTTATTTCCTAAATCTTCAAAGTAAAGTTTCATCTCAAATCTAAACCAAATCAACATTTAATTTGAATGAAAACTTACTTTCTTACATGTCTATTTGACACATATAATTTAAGAAAATAACCATAATACTCCCACTAGCTTTTAGGAATACTCAGAAACCATCTTATTCAAATTTATATCCAATCTTGGATTTCAAATTAAACATAAGAATAATATCCTAGATGCATGCTTTTATCCATTCACGGATAATTGCATTTTGTACTTTTCCAAAGATTTATATTTTGAAGTAATAAACTCATTTCGATTACTTAAGTCCTTTCTCAAGTAGTCATTCAAGAAATAGTTCATACATATCCAAATTTGTCAATTTAAAATATGACCATCAAAATCTTTATATATTTAATGTGTTTAGGAAAGAATACTCAATCACAATTAATTACTTAAGTGTGACTAATAATCTATTCATAATACATACATTAAATATGCGTACAATTTTGTCCATATAATTTCGACACAAAGATTAAACCACCACAATTGGCGTTTTTCTTCCTTTGACGAAACTCATCTTTAATTTCTAGTCAAACTATTTAAGATAAACCAAAACCGAAATTTGATTATCTTGTTGGACAACATCTATAACAATCATAGTATGAGTAGTTTACCCAAAACAATATTTGGTAATAAATCATAACAATTATTTGTAACTCATAATTCTCAGCATATAAATCGCATATCCGAGATATCCTTACGGACCTATGACATAAATTCCTTTATCTTAAGGTTTAGCATTTACACGCCTACCTCATGATAATTACTAGTGTATTTTAGAAGATCATGTATCTTGTAATTTTATCTTTCAAGATCAAAACTCCCACTTGCTTTTAGTAACTTAAAATTACTCTTTAAATACATAGCAAATAGATCAACATTCCAACGTTATCTATATGGGACATTACAAAACACAATGACAGTTCCATACTCTTTATTTTCTAAACAATCCACTTCATAAGTAGTTTAGCAAAATCCTAACTTCATTTAAGATATAACGTGATTCATCACATTCCATAATGGTATCTTATTAATCTTCTTAGCTCAAGTCATACTCAACTTTCTAACCTTGATTTCTTTTGGAATAAAGGAAGATATAGTTATCTTGAATCAAACATCACCATCATATTGAGAATTTTGATTCTCCTAATGAACATACCATAACAATGATGTATTTCATTTAGGGAAATATTGTAAGTCAATCTTAACAACATTTAAGATAAATATATATCTTTAGGCTTACCTATATACCAACTAAATCATCTTAATGGTATAATAGATTTCCTAACCATTTTGCATGCTTTATAACTCAAGTACTTTTAATACAAAGTCACTTCATAAAGTTTATAAGTCCATTATACGTTACATGTATATGTCTTTAGTGAAATTGAGACAATACATTAACGTCTTACTTTATATTATACGTCTTCCAAGACTTTATGTTTGTGACTTTATTCAATAAATCATAAACATGTATAACTAAAGTAAATCATGAACACCACTAGGTTTCATTCATCTTTTCAAGTTAATTCAATCATATACTATTATATGAACACCACTAGGTTTCATTAGTAGTATAAGATTACTCTATGTATCTTATGTCATTCCAGGAATTAGTCCATTTTAAGAAACTTCAAAACATTCCACGCCCGATCTTACGACATGTGGATATTTTACCCTTTAGTTTACAATTTAGTCCAAGCTCTTACATGACTAAATCAAAACAACAAGTGTTTCTTAAAGTGAATGATATATATACTTTTAAGTAGTATTTTAATCATATTGACACATGATCTAAATACTAATTAGATTGTTAGTCTCTTATCTTTAAAGACAAGAGAATCATATCTTTATGAGTTGTTTCTTGCACACAATGTTCATTTCCCCCACTTGTGCATGGAACAACCTCATATATAAGATAAACATCACGTCTAACGCTCGTCTATATAAAATATGATTGTGCCACATATATTAGCTTTTTACAAGTAGATGTAGAATCACTTAATCAACAAGAATCAATACATAACTATCTTTGAAGATATTAGTGTCAACAATTCGAAAGTAATTATCTTAGGACATACTAAAGATAACATGGGTTATTACCAAGACAACAAAGCTTGTAACTCCCACTGACTTAGAGAATGTTTTAATAGACTCAAAATCGGTAATACAACACAATTCTTCCACTGAACTTGACAACATTGAAAATGTTTCATAATCAGTGAAAATAATTAGTGTTGTGTTTACTTTCTTACACTTTAAAAAAAACACATTCGCAACAATTACTTATAGTGTTTAAGAGTGTACTCTACTTCGTAAATGATGACTTACCCATCAAATGCTTTTTAACTTTAAAGACTTGACATGCAATTTCTTCCTTAATAGGTCTACCAACCCTACAATGGTACGTAGTGCCTATAAATGGTCAAAGCACAACTACTAGACAAATATGCTAGTTTGCCTTATAACCAATTTGAGATAACTTTTAATAACTCAAAATATGAACTTTTCTTAACTATTAAAGTTTGCTATGAGTTACGGATTTGAATTTGACATTTCTAAAATCTTTATTACTCCTTCTTTACCCATGAAAAAGAGTTTTAGGTTTATCTTTCATTTGTAAATTGACTCTATCCTCAACCATACGGTTTGTAGATCAATAAATGAATAAACCATGTTTATGGTGTAACGTTGCATTAATACATTTGCAAAAGAATTTACAAAATTCAATTTTAGTATTTTTGATAATACCATTCAAGAAAATAAAATTACCCCGGTAATAATAACCATAGTATTTTCCTTGAAAACTAGAATCCAAATTGACATAATTTCATCACATAAGTTGATCTGCTAGCAATGAAAGTATTCAAGATGGTAACTTGTCGAACAATGATAGACAAACAAATTTGCAATTTCTAGATTTTAAGGGATTTACATTGCCAAAATTCATTTTGCATTGTAAACATGTTTCATCCCTTCTTTATGCCTTAAGTTTCCAGATCTCACTGAGTAACTCAATTAAGTCGACTAATCTAAAGAACGTAAAACCTTCATGTGCAATCTTATTCAGTCATGAAGTTTTCTCTCCATTACAACATCGTCCGATATCTTATATGACGACAATTGTAACTTCAAGTGTTCGTCAATTAGAGGACATATGACTTAAATTTTAGGGTATAGATTTTGGTGTCAAAATCATGTATGGAGAAGCATGCATACATCTCCATAACATAAGTTTAATAAAACGTTTAGTAAACTTTTTGTTGAGACTAAAAGTTCATCATATACTTGCAAGTTGAGGTATTGGTTAAACCAATTAAAGATTTTACACACAACTAAATTCACACCGTACTTTTTCTAGAACTTAGTTATAGCACAAAGCAATAACCTTATTCATTGTGTTTCGGATGTGAATTAATGTAGTTAAATCAACCTTAAAGAATTGTACCAATAACAACCGTAGGTAATACCAATTTGACACACAGGCGAGCTGGGAATTTGGTCAGCGCTGAAGCATAACACTTCCTTCCTTAACCGGGTACATGACCAGCGGTGCGTTATACCCACTTTATAGTTTGTCAAAATTGAGTAGGCCGTTAAGTTGCTATTGCAATTCTAATCAACGCAAATCATATGTAATTTAGATCTCAAAACAATTCATTTATTTAATATGATTTAGTCCACATTAATTTTTCTTGTAAAAAATTACCCTTGTTTACAACATACAATCAATATAAAACGTATGAAAACAAGTAGGTACAAAAAAAACTAAATCATAAAGACATAATAACAATTTATATGTGCAATAAATAAATCAAATAGCCACATGCATACGATTTATTCAATAAATAATATCAAATCTAGGTTTTTATATTCATATAAAAGTCTTCCCTAATTTTAGATTTATTGAATCAAATAAAGCATGTAGCAAAAAAACGTAACAATTACCACATAAAACATATGATCCATGAAAAACATGCATGTTCATCACGGATCTCCCTCATAACTTAACAATTAAATCTCTATGGATCGAAACATGAATTTACATAACATAACAATTAATCATGCAATTCATCAAAATTCCACCCAAATCACTTAACAATTTAATTAAATCACTACGGATCGTAACCACGCATGACATAACAATTAATTAATGCATACATCTAAAGTTAATTACCATGTAATTTTAGGGTTTACAAAAAAAAACTTTTTTTTTTATAAAAAATTCGGCATGGCCGATTTTAAAAATAATAAAAAACAAAACCCTAATTTTTATAAAACCTAAAAAACAACATGTAATTTTTAACACAAATCAATATTAGTTAAAAAAACTTTAGATCTTGATAATTATAATCATGTTAAAATGGCTCTCGATGCCACTGTTGGTTTATAGAGTTCATAACAATTATTTAAAACCCTAACATGGATCAAAGAACGCATAGCGGAAGCGATTAACAAGATCATTAATTTAACACAATTATATTAATCAAGATTAGGGTTACATACCTTTATCCTAGCAAGATCCACAAGACGACGGAACGAACGGCAACTAGGGTTGATCACGAACACCACCAAGAATATAGTCTAAAGTAAGACTATATCACGTTCTTGTACACACGTAATACGGTGAGTTAACCGTGAGTCTAGCACGAACAAACCGAGCTTCAACGCTTATGGAATATCTACCCAACAACCCTAGAGAGGGACTAGGACTAGATATAATTTAAATAGAAAAGTCAAAAACCAAAACCCTAAATAATGGGGTGTTTGGCCGGCGACTATATCAAGAAAAAGAGAGAGGGATTAAAAAATTATGAGGCTAGGGGTTTGTTTATATAGGCTTAGCAAACCTTGGGCTCCAAGTCATAAACAAAATAGGAAACAAAAGTTTCCCTTTGCCCCCTCTACAAGCCGGCGGTTAACACCCTCCATAAGGGGTGTTTGTGTAATTTTTTCTTTTTCTTTTAGCTTATATTTAATTCCATAACGGTCGTTATAACTTAACTTTTATTTATCAACGATCGTTAGTTAAGCTTTGGTTTGATTTAATAAATATATATATAATATATTTAATAAATAAATTAACCCTTTACGTTTTGTGTGCAATCCCGTGATCCCGAGTTCGATCCTATCTCACGACTATTAATTTTAAGTCCATAAACTTTTAGTAAGTACCATCTCTTGCAAATGAATGAGTATGTTATTTGTGTTACTATGTGTGTGTGGCGTGTAATATCAGATATGCTAATAGAAGGGTTACACTAGCAAAAAGAATAAGAAAGTGCATGAAATAAAAGTGTGTAAGTGTGTCGTGTACATGTATGCATGACAACATCAAAAACGACCCCCTGCCAACATGATTCGCGCGTGAACTGTGTTGTGTTTGAGATGTCGAGTAGTGTATGCGTGAACCAAATGTCAAAAGATAAACTATGATTTTATGTACTCAAAAACTAGTAAATGTAAGATTTAAAAAATGCATGCACATATACTAATATAATGAAACGCCTCTTTCGTTTCAAGCATATATGTATGGTGCGTGTTTGTGAAAGTGTGTAGCTTGGTGCGTGTTTGTAAACATATATACTGTCTAAAGAAGTAAACTAAATCTTGCAGAGAGGTATTGAAACTTGTATTACTGCGTGTTGATCTTTTGTTATAGCATGCGTCAACAATGAACCTTTAGCAAGACTTCCTTTTTTTCATTTGATACGGTATGGTTATGTATGTATGTAGGAATGACATGTAAAGTATAAAAACCAAAAGCCTTGTCCATTCCATTGATGTATGATATGCATGTGTTGTATGCTGAAATGTTTAAAATACCTAACTTGTAGGATGATAAGTACAGGGGCGGATGCATGTAGTAGCTTGGGGGGGGGGCAGCGCCCCCTATTGCTAGCCCGATACGATGAGATTTTAGTGTAATTTTAAGCGTTTTTTAATGTTGCCCCCCACTCGAAACTCAAAATGCCCCCCACTCACATACTAAAGTCCAACTTTTAACACTCCAAAACTTATAAATTCTTCATTTTTAAGAAAGAATACTCGATTTTTCGTTCCGATTCATGTCTTTTTCACCTTGCAATTGGCCAAAAAAATTTTTGTGCCCCCCACATTCTAATTTCCTAGTTCCACCACTGGATAAGTATGTATGTATGTGAGTATGTGAAAGCCAAAAGACCTATTCCTTTTTGGGCATGTCTACGAACAGTGGGCACAAGCAACAAAAGGATTTGCCATTTTGACTAGTTATCACATGCACATATGTAAGTAAGAAGTACGGTAATAACTGAATTTTAATAAGATGAATGTTCTCGGTGTCTAATCGAATTGATCTTCGGTTAAAAGTGTGATTCAGTCGTTTTTTGTGAGTAAAACGAAAATTGGTTTATCTATTTCTACTTAAAAAATAAATGCGAAAAGTATTAAAAATAAACTAAAGACAAATGACAATCAATAAAGAAAACGAGACAAATATTAAAAATAGCCCATTAATAAAAATTAAAGTTAAAACTAAAAATAAAAATAAACTTTCGGGTAAAAATTAAAACTAAAATGACTTTCGAATAAAAAAAATAAAAATGACTTGCGGGAAAACTCAGCTAAAATAAAACTTTTAATAAATAAAACAATAAAAATAAAACATGTTAAAATGTCGGATATAGAGGAACACAAATAAAAAATGTTAAAGGGGCGGGAAAATGTGAAAGGAAAGAAATGAGATATTTGGATAAATGTTTTTTTTTCCAGAAAAAGTGAGGAAGAAATGGGATATTCGGATAAATCTTATTTTTCTGAATAATATTCTATTTCGGATAAACAACCTAATATTCGGATAAATCCTATTTTGCGGATAAAGCTGATTTTTCGGAATAATGCCTAGCTTTCGGATAATGAACTTTTGGCGGGAAAAAAAACCGGGATTTCGGATAATAACCTTTTTCGGAATAACTGAATTTTTTTGGATAAATGTATATTTTGGATAAAATTCAGAATAAAACCTATTTTCGGATAAAACTTTTTCGGGTAAAATTGAATTCGGATAAAAAGGAAAATTCGGATAAATTGACAATCTTCGGGAAAATAAATCCTATTCCGAAAACTCACCAGATACGTGACAAACAGATCCTAAAACAGGTGAATCAAAAATAAGCCAAAGATAAGCAACATCAACCTAGAAAATAAGCCTAACTAAACACTAAATAAAATCTAACTAACACCAAATCAACCAAATCAATAAAATCTAAATTAACAACTAAAACTATAAAACCCACTTAATCAAAATAAGCAAATCAATCAATAACAACTATCACCAATAATCTAAAAAGATGAACAAATTAAAACAATAAGAACAATTAAAAGATCACCTAAATCAAACAAGCAACAAGATAAACAAACTACATGATTAACTAAATTAACACAAGATTAAGAACAAGAAAGAAAGAATGAGATATTTTTAATAAGCTTGAATTAATGAAGGTTAAGATTCAAATACACAAGATTAAAGATGAAAGATTAAGAAAACCTGAAAGAAAACTAGAGAGAGAAAGTAATTAACACCTACTCCTAATTACCTGAATGAAAAACTAAAAAATAAAACTAACTATTACAAATGAAGGTTTTATGTTTATTTATAGTGGAAGGGATGTGGTGTTGTTGCTTCCTTCTTTCTCTTTGTCTTCTCGTCTTTTTAAATAATTCGTCTTTCTCGACTTTGTCTCGGGATTTGTCGATAGATAAAATGAACTCGTCTTCGACTTTGTTAAACTTTCGTCTTTGGTCTTTTTCTTCGATAAATCTTCAGAATAGGCCTTTGACTTCCGTTCTTTTTGCACTTTTGATCTTTTGACTTCGTCTTTTGTCTTTTTCTTCGATGAAAGCCCGTGAAAGCCTGTGTTTTCCTCCCTTTTCATATTTTGGTCCTAAAACATAATAAAAACACAAACCACGCATAATTCTGACTTTTACGAAATTAAATACACGTTTTGATCTCGTTTTTATTTGTTTTAAGTGGTGAAAGGATAAGTGTTTTCACACTTATTAAATCCCCTACATTTGACCATTGTAATGTCCCCATGCAATGCATAATTTCCAAGCATAATTTTACATTTTCCATCATAATTAACCCATATCGGCGTTTATTATAATATACTATTACTACTACAATAAAAGAAACTTAACAACGATGAAAAGATAAAAACTTATAAAAGATACAATAATTTCATTCAATTTATTAACTTTGAAATTGTTTGATGGAAGAAACATGTAAAAAAATCTAAGACTTAAATAAGGGCTTTGATGTCATGAATATTAATCACCCTCAAGTTTTACGTTCCCCATACCAAGCATAAAAATAAGATCATTGTTTATCATAAGTTCTCAAGTTAAAACCACTTGTATAAGATAATTGTGTAATACTCCTTCTCCAATATTCCTAAGTTGTATCTCTAGATTTTAAAGATCGCCATTCACCCGTAGGCTCATTTGACTTATTAAATAATCATTAGTCCAAAAATGAAGGCAAAACGGTGTAAACCCGACACCTAGAACCTAACCTCATACTCAAAAACGTTGTCACTAAAGTAAACCCACATCAAGGATAATTTAACATGATGTAGAGAATAAATTTCCGGATCCGAAATTTGGCCAATAGTAATACTTAGTATTATTTCCTCCAAAGTCATGTAGACTTTATGTGGAGTTTAGCAAATTCACATCATATACCCTTTAGGCTCTTTAAGATGTAAAAGTGCTCCTCATCTATGATCCACACCATAAGGCTCCTTGAACCACAAACAAGGGAATTGATTAATTAGCAATTTTTATTCAACACTTACCATGCCATACACCCTAAGGCTCTAATGACAAGGTTCGTGCTATATGCCACACACCCTAAGGCTCATTGAGGTCATGTTTTAATCTTATGCTTTCTTTATTTATGATATATATAGTAGGCCAAATTCCGCGGTCCCATGGTCCGAATACCTCCTACTTAGTAGTTATGAGCCACCTTAGTCGGAAGTCTACAACACTGACATCCTCAATGTGTTCATGCTTTAATTACAAGGAAATAAAAGAGTTGGCTAAGAGCTAAAATATCGAATCTAAACCGCAAAAATCCTCATTTATTAAGCAATTAAATATACAAGTGGGAAGAAAGAGCCACAAAAACTCATATAAGGAAGAATTAATCCTAAAACTTATTATCAACTCTATCATCTCTCGTTCTCCATAATTTAAAATCTCAAGTAATGAGACTCGTGGTTTCTTAGCCTAAAAAACCAATTAAGGTCTATATGTTTAAGGATACTAGCTAGAGTAAACTAAAATAAGTAAACTCGGGTTGAGTCAAAATATTCACGACAGGCGTAATATATCAAAGACGTCTAAACTTGTTAAACCATTTTATTTATTCATTTTTTTTCTCTTTTCTTTTGACTTTATTCATGAAATAGAATATATATAGGATGGTCATGACAAAAGGAAAGAAGATAAAAGAAAATAAATGAAAAATTCTACTAGGCCAAAATAGATCAAAAATTTTGAAAAACGTCGAAAAATATTAATTTTCCGGTTAAAATGAGGACATATTCATGAAAAAGCCCACTTAACTTCGATAGAAGTCTCCCTACACTTGGTATAAACATTGTCCTCAATGTTTAACCATGTGGAAGTAAACTCCCCTTCACTTAGGACATTGTGCACGTAGTTTAAATCTTGCTAAGGAAGAGACAACTAAAGTGATTCCCATTTCAACATTTATCGATAAAATATTGAATCACAAAAGTGTAGGATAGAACCGGGAAGATGGGTACACAGGATCATGGGTCGTCAAATATCATCAAAAGTGGATCTTTGAAAGCTTTAATCCCTGCACATCATAAGAAACAAGACAACAAACACCTACGTGGCTCCCTACACATATTATGAAATTCGGATAAAAAGGATAGATCATCGGGTTGCCTCCCGAGAAGCGCTTGTTTTTGTTAACCGAGTCACGAGCCAGACTCGACCCAAAACTAATTCAAGGGAAACGTGGAGAGGGATGGAATCATCTCATGAGAGATGTCATCACCAAAGTACAACTTAACACGTTGGCCATCCACCTTAAAGTTGGGCCTATTTGGTTGAGATAACTCAATGGTGCCATAAGGGAAGATTTGGGCCACGGTGAATGGACCGGACCAACGTGTCTTAAGTTTTCCTGAAAAGATTTTCAACCGAGAGTTAAAAAGTAAAACTTGATCACCTATGTGAAACTCTCGGTTCTTAATCGTAGAATCATGAATGAGCTCAGTCTTATCCTTATAGATCAACGAATTCTCATAAGCCTCATTCCTAAGTTCATTAAGTTCATTGAGTTGGATTTTCCTAAGATCATCGGCTTTGTTTATGTCGAAATTAGCCCATTTCAAGGCCCAATAAGCCTTATGCTCCAACTCAATGGGGAGGTGGCATGCCTTTCCGTACACAAGGCGATAAAGGGTACAACCTATAAGTGTCTTATAAGCGGTACGGAAAGCCCACAAAGCATCATCTAATTTATCAGCCGATGAGGCACGATGCTCTCCCACGGTACGCTCTAAGATTCGCTTAAGTCCATGGTTGGAAATCTCGGTTTGACCATTAGTTTGTGGATGATACACGGTGGAAAGTAGGTGATTGATACCATACTTAGCCATGACTCGTGCAAATTGATCATTGCAAAAATGAGTACCGCTATCACTAATGATAGCACGAGGAACGCCGAATCTAGCAAACAATTATTTCAAGAAGTTCACAACCACCCTCGCATCGTTAGTAGGTAAAGCCTTTGCTTCAACCCATTTGGATACGTAGTCAACGGCTACGAGGATGTACTTGTTCCCTTTGGATGATGGAAATGGCCCCATAAACTCGATGCCCCATACGTCAAAGATTTCACACTCTTGGATGAAATTTTGAGGCATCTCATCTTTATGTGTGATCTTGCCTTGTCTTTGGCAAGCATCACAATGCTTAACCATCTCATGAGCGTCATGATAAATGGAGGGCCAATACAATCCGGAATCGAAAACTTTCTTAGCGGTATAGTTATGACCAAATGACCACCGGTGGGTCCTTTGTGGCAAGCTTCAAGGATTTTTAAAGCCACCAGCCCATCAACACACCTACGAATGATAGGATACGCACATTCCTTGAAAAGATAAGGGTCGTCCCAATAATAGTGCTTAATATCCTTAAAGAATTTTTTCTTTTGTTGGGACGTTAACCCTTCCATAAGAACACCACCCGCTAAATAGTTTGCAATGTCCGCAAACCATGGGGTATCGTCAAGATTGGAATTACTGGACATTAAGGTCTCATGGGGAAAGTATTTATTAATCTTTTGATTTGGAAGTTCCCCTTGATAAGGATCCTCAAGTCTACTAAGATGATCCACGGCTAGGTTTTCCCTCCCTTTTTATCACGAATTTCGATTTTAAATTCTTGTAGGAGCAAAACCCAACGAAGGAGTCGCGGTTTAGCATCTTGCTTGGTCAAAAGGTATTTCATGGCGGAATGGTCGGTGTAAAGGATGGTGGTGGAAAGCACAAGATAGGGGCGTAATTTCTCAAAAGCATACACTACGGTTAAAAGCTCTTTTTCGGTAGTGGTATAATGTAATTGAGCCCCCGTCATTGTGTTGCTAGCATAATGGATAGGTTTGAAGTGTTTGTTAACTCGTTGACCTAAAACCGCTATGATGAGACTACATTTATACATAGTCTCATCATCCAAAAAGGGCTTTAATTGCATAAAATATCATAAAAATGGCCAAATATATGATTGTGTTTGTTGCTTGTGTATTTTAGGTACGGATATTGAGAAAATGACAAAAGATCGCAAGAATCGTGTAAAAAACGAACACGGGAAACGAAGTCGCACAATAAACCAAGCCCTAATGAAGATTTTCCAAGAAAAACCCTTGAAGATTTGAATATTATGTAAGAAGGGTCCTCCAATGTGGAAGAATTGACACTTTAAACCCTTGTATCTTCATAATTACAAGATTGGTCCTTAATGTTTGTCAAAATTACAAAAAGGACTCTCCACTTTGAAGAATTGGCAAATTTAATCCCTCAACAAAACTAAATTGTAAATATTAGTACTCCTCAAAGTCAAATTTACCATGAAGGCCTTCAAGTTACAAGAAATTACAAGTTTGGTCCTCAAAATATGTCAAATTGCAAAAAGGACCCTTAACTTTGAAGAAATAGCAAAAATGGTCCCTCAAGAATTATGACTTGTCAATTTCAGTCCTCCAAAAAGTCAGCCAAACAAGTCAAGACCATTATTTGTGAAGAAAATGCCAAATCAACCCTTCAAGAATCAAGAAATGGCAAGAAATACCCCTGAAATTACTTTACAAAACTTTTTGGGGCAAAAGTGTGAAGTTGGAAACTTCACTAACAAAGGAAATCGAATTTGGTCAGTTTTATTTGCAAGTGACAAGAGAGAAAGAGTTAAGGGGTGAATCATGGCAGACAGCCATTGTAACCTAGACCAATCACCACTTGCCACCTCACCCCACTCATATTTTCCACCAATCAGAACCCACCCCCATTCCACCTCATTTCCCACTCACAACTAATTAAACTAATCTGTGATTAGTTTAATAAAAAGGGCGCCTAACATCTTTTTAAAACCTAAACCGGATCAAAACCACTACTATTCACTCAAGAACAAGGATTAGGGATTTTTGTTTAAGCAAAAATTAAGCCTCCATATTATCCAGATTAATGATTAAGGGACTCTTAATCACATCCCAACCTTAAAAATACTTGCCATATCACTCAAAAGACCCAAACAAGATTCCCCTGCTGCAAGGATGAAGAAACTGCCAAAACTCCACCAGTCATCCAACGCCCAGTATTCAAGCTTACTTTTTAAGCTTATTTGAAGCCCTTGGATACATTTTCACCATTGCCAGCTCACATAACCTGCCAAAACAAAGTCACATGATCAAGCAAGTTCAAACCCTCAAGGGCATTTTTGGACTTCTACAACTAGGGTTTTACGTTTTTCTTAGCATCAGTAGTTCACTTGTAAGCCTATATAAAGGCCTTAGGATTCTACATTTACATTTGCTCTTGATTTTTCCTTAGTTCACAATTTTGTAAATCTCATTTTCATATTAATGAAGTGTGTTTAAAATTTGTGAAGAAAGACCAAGTGCCAATCTTTATTCCTGTTTATTATTGTTTAATGTTAACTAATCTTGAATCCTAAAACTTGTTTTCAAAAGAGTGTGCAAAAGTTTGCATATTTTCCTATAATCTTGATATTTTGCTAAGTCTTGTTCAAACCTTGGAATTTTTGGGCTATAAGTTATCTATACACCCTGATAAGGAGCTTATCAAGGTGTTGTGAGATTATAGTTTGGGGATAATCAAGTGTGGGGAACAAAGGTTGCATTAATCAAGTTTTCCTCTTTTTCTGTTTTTGATAATTGTGCTTCTAACTTTGTTCCATCTTAGCAGCCTGATATTGGAAGCTTGTGCTTGTTCTTGCTAGCACATAAGCTCAAACATACGTGGGTGTGGATGTACATCCATGAGGTTTGAACCCTTAATCTCAAAATCTGATAAATTTTTTTGGATATTTGTGATATTTGAGTTCTGCTATTGTATGTGTTGTTCTTGGGCTCCAAATCTTGTTGAATCTGTTTGATGTTTTAATGCTTATGTATGCATGTGCTAACCTAATTCCTACTTTTGATTTGAAAATCTTGTTTTGAAATTATTAAGGGGTGTTTGGGTTAACTGCATATTGAAGTTGTAGAGTTATTGGTTAAGTGTTTGCTATTGTATGTTGCTTGTTCTTGTTTAAGAAGTGTTATTGAGTGAATATCTACAAGTTATATGCTTTTGAACACCTAAATCAAACATTTGCTCATAAAATCTTGATTAAGTGATATTTTGACTTGTGATTTGGTGCACACCTAGTTCTAGGCTTAGACTTAGGATAAAAAGTGATAAATCATACTCAACATAACCTATCTAAGAGATTTGAGTGCTTGAATTTAGCTGTGTGGTCAAGTATATCAACAAGTGTTCATGACTGCATGTTCTTAGTTCATCAGTAATTTTTGGTGCTTGAATCTTGATCTAGACCTTGAACCATTGCATGAAACCAGTTTAAATCTGTTCATTTGAATTTATTAAAGCTTGTGTATGCATTTGGTGCAATTTGGCTGGCTGATTTTTGCTAAAACTGCTTATTATGTGAAATCTGCTTATTTTTCATGTCTGTGACTGATCTGGTGATTAATTGAATTAACTGCACTAATTGGCTGTTTGTGAGTGTGATTTCTTTGTTGATTCTGACTCCTTGTGATTCACTGATCACAAGGGTGCCTTGTTTGTAACTTGAATCCACAAAAAAGTCACTAAAGACAAATAGTCAAGAAAGTCAAGCAGTAGGAAAAGTTCCCACTGCTCAACACCCTAAACTAGCCCCTGCTAGTGTTAATTTTCATCCAGCTTATTTATAAGCCATATTGGCTTATCCAGACTTGCAACAACTTACTTTTTGTAATAGATCTTCATCATTTGACCCATTTATTTGATATGGAGCTTATCAGACCTTGGCTTTGACTTTTTGCTAGAAAACTCATAAGGTTGACTTTTAATTAAGTGTTTATCTGCTTATTTTAGCTTATTGAGTGTGCTTATTGAAAAACTTTTTGTTGATTAAGCTTAGTTAAGTCATTTAAAAGCTTTAGAAAGTTGAATCAACTCTTGGGGTGGCCTAGAACTCGAAAACGACTATTTTGTCGTTTTGTGAAGATAGCTTTTAGCTTAATTAGACTTATTCCTTGTGCTTTTTCCAATTTTCTTTTTACAGATCTCTTAAGTAACTCAAAAGAGGCTTGTGTGTCAAATTTGAGCTTATGGCATCAGCTTATAGCTTAATGGGTCAAAAAGCCTATTAAGAATAAGCTGCGTTGAAATAAGCTACCTTAAACACATTTTCAGCTTTTGGGTCTTCAGAGTTTTGTTCTTAAAATGAAATTTTGAGTCAGATTGGAGCTTTTGGGCTTATTTAAACAACATTTTTCTTATTGCGCCTTAAATAGCCCATTAAGGGTACTGTTTGGACTTTTAGCCAATTTCTAGGCCCAATAGGGGTATTTTTGTAATTTCAACTTCATTTCTGTGTTTATTAGGTTAAAATAAGCTAGTTTGCAACTTTTTAGAATTTTTTATAAATTCTGGATTTTTATTAATATTTTATTATTATTTTATTATTAAAAATTAAAATTTAGATTTTTCAAGTTTTTATATTTTTCTTAGTTCAAATACATTAAGTTAGGAATTTTACAATTTTTAGAATATTTTTATTGTCAATAGATTAATTTTTATAATTATTTTAAGTTTTAAAAGTTTTTAATTGTTTTTAAATAGTTTTTATTTATTTTAAAATTTTCAAAAATAGTCATTAATTTGGTTAAGTCATTTTAGTGGTTTACAATTGAAAAAATCTCATTTTGGGCTTTTTGTTAATTAAATTGATTTTTTGGGCTTTAAATTAGCATTAAAAAATTACTATTTAATTAAATAAAAGGTTTGAGTGATTTTTGATTTTTTGTAAACTCTAAATACATTTTTTAGGATTTATTTCAATTTTCTAGGAATTTTTAGGGTAAATTTTTAATTTTGTCACTTTTTACGGTTTTACGTATACGACTATTCGTCTTAGTATAATTCTTAATCGTAACCATTCTTCTCTTCTAATCTCTCTTCTATTTTATTTTTCATGAATATAATCACAAAAGTTAATCATCTCTTAACACAACGCACTTGCCTCCTTGAGAACGATTCCCACTTTGGGTCATTAACTTGTGGTTTTCCTAAATCACTTGTTTATACTTGCCCTAATTACGCTCTTTTTCCTAAAAGACGTATTTTACAACTATCATTTTGGCGCCGCTACCGGGGAGGCTTGTTGTGTTTTGATTTGGAAATTGTTGTTTTTATATATAGCCATAATATCTATTGTATTAGTAGCACTCTACTAATACGTATTATCGGTTTTTGTTTTTTGTGTGAATATTATTACTATATTGTATACGTAGAACAATAAATTCACAAGTACTCCAAAAGTATGAAAACACAACCTTGATTGGGAGGTCATTACTCAATCATTTTATTCGAATCTCAAACAAGAAATAAAAGGCAAAAATAGATAAATACTTTCATGAAGCTCGATTTTGAAAAATACAAACTATAAGGTGGGTATAAGGCGGGTATTATAAAATATACCCTAAGGAAATAGGCTCTTAAGTGCTTCGCGCCTCCTCGTTTCCCCGCTTGCTTGTGAGTATTTTGAGATTGAAAGCTAATTGAGGGTTTTGCCGCCCAAAGTATTACTAAGTATCATATATATTTTCTTGGTTTCATTTGATTAAACCCTCTTGAACGTTTTGGTGTTCCACCAACGTTCTAAAGTCATCGAAGGCGTTCACTTCACGTGATCGTTTTCATTCCTTGAGGCTTCTTTAATCAAGAGATTTGATTAATGATAACTAGGCTTTTGCCTAATTAAAAAGATTCGTTGATGTGTGTCTCTTCGAATTGATCTAGGTTCTCTATGTGTCTCTATTGTTCTTCGGTGAGACAAATGTTTTTGGTTGGTTTTATAATTTAAATGTGCAAGACTTAAAAGTAAATGTTGTTGAAGTAAAGTGGCGTGAAAATAAATCTAAATCTAGTTAAAATTAAATGTGCGATATTTAAAGACGTGATGGAAAGTAAATTAATTAAACGACTAAAAATAAAAGCGTGACGAGAATTTAAAATGGACAAGTATTAAAATGAAAACTTAACAATTAAACAAGACAAAATATAAAAGTTAACCCAGATCGGAATATACTCCGATCAACCTTACCATCGGAATGAACACACCCCCTATCGAAATATTGATTGAAACCCCAGATCGGAATATGTCACCTTTTCAGATCGGAATAACCAAACAACCCAGATCGGAATGAAGTTCAGATCGCAAAGTTTCAGATCGAAATCCTCCAGATCGGAATATCACCTATCGGAATGCAAAGTGCAATCTATCGGAATGTGGCTAAGGAAAATTGGGCAGCACTTCGTCTAAGTAAGCCTCAAGAGCCGTCGGAAAGAGCGATCGCAATATGCGATCGCAATCCCCAGATCGGAATGAGGAAATGTTACTCCTGTCGCAATCCCGGATCGGAATGCAGAAACCCTTAGGCCAATACTGTCACTATCGGAATGTGGTGTTGCTAGCCGTCGCAATGTGCAGAACCCTTACTTTCCGATGGAGCCAAATTCGTAATAAGCACAATTCTAAATAAGCTACTTCTAATAAGTCGTGACCAAAAACTTTAATGAAATGAAATCAAAACGAAACAATAAGCTAAAAAAAAGTTAAAATCTTTCAAACTTTAAAAGATGAAACTTAAATGAAATCAAAACTTAAAAATCAAAACTTTAAAGAAAACTTCCAAAACACTTAAACAAAATACCAAATAAGCACACAAGGTTGTCAATCTCGAGGCTTATTTCGTATGAGGACTTAAAAGGACGAGATTTTTGGTTAAATAAGCAAATGGATTTAGCAAAACTTGCTTAATCCGAAATTCAAACCGAAACAAAATGAGAAGAGAAGAATGAGAATGGTAAAAATAAACTTGATCAAATGATAAAGAAAGGTAAAGACAAGAATTTAAAGAACACAAATTGAAAACTTACTTGGAATTAAAAGATAATTAAGGTGCAAAACATATATTTAAATGACATGAAATGTAAATGACAAGATAAGTAAATGGTGGAAGACTAATTGTCACACTTAACCAACAAGAAAAAATGATTAACAATCCTAATCTATATATAGGGGAGGATTAGGAAGCTTCCTCCCCTCCTTCCTTTTCTCTTAATTGCGTCATTAGGTCCTTATGCATATATTCTTCACTACTTGCACCATTAGTCCTTTTTCCTTCTAATCTTCTTTAAACTTGGACTCTAATGACTTGTGGCTCGGGATTTCTTTGAACTCGTCTTTAAATTCTTCAATAAAACAGACTTGAGTTTTTCGGCTTTTGATAAACTTCCGTCTTTTGAATTTTTCTTCGATAAATCTTCAGAATTGGTCTTGGACTTCCGTTCTTTTTCCACTCTTGACTTCTCGACATCGTCTTTCATCTTTTTCTTCAATAAAAGCCGTGAATGCCCGTGAATTCCCGTGTTTTCTCCACTTTTCACCTTTTCGTCCTAAATCACAACAAAAACACAAACCACGCATAATTCGACATAAAAGACATAAAATACACGTTTTGGTCCGGTTATTATTGTAATTAAGTGGTAGAAAAGATGGGTGTTTACACACCTATCAAATCCCCTACACTTGACCATTGCAATGTCCTCATGCAATGCATTAGTTACAAAGCAAGATTACACTTTTCATCATAATTAATCCACGTTGGCCTTTATTAAAGAGATAGAAAGTTAAAAACATACAAAATAAAGAAATCAAAAGCATACCTTGGGTTTTGGAAATTGTCATGAATAATCATCATCCTCAAGTTTTCACTTTCTCCAAACCAAGCTTAAAAACGAGATCATTGTTATTATAAGTTAGTAAACTATCACGAACTCATGTGGGCCAATTACTCACTTAGACTCCCTTATTCCTAGGTGTATCTCTTATATTTTATTATTGTCTTGAATGATCACGAGGATGCATTTTTGACTTATTTCGATAGTTATTAAGTCTGAAAATAAAATGAACGATTTGATCAATAGTTAGCTAAAGGACAAAATCTTTTAAAACTGCTTCTCGGGACCTCATAAAGTTCATATCTTGGCATAACTCGTTTCGTGATTTGAGACCTTTCTCGGACCGATATTTGGCAGCGACTTCATACTTCAAACCTTGAGAGACGTTCATGAAATAATGGTATTCTCTTCATAATGGAATTTCTTCACTTGAAGTTTTGAGAGATTCATACTTGGACCACGATGATACTAGGATTTTCTATGAGGTTCTGATTTAATCTCTCGAAATCCTCTCGAATTGATCTCGGTTCTAAGTGGAATGATTGTTTTTTGTTACTAAAAAGGGTTTTGGTTTTCTAATCTACTAAAAAGTTTAAATGTATTAAAATGAAAATTTAAATCAAAAACAATTAATTTAATGACAACTAACAAGATTAGAATTAAAATTAAAATTAAAATAAAGAAACAGTAAGAAACAGTAATACAGTAACTCTTAAAAATATTCAAAGAAAACTGATTCGGAAGTTTAACCTTGATTCGGAACTTTTCACCCGGAAGTTGGTTCGAAACCTTTGATCCGGAACTTTTCACCCGGAAGTCTTCGCCCGGAACTTTGGTCGGAAGTTGGTTCGGAAGTTCATCCGGAAGTTTTAAAGAAAGTTGATTCGGAACTTTGAAAAATCCTTCACTCGGAACTTTGATTCGGAAGTTCACCCGGAAGTTCGTTCGGAACTTTATGCGGAACTTTGATTCGGAAATTTATTCGGAACAATCAATTTATTCGGAACTTTTAAACAAAAAAAACTCATTCGGAACTTTTTAACTCATTCGGAACTTTTAAACAAAAAAAACTCATTCGGAACTTTTAAAGGAAACTCATTCGGAACTTTTCAAAAACATATTCATTCGGAACTTTGGTGTTCATCCGGAACTTTGGTGTTCATCCGAAACTTTGGTGTTCATCCGGAACCTGGGAACACTCAAAAACAGAAGCTATCCCGAAGAACATGGGAATCGATTTTTAATCCAAAAATTACCAAGTTTTTCACCAAAAACTTAAATAAACTAATCACTAAGCATCTACTAACCAAAAACTACAAATCCCAACAATAAAAACGCGAATCCAACAACTTTTTAAAATCAAAACTCAACAAAATAAGAACTTAAGAACTTGAAATGAAAGATGATGATGAACAAGATGAAATGGAAAGATTAAACAAGAACTTGTATTGAATGATTAATGTTTTAACAATCACTAAACAAGGATGAAATTACAAGATTGAAAATCAAAGATCAAAATCACCAAACACCCTAGTGGTGTTGGTGATGCTACGAAACAGAAAGGGAGAAAAAAGGGGAAGAGAAAAAAAAACTAAAAACTTGCACTAAGTGTGTGAGGGGAACCCTTTATATAGGTGTTCCCTTTGGTTGGTGAGTGGGCTTTCTCCCGTTCTTCTTGTCTTCTCGTCTTTTCACAAAAGTTGACGTTTTCGATTCTGATTCGGGATTTGTCGTCGATTAAATTTAACTCGTCTTTTAATTTCTTCGTTTAATAGACTTGAGTTTCTTCGACTTATGTAAATCTTCCATCCTTGGTCCTTTTCTTTGATAAACCTTCGAATAGGCCCAGTGACTTCAAATCTTTTGCATCTCTTGGACAATAGACTTCATCTTGAGTCTTTTTTCTTCGATAAATCCCGTGCAATCCCATGTTTTCTCCAATATCCATCTGGTTGGCTCTGAAAACACAATAAACACAAAAACCACGCATAATTCCAAACAAATGATATTAAATACATGTTTTGGTCTCGTTTTAGCCAGAATTAGGTGGTAAAAGGATGGGTGTTTACACACCTATCAAATCCCCTACACTTAACCATTGCCATGCCCTCATGCAATGCTTAGTGATAAAGCAATTTTACACTTTTCTCATAATTAATCAACCTTGGCCTTATTAAAATACTACTAAACAAAAACAAAAATTAAAATACTAAGAGAAATTAAAACTTTAAAGTAAACAAAAGGATGGAAATAACTTGCAAAGAAACCAATGACTTACATTAGGGCTTTGGTGCTGCGAAGATTTATCACCCTCAAGTTTCACGTTCCCCAAACTAAGCTTAAAAACGAGATCATTGTTATTATAAGTTAGTAAATCAAACACTTACACACATGGCTTAATTAAATGCTTAAACTCCCTTATTCCTAGGTGTATCTCTTATATTTTATTTTTGTCTTAGAATGATCATGAAGATACATTTTTGGATTTATTTCGATAGTTTATTTAGGCTGAAAGCAAAGTAGGACGATTTGATCAATAGTTAGCTAAAGGACAAAATCTCTTAAAACTGCTTCTCGGGATATCAAAAAGTTCATATCTTTGCATAACTCGGTTCACGATTTGAGACCTTTCTCGGGCCGATATTTGGCATGTACTTCATACTTCACATCTTGAGAGACGTTCTTGAGATAATGGTCTTCTCATCGTTCATAGAGTTTCTTCACTTGGAGACTTTTGAGGGATACTCCAACTTTGTTGACCACGACTTCATGATTATTTCTTCAATCTCTATTTGGGATTTTGAGATACAACGATCCGCCTCCTTTTCGGACTTGGATCTATTTATCCTCATACCTTGTTAGGGTCTTTTCGGATAGACTTCTCCATCATCTTTATGGGAGTTGATTGCTTTTCGTCGTGAGTCTTGATCCTTCATATTGACTTTGGGAATAATGCTTTTCACATCACCTTGGATCTTTAGCAATAAAATGGAATCCTCATGCCTTGTTAGGGCCTTTTCGGACTCGCCAATCTTCGCGCCCCGCTTCATAAGTTATGCCTTGGCTATGAACTCTTATCATTACCGAGCAACTTTTAAACGATCTTGGGCTAGAAGCTAAGTAACCTTTCAAATCGTACGACCTTACTTACTGCAGATAAATTATTAGCAAGTGATGGGAGAATAGGCAAATAATTACACCAAGTGAGCTTGTGCAAGAATACCGACTTATAATTGACTCTATCATTTCTCGTTCTCCACAATTTAAAATCTCAAGTAATGAGACTCGTGGATACTTAGCCTAATAAACCAATTAAGGTATACATGGTTAAGGATACTAGTTAGAATAAACTTAGATAAGTCTATTCGGGTTGAGTCAAAATAAACGCAACGGGCCTAATATGTCAAAGATTTCTAAACTAGCTACACCACTTTATTAAAATTTGACTTTATTGCGGGATATATACATATGAAAGCAACGATAAAAATTTAAAAATTACGACTAAATGGCCAAAGTTAATAAAAAATTTGAAAAAATGTTGAAAAATATGATTTTCCGGTAAATGAAGGCATTTTCATGGAAAAGTCCATTTAAAACTTCGATAGAAGTCCCCCCTACACTTAAGATAAACATTGTCCTCAATGTTTAAGCATGTGGGAAAAAGTCTCCCCTACACTTATGACATTGTGCACGTTGGTTAACTCAAGTTAAGGAAGAGACGACTAAAGTGATCAATTTCAAATGTGAGTATGAAGAAAATTGAATCACGATAGTTGAGAGATAGAACCGGATTTCGAATAACACGGGAGCCCGGTTCTTCAAAGATTCCAAGAGTACACTTATCCCTGTAATCACATCACCACACAAATACAAACACCTATAGAGGTCCCCCTACACTTAGGAGGTTAAAACATAAAAGGATAGATACTCGGGCTGCCTCCCGAGGAGCGCTTGTTTTTGATAACCGAGTCACGAGCCTGACTCGACCCACAATTAGTTCATGGGGAACGTGGTGAGGGATGGAATCACCTCCTGAGAGGTGTCCTCACCACAGTACGTTCCAAAATTCTTTTCAATCCACGGTTGGATATGTCGGCTTGACCGTTGGTTTGAGGATGATAAGCGGAGGAAAGACGATGATTGAAACCATACTTCACCATGACTCTTGCAAATTGATCGTTGCAAAAATGAGTCCCGCGGTCACTGATAATAGCACGAGGAACACCGAATCGAGCAAACAGTTGTTTCAAGAATTTACAAACCACCCTCGCGTCGTTAGTGGCTAAAGCCTTGGCTTCAACCCATTTGGAAACGTAGTCAACAGCGACAAGGATGTATTTGTTGCCTTTAGAAGAAGGGAATGGCCCCATAAAGTCGATGCCCCATACATCAAAGATTTCACATTCTTGTATGAAATTTTGAGGCATCTCATCTTTATGTGTGATCTTGCCTTGTTTTTGTCAAGAATCACAATGTTTAACCATCTCGTGAGCATCACGGTAAATGGTGGGCCAATAGAATCCCGAATCAAACACTTTTTTGGCAGTGTAGTTGGGACCAAAGTGACCACCGGTGGGTCCTTTGTGGCAAGCCTGGAGAATGTCCAAAGCGGCCGGTCCGTCAACACATCGGCGAATAATCAAGTCAGCGTATTGTTTGAATAGAAAAGGGTCATCCCAAAAGTAAGTCTTAACATCGTTCAAGAACTTCTTTTTTTGTTGGGATGTTAACCCTTGGATGAGAACACCACCCGCTAAGTAGTTTGCAATATCCGCAAACCACGGGGTGCCATCGAGATTGAGATCAATAGACATTAAGGTCTCAAGGGGAAAGAGTCATTGATCTCTTTGTTCGGATGATCCCCTTGATATGGATCCTCAAGTCTGCTCAGATGATCCGCGGCCAGGGTTTCGGCTCCCTTCTTGTCACGAATTTCAATGTTGAATTCTTGAAGGAGTAAAACCCAGCGAAGAAGTCGTGGCTTAGAATCATGCTTTGTCATCAAGTACTTCAACGCGGAATGGTCCGTGTATACGATAGTGGTGGAAAGGACAAGAGAGGGGCGGAACTTTTCAAAAGCATAGACAACAGCTAAAAGCTCTTTTTCGGTTGTCGTATAACGCAATTGTGCCCCCGTCATAGTCTTGCTAGCATAGTGGATTGGTTGGAAGTGTTTATTCACTCTTTGTCCCAGAACCGCTCCAATAGCAAAATCACTAGCATCGCACATCAACTCAAAGGAAGCTCCCAATTAGGGGTAACCAAGACGGGTGCCTTAGTTAGCTTATCCTTAAGCGAGGTGAAGGCTTCAAGACACTCTTTGGAAAATATAAAAGGAGTATCTTTTTCCAAGAGATGAGTCATCGGGCGAACGATTTGAGAAAAATCTTTGATGAATCGACGGTAGAAGCCCGCATGACCCAGAAAACTTCTCACACCCTTCACGGTTGAAGGTGGAGGCAACTTAGCGATAACATCGACTTTAACACGGTCTACTTCAAGACCGGCTTTCGAGATCTTGTGTCCCAGCACGATGCCTTCTTTTACCATAAAATGGCATTTTTCCCAATTCAGAACAAGGCGAGTGTCTTCGCACCGCTTAAGCATACGTTCCAAATTGGCAAGGCAAGAAGAGAAGGAATCCCCAAAGACCGAGAAATCATCCATGAAGACTTCCATGGTTTGTTCAACCATGTCATGGAAGATAGCCAACATGCACCTTTGGAAAGTCCCGGGGGCATTACATAAGCCAAAAGGCATTCTTTTGTAAGCAAATGTGCCATAGGGACAAGTGAATGTTGTCTTCTCTTGATCTTGGGGATCGATGGGTATTTGAAAATAACCCGAGAAACCATCAAGAAAGCAGTAATATTCATTACCCGCTAAACGTTCAAGCATTTGGTCCATAAAAGATAGAGGGAAATGATCCTTTCTCGTGGCATCATTGAGTTTGTGGTAGTCTATACAAACTCTCCACCCAGTAACGAGACGGGTAGGAATCAACTCGTTGTTTGCATTGGGCACAACGGTGATGCCGCCTTTCTTAGGCACACAATGGATTGGACTAACCCATGGTGAATCCGAAATAGGGTAAATCATACCCGCATCAAGAAGTTTGATAAACTCTGTTTTAATGACTTCATGTATTTTTGGATTCACCCTTCGTTGGCTTTGAACTGTGGGCTTAAAGTCGTCCTCCAGGAGAATTTTGTGTGTGCAGAAGTGAGGATCAATTCCACGAATGTCGGAGATGTTCCAAGCGATAGCTGTTTTATGCTTCTTCAACACGGCGACAAGTCGGGCTTTTTCTTCTTCTTTTAGGTCCTTTGCGATGATGACTGGCGACTTCTCGTTGTCTTCAAGGAAAACGTACTCAAGATGAGGAGGTAGGTCCTTAAGCTCAAGAGTGGGAGGATCCTCAATAGATGGTGAAACTAACGATGGATCATCATTAGTCACCTCTTTAGGAGAAGGAGGATCAATAGTAGTAACCGTCGGAGATAGAGGAGAAAGATTGTCTTCTTTGAGAAGGTTTTCAATGAGGCGGAGATCTTCATCCCAATTGGTAGTAGAATCGTCATTGTCTAAATTCACATCTCCCATGGTGGCTTCCAAATCTTTCCAAAGGAAATCACTTTCTCCAAATAGAGATAGTGATGAGTCGATAGAGGAAACGGTCTCAACATTGGGAAGAGAGGTAGGAATACTTTTACAAGCATCTTTGAAGTGTTCTTCACAAGCCTCATCAAGAACGTCAATACAATTAACACTCTCGTATGAATAAGGCTGTTTAGAAAGCTTTCCCATATTGAAGACGATCTTATCGTCACCTACTCTCATGATAAGCTCACCGGCTTCAACATCGATTAGAGTGCGACCGGTCCTCAGGAATGGACGACCAACGATCAATGGCACACGAAGGTCCATGTCGTAGTCAACAACGACGAAATCAGCAGGAAAAGTGAATTTGTCGACTCCTACAAAGACGTCTTCGGCTATCCCCACTGGATAAGCAACCGTACGGTTAGCTAATTCCAAAGTCATTTTGGTGGGGACTAGCTCAGGGAGAGATAATTGCTTCCAAACGCTTAGATGCATTAGATTAATACTGGCACCTAGATCGGCTAGGGCCATGCAATTCTCTACTCCCGGGAAGTTGCAAGGGATAAGGAAACGACCCGGATCACCAAGCTTGGTTGGAAATTTCCTTAAGAGCACTGCAGAGCAATTCTCATTAAGTTGGGTGTTGGAAATATCAAGAAGCTTCTCCTTGTCGTTTAGAAGATCTTTGAACATCTTAGCGTATTTGGGCATGTGAGCGAGAGCCTCGGCAAAGGAGATGTTAAAATTCAATTGTTTGAACATTTTAAGGAAGTTCGAAACCTGAATATCATCCTTGCTCTTTTGCTTCTCTTTCCTCAACCTTGAAGGATAAGGTATATTGGATGAAGAAGAAGGCTTTAGGTGAATAGGATCACTCACAACCACGGGTGGTGGGGAAATGGGAGTAGAAGGTGAAGGAGGCGGAGAATTTGGGGAAGTAGAAGGATGAGGAATAGGAGCAGGTGACTCGTTCTCCTTAGTCACAACCACCGGTGGAGGTATAGGAAGCTCGGGTTCCTTGGTACATTTGCCAATGCGAGTAGTGATTGCTTTCATCTCCCCTCTTGGATTCGCAACGGTGTTACTCGGAAGAGTACCCGAAGAAGAGGGTTGATTACCTTGGAAAAAACTAGCCATCATGTTCTTCAAATCATTTGTTTGGCTATCCAACGTATTTCTCATGTCGGCTCTCAAATCGTTCCCTTGTTTGACCAAGTCTGCTTTAAGGTTGAGCACTTCTCTCTGAAGATTTCCCACTATCACATCGTTAGTCCTCATATAGGTTTCCACTTCTTGGTGAAGAGCGGTGGGTTGGTTAGGAGGAGCATTGTATGCGGGTGGTTGAAAAGCAGGTTGTTGGTAAACTTGGTTGTTACGTTGAGGTGGTTGTTGCTGCTTGTGAGGTGGGATGTATGGTGTACGAGGTTGTTGTTGTTGTTGTGGAGAGCGGTTGAGGTTTTGTTGTTGGTTTGGGTTGTTTGGGGGAAAACCGGGTGGAGAAAGATAGTTGTTGGAGCGATAGCTAAGCAAATTACGGTCACCTTGAGGTCTAGCTTGATAAGCAGGTTGAGGATAGGTGCCATAAGCTGCATTCACATTCTCAGCAGGGTAGTCTTGGGTGGCGGTACAAGTGGTGTAAGAGTGAGGACCACCGCATATCTCACAAGGTTGGCTGACAGCGTTAACTTGAGCGTTTTTAGCGTTGTTGTTGTTGTTGTTGCTGACGGTGTGGGTGACAAGCGATTCAAGAAGCACAGTGATTTTGTCCAATCGCTTGTCGCTGTCACTAGTGCTAGCACTAGCGACATTGGTCCGAACACTCTTGGTTTGCACACGAGACTTATTCTCAATGATATCCCAAGCAGCATTGGAAGTCTTAGCCAAAAGATTACCCCCCGAGGCACTGTTTAGTGAATCTTGGTCACTCATGTTTAAACCATTGTAAAAAGTATTAATTTGATGTACTTTGGTAAAACCATGTAGTGGGCATTTTCTTAAAAGATCTTTAAAACGATCCCAAGATTCACTGAACGACTCATCGTACTTTTGTTCAAAATTTATGATTTCATTCCGCAAAGCGGTAGTACGAGAGGGTGGGAAAAAGTAATTGATAAACTTAGTCTCCAAATCCGTCCACGAGAGAATACTCTGTGGCGGTTCCTTAGCAAGCCAATGCCGGGCTTGTCCCTCTAAAGAAAAGGGAAAAAGTTGTAACTTGATAACCTCTTGTGGAACACCATTGAACTTGACCGTGTTAGTGAGTTGCAAGAATCTCTTGATGTGGTCGTGTGGATCATCAATGATACGCCCCAAGAATGGTTGAGCGGAGACCATCTGGATAAAGCCTGATTTTAGCTCAAAGTTGTTGGCTGCAAATGCTGGTATAACAATTGGATCAGTGTTGCCATCTACATGAGCTTGCAGCAGTTCACTCATCGGGCGATTATCCAGAAGAGGCTCATGGTTGTTGTTATTCATGTTGTTGAAAGGTGGGTTGTTGTTGTTATTATTATTGTTTGGAGGTGGTATGTTGTTGTTGTTTTGTACACCGGCCATGTCTAAGTGATCGAGAGGCTCGGGCTCTTGATTAAGACGTGGATCGAGTGCGCATACACCTGCAAAAGAACGAACAAAGAAAAGCAAAGCAAAAATATTTTTGGTTTTTATGTTTTTTAATTTTTTTGTATTTTTGAAAATTTTATATTTTTTAGGATTTTTTTTTTGAAAATTTTTATGAAAAAGTAACGTACACGGGGAACGGATCCCAAAATCCAAATTCTCACAAAAAACTTTTGATCTTAACGAGAAGAGCCGGCAGCGGCGCCATTTGATACTAGGATTTTCTATGAGGTTCAGATTTAATCTCTCGAATTGATCTCGGTTCTAAGTGGAATGATTGTTTTTGGTTACTAAAAAGGGTTTTGGTTTTCTAATCTACTAAAAAGTTTAAATGTATTAAAATGAAAATTTAAATCAAAAACAATTAATTTAATGACAACTAACAAGATTAGAATTAAAATTAAAATTAAAATAAAGAAACAGTAAGAAACAGTAATACAGTAACTCTTAAAAATATTCAAAGAAAACTGATTCGGAAGTTTAACCTTGATTCGGAACTTTTCACCCGGAAGTTGGTTCGGAACCTTTGATCCGGAACTTTTCACCCGGAAGTCTTCACCCGGAACTTTGGTCGGAAGTTGGTTCGGAAGTTCATCCGGAAGTTTTAAAGAAAGTTGATTCGGAACTTTGAAAAATCCTTCACTCGGAACTTTGATTCGGAAGTTCACCCGGAAGTTCGTTCGGAACTTTATGCGGAACTTTGATTCGGAAATTTATTCGGAACAATCAATTTATTCGGAACTTTTAAACAAAAAAAACTCATTCGGAACTTTTAAACAAAAAAAACTCATTCGGAACTTTTAAAGGAAACTCATTCGGAACTTTTCAAAAACATATTCATTCGGAACTTTGGTGTTCATCCGGAACTTTGGTGTTCATCCGGAACTTTGGTGTTCATCCGGAACCTGGGAACACTAAAAAACAGAAGCTATCCCGAAGAACACGGGAATCGATTTTTAATCCACAAATTACCAAGTTTTTCACCAAAAACTTAAATAAACTAATCACTAAGCATCTACTAACCAAAAACTACAAATCCCAACAATAAAAACGCGAATCCAACAACTTTTTAAAATCAAAACTCAACAAAATAAGAACTTAAGAACTTGAAATGAAAGATGATGATGAACAAGATGAAATGGAAAGATTAAACAAGAACTTGTATTGAATGATTAATGTTTTAACAATCACTAAACAAGGATGAAATTACAAGATTGAAAATCAAAGATCAAAATCACCAAACACCCTAGTGGTGTTGGTGATGCTACGAAACAGAAAGGGAGAAAAAAGGGGAAGAGAAAAAAAACTAAAAACTTGCACTAAGTGTGTGAGGGGAACCCTTTATATAGGTGTTCCCTTTGGTTGGTGAGCGGGCTTTCTCCCGTTCTTCTTGTCTTCTCGTCTTTTCAGAAAAGTTGACGTTTTCGATTCTGATTCGGGATTTGTCGTCGATTAAATTTAACTCGTCTTTTAATTTCTTCGTTTAATAGACTTGAGTTTCTTCGACTTATGTAAATCTTCCATCCTTGGTCCTTTTCTTTGATAAACCTTCGAATAGGCCCAGTGACTTCAAATCTTTTGCATCTCTTGGACAATAGACTTCATCTTGAGTCTTTTTTCTTCGATAAATCCCGTGCAATCCCATGTTTTCTCCAATATCCATCTGGTTGGCTCTGAAAACACAATAAACACAGAAACCACGCATAATTCCAAACAAATGATATTAAATACATGTTTTGGTCTCGTTTTAGCCAGAATTAGGTGGTAAAAGGATGGGTGTTTACACACCTATCACACGACTTCTTCATTTTTCTCCAATCTTTATTTTGGACTTCGATATACAACGATCCGCCTCCTTTTATGACTTGGATCTATTTATCCTCATACCTTGTTAGGGTCTTTTCGGATACACTTCTCCATGACTTTTGGGGAGTATTTGCTTTTCATCGTGTGTCTCGATCCTTCATATTGATTTTTGATAAATGATTCTTCACATCACTTTTGGATCTTTAGCAACAAAATATAGCCCTCATGCCTTGTTAGGGCCTTTTCGGACTCGCCAATCTTCGCATCCCGCTTCAATAAGTTATGCCTTGGCTATGAACTCTAATCCATACCGAGCAACTTTTAAACGATCTTGGGCTAGAAGCTAAGTAACTTTTCAAATCGTACAACCTTATTTATTAGCAGATAAATTTATTAGCAAGCAATGGGAGAATAGGCTTATAATTAACTCACATAAATTCACGAAAGAATACCGAACTTATAATTGGCTCTATCATCTCTCGTTCTCCACAGTTTAAAATCTCAAGTAATGAGATTCGTGGATACTTAGCCAATTAAATCAAAGTTTTGGGTTTTCGAGTCGCCTATAGGATCTTGCAAATTCTTGGACTTTTTCAAGTTTAGAAATCGCATTTTAAAGTTCCCTTGATAAACGACTCTCTAGGATCAATTATAGGAATCGAAAATAGTGAATCGAAAAGAGTTTAGGATAGAACCGGGAAGAAGTAGAACACGGAATCACGGGTCGTCAAGAATCATCAAGAGTGGATCGTTAAAGCTCGAATCCCTGATTAAGAAGTGAGGAGAGGAAAGCAAACCAACGGGTCTCCCCTACACTTATGATAAAGAAAGCGAAAAGATAGATGCATGGGTTGCCTCCCATGAAGCGCTTGATTTTTGTTAACCGAGTCATTAGCCTGACTCGACCTTGATCATCAACGGAAGAAGCATGAAACATATCCACCAGGATCAAAGACGTAGTTTTCATCGAGCAAATAACACAAGCTTAAGGCGAACAAGGCAAGCCAAAGAAGAGTAGGCAAGGTTCCCTTAAGCAGCGATTGAGCACGGTGGAAGCAAGGGTGAAGTGCAAGCATGTCTTCAAAATTTCCAAAGATTTTTCCTTTTATTTCATCAGGTGGATACTGAGATGGCTTAAAGACTTCAATACCGGGGTCGGACACCTTTTCCATTAGGGGAAAATAGCACCCAGGCTCAGCCGAGTGTGAAGAAGATCCGCAAAGAAGCACAACCTCGTCCTCAGAAGGGGGACAAAGAGGTGTCAAATCATATGTGCAACGGATATTGGTGTCAACCGGTTTCTTCTCCTTTGACAGAATGTTCTTCAAATCCAAAGTAGGATCAAGACGATAATCTTCAAAGTCATAAGGAGGAGCATCACTCGCATGAGGGAAGTAAGTGTTGAGAATTCGGAGAAATCTTCCTCAAATGAGTAATCGTCCAAAGTAGGATCGAGTGATGGCGGAGGATCTTCATCGTGTGAAGAATTGCTCGAGAGAGTATCAGCCTCATCAAAATCACCATATGTGGGCAGTTCGGGATACTCAAAAGTACAATCAAAATCATCCGAATCTGAGCTAGAATCATCATCATAAGCATCAAAGACCGGTGGAGAATCATAAATGGGAGAAGCTTCCAAAGTAGGGAGAGAATCATCCACATCATCATTAAAGAGTGGATTATCAATGCAAGAGTCGAATAGAGGATTGTCGTAGATGATAAAGTCATCGAGCACATTTATCATATTCACTGATTCTCGTCCAAAAGATTTGCCTGTAAGCTTCCCCATTTTAAAAACTTTTGAATCATCCCCGACTCGTAAGATTAACTCACCTTCGGCCACATCAACTAAAGCTCGTCCAGTTCCCAAAAATGGCCGACCAAGTATTAAAGGAATACGAGGGTCCATTTCATAATCAACTACGACAAAATCGACGAGGAAAGTAAATGTGCCAACTTTGATAAACACGTCTTCGGCTATACCAACGGGGTAAGCGAGAGTGCGATTTGCAAGTTCGAGAGTCATCTTTGTTGGAATGAGGTCGGGTAATGATAGTGTTTTCCAAACACTCAGTGGCATCAAATTAATACTAGCCCCGAGATCAGCAAGGGCAGTAAATTCTTCAGTTTTGTTGAACACGCAAGGCAACACAAAACGACCGGGATCTCCAAGCTTTTCCGGTAATTCTTTAAGAATAACTGCTGAGCATTTTTCATTTAAGCGTGTGTTAGCGAGTTCAATCAGCTTCTCCTTCTTGCTAAGCAATTCCTTGAATGCTTTGACAAATTTTGGCATGTGGCAAAGTGCTTCAACAAGGCTAATGTTGATGGTCATTTGAGATAGCATATCCACATATTTTGATACTTGACAGTCATTCTTGGTTAGCTCGTTGGTCTTGCCTATGCGAGAAGGGTATGGGATTCTAGGTTTATAGGTGGAAGGTGAAGGTGTAGTCGGTAAAGGTTGAGATGTTGAAGGGTCCTTCCGAGATACATCGTCATGACGAGGCGGAGACAGTAATGGTGTACTAATACTAGGTGTAGGAGGAGTAGGGACACATGGTGGTGGAGGAGGTGTAGATGATGGGGGTGGGATTGGTGGTCCTACGATGGTGACTCCACTACGAGTAGTAATAGCACTCACATTGGCTCGCGGATTAGTGACGGTGTTTGAAGGTAGAGAACTCGAAGAAGAAGGTTGAGCTTCGGGCAAGAAACTAGCCAAAAGATTCTTTAATTCAGTCGTTTGAGTGCTGAAGGAGGATTGAATATTATCACGAACCTCGGTTCTAATCTCATTTCCTTGCTTCAGGATATCTCCTTTCAAATTGATTATTTGACTCTGTAGATTCTTGATTTGCTCACCTTGAGTTCGCATGATGGTTTCAACATCGGGATTAATGGGTGGGGTTTGTTGGGTGGGTGGTTGATAAGGGTTAGAAGCTCTTGGTGGGATTTGGTTGCTTCTATTGTAGTTGTTGGCGGAGTTTTGGTTTTGAGGAGAAAAACCGGGTGAAAGGTAGTTGTTGGACCGGTAGCTCAGCGGTTTTCTATCCCCTTGTTGTCTAGCTTGGTAATTTTCCGGTGAATAATTACCGTAAGCTGCATACGCATTTTCCGGATTTCCTTGTGTCGAAGGACAATCGGTGTATGAGTGAGGACCGCCACATGTTTCAGAAGGATTAGCAACCGCTTTAACTTGTTGTTGTTGTTGGTTTGAAGCGAGAAGCGTAATACTTTTGCTCATTTCGGTCATCATGCGGGTGAGTTCGGTCATATAAGGGTTTATTGAGGTGGAGGAAACATTGACTCTCGGATTGTTCCTTGAAGAAGCAGAGGAATCCCACTTTTTGTGGTGAGTAGTCATGTTCTCAATTAACTCTCTACAGTCCTCGGGTCTTCTTTTCATGAATGTGCCACCGGCGGCTGCATTGATCGTATCACGATCTCGAAAAGTCAAACCGTTGTAGAAAGTATCAATTAATGTCACAGGGAGCATGTTGTGGTTTGGACATCTATCGATCAAGACTTTATATCTCTCCCAAGCATCAAAAAGAGATTCGTCAGGGTCTTGCATGAAACCGCTGATTTGATTGCGAAGGCTAGTGACCATGGATGGTGGAAAGTAGCGCGACAAAAAGTGTTGAGTCATGTCATCCCAAGTGTGAATTGAATTCTTTGGGAGACGATCAAACCATTTCTCGGCATGATGTAATAAAGTATGTGGAAAGAGTTGTAGGCGAAGTTCATCCATTGTGGCACCGGCCAACTTCATGTTTTGGGTGATTGTAATGAACTTGTCGAGGTGTTTGTTGGCATCATCATCAGGCAATCCACGGAATGGGTTTGTTTGCACTTGCTGAATCATGTGGTGCTTCAACGAAAACTCAGGAGCGTTGATTTGCATCGGCGCAATCGGTCCTCCTCGTCCAAACATTGTTGGTTGACAAAGTTCCTCCATGGTCCGAAGATCGGGCTGTGGAAGAGCATTGTTGTTATTATTAGGGTGCGGTGGATTGTTGTTGTTAACACCAGACATAGCTAAATCTTCTTGAGGCTCAGGCTCTTGATAATTAGAAGATCTAGTACGCATGCACCTACAAAGACAAAAGAAAAAGAAACCAAACACAAAAACAATATATATACACAAGAAAGATAAAATCTTTTTGGATTTTTGAAATTTTTAATTTTTATGGATTTTTATCAATTTTTAATTTTTATAATTTTTTTAATTTTTTATGCAAGAAAAATAACGCTCACAAGTGAACGGATCCCAAAAAGCAACGCGTCTCTTACAGAAAACCGTTAATCTTTACGAAAAGAGCCGGCAGCGGCGCCATTTGATAACTCGGCTTTTGCCTAATTAAAAAGATTCGTTGATGTGTGTCTCTTCGAATTGATCTAGGTTCTCTATGTGACTCTATTGTTCTTCGGTGAGACAAATGTTTTTGGTTGGTTTTATAATTTAAATGTGCAAGACTTAAAAGTAAATGTCGTTGAAGTAAAGTGGCGTGAAAATAAATCTAAATCTAGTTAAAATTAAATGTGCGATATTTAAAGACGTGATGGAAAGTAAATTAATTAAACGACTAAAAATAAAAGCGTGACGAGAATTTAAAATGGACAAGTATTAAAATGAAAACTTAACAATTAACAAGACAAAATATAAAAGTTAACCCAGATCAGAATATATTCCGATCAACCTTACCATCGGAATGAACACACCCCCTATCGAAATATTGATTGAAACCCCAGATCGGAATATGTCACCTTTTCAGATCGGAATAACCAAACAACCCAGATCGGAATGAAGTTCAGATCGCAAAGTCTCAGATCGAAATCATCCAGATCGGAATATCACCTATCGGAATGCAAAGTGCAATCTATCGGAATGTGGCTAAGGAAAATTGGGCAGAACTTCGTCTAAGTAAGCCTCAAGAGCCGTCGGAAAGAGCGATCGCAATATGCGATCGCAATCCCCAGATCGGAATGTGGAAATGTTACTCCTGTCGCAATCCCGGGGTCGGAATGCAGAAACCCTTAGGCCAATACTGTCACTATCGGAATGTGGTGTTGCTAGCCGTCGCTATGTGGAGAACCCTTACTTTCCGATGGAACCAAATTCGTAATAAGCACAATTCTAAATAAGCTACTTCTAATAAGCCGTGACCAAAAACTTTAATGAAATGAAATCAAAACGAAACAATAAGCTAAAAAAAAGTTAAAATCTTTCAAACATTAAAAGACGAAACTTAAATGAAATCAAAACTTAAAAATCAAAACTTTAAAGAAAACTTCCAAAACACTTAAACAAAATACCAAATAAGCACACAAGGTTGTCAATCTCGAGGCTTATTTCGTATGAGGACTTAAAAGGACGAGATTTTTGGTTAAATAAGCAAATGGATTAAGCAAAACTTGCTTAATCTGAAATTCAAACCGAAACAAAATGAGAAGAGAAGAATGAGAATGGTAAAAATAAACTTGATCAAATGATAAAGAAAGGTAAAGACAAGAATTTAAAGAACACAAATTGAAAACTTACTTGGAATTAAAAGATAATTAAGGTGCAAAACATGTATTTAAATGACATGAAATGTAAATGACAAGATAAGTAAATGGTGGAAGACTAATTGTCACACTTAGCCAACAAGAAAAAATGATTAACAATCCTAATCTATATATAGGGGAGGATTAGGAAGCTTCCTCCCCTCCTTCCTTTTCTCTTAATTGCGTCATTAGGTCCTTAAGCATATATTCTTCACTAATTGCACCATCAGTCCTTTTTCCTTCTAATATTCTTTAAACTTGGACTCTAATGACTTGTGGCTCGGGATTTCTTTGAACTCGTCTTTAAATTCTTCAATAAAATAGACTTGAGTTTTTCGGCTTTTGATAAACTTCCGTCTTTTGACTTTTTCTTCGATAAATCTTCAGAATTGGTCTTGGACTTCCGTTCTTTTTCCACTCTTGACTTCTCGACATCGTCTTTCATCTTTTTCTTCAATAAAAGCCATGAATGCCCGTGAATTCCCGTGTTTTCTCCACTTTTCACCTTTTCGTCCTAAATCACAACAAAAACACAAACCACGCATAATTCCGACATAAAAGACATAAAATACACGTTTTGGTCCGGTTATTATTGTAATTAAGTGGTAGAAAAGATGGGTGTTTACACACCTATCAATTAAGGAGGAGATTTGTAGATTTTTGTCTACTTAATACAATCACAAAAATCCAAAAAAAGTAAAAACAATCAAAAACCACAAAAAAATTAGAAAAATACAAAACACCAAAAGAATCTTCTTTGCTCATCCCCATGTTGTACGTGACGTTTATGCAAACTCGAAACCAAGCAAGACGTGCACGTAAACGTAGAAACCGAAAGGAGTCAACACCTACTCCTAATCTTTCTAGTGAGGAATCTCCTATTGACGAACCTATCGTAAGAGAAGAACCAACCATGGCGAATCGAACTATGATGGAGTTACTTCAAGCATCCACCGAGGGTTATGGAGAGGCTATTGTGATTCCCGCTATCCTGAATTTTAAAGTGAAAACGGGTTTGTTGTCGATGATCCAAAACAACAAATTTCGTGGTGATGAAAAGGACAACCCGCACAACCATATCCGCCAATTCAATCGTCTTACCGCCACTTGTAAATTTAAGGATGTTGATAATGACTCGATTAAGATGATGCTTTTTCCGTATTCCTTAGTGGGGCCCGCTAAAATTTGGTTAGAGAAAGAGCCACCCAATTCTATATTGACGTGGAAGGATTTCGTTTCTAAGTTTGTGAACCAATTTTTCCCGCCCTCTAAGACTACGCATTTGAAAAACGAGATTTCAAAGTTTTCACAAGAATTTAATGAGAGTTTTTCAACGGCTTGAAATAGGTTTAAGGAAATGTTACATGAATGTCCTCATCACGGTTTTTCCGACTTGCATCAAATTGACACGTTTTACAATGGACTTAATGATCATGAAAGGGATTATCTTAATGCCGCCGCGGGTGGTAAATATTTGTGTAGAACGGTTGAGGAAGCTTTGGTGATAATTGAGAATAGATCTAAGGTGTATAGTCCTCGTAACACATCGAGTGTTCGCAAGGCTTCGTCTTCGGCTTCACCTTCTTTGTCTAATACCATCGATGCTTGCCAAATTGAGGCGAACTTGGAAAACAAAATATTTGATAAGATTAAAGGACTTTTAATTGAATTCAAAGTTGGAGAACAAAGTGCTCCCGCTACGGCTAAAGAGGTTGAGGTTTCATGCATGTATTGTGGTGGAGGTCATGATTTCTCTGATTGCATTACCAACGGTGGTGACACTTCGAGTGCCTACGCGGCCACGGGAACTTACAACCAAAACGGTCAAGTTAGCCGCTCTAATCAATTGACTCCACCGGGTTTTGCTCCTAATCAAAATGCTAACAACAACTATCGAAACAATCAAGTTGGTTTTAAAAGCAATTACAAAGGAAACTATGGGAATCAGGGGGCTAATAATCAAGTTTCAAACAAAAATCAAAACAATGATTTTCAAAACAACAACAAGGGTTCGCAAACTTTGAAAGATCTTCCAAATGAATTTGTTGAATACGCTAATGGAAACGATGCTAGGTTTGATAACATTCAAAGAGAAATCATTAGCCTAAGATCCGAGTTTAAGAACGACTTGAAGAAGGAGTTAAAAAATGAGTTAGCAAATGAGCTTAAAATCCATACAAACAAAATGGAAGGAAATGTAACTAGGTTACAACAAAACCAACAAAAAATGGAACAAGGGCAACAAGAAATAAAACAAGAGATGATTAAGGCCGAGAAGAGGCAATCCATGCTTGAGGACAAAAATTCATCTATGTTTGAGGCTATTATGTGCAAACCGTCTTCGAGTAGTCTTCCTAGCAACACCGTATCGAACCCTAAGGGAGAGATGAAAGTGATTACCACACGTAGTGGTAAGACACTTGAGGAACAGACTCCTAAACCAATTGCTCCTATGGAGGATGCAATTGAGGAAGAACCCGAGGTGGTGGTCGAAAAGGAGCATGTCCCAATCCCACGAAGTACCGCTCATGCCACACCTACGTTGACCCATTACCACATTTGGAACCCGAGATTCCAAATGCTATGCCTATGCCTCAACCCACACCACCTTTTCCCTATCCATAGAGACTTAGAAAGGAGAAACGTCAAGAGCGTGATAACTATCAATTTGAGATTTTTATGAAGATGTTCGTGACATTCATTTTAATGTGAGTTTTGCCGATGCTTTGGTCATGATGCCTCGATTTGCCGCTAACTTCAAGAGTATGTTGAACAACAAGGAGAAATTGCAACAATTGTCTAGTTGTTCATCGGTTTATCTTAACCGCATACCTCAAAGATTCGGTGATCTCGGTAAATACTTGATTCCTTTTGCAATCCAAGATATGGAAGAATGCTATGCCTTGGCCGATCTTGGTGCTAGTATTAACTTGATGCCACTTGCAATCTTCAAGTCGCTCAATCTTCCTAGTCTTACTCCTTCACTAATGTCTATCGAGTTGGCCGACCATTCCACGATTCCCGCATGTGGACTGCCGGAAGACGTTATTGTGAAAGTGGGAAAGTTCTATTATCCGGTAGACTTTATCGTTGTCGATATTCCCACGGATCCTTAAGTTCCTCTCATTTTAGGTCGTTCATTTTTAGATACGTCTATGGCTTTAATTGATGTGCATGCTAGAAAGATCACCTCACGTTTCAACGACGAGGAACTTGTTATAAACGCAACTCAAAATTCTCAAATTTCTCATGTTTATTCCGTTGCAACCATAAACCTCGTTGATATGATTGACGTTGTTTGCGAGGAATTTTCACAAGAAGTTCTAAGTTTTGGTGATGATGAAAATAATGGCAATCCCACTATGTTAGATCCCATTCTTGATAACTCGACACCAACCTTCACTCCATTTGAAGGTGGTGGTTTTACGTTGGAAGAATTCAATGTTCCACGTACTTGTGACGAAGACCTCGACAATAATGAGGACTTCTCGATTATCAAGGATTTTCTTAACGATTTCCCATTTCCTCCACCCGAGGAGGTTATGAGTATCGAGCCCAAATCTTCAATTGAGGAACCACCTATTCTCGAGTTGAAATATTTACCTCCTCACTTCGAATATGTATTTTTGGAGGAGGACGACATGTTGCCGGTTATTATTGCGAAAGAACTTTCAGATGATGAAAAAAACGCACTTGTCGATGTTCTAAAGGATCACAAAGGGGCAATTGCATGGAAGTTATCCGACATTAAGGGGATCGATCCCAAATTTTGTACCCACAAAATCTTAATGGAGGAGGATTACAAACCCACAATCCAATGTCAAAGGAGGGTAAACCCAAAAATTCACGACGTCATCAAAAAGGAAGTCCTAAAACTCCTTGAAGCGTGAATGATTTATCCTATTTCCGATAGCCCTTGGGTGAGTCCTATCCATTGTGTCCCTAAAAAGGGAGGAATGACCGTTGTGCCAAAAGATGCCAACGAGTTAATTCCCACTAGACTCGTGACCGGATGGAGAGTGTGCATTGACTATCGTAAGTTGAATGACGCCACTCGTAAAGACCATTTTCCCTTGCCCTTCATGGACCAAATGTTGGAGAGTCTTGCGGGAAACGATTTCTATTGCTTTTTAGATGGTTTTTCCGGTCACTTCCAACTCCCCATCGATCCTCGTGATCAAGAAAAACTTACGTTTACATGTCCATATTGAACGTTTGCCTATCGTAGAATGCCATTCTGACTTTGCAATGCACCGGGAACCTTTCAAAGTTGCATGATGGCTATTTTTCATGATATGATCGAGAAAACGATGGAAGTATTCATGGATGACTTTTCCGTTTTTGGTAGTTCGTTCACTTCGTGTTTGTCGAATCTTGAGAGAATGTTGAAGCGTTGTGAGGAAACCAACCTTGTGCTTAATTGGGAAAAATGGCATTTTATGGTTAAAAGTGGAATCGTCTTAGGGCACAAGGTTTCGAAAGCGGGGATTGAAGTAGATCAAGCTAAGGTAGACGTCATCGCCAAATCACCTCATCCCAAAATCGTTAAGGGAGTTAGGAGTTTCCTAGGCCACGCGGGTTTTTATCGTCGATTCATCAAGGATTTTTCAAAGATCTCTCGACCTATTACACATCTCCTTGAAAAAGATGCATGTTTTGTCTTTGACGAAGATTGTGTACGAGCCTTTGAAATCCTTAAGAGGAAACTTACCGAAGCTCCCATTCTTGTTGCTCCCAATTGGAACCTCCCCTTTGAGCTCATGTGTGATGCTAGTGACTATGCCATTGGGGTGGTATTGGGGCAACGTCATGAAAAACACTTCTTGCCTATTCACTATGCTAGCAAGACGATGACCGAGGCTCAACTAAAATACACTACAACGGAAAAGGAATTCCTTGCCGTGGTGTATGCATTTGAGAAATTCCGACCTTATCTCGTCTTGACTAAATGCATAGTGTATACGGATCATTCAGCTATCATACTTCGTTGGATTCTCCTCCTTCAAGAATTTGATCATAAAATCATTGACAAAAAAGGAGCTGAGAATCTAGCGGCCGATCATCTTTCTCGTTTGGAAGATCCTAACCAAAGTGTTTACGAGCCCAAGGAGATCACCGAAACATTTCCGCTCGAGACACTTGGTGTAGTGAATTCTAAACTTGATTCTTCTTCCCCATGGTTTGCGGACATCGCAAATTACCATGCGGGCAACTTCATCATCAAGGGTATGACGACTCAAGAAAAACGAAAATTCTTTTGTGACGTCAAGTTCTATTTTTGGAACGACCCTTACTTGTTTCGAACTTGTGCGGATCAAATTATTCGACGTTGTGTCTTTGGTACCAATGCTTCTAACATCCTTAGAGCTTGTCACGAGGGACCCACGGGTGGTCACCACAGTGCTAATCTCACGGCTAAGAAGGTTTTTGATGCCGGTTTCTTTTGGCCTACTATTTACCGAGATGCACATGAGATTGTGAAGTCATGTGACTCATGCCAACGACAAGGAAAAGCCTCACAAAAAGATGAAATGCCACAAAATATCATCAAAGTGTGTGAGATCTTTGACGTTTGGGGCATTGACTTTATGGGGTCGTTCCCATCATCTCGTGGTAATAAGTACATCCTTGTCGCCGTTGACTACCTATCTAAGTGGGTGGAAGCTAAGGCTTTGCCCACTAATGATGCTCGTGTGGTAGTCAAGTTTTTGAAAAGCTTGTTTTCTCGATTTGGAACCCCTCGTGCGCTCATAAGCGATCGTGGAACCCATTTTTGTAACGACCAATTCGAAAGAGTCCTAAGGAAATATGGGGTTACACATCGTCTTTCTACGGCTTATCACCCACAAACGAGTGAGCAAGTCGAGGTTTCAAACTGAGCTTTGAAGAGGATCTTGGAGAGATCTATTGGGGAAAACCGACAATCTTTGTCGGATAAGTTGGACAATGCTTTATGGGCCTTTAGGACCGCTCATAAGACGCCCATCAGGTGCACTCCCTATAAGCTTGTATATGGGAAGAATTGTCACTTGCCAATTGAACTCGAACACAAAGCTTATTGGGCCCTTAAGCATTGTAATGATGATATGGAGACCGCGGGAAAACATCGGAAAATGCAACTTAATGAATTGGATGAATTAAGGGATATTGCTTATGAAAATTCATTGATTTATAAAGAAAAGACTATAAAGTTTCATGATTCAAAAATTAAAAACCGGGTTTTTAACATTGGGGATCAAGTTTTGCTTTTTAACTCTCTTTTGAAAATCTTTTCCGGTAAATTGAAATCCCATTTGTCCGGTCCATTCACCGTGACTCAAGTTTTTCCATATGGGACCATCGAGCTAGCTCAAAATGACGGCCCCAATTTCAAGGTGAATGGACATAGGTTGAAGCACTACTTTGGCGGGGAAGTTCCATCCTTGAACTACCTCGACCAAATCACCTTCCCTAATGATATTTAGTATTGAGGGGATCGAGTCGAGCTCATGACTCGGTAATCAAAAACGAGGTTCCTCGTGGGGGAGTCCCATGCTTATCCTATGTACATATTATCGCTTTCTAATGTAGTAACGTGTGGGGATTTGTGCCCTTCCAACCTTTGTTTAGTGGTTGTTTGTGAATTGTGGATTTTAGATGATCATTATCTTCACGATTGGAGCCTCTCGTGTTCGTTTTATGGGAGCACTCGATCGTTTGCTTTGAAGACTTTCTCAATATTCATGATATATCCTTTGATGTTCTAACCTTAGGTTTGTAGCACACTTCATAAACGGCTTTAAATTTAATGGTGACACCCTTTCCATGATAGATTAAGCATTCGACTACGTCTCTAGTATGGGGGTGTTTTCACCCCTAGACTCGAAACATTGAGGACAATGTTTAACTTTAGTATGGGGGGTGAATAGATACTTGCCTTGCCAAACCTTCAAGCTTTCCAAAGTTGATCTCTTTGTTTATCATTTTGTTGCAAAATAAGTCTAAAAATGGCCAAATTTTAAAATTTTTCTCATGTTTTATAAGTGTTTGAAGACACGAATGTAGATTTTCCGATGACGAGAATAAGATTAATTTTTGACCCGACCGTGCGTGTTGAGCACTATGCTTTGATTCCTTAACTTTTTATTAGGCTAAGTCTCTTAAATGAGGACGAGAAATGATAGAGTTAATTATAAGTTACTATGCTACACGTAGAGTACTCGTATTCTTTCAAAAACTCATGTGTTCTCGTTGTTTGCTTATTCTCCCTTCGCTTGTAAATATTATTTGCTTAATAAATATTGACTTAGCGGTTTAGTCTTGATTGTTGGTTTCTAGTATTTTCTAGTAGCTTCCGTGTAATTAAATTGGGAAGACATTAAGGTATCGCCAGCGTCACGATTTTAAAGTATTGGCAACCCGTATTATCGAAAGCTTCACCCAATAATAAGATTTCAAGTGCTCACCTAAATCAAGAAAACAATTTGAAGCTCACAAGGCTGAAAAATCTATGCAAAACTGAAAGTGAATCAAGCCTTAATCTTTGAAGCTTTAAAGATCCAAAATTCTCCTTAGTGTGAGGATATACGTCTTTGGCCATAATAAAACCACCGATGAGGCGGATTATAAAAGGCAAGGCAAGACCAAAGTCATAATAAAAGCTTCATGGCGAAGTTGAATAAAAGATGGAGGTAAACCTATATTAATAAGGCCCTCCCGTTAGGGGGCGTATAAAAGTCTTGGTAATAAGTCTCATGTTCAAAACCGTTATAAAACCGTGTTTATCGATCCTTCTTGTTGACTTAATTTTTTGACATCGTTGTCTATTAAGAGGGTTTATTAATTCGATGGTCTTGGTTACACCGTTAGGACTCTATTTTTAGACCTAAATCTCTATCATCGCATAAGTCAAACAATGTATCCTCGTGAAACATTCAAGACAAAATAAAATATAAGAGATACAACTTAGGAAAATGGGAGGATAAGTATGTGATTAGGGCTTATGAGTAGTGTTAGCATTACTAACTTATAATGACAATGATCTCGTTGCACGCTTAGCATGGAATTGGGGCGAAAATCGAGGACGATGAAATTCTTTCTAACGAAGCATTCACGTGTTCTTATTCTATGAACCTAAACGTCTCATTTTGCGATGAAAATCATACATTATGTCTAAAACGCAAGTAGAAGTAATAGTAGTAGTGTAGCTAGTTTATCATTCAATAAATGTGAATAAAAATGAATTTTGGAGGTGCTACGATACTTTATTCTAGCATTGCGTGAGGGCACGGTAATGGTTTAGTATGGGGAGTGATGAGACTGCTTTTATACATAGTCTCATCGTCCAAAAAGGGCTTTAATTGCATAAAATATCATAAAAATGGCCAAATATATGCTTGTGTTTGTTGCTTGTGTATTTTAGGTACGGATATTGAGAAAATGACAAAAGATCACAAGAATCATGCAAAAAACGAACACGGGAAACGAAGCCGCACAATGAACCAAGCCCTAATGAAGATTTTCCAAGAAAAACCCTGGAAGATTTGAAGATTATGCAAGAAGGGTCCTCCAATGTGGAATAATTGACACTTTAAACCCTTGTATCTTCATAATTACAAGATTGGTCCTTAAAGTTTGTCAAAATTACAAAAAGGACCCTCCACTTTGAAGAATTGGCAAATTTAGTCCCTCAACAAAACTAAATTGTCAATATTAGTCCTCCTCAAAGTCAAATTTACCATGAAGGCCTTCAAGTTACAAGAAATTACAAGTTTGGTCCTCAAAATATGTCAAATTGCAAAAAGGACCCGTAACTTTGAAGAAATGGCAAAAATGGTCCCTCAAGAATTATGACTAGTCAATTTTAATCCTCCAAAAAGTCAGCCAAACAAGTCAATACCATTATTTGTGAAGAAAATGCCAAATCAACCCTTCAAGAATCAAGAAATGGCAAGAAATACCCCTGAAATTACTTTATAAAACTTTTTGGGGGTAAAAGTGTGAAGTTGGAAACTTCATTAACAAAGGAAATCGAATTTGGTCAGTTTTATTTGCAAGTGACAAGAGAGAAAGAGTTAAGGGGTGAATCATGGCAGACATCCATAGTAACCTAGACCAATCACCACTTGCCACCTCACCCCACTCACATTTTCCACCAATCAGAACCCACCCCCATTCCACCTCATTTCCCACTCACAACTAATTAAACTAATCTATGATTAGTTTAATAAAAAGGGCGCCTAACATCTTTTTAAAACCTAAATCAGATCAAAACCTATTCACTCAAGAACAAGGATTAGGGATTTTTGTTTAAGCAAAAATTAAGCCTCCATATTATCCAAATTAGTGATTAAGGGACTCTTAATCACATCCCAACCTTAAAAATACTTGCCACATCACTCAAAAGACCCACACAAGATTCCCCTGCTGCAAGGATGAAGAAACTGCCAAAACTCCACCAGTCATCCAACGCCAGTATTAAAGCTTACTTTTTAAGCTTATTTGAAGCCCTTGGATACATTTTCACCATTGCCAGGTCACATAACCTGCCAAAACAAAGTCACATGATCAAGCAAGTTCAAACCCTCAAGGGCATTTTTGGACTTCTACAACTAGGGTTTTATGTTTTTCTTAGCATCAGTAGTTCACTTGTAAGCCTATATAAAGGCCTTAGGATTCTACATTTACATTTGCTCTTTATTTTTCCTTAGTTCACAATTCTGTAAATCTCATTTTCATATTAATGAGTGTGTTTGAAATTTGTGAAGAAATACCAAGTGCCAATCTTTATTCCTGTTTATTATTATTTAATGTTAACTAATCTTGAATCCTAAAACCTGTTTTCAAAGGAGTGTGCAAAAGTTTGCATATTTACCTATAATCTTGATATTTTGCTAAGTCTTGTTCAAACCTTAGAATTTTTGGGCTATAAGTGATCTATACACCCTGATAAAGAGCTTATCAAGGTGTTGTGAGCTTATAGTTTGGGGATAATCAAGTGTGGGGAACAAAGGTTGCATTAATCAAGTTTTCCTCTTTTTCTGTTTTTGATAATTGTGCTTCTAACTTTGTTCCATCTTAGCAGCTTGATATTGGAAGCTTGTGCTTGTTCTTGCTAGCACATAAGCTCAAACATACGTGGGTGTGGATGTACATCCATGAGGTTTGAACCTTAATCTCAAAATCTGATAAAAATTTGGATATTTGTGATATTTGAGTTCTGCTATTAAATGTGTTGTTCTTGGGCTCCAAATCTTGTTGAATCTGTTCATGTTTGATGTTTTGATGCTTATGTATGCATGTGCTAACCTAATTCCTACTTTTGATTTGAAAATCTTGTTTTGAAATTATTAAGGGGTGTTTGGGTTAACTGCATATTGAAGTTGTAGAGTTATTGGTTAAGTGTTTGCTATTGTATGTTGCTTGTTCTTGTTTAAGAAGTGTTATTGAGTGAATATCTACAAGTTATATGCTCTTGAACACCTAAATCAAACATTTGCTCATAAAATATTGATTAAGTGATATTTTGACTTGTGATTTGGTGCATACCTAGGTCTAGGCTTAGACTTAGGATAAAAAGTGATAAATCATACTCAACATAACCTATCTAAGAGATTTGAGTGTTGGAATTTGGCTGTGTGGTCAAGTATATCAGCAAGTGTTCATGACTGCATGTTCTTAGTTCATCAGTAACTTTTTGGTGCTTGAATCTTGATCTAGACCTTGAACCATTGCATGAAACCAGTTTAAATCTGTTCATTTGAATTTATTAAAGCTTGTGTATGCATTTGGTGCAATTTGGCTGGCTGATTTTTGTTAAAACTGCTTATTGTGTGAAATCTGCTTACTTTTCATGTCTGTGACTGATCTGGTGATTAATTGAATTAACTGCACTAATTGGCTGTTTGTGAGTATGATTTCTTTGTTGATTCGGACTCCTTGTGATTCACTGATCACAAGGGTGCCTTGTTTGTAACTTGAATCCACAAAAAAGTCACTAAAGACAAATAGTCAAGAAAGTCAAGCAGTGGGAAAAGTTCCCACTGCTCAACACCCTAAACTAGCCCCTGCTAGTGTTAATTTTCATCCAGCTTATTTATAAGCCATATTGGCTTATCTATACTTGCAACAACTTACTTTTTGTAATAGATCTTCATCATTTGACCCATTTATTTGATCTGGAGCTTATCAGACCTTGGCTTTGACTTTTTGCTAGAAAACTCATAAGGTTGACATTTAATTAAGTGCTTATCTGCTTATTTCAGCTTATTGAGTGTGCTTATTGAAAAACGTTTTGTTGATTAAGCTTAGTTAAGTCATTTAAAAGCTTTTGAAAGTTGAATCAGCTCTTGGGGTGGCCTAGAACTCGAAAACGACTATTTTGTCGTTTTGTGATGATAGCTTTTAGCTTATTCAGGCTTATTCCTTGTGCTTTTTCCAATTTTCTTTTTACAGATCTCTTAAGTAACTCAAAAGAGGCTTGTGTGTCAAATTTGAGCTTATGGCATCAGCTTATAGCTTAATGGGCCAAAAAGCCCATTAAGAATAAGCTGCTTTGAAATAAGCTAGCTTAAACATATTGTTAGCTTTTGGGCCTTCAGAGTTTTGTTCTTAAAATCAAATTTTGAGTCAGATAGGAGCTTTTGGGCTTATTTGGACAACATTTTTCTTATTGGGCCTTAAATAGCCCATTAAGGGGACTGTTTGGACTTTTAGCCCATTTCTATGCCCAATAGGGGTATTTTTGTAATTTTAACTTCATTTCTGTATTTATTAGGTTAAAATAAGCTAGTTTGCAACTTTTTAGAATTTTTTATAAATTTTGGATTTTTATTAATATTTTATTATTATTTTATTATTAAAAATTAAAATTTAGATTTTTCAAGTTTTTATATTTTTCTTAGTTCAAATACATTAAGTTAGGAATTTTACAATTTTTAGAATATTTTTATTGTCATTAGATTAATTTTTATAATTATTTTAAGTTTTAATAGTTTTTAATTGTTTTTAAATAGTTTTTATTAATTTTAAAATTTTCAAAAATGGTAATTAATTTAGTTAAGTCATTTTAGAGGTTTACAATTGAAAAAATCTCATTTTGGGCTCTTTGTTAATTAAATTGATTTTTTGGGTTTTAATTAGCATAAAAAAATTATTATTTAATTAAATAAAAGGTTTGAGTGATTTTTGATTTTTTGTAAACTCTAAATACATTTTTAGGATTTATTGCAATTTTCTAGGAGTTTTTAGGGTAAATTTTTAATTTTTTCACTTTTTACGATTTTACGTATACGACTATTCGTCTTAGTATAATTCTTAATCGTAACCGTCATTCTCTTCTAATCTCTTTTCTATTTTCTCTTTCATCAATATAATCACAAAAGTTAATCATCTCTTAACACAACACACTTGCCTCCTTGAGAACGATCCCCACTTTGGGTCATTAACTTGTGATTTTCCTAAATCACTTGTTTATACTTGCTCTAATTACGCTCTTTTTCCTAAAAGACGTGTTTTACAACTATCACGCTCTTACTGCGAAATCACTAGCATCGCACATGAGCTCGAAAGGTAACTCCCAATTTTGAGAGACTAACACCGGTGCCTTAGTTAATTTACCTTTGAGAACTTCGAAAGAGTCGAGAAAATCTTGAGAAAAGATGAAAGGAGCATCCTTTTCTAAAAGATGAGTCATTGGTCGAGCTATCTTAGAGAAATCTTGAATGAAACACCGATAAATCCTGCATGACCTAAAAAACACCAAACTCCTTTTACGGTGGTAGGTGGAGGCAACTTAGCAATGACGTCAACTTTAGCACGGTCGACTTCGATACCGGTTTTGGAAATTTTATGACCGAGGACGATGCCTTCTTTTACCATGAAATGGCATTTTTCCCAATTAAGAACGAGACGAGTGTCTTCACACCATTTAAGCGTACGTTCTAAATCGGCAAGGCAAGAAGAGAAAGAATCACCGTAGACCGAGAAATCGTCCGTAAAGACTTCCATAGTTTCTTCAACCATGTCATGGAATATAGCCATCATACACCTTTGGAAAGTCCCGGGAGCATTGCATAAGCCGAAAGGCATTCTTTTGTAAGCAAATGTTCCATAAGGACAAGTGAATGTGGTTTTCTCTTGGTCTTTTGGATCGATAGGAATTTGGAAATATCCAGAGAAACCATCTAAGAAGCAATAGTAGTCATTACCCGCTAAACGCTCGAGTATTTTATCCATGAAAGGAAGAGGAAAATGATCCTTACGAGTGGAATCAGTGAGCTTACAATAGTCTATGCAGACTCTCCAACCCGTAACGAGTCGAGTAGGAATTAACTCGTTGTTTTCATTAGGAACAATGGTTATTCCGCCTTTCTTAGGCACACAATGGACAGGACTAACCCATGGCGACTCCAAAATTGGGTAAATCATTCCGGCATCTAGAAGTTTGATAACTTCTTTCTTAATGACTTCATGAATTTTTGGGTTTACCCTTCTTTGGCTTTGGATTACGGGTTTAAAGTCATCTTCCATGAGAATTTTATGAGTGCAAAAGTTAGGATCAATTCCGCGGATGTCGGAGATTTTCCAAGCTATTGCTTTCTTATGATTCTTAAGCACTTCGATAAGTTAAGATTTTTCATCCTCTTTTAAGTCCTTAGCAATTATGACGGATAACTTATCATTTTCTTCTAGGAAAACGTATTCTAAATGAGACGGTAAATCCTTAAGCTCTAAATCCGGTGGATTGTCGGTGGAAGGCTTAGTCAAAGTTGGATCATCGTTTGTAACTTCCTTTGGAGTAGGTGGAGAAATATGATCCGCATTGAGAAGTCTCTCAATGGTACGAATGTCTTCTTCCCAATCTGTGGGAGAATCGTCATATTTTAAGTCCACATCCCCTAAACATGCTTCAAATTCTTGTAAAAGAAAGTCACTTTCTCCAAATGGAGTCAATGATGGAGCAATAGAAGCTACGGTCTCAACATGAGGTAAATGAGAAGTCCCGCTCTTACAAGCCTCATGAAAATGTTCTTCACGTGCTTCGTCGAGCATATCGATGAAATTCACAGATTCGGGCTCATCAGGACGTTTGGAAAGTTTACCCATGTTAAAGACGATTTTATCATCCCCTACCCTCATGATAAGCTCACCCGCGACTACATCAATCAATGTACGCCCGGTCCTAAAGAAGGGTCGTCCCATAATTAAGGGAACACGGGAATCCATCTCATAGTCGACTACAACGAAATCGGTGGGGAAAGTGAATTTGTTGACTCCTATGAAAACATCCTCGGCCATCCCCACCGGATAAGCAACCGAACGGTTAGCTAATTCTAAAGTCATACGAGTGGGGACTAGCTCGGGTAGAGATAATTGCTTCCATACGGACAATGGCATAAGATTGATACTCGCTCCGAGATCCGCTAAAGCCATACAATTCTCTACACCCGGGAAATTACAAGGAATAAGGAATCGACTAGGATCTCCTAACTTAACCGGTAATTTTCTCAAAAGAACCGCGAAACAATTCTCATTCAACTGGGTATTGGAAATATCAAGCAACTCTTCCTTATCACTTAAAAGGTCCTTAAACATCTTAGCATACTTAGGCATGTGAGCGAGAGCCTCGGCAAAGGTGATATTAAAATCCAATTGTTTGAACATTTTTAGGAAGTTTGAAACTTGAATATCATCCTTATTCTTCAATTTCTCTTTCCTCAACCTTTAGGGATAAGGTATATTGGGTTGAGATGAAGGCTTTGGAGTGGATTGCTCACTCACATCCTTGGGTGGAGGAGGGGTAAAAATGGAAGGTGAAAGAACCGGTTTGGGAACCGAAGGTGTGGTATAAAATTGACGTAAAGGAGGGACATAAGGTGTAGACAAAGGTGTTAAGGGTGGTATCTCACAAGTAGAAGGTGAAGGACGGTAGGTAGAAGTTGAATGAATCTCGGGTACTTAGTTAGGTGGGGAATAAGAAGGTTCTTCGGTAGTCTTACCGCTCCTTGTAGTGATGGCATTAACGTTGGCCCTAGGATTGGTCACGGTGTTAGAAGAGAGGGCACCTTGGGGACGAAGGGTTTGAAGCATTTGCATAAATTTCCTATCGGTCAATTCTTGTATCTCTCTGGTCGATTCTTGCATCGCTTTCATTGTTTTCTCATGTTCAGTCAATTTTTGTAGAACCAAGTCCAATTGAGGATTATGCATGTTCATTTGATTATACCCTTGATTATTAAATTCTTGATTAGGAAAACCTTGGTTTGGATTATAATTTTGAAACCCTTGATTAAAACCTTGGTTTTGAAAACCTTGGTTATTAAAGCCTTGATTTTGATTATTAAACCCTTGGTTTTACCCTTGAAAAGACCCTTGATTTTGATTAAATCCCCTTGTATTAACATTCCCTTGAAAATTACCCCGTTGAGGACCTTGGTTCCTATTTTGGGCGGGTGGTGGTGGTCTTTGTGGAACTACAAAACTAGGGGAGCCAAATATTTGGTCGACTTATAAGATAAATTTTTCACATCGACATTCGGTTTAAAATGGAACCTCTCATTAGTGTTATAAGCATACACTTGTTGATATGGGTCATAAACCTTGTCACAGTTATAGTACATCGATGGTCCACCACAAGTCTCACACGTTTCACAAGTCTCTTTTAAAGCATGTACATGTGTAGTGGGAGGGTTATCTCTTAAAGCAAGTTGTTTTGCTATTGAAGTAAGCTCCTTAATTTGATTAGTCACCTCACTATCACTAGCACTAGCCATAGTAGCCTTTACACTCTTGGTTTGGACTTTGGCTTTGTTTTCAATGATTTCCCAAGCCTCGTTCATAGTTTTCACAAGAATATTACCCCCCCCCCCCCCCGAAGCACTATTTAGTGAATCTTGGTCATTCGAACTTAATCCATTATAAAAAGTATTAATTTGATGTACCTTAGTAAAACCGTGTTATGGACACTTTCTCAAAAGTTCCTTAAAATGATTCCAAGATTCACTAAACGTCTCACCGTACTTTTGTTCAAATTTAATGATATCATTCCGCAAAGCGGTAGTACATGAGGGTGGAAAGAAGTAATTTATGAATTTTGTCTTTAGGTCCGCCCATGTGGCAATACTTTGTGGTGGTTCCTTATCAAGCCAAGTTCGGGCCTGTCCCTCGAGAGAGAAAGGAAAGAGTAGCAAACGAATTGCCTCTTGTGAGACCCCATTGTATTTCACAGTATTGATTAAGTGTACGAACCTCTTGATATGATCGTGAGGATCATCATGAGTGCGGCCCAAGAAAGGTGTTGCGGAAACCATTTGAATAAAACCGGTTTTGAGCTCGAATTTGTTCGCGTCAATAGCCGGCACCACAATCGCATCTTCATTGCCTTCAGTGTGTGATTGCAAGAGCTCGATCATTAGACGGTTATCCATGGTGTTAACAACAGGAGTCTCGACAATAGGAGGCTCGATGATAGCGGCTTGAATGGATTTCCTCCTTCGTGAACGGGTACGCATACACCTACAAAAGAAAAATATAACAAAGAAATAGAAGAAATAAAGTTAACGTGAAAAGAAAATATTTTTGGTGTAAAACTTTTTGAAAAAAAAAAGCTTTTTATGATTTTTAAATGTTTTTGGATTTTTTGAAATTTTTGATTTTTAGGATTTTTGAAATTTTTTTTGAAAATTTAAGCTAGAAAAATAACGTTCAAAAGTGAACAGATCCCAAAAGCCAACGCGTCTCTCACAAAAAACCGTTAATCGTTACGAAAAGAGCCGGCAGCGGCGCCATTTTAATAATTGAATTTTAATAAGATGAATGTTCTCGGTGTCTAATCGGATTGATCTCCGGTTAAAAGTGTGACTCAGTCGTTTTTGGTGAGTAAAAAGAAAATTGGTTTATCTATTTCTACTTAAAAAGTAAATGCGAAAAGTATTAAAAATAAAATAAAGACAAATGACAATCAATAAAGAAAACGAGACAAATATTAAAAATAGGCCATTAATAAAAATTAAAATTAAAACTAAAAATAAAAATAAATTTTCGAGTAAAAATTAAAACTAAAATGACTTTCAGATAAAAAAATAAAAATGACTTGCGGGAAAGCTTGGCTAAAATAAAACTTTTAATAAATAAAACAATAAAAATAAAACATGTTAAAATGTCGGATATAGAGGAACAGAAATAAAAAATGTTGGAAGAAGGGGTGACAAGAAAAGGGGCGGGAAAAAAATGTGAAAGGAAAGAAATGGGATATTCGGATAAATGTTTATTTTTCTAGAAAAAAGTGAGGAAGAAATGGGATATTCGGATAAATCTTATTTTTCTGAATAATATGCTATTTCGGATAAACAACCTAATATTCGGATAAATCCTGTTTTGCGTATAAGGCTAATTTTTCGGAATAATGCCTAGCTTTCGGATAATGAAATTTTGGCGGGAAAAAAAAACTTGGATTTCGGATAATAAGCTTTTTCGGAATAACTGAATTTTTCGGATAAATGTATATTTCGGATAAAATGCAAAATTCAGAATAAAACCTATTTTCGGATAAAACTTTTTCGGGTAAAACTGAATTCGGATAAAAAGGAAAATTCGGATAAATTGACAATCTTCGGGAAAATAAACCCTATTCTGAAAACTCACCAGATACGTGACAAACAGATCCTAAAACATGTGAATCAAAAATAAGCCAAAGATAAGCAAAATCAACCTAGAAAATAAGCCAAACTAAACACTAAATAAAATCTAACTAACACCAAATCAACCAAATCAATAAAATCTAAATTAACAACTAAAACTATAAAACTCACTTAATCAAAATAAGCAAATCAATCAATAACAACTATCTCCAATAATCTAAAAAGAGGAACAAATTAAAACAATAAGAACAATTAAAAGATCACCTAAATCAAACAATAAACAAGATCAACAAACTACATAATTAACCAAATCAACACAAGATTAAGAACAAGAAAGGAAGAATGAGATCTATTTAATAAGCTTGAATTAATGAAAATTAAGATTCAAATACACAAGATTAAAGATGAAAGATTAAGAAAACTTTAAAGAAAACTAGAGAGAGAAAGTAATTAACACCTACTCCTAATTACCTTAATGAAAAACTAAAAAATAAAACTAACTATTACAAATGAAGGTTTTATGTCTATTTATAGTGGCAGGGATGTGGTGTTGTTGCTTCCTTCTTTCTCTTTGTCTTCTCGTCTTTTTAAATAATGTCTTTCTCGACTTTGTCTCGGGATTTGTCGATAGATAAAATGAACTCGTCTTCTAATTTTCTACTTTTATTAGACTTGTTTCTTCTACTTCGTTAAACATCCGTCTTTGGTCTTCTTCTTCGATAAATCTTCAGAATAGGCCTTTGACTTCCGTTCTTTTTGCACTTTTAATCTTTTGACTTCGTCTTTTATCTTTTTCTTCGATAAAAGCCCATGAAAGCCCGTGTTTTCTTCCTTTTTCATATTTTGGTCCTAAAACACAATAAAAACATAAACCATGCATAATTCCAACTTTTACGACATTAAATACACGTTTTGGTCTCGTTTTTATTTGTTTTAAGTGGTGAAAGGATAAGTGTTTTCACACTTATTATAGGGTCACATTTTTTGTCATTGTTTCTCTATAAGTATGCAAACATAGGCTAAATGACAACCATTGTCCCTTTCACAAGTTCAACTAAGGGTATTGGTACGTGTATAGAACTGTAGGACAGAAACAGTGGACCAAATTGCTATTTACCCAAATAAAAACAAGTACAAGCACTTTATAAGACATGAACTTTGGCCGATCACCCCACTTTACATCTATTTTTAGTTGACTAAATAACCATGCCCCAAAGATCTAAAAATACCTTGTAAACTCGACACGGCCTAGTTTTAGTCCTTGCTGTGATGGGAGGGAATGATATTTCCCTGCCGCGTGAAAATTTTTGGTCAACTTTCGGCCTCGTGCGGCGTTGTCTGGATTAGATCATATATATGGTCGAAGGTTTGTCCTTTTGGGGATCCTTCTTATCATACTTCTTGTTGTCTTTTCCATCCTTCCAATCCTTAACTAAGTGCGTGAGTTTACCTGATTTGATCAGTGACTCAATGTGCTTCTTGAGCTGGATACACTCCTCCGTACCATGGCCCTTGTCATTATGGAACTCGCAGAAGCGATTTCCTTGCCGACGGTCTGGCGGAGTTGTCATTGGGGGAGGCCTTGGAAAGTTTTCCCCTTCCATCAGCAAGATCTCCCGGTAGGACATCTTTAGGGGGGTAAACTTATCATCCGGCCGTCCTCCTTTGTTCTGGCTCTTATAGTCTGAGCCCTTGCTATTGTTCTGATTGCCTTGACCGCCTGACTGTCTCCGAGACTGGTCGTTTGACCGGTACCCATTTCCTCTGGATGGGTAAGCCACGACAACAGCTGTTTCTCCTTCTATGAAATTTCTGACCCTTTCCATGAGGTTATCATATCTCTCTGGACGCTTGTCATTGAGGCGCCTGATCAATTCCCTGTCTGTTATGGCGTGCATGTAGTCAGAGATTTTCAGGAGTTCCGGCATTGTTTTTGTGCGCGTGCACTCATCATTGAAGCGCTCAGTGAAGGCTTCTGTGGACTCCCCCGGCCGTTGTTTGACAGTCGCCAATGAGACCGGATCCCTATTATACTTCTTCCTCTGAGTATAATTATTCTTGAACGCAGTGCGTAGTTCCGTGAAACTATCAATGATTCGTGGAGGGAGTCCCTCAAACCAATCACGGGCATTTCCGATCAGAGTTGAATTGAACATTTGGCACCATATAGGTATGGGCCATCGCTCAATTTTAGCCTGCGTATCGAATATTTTAAGGTGATCATCCGGATCACCCGTTCCATCATAGGTCTTGACACACGCCGGCATGCGACGTTTGGTGTCCTCGGAGTAGTTCCGTATGCGGAGGGTGAATGGGTCTTCCCTGGGATCCGCCCATGGCCGGGTGAGCCTAGGGTCATCCCATGGTTCACACCATGGGCGGGAAAGATCCTCCGCTTCTGCATCCCGATAATAAGGGCCACCATAATACTCATCATCGTTTGGTGGTGGTGGAGGGGTACGCCTAGGTCGGCGACGCTTAGGCGGATGGTCATCTGAGTCCTCCCCTGATGGGTCTGGAGACGGGGGTGGTGCTCCATCCTTTGGGTGAGGACCACTTTTTTGGGACGAACCAGGAGCCTTTTTCCCAGTGTTCATCCTGTCCCACACGCTCGTGCGGCGTGCGGCTCTGGCCAGCTCTCGATCTGGTCGCTCGGGTGAACCGTCAGACTTATCCTCCCCTTCTCGAGACTGCATTAGTTCCTGTATGAGGCGATCTCCTATGCGCTCAAACACATTCCTAGGTTGAGGGGTTTCCTCTAAGATGCTCTGCTCCTGAGGCCGGGCTTTCCTTTTCCTCTGATTTTGGGAAGAGGTGATTGTTCCGGTGTCACCAAAGTTGAGTCTAGATTGGAGGTTCTTCCCCAGATTCAACCTTGATGCAATCCCCGGGACGATCCTATCAAAATTCTGTGTGAGAACTCGAGTGAGATCCTCCTCGCTGAGTGGTTGGACTTCTACTTCCTCCTCCACTGATGGTCTGCGCGGCTCCTTGTTAGGAGGATTGGGCGCACTCCCTGGGTCAGGGTTATCCAGGGTTGAAGTGGGTGGGGGTGTTATGGAGATCGTGCTCGTCACCCCCAAGGGCTGAAAACCACCACGGTTACCAGGTCCGCCTGCAAGGCGGCTAGGTGATTGATTGGGGATGAGTATCCTTTCCCCTTGGGACTTCCGATTCCAAGGATTCGTGTTCCTGGGATTAGCTTGCGGATGCCCCTTCGTCATTGGAAATTCAGAATGAGGTTTTGTTCTAGCTTAGTGTAATGGGTCCCACGGATGGCGCCAACTTGTTGATGCAAAAGTTGGGTGATCCTTGCTAGACCCAAATTAGGCTTAATTCGGGTTGGCTGGGCTCCGGCTCCTGCACCAAGTGACCTATTTGGTTGGGATCCTGCACACTAAACAATACACGTTAGGCTTACCGTGGGAAGGTTTCCCACGATTAGACTCCAGCGTGAGAGTAAGTAATCGGTTAGGGTTTTATGTGAGTTAAGAGTTTAGAACGTAATACCTTGTGGAACCTTTGAGGGTTCCTTTTATAGGCAATGAAACCCTAATGGGCTGTCATTGATACTTCGGCCCCAAGGAAGAGATAAGCACCAGAATTAGATTGATTGTTATCTTCTAATTATGGTGAGTGAATATCTCCTTCTTTGGAGTAAATCACATTCAGAGATAGAATATGATTCTGTCTAACCCTACACCGGTCATGCCGGGCCGTGGGCCGCACACGTGTGTGCGGTTACTGTTCATTTAAGCCCATAAGCTTAAATGACATTATTCCCACCCATCGGTGATGGGCCGGATACGGGTAGTACCCGTGGGCCGGGTTCATGACCCGGTTGTGGACTATACGTCATCAATATTCAGGTTTCTAACTTTCTTAAAATGTTTAACCAACTGAATTTCAACATCTCCTTGCCGAGGCTCTCGCTCACATGCCGAAGTATGCGAAAATATTTAAAGATCTTCTCAGTGATAAGGAGAAACTCCTTGATATCGCTCAGACCCAACTTAATGATAATTTCTTTGCAGTGCTCTTAAGGAAATTACCAACCAAACTAGGTGATCCGGGTCGTTTCCTCAATACTTGCAACTTCCACGGGTTAGAGAATTGTATGGCCCGAGCCGATCTAGGTGCTAGTATCAACCTAATGCCTCTAAGCGTTTGGAAACAATTGTCTCTACCCGAGCTAGTCCCCACACGAATGACCTTTGAATTAGCTAACCGCACGGTTTCTTATCCAGTGGGGATAGCCGAAGATGTCTTCATCGGTGTCGACAAATTCACCTTTCCGGCGGATTTTGTTGTCGTTGACTACGAGATGGATCCCCGTGTTCCATTAATCGTTGGACGTCCATTCTTGAGGACCGGTCGCTGATGAGACTGCTTTTATACATAGTCTCATCGTCCAAATCGGGCTTAAAATGCATTAAATATCATCAAAATACCCAAATATATGCTTGTGTTTGTTGCTTGTGTATTTTAGGTACGGATATTGAGAAAATGACAAAAGATCACAAGAATCAGTCAAAAACGAACACGGGAAACGAAGCCGCACAAAGAACCGGACCCGAATCATGATTATCCTATCAAGTCCTTGAAGTTTGAAGATTTGGCAAGATTGGTCCCTCATCTTTTGAAGACTTGTCATTTTAAACCCTTTTAAAACTCAAATATTACATATGGGTCCCTTAAATGTCAAGATTATACATCATTTGCCCTTGAAGAATGCAAAAAGTGCATTAAATACCCTTGAATACATGCTTGATGAAGTTTTGTGGCCAATATATGAAAAAAGAAACTTTCATATAAAGGGAATTCGTTTTGGGAGTTGTTTAAACTTATATGACAAGTTAAAGAAACATTGGGGGGCATCCTTGGGAGACAAACAAACTCCACCAGCCAACCATCACATGACACGTCACCCTAACCCCACTTGAATACCCGTTTACCCATATCCCTCACCCAAACCCGGTTGACCCATTTTTGTTACAACACACGTTTATTATTAAACGTGTTTTCCTCTTAAACACTTCTAATCCTAAAACTAAACAGATCAAAACACACAACTATTCCCATAAACCCTAATTTTTTCCCCAAATTAAATTACATGAATTAAGACATGATCTATTCCAGATCAGTAATTAATCATGAAAAAACCCAAACCACATTTTTAGTTTCCCATCACACTCACTCCCTGGTCCCTAAAATCCCACCCACTGGAAAAAAGACAAAGAGGCAATAGAGAATCAACGTTTCATAGGGATTTCGTGTTCTCCAAACGAAATCCAACGTCCAAGATTGATGCATCCCAGCCTGTCCATCACAAAAATCCAAACGAAATGCACATGGCTTCAAGATTTATTCAAAAGGAGGAATCAAAATCAGCATATCCGCATCTTCAGCAAGGGTAATCTTGGAAACTCACTAGATTAGGGTTTTCTTTTATCTTCATTTCTAGAACAATCTGAGGGGTCTATAAAATGAGGACCGACCTGTGGTGCCCATTTTTTCCTTGTCTCGGATTTTTGTAAAACCTCTTTTATGAATGAAAGTTTGAAGTTTTTTAAATTTATTCGAGTTCCATTTTATTTAATGTTTATGATTTGAGTTAACGTTTTTTTTTAATTTGTGTTGGGGGTTTCCTGTTTATGTTAATCAGTGAAGGATTGAAGTGAATCAAAGTTTTCTTGTTTAAATTTATTATCAGTTTTCAAGTATTAAGTATTTGAGTAGTTTTGAAAAGATTTTGAAAGAAAAGTGGGATTCGTTTATCTATCTTGTGAGCTTACTGAATCAAGACCATAGGTCTTGTTTCTTGGATTTCTTTTGTGTGTTTGTTATTGTTTTTACAGGACTGGAAGCTTGTGCTTGTTTCGCTAGCACATAAGCTCGAAAAATCGGGGGTACGGATGTGTGTCCCTGAGGTTTGCACTCTTTTCTCGCACTTGTATTTCCTTTTTTATGCTTTTGATTTCTTGTTCTTGTGTGTTTGTTGACTGTCAAGTTTGCTAGTTTTATGGGTTTGATTTTGTATTGAATAAGTCTCTTGAGTTTGATTTGTAGTATAATCAAGTAAGTTTAATTTAGGTCTTGTTCTTTTTGTTTAATCTGTTTAAACTTGGTAATAAGATATGTCAACTTAGGATTTTATGATAGCTTGTTTGCGTTTGTTTGCTCTTAGTCTAAGTTGTTTTGGTTATATTCCGTGTTTGCGACTCCGTTTGAAGTCTTGGTTTCGAACTGATTATTGTAACTTGAGAAGTCTGCTAATTGGAGTATAACTGGTTCATTTAGTTGATGCAAGATATGGATATAGGATGTATGGTTTTGCTTTCGATTATGGCTGGAGTTCTGAAATCTTCCTGACTGAAATTTGAAGTGCAATTCACACTACTACTTGCTATTTTGTGAGGGTGCTTAGGACCAAGCTTGTGCTTAAAAAGTTGTTAATTTGCTAGAAGTTAGTTAGTATGCGTATCGAGGTATGCCTGCATTAGATTAGAAGTGTTCTTTACTAGTTACAAGTCTTGTTGGTTTTAATCTGTTAAACGCAAGAGTATAGTCTTATATCTGCCTGCATAAGCTGCTAAACTTGACCCATATAAAGTTGCATACTGCTTAGAATCTGTTAGATTTTCATTCAGCTTGATTACCTTTTTTCGTGCTTACTACTACTGTTCATCAGACCAAGGTATTAGGTTTGCTTATTTGCACTATATGGCATGATTCAGTAGTTGATTGTTAGATTGGATTGTATTTTGCATAAGAATGCTTGCAACCTTTGCTTCTTGATTTACCTGCTTGTGATTTCAGTCAGTTTGTTGTCCAAATTTTTGTTGCTTTCTGCTTGCTTAAAACACCCCCACAAGCCAACTGCAAGTGGGGGTTTTGACTGTCCAAAAAGAACACAAAAACAAGAACAAAGAAAAAAAAATATTCCAGGTCTGGGACTTATTTGATTCAAATTAGGGATTATTCTTGCTTAATTTAGACGTGTGTTTTTGTTTTGGTAAGTACAACTAACTGTGAACAAGTGGGGTAAAAAAAACAAAAAAAAATATTTGAAAATTTTTGGTGTGGCCAGGACTCGAACCTGCGCCACCACTGCCAAAGCACACACACACTACCGCTCGCCCTTGGGTATTTTATTGTTAAGACTCCAACACATCTTCTATATAAGGTGTGTTCTGGATTGGCTTATTTTATATAATTCAAACATATTTAGCTGATTTTCAGCTTATTGAGTAATCCAATTTCAGCTTTTCCATTTTTCTTGTATTCCTGTTACATCTTAGGACTTTTTAGATCTAAGTTTTGATTTTTCACGTTACTTAATTAATCTTTACCAATATTTTATTATCCAATTTTTAAGAAATAGTTTAAAAATAGATTAATTAAGTTTAAAATTTTTCAAAAATAGTTTTTTGGTTTTAAATAAATAACTTTAGGTTTACATTCATTTAAGCTTTAATTTGGACTTATATTTAATTTTATTTAATTTGGAGATTTTTCTTTAAATTAATATAAAATTATTAAAAAGGTTTTAGACAATTTGGTTCTCAGTTTTGTAATCTTTATAATTTTTTTTATTTAAGTTAATTTTTTAGTAATTTTTGGAATAGTTTTTAGTTTTGTCAAATTTTACGATTTTGCGTTTTTTACGTCTTAGGGTTATTTTTAGCATTATTCGTCTTTTCCTTTATTTTCTTTCATCAATATAATCACAAACAAATCAAAAATCAATTCTTAACACAACGCACTTGCCTCCTTGGGAAACGAACTTGGACTTATTTGGTCATTAGTGCTCGGTTTTCCTAAACCGACACTTAACGCTTACCACTATTTTGTCATCCTTTTCCTAAAGGTATACAAAAACTTCTACAATCATTTTGGCTCCGCTGCCGGGGAGGCGTGTTGTGTTTATATATAGCCATAATAGCTAATTGTATTAGTAGCACTCTACTAATACGTATTATCGGTTTTTCGTTTTTTGTGAATATTATTACTTTATTGTATACGTAGAACAATAAATTTACAAGTACTCCAAATACGTGAGAAATCACAACCTTGACTTGGGAGGTCATTACCCACTCATTGTATTCGAATCTCAAACCAAAGAAAAAAGGCAAAAATAGATAAATACTTTCGTGAAGCTCGATTTTGAAAAATACAAACTATAAGGTGGGTATAAGGCGGTTGTATTTCACGACCTAAAGGAAAAAGGCTCTTAAGTGCTTCACGCCGCCTCGTTTCATCCGCTTGCTTGTGCGTATTTTGAAATTGAGGGCAATCGAGGGTTTTGCCGCCCAAAGTATTACTAAGTATCATATATATTTTCTTGGTTTCTATTGATTAAACCCTCTTGAACGATTTGGTGTTCCACCATCGTTCTAAAGTCATCGAAGGCGTTCACTTCACGTGATCGTTTTCATTCCTTGAGGCTTCTTTAATCGAGAGATTTGATTAAGGAGGAGATTTGTAGATTTGTGTCTACCTAATACATTCCAAAATCCAAAAAAAAAGTAAAAACAATCAAAAACCACAAAAAAAATTGAAAAAGTAAAAACACCAAAAATAATCTTCTTTGCTCACCCTCTCATTGTACGTGACGTTTATGCAAACTCGCTCCAAAGCAAGACGTGCTCGTAAACGAAGAAACAAATCAATCACTCCTACTAGTGAGGAGTCTCCTATTGACGAACCCATTGTAGTGAAAGAAGCACCCATGGCTAATCGAACTATGATGGAGTTGCTTCAAGCACCCACCGAGGGTTATATAGAAGCGACTGTGATTCCCGCTATCCTTGCGGAGAATTTTGAGGTTAAGACGGGTTTGTTGTCCATGATTCAAAACAACAAGTTTCGAGGTGACGAAAAGGACAACCCTCATAACCACATTCGCCAATTTAATCGTCTCACCGCCACATGCAAGTTTAAGGACGTCTCAAACGACTCGATTAAGATGATGCTTTTTCCGTATTCCTTAGCGGGGCCCGCAAAAATTTGGTTAGAGAAAGAGCCACCCAATTCTATATTAACGTGGAAGGATCTCGTTTCAAAATTCGTGAACCAATTTTTTCCGCCCTCTAAGACTACGCATTTGAAAAACGAGATTTCAAAGTTTTCGCAAGAGTATAATCAGAGTTTTTCGACGGCTTGGAATAGGTTTAAGGAAATGTTGCACGAATGTCCTCATCATGGTTTTTCCGACTTGCATCAAATTGACACGTTTTACAATGGCTTGAACGATCATGAGCGTGATTATCTTAATGCCGCCGCGGGTGGTAATTTTTTGTGTAAGACGGTCGAGGAAGCATTGTTAATCATTGAGAATAGGTCTAAGGTCTATAGTCCTCGTAGCACGTCGAGTGTTCGTAAGACTTCGTCTTCGCCTTCGCCTTCATTGTCACACACCGTTGATGCTTGCCAAATCGAGGCTAATTTGGAGAACAAGATTTTTGATAAGCTTAAGGGATTGTTAATTGAGTTTAAAGTTGGTGAACTACCCACTCCCGCTACGGCTAACGCGGTTGAGGTTTCTTGTATGTATTGTGGTGGAGCTCACGATTATTCCGAGTGCATTACCAACGGTGGTAACACTTTGAGTGCCTTCGCGGCCGCGGGAACTTATAACCAAAACGGTCAAGTTCCTCGCACTAATCAATTGACTCCACCGGGTTTTCCACCAAATCAAAATGCTAACAATTATCGAAACAATCAAGTTGGTTACCAAAGCAATCAAAGAAACAATTACAAGGGTAATAACAACTATGGGAATCAAGGAAGTAATAGCCAATTGCAAAATCAAAACCAAAACCATAAATTTCAAAACACAGGTCAAGGTCTTCAAAATGTTTACACTAAAGAACTTCCAATGGACTTTTTGAATTACGCTACGGCAAATGATAAGATTTTGGAAAACATTCAAGAGCAATTGGCTAGTCAAGCTAGGGACACGGCTAAAAACACCAAGGAATTGGCTAATTTTGTGAAGGAAAATCTTAACATGAGAAATGAGTTGAAAAATGATTTTGCTAATCAAATTAGAGGTCAAAACAATAAAATTGAACAAAGTCATGCTAGGCTTGAACAAAGAATTGACCAAAAAGCCGCTAGTCAAGATCTTAAGTTTAATAGTCAAGATGCTAAGCTTAATGCCATTTTAGAAGCCGTCATGGGGAACAAAGCCTCTACTTCGGGAAGTTTGCCTAGTAACACCGTATCAAACCCGAAGGGAGAGATGAAAGTGATTACCACACGAAGTGGTAAGGCACTTAAAGAACCGACTCCTCAACCAATTACTCCAACGGTGGAGGAAATTGAGGAAGAACCCGAGGTGGTGGTCGAAAAGGAGCATATCTCAAGCCCACAAAGTACCGCTCATGCCACACCTACGGTCGACCCTTTACCAACATTGGAACCCGAGATTCCAAAGGCTATGCCTATGCCCCAACCCACACCACCCTTGCCTTACCCATCGAGACTTAGGAAGGAGAAACGACAAGAGCGCGACAACTATCAATTTGAGCTTTTTATAAACATGTTTCGTGAGTTGCACTTTAATGTAAGTTTCGCCGATGCTTTGGTCATGATGCCTCGATTTGCCGCTAACTTTAAGAGTATGTTGAACAACAAGGAGAAATTGCATCAATTGTCTAGTTGTTCGTCGGTTTATCTTAATCGCATACCTCAAAAAGTCGGTGATCCCGGTAAATTTTTGATCCCTTGTGCAATCCAAGATATGGAAGAATGCTATGCCTTGGCCGATCTTGGTGCTAGCATTAATTTGATGCCACTTGCAATCTTCAAGTCGCTCAATCTTCCTAATCTTACTCCTTCACTAATGTCTATCGAGTTGGCCGACCATTCCATGATTCGTGCATGTGGTTTGGCGGAAGACGTTTTTGTGAAAGTGGGGAAGTTCTACTATCCCATAGACTTTATCGTTGTTGATATCCCCACGGATCCTCAAGTTCCTCTTATTTTAGTTCGTTCATTTTTAGATACGTCTATGGCTTTAATTGATGTGCATGCTAGAAAGATCACCTTACGTTTCAACGACGAGGAACTTGTTATAAACGCAACTCAAAATTCTCAACTTTCTCATGTTTATTCCGTTGCTACCATAAACCTCGTTGATATGATCGACGTGGTTTGCGAGGAATTTTCACAAGAAGTTTTAGGGTTTGGTGATGAAGAAACTAGTGGCAATCCCACTATGTTAGATCCAATTCTTGATAATACGACACCAACTTTCACTCCATTTGAAGGTGGTGGTTTTACGTTGGAAGAATGCAATGTTCCACGTACTTGTGACAAAGACCTCGACAACCATGAGGACTTCTCGATTATCAAGGATTTTCTCAACGATTTCCCATTTCCTCCACCCGAGGAGGTTATGAGTATCGAGCCTAAATCTTCACTTGAGGAACCACCTATCCTCGAGTTGAAAGATTTAACTCCTCACCTCGAATATGTCTATTTGGAGGAGGGCGACAAGTTGCCGGTTATTATTGCGAAGGAACTTTCGAATGATGAAAAAACCGTATTTGTCGATGTTCTAAAGGATCACAAAGGGGCGATTGCGTGGAAGTTATCCGACATTAAGGGAATCGATCCCAAGTTTTGTACCCACAAAATCTTAATGGAGGAGGATTTCAAGCCCACAATCCAAAGTCAAAGGAGGGTGAACCCCAAAATTCACGACGTCATCAAAAAGGAGGTCCTTAAACTCCTTGACGCGGGAATGATTTACCCTATTTCCGATAGCCCTTGGGTGAGTCCTATTCATTGTGTCCCTAAAAAGGGAGGGATGACCGTTGTGCCAAACGATGCCAACGAGTTGATTCCCACTAGACTCGTGACCGGATAGAGAGTGTGCATTGACTATCGAAAGTTGAATGAAGCCACTCGAAAAGACCATTTTCCCTTGCCCTTCATGGACCAAATGTTGGAGCGTCTTGCGGGAAACGATTTCTATTGCTTTCTTGATGGTTTTTCCGGTTACTTCCAAATTCCCATCGATCCTCGTGATCAAGAAAAAACTACGTTTACGTGTCCATATGGAACGTTTGCCTATCGTAGAATGCCATTCGGACTTTGTAATGCACCGGGAACTTTTCAACAGTGCATGATGGCTATTTTTCATGATATGATCGAGAAGACGATGGAAGTCTTCATGGATGAATTTTCCGTGTTTGGTGATTCTTTCACTTCGTGTTTGTCGAATCTAGAGAGAATGTTAAAACGTTGTGAGGAAACCAACCTTGTGCTCAATTGGGAAAAGTGTCATTTTATGGTTAAGAGTGGAATCGTCTTAGGGCACAAGGTCTCGAAAGCGGGGATTGAGGTAGATCAAGCTAAGGTAGACGTCATCGCCAAATTACCTCATCCCAAAACCGTCAAGGGAGTTAGGAGTTTCCTAGGCCACGCGGGCTTTTATCGTCGATTCATCAAGGATTTTTCAAAGATTTCTCGACCCATTACACACCTTCTTGAAAAAGAGGCACGTTTTGTCTTTGACGAAGATTGTGTACGAGCCTTTGAAATCCTTAAGAGGAAACTTACCGAAGCTCCCATTCTTGTTGCTCCAAATTGCAACCTCCCCTTTGAACTAATGTGTGATGCTAGTGATTACGCTATTGGGGCCGTTTTGGGGCAACGTCATGATAAGCACTTCTTTCCTATTCACTATGCTAGCAAGACGATGACCGAGGCTCAACTTAAATACACTACAACGGAGAAGGAGTTCCTTGCCGTGGTGTATGCATTTGAGAAATTTCGACCTTATCTCGTCTTGACGAAATGCATAGTGTATACGGACCATTCGGCTATTAAGTATCTCATGGCAAAGCAAGATGCTAAGCCTAGATTACTTCGTTGGATTCTCCTCCTTCAAGAATTTGATCACACCATCGTTGACAAAAAAGGAGCCGAGAATCTAGCGGCCGATCATCTCTCTCATTTGGAAGATCCTCACCAAAGTGTTTACGAGCCCAAGGAAATCACCGAAACATTTCCGCTCGAGACACTTGGTGTAGTGAATTCTAAGCTTGATTCTTCTACCCCATGGTTTGCGGATTTTGCAAATTACCATACGGGTAACTTCATCATTAAGGGTATGACGACTCAAGAAAAACGAAAATTCTTTCGTGACGTCAAGTTCTACTTTTGGAACGACCCTTACTTGTTTCGAACTTGTGCGGATCAAATCATCCGACGTTGTGTATTTGGCACCGAAGCTTCTAACATCCTTAGAGCTTGCCATGAGGGACCCACGGGTGGTCACCACGGTGCTAATCTCACGGCTAAAAAGGTGTTTGATGCCGGCTTCTTTTGGCCTACTATTTACCGAGATGCACAAGATCTTGTGAAGTCTTGTGATGCATGCCAACGACAAGGAAAAGCCTCACAAAAAGATGGAATGCCACAAAATATCATCCAAGTGTGTGAGATCTTTGACGTTTGGGGTATAGACTTTATGGGGCTGTTCCCATCATCTCGTGGTAATAAGTACATCCTTGTTGCGGTTGACTACCTTTCTAAGTGGGTGGAGGCCAAGGCCTTGCCCACCAATGATGCTCGTGTGGTAGTCAAGTTTTTGAAGCAATTGTTTTCTCGGTTTGGAACCCCTCGTGCTATCATAAGCGATCGTGGAACCCATTTTTGTAACGACCAATTTGAAAGGGTTCTAAAGAAATATGGGGTTACACATCGGCTTTCTACGGCTTATCACCCACAAACGAGTGGGCAAGTCGAGGTTTCAAACCGAGCGTTGAAGAGGATTTTGGAGAGATCCGTTGGGGAAAACCGACAAACTTGGTCGGATAAGTTGGACGATGCTTTATGGGCCTTTAGGACCGCTCATAAGACGCCCATTGGGTGCACTCCCTATAAGCTTGTGTATGGAAAGAATTGTCATTTGCCTATCGAATTAGAACACAAGGCTTATTGGGCCCTAAAGCATTGTAATGATGACATGGAGACCGCGGGAAAACACCGGAAAATGCAATTGAATGAATTAGATGAATTGAGGGATATTGCTTATGAAAATTCATTGATTTACAAAGAGAAAACTTAAAAGTTGCATGATTCTAAAATTAAAAACCGGGTTTTTAACATTGGGGATCAAGTTTTGCTTTTTAATTCAAGATTAAAAATCTTTTCTGGTAAATTGAAATCCCGTTGGTCCGGTCCATTCACCGTGACTCAAGTGTTTCCGTATGGGACCATCGAGCTAGCTCAAGATGATGGTCCTAACTTCAAGGTGAATGGACATAGGTTGAAGCACTACTTTGGCGGGGAAGTTCCATCCTTGAACTACCTCGACCAAATCACTTTCCCCAATGATAATTAGTATTGAGGGGATCAAGTCGAGCTCATGACTCGGTAATAAAAAACGAGGTGCCTCGTGGGGGAGTCCCATGCTTATCCTATGTACATATTATCGCTTTCTAATGTAGCTTACGTGTGGGGATTTGTGCCCTTCCAACCTTTGTTCCGTGGTTGTTTGTGAATTGTGGTTTTTAGATCATGATCTTCACGATTGGAGCCTCTCGTGTTCGTTTTATGGGAGCACTCGATCGTTTGCTTTGGAGACATTTCTCAATATCCATGATATATCCTTGATTGTTCTAACCTTAGGTTTTTAGCACACTTCATAAACGGCTATTAATTTATTGGTTACACCCTTTCCATGCTAGATTACGCATTCGACTACGTCTCTAGTATGGGGGTGTTTGCACCCCTAGACTCGAAACATTGAGGACGATGTTTAACTTTAGTATGGGGGGTGAATAGATACTTGCCTTGCCAAACCTTCATGCTTTCCAAAGTTTATCTTTTTGTTTATCGTTTTGTTGCAAAATAAGGCTAAAAATGGCCAAATTTTAAAATTGTTCTCATGTTTTATAAGTGTTTGAAGACACGAATGTAGGTTTTCCGATGGCGAGAATAAGAGTAATTTTTGACTCGACCGTGCGTGTTGAGCACTTAGCTTTGGTTCCTTAACTACACATTAGGCTAAGTCTCTTAAATGAGGACGAGAAATGATAGAGTTAATTATAAGTTACTATGCTAAACGTAGAGTACTCGTATTCTTTCAAAAACTCATGTGTTCTCGTTGTTTGCTTATTCTCCCTTCGCTTGTAAATATTTTTTGCTTAATAAATATTGACTTAGCGGTTTAGTTAGGATTGTTGGGTTTCTAGTCTTTTCTAGTAGCTTCCGTGTAATTAAATTGGGAAGACATTAAGGTATCGCCAGCGTCACGGTTTTGAAGTATTGGCACCCGAATAATCGAAAGCTTCACCCAATAATATGATTTCAAGTGCTCACCTAAATCTAGCAAACAATTTGAAGCCCCACAAGGCCGAAAAATCAATGCAAAAATTGAAAGTGAATCAAGCCTTAATCTTCGAAGCTTTAAAGATCCAAAATTCGCCTTAGCGTGAGGATATACGTCTTTGGCTAATAAAACCACCGATGAGGCGGATAATAAAAGGCAAGGCAAGATCGAAGTCATAATAAAAGCTTCATGGCGAAGTTGAATAAAAGATGGATGTAAACTGAAGATAATAATAAACTTTGTTTTTTGTTTTGTCATGGGTCGGTTTCGTGGGTATTCATATATTGGGGTCAACTGGTAATACCCCCACGATTGGTTACTTTATTTTTTTTATATGTTCTAGCTATTCTCGTTTTAGGGTTTTGTTTTAGGTTGATTTGATTGGTTAGTGGTAGGGTCCGCTTGTTTGGTCGGCTGATTTAGATTCATTATAGGTCGGCTGAGTTTTGCAATTTGGTGATCATAATTAATTATTACTCACATTGATTGAGTAAGCAATTATTATTCACAAGGTTTTTTGGCGGCTGACTTCTTAATAGGTCGGCTGACATAAATTAGTTGGTGAATTGCGGCTGACCTTAATTTTTAAGGTTCTCAATTAAGTGGTGTAGTTATTGTGTGTGGCTGATTTGCCGTTTACTCAGTTTTGGCTACGATTTCGTATTTCCCTTTCGTTTAGTACGATCATAATAAAAAAAAAAAAGTTACTGTTTGTTTAGGGGTTCTTTTTCGTGGTTAGGGTTGTGTTTGATTGAACATGGATTCGAGCAAAGAAAGTGATAAGCCATTGTTTACAGGTTGGATGGATGTGGTTAAGGTGTCTACTCTTGAGGTTTTAGTAACGCTAGAGGAGATATCTAATTTGTTTTCTATTCCTTTGAATACTGTGCGTGACATTGAAGTGTTTGCAAATGGTGTGAAGGCAAACAAATTTCCTAAATGGTCTACTTTACCAAAGGAGACCACTATGCTTTATTATAAAGCTTTGTGTGAACGCCATAAGAATTTAACTAGCAGCACTTCTTCACTCAGTTCAGGTGGTTCGAGTGTGCACTCTGCACAAATGGCTAAGGAAATAGACCTTGAAGCTAAGGCTGCTACCATTAATGGTATGCAATTGTGTAATCTACAGGCGGTTTTGACATTATTTGGTGTAACGATTCGCACGTTTGCTGACGCGAGTGAATTTATGCATGAATTAAGTATGAAGAAGCATCCGTTGTGGGAATTGATCTCACCTGATCGTGCTAAAGAAATTCTGATGTTACTTTGCAGATTTGAAGGTGATATGGTTACGTCTACTAATGGAGGTATTAATGCAGTCTCTTCTTCGTTTAATTCTGAAAATGTCTATGAAGGGGTTAATATCTCTATTCCTAGGAAGGTTGTTGAAACAGTAAATGCTCACTACCATAACACTTTATATGGTTACTTTCTTGGTAAAAGGATTGCATTCCCTGTGGTTGAGTATTTTGCCAAGAATAACTGGGCAAAACATGGTCTTAAGCGTATCATGATGAATGAGAAAGGTTTTTTCTTTTTTCAATTTGGATCTAGTGAGGGTCTTAATGCGGTTCTGGAAGGTGGTCCGTGGATGGTTCGTAATTCACCAATTTTTCTTAAGAAATGGACTATGAAAACGAATCTTCTAAAGGAGGAACTAACTCGTATTCCGGTATGGGTTAAATTTCATGATGTCCCGCTTCAGGTATTTGAAGAGGAAGGTATTAGTTTAATTGCTTCGTTTCTTGGTAAGCTTATTATGATGGATAATTATACTGATAATATGTGCAAAGAGTCTTGGGGTCGTTGTAGTTTTGCTCGTTGTCTTATTGAGATGAATGCTGATTCGGAGTTTATAGATAACGTTACTATTGGTGTCCCTGATCTTGAAGGCTTTGGTTGTACTAAGGAGTTAATTCGAGTTGAATACGAATGGAAACCGCCTAGATGTCATACTTGTAATATTTTTGGTCATTCCGGTGATTCTTGTCCGAAAAATGTTAAACCTATAACGGTTGAAAAAGTGACAACTCAAGTTGATAAAGATGGGTTCCAACAAGTGCAAAGCAAGAGGAAGAAGTACAAAGGTAATTTAGGGAATCAAGTTCCGAGAGGTGTTCCATTGAGCAAGGGTTTCCAAGCAGGTAAGACGGTTGTTTTTCGGCCAAAAACTCACTTGGATACTACAAGTACGAGTGCTGATAATAGTAGTAAGTTGCATACTAAATCTGGTCAGTTGCAGCAGTCCAGCAATCTTAATGGTCCGAACAAGGCTAAAGCTCAAATGAGCAGTGTTTCTACATCAAATAAATTTTCATCTTTGTCCATACCTGGTATTGACGAAGGGGCTCAAGTAAGCGAGGAAGATAATGAGGAGGAGGAGGGAGTCGAGGTCGTCTTTGATGAATCGGTGAATCTTCTCAATACTCATATTGGGGCAAGCACTCCTACTGGCTGATCCCATGTTGATATTTTATTATTTTCCTCGTAACTTTATGTTATCGTCTTGGTTTTTGTCTAGTTTATATATTTCCAGCATTCTAGACTAGTTAATGTTTATGGCCTGTCGTAAACATTTTGTTTAACAAGCTGCCTGTAGCTTGCGGTTAATGTGGTATTTCAGCCACATTCCTTGTACTTCAACGCTTTTTTTGGTTCTATTTACCGGGGTCATTGCTACCCTTTTACCAAAAAAAAAAACTAAAGATAATAAGGCCCTTCCGTTAGGGGGCGTATAAAAGTCTTGGTAATAAGTCTCATGTTCAAAACCGTTATAAAACCGCGTTTATCGATTCTTCTTGTCAACTTAATTTTTTAACATCGTTGTCTATTAGGAGGGGTTATTGATTTGATGGTCTTAGTTACACCGTTAGGACTCTATTTTTAGACTTAAATCTCTATTATCGCATAAGTCAAACAATGTATCCTCGTGAAACATTCAAGACAAAATAAAATATAAGAGATACAACTTAGGAATAATGGGAGGATAAGTACGTGATTAGGGCATATGAGTAGTGTTAGCATTACTAACTTATAATGACAATGATCTCGTTGCACGCTTGGCATGGAATTGGGGTGAAAATCGAGGACGATGAAATTATTTCAAACGAAGCATTCACGTGTTCTTATTCTATGAACCTAAACGTCCCATTTTGCGATGAAAATCATAAATTATGTCTAAAACGCAAGTAGTAGTAATAGTAGTAGTATAGCTAGTTTATCATTTCAATAATGTGAATAAAATGAATTTTGGAGGTGCTATGATACTTAATTCTAGCATTGCGTGAGGGCACGGCAATGGTTTAGTATGGGGAGTGATGAGACTGATTTTATACATAGTCTCATCGTCCTAATCGGGCTTAAAATGCATTAAATATCATCAAAATACCCAAATATATGCTTGTGTTTGTTGCTTGTGTATTTTAGGTACGGATATTGAGAAAATGACAAAAGATCACAAGAATTAGTCAAAAACGAACACGGGAAACGAAGCCGCACAAAGAACCGGACCCGAATCATGATTTTCCTATCAAGTCCTTGAAGTTTGAAGATTTGGCAAGATTGGTCCCTCATCTTTTGAAGACTTGTCATTTTAAACCCTTTTAAAACTCAAATATTACATATGGGTCCCTTAAATGTCAAGATTATACATCATTTGCCCTTGAAGAATGCAAAAAGTGCATTAAATACCCTTGAATACATGCTTGATGAAGTTTTGTGGCCAATATATGAAAAAAGAAACTTTCATATAAAGGGAATTCGTTTTGGGAGTTGTTTAAACTTATATGACAAGTTAAAGAAACATTGGGGGGCATCCTTGGGAGACAAACAAACTCCACCAGCCAACCATCACATGACACGTCACCCTAACCCCACTTGAATACCCGTTTACCCATATCCCTCACCCAAACCCGGTTGACCCATTTTTGTTACAACACACGTTTATTATTAAACGTGTTTTCCTCTTAAACACTTCTAATCCTAAAACTAAACAGATCAAAACACACAACTATTCCCATAAACCCTAATTTTTTCCCCAAATTAAATTACATGAATTAAGACATGATCTATTCCAGATCAGTAATTAATCATAAATAAACCCAAACCCCATTTTTAGTTTCCCATCACACTCACTCCCTGGTCCCTAAAATCCCACCCACTGGCAAAAAGACAAAGAGGCAACAGAGAATCAACGTTTCATAAGGATTTCGTGTTCTCCAAACGAAATACAACGTCCAAGATTGATGCATCCCAGCCTGTCCATCACAAAAATCCAAACGAAATGCACATGGCTTCAAGATTTATTCAAAAGGAGGAATCAAAATCAGCATATCCGCATCTTCAGCAAGGGTAATCTTGTAAACTCACTAGATTAGGGTTTTCTTTTGTCTTCATTTCTAGAACAATCCGAGGGGTCTATAAAATGAGGACCGACCTGTGGTGCCCATTTTTTCCTTGTCTCGGATTTTTGTAAAACCTCTTTTATGAATGAAAGTTTGAAGTTTTTTTAATTTATCCGAGTTCCATTTTATTTAATGTTTATGATTTGAGTTAACGTTTTTTTTTTAATTTGTGTTGGGGGTTTCCTATTTATGTTAATCAGTGAAGGATTGAAGTGAATCAAAGTTTTCTTGTTTAAATTTATTATTAGTATTCAAGTATTAAGTATTTGAGTAGTTTTGAAAAGATTTTGAAAGAAAAGTGGGATTCGTTTATCTATCTTGTGAGCTTACTGAATCAAGACCATAGGTCTTGATTCTTGGATTTCTTTTGTGTGTTTGTTATTGTTTTTACAGGACTGGAAGCTTGTGCTTGTTTCGCTAGCACATAAGCTCGAAAAATCGAGGGTACGGATGTGTGTCCCTGAGGTTTGCACTCTTTTCTCGCACTTGTATTTCCTTTTTTATGCTTTTGATTTCTTGTTCTTGTGTGTTTGTTGACTGTCAAGTTTGCTAGTTTTATGGGTTGATTTTGTATTGAATAAGTCTCTTGAGTTTGATTTGTAGTATAATCAAGTAAGTTTAATTTAGGTCTTGTTCTTTTTGTTTAATCTGTTTAAACTTGGTAATAAGATATGTCAACTTAGGATTTTATGATAGCTTGTTTGCGTTTGTTTGCTCTTAGTCTAAGTTGTTTTGGTTATATTCCGTGTTTGCGACTCCGTTTGAAGTCTTGGTTTCGAACTGATTATTGTAACTTGAGAAGTCTGCTAATTGGAGTATAACTGGTTCATTTAGTTGATGCAAGATTTGGATATAGGATGTATGGTTTTGCTTTTGATTATGGCTGGAGTTCTGAAATCTTCCTGACTGAAATTTGAAGTGCAATTCACACTACTACTTGCTATTTTGTGAGGGTGCTTAGGACCAAGCTTGTGCTTAAAAGGTTGTTAATTTGCTAGAAGTTAGTTAGTATGCGTATCGAGGTATGCCTGCATTAGATTAGAAGTGTTCTTTACTAGTTACAAGTCTTGTTGGTTTTAATTTGTTTAACGCAAGAGTATAGTCTTATATCTGCCTGCATAAGCTGCTAAACTTGACCCATATAAAGTTGCATACTGCTTAGAATCTGTTAGATTTTCATTCAGCTTGATTACCTTTTTTTCGTGCTTACTGCTACTGTTCATCAGACCAAGGTATTAGGTTTGCTTATTTGCACTATATGGCATGATTCAATAGTTGATTGTTAGATTGGATTGTATTTTGCATAAGAATGCTTGCAACCTTTGCTTCCTGATTTACCTGCTTGTGATTTCAGTCAGTTTGTTGTCCAAATTTTTGTTGCTTTCTGCTTGCTTAAAACACCCCTACAAGCCAACTGCAAGTGGGGGTTTTGACTGTCCAAAAAGAACACAAAAACAAGAACTAAGAAAAAAAAATATTCCAGGTCTGGGACTTATTTGATTCAAATTAGGGATTATTCTAGCTTAAATTAGACGTGTGTTTTTGTTTTGGTAAGTAGAAGTAACTGTGAACTAGTGGGGTAAAAAGAAAAACAAAAAAAAAATATTTGAAAAATTTTGGCGTGGCCAGGACTCGAACCTGCGCCACCACTGCCAAAGCACACACACACTACCGCCCGCCCTTGGGTCTTTTATTGTTAAGACTCCAACACATCTTCTATATAAGGTGTGTTCTGGATTGGCTTATTTTATATAATTCGAACATATTTAGCTGATTTTCAGCTTATTGAGTAATCCAATTTCAGCTTTTCCATTTTTCTTGTATTCCGGTTACATATTAGGACTTTTTAGATCTAAGTTTTGATTTTTCACGTTACTTAATTAATTTTTACCAATATTTATTATCCGGTTTTTAATAAATAGTTTAAAAATAGATTAATTAAGTTTAAAATTTTTCAAAAATAGTTTTTCGGTTTTAAATAAATAAATTTAGGTTTACATTCATTTAAGCTTTAATTTGGACTTATATTTAATTTTATTTAATTTGGAGATTTTTCTTTAACTTTAAAAATTAATATAAAATTATTAAAAAGGTTTTAGACAATTTGGTTCTCAATTTTTTAATCTTTATAATTTTCTTTATTTAAGTTAATTTTTTAGTAATTTTTGGAATAGTTTTTAGTTTTGTCAAATTTTACGATTTTGCGTTTTTTACGTCTTAGGGTTATTTTTAGCATTATTCGTCTTTTCCTTTCTTTTCTTTCATCAATATAATCACAAACAAATCAAAAATCAATTCTTAACACAACGCACTTGCCTCCTTGGGAAACGAACTTGGACTTATTTGGTCATTAGTGCTCGGTTTTCCTAAACCGACACTTAACACTTACCACTATTTTGTCATCCTTTTCCTAAAGGTATACAAAAACTTCTACAATCAGTCGCACTCTCATTGATGTAGCCGCGGGCGAAATAATCATGAGAGTTGGTGACGATAAAATCGTTTTCAACATGGGTAAACTTTCTAAGCAGCCTTTTGAAAACGAGAGTGTTAATTTCATTGACGTTCTTGATGTGGCTTGTGAAGAACATTTCAAAGACACTTGTAAAAGTGGTTCTTCTTTTCTACCCATTGTTGAGACCGTTGCCTCTATTGCTCCCTCACTAACTCCATTTGGAGAAAGTGATTTCCTTTTGAAAGAATTTGAAGCAACTTTGGGAGATGTGGACTTATAATATGACGATTCTCCCTCCGATTGGGATGAAGATATTCGTACCATTGAGAAACTTCTCAATGAGGACCATATTTCTCCACCATCTCCTAATGATATCTCTATCGATGATCCGAATTTGACTATGCCTTCCATCGAAAATCCTCCGGATTTAGAGCTTAAGGACCTACCGTCTCATCTCGAGTACGTTTTCCTTGAAGAGAATAAGAAGTTACCCGTCATCATCGCAAAGGACTTGAAAGAAGAAGAAAAATCCCGACTTATCGATGTGCTGAAGAATCATAAGAAAGCGATTGCTTGGAAAATCTCCGATATTTGTGGAATTGATCCTCACTTTTGCACACATAAAATTCTCATGGAGGACGACTTTAAACCCACTATTCAAAACCAAAGAAGGGTGAATCCCAAGATCCATGACGTTATCAAAAAAGAGGTTATCAAACTTTTTGATGCGGGAATGATCTTCCCTATTATGGCGGCATAAAACTTTTTGTAGGCTACGATTCATTTTTTCTAGTTTGTCTCATCATGAAATCATCTTAGAATTCGTGTTTTTTATTGGTCTAAACAAGTTTTCTTTATTGATTAATTGGTGGACAACTGTTAGGTGTTTTGTTTTTTTTAAACTTTCTTGTCGGCATGATTTACGAAGGGGGTTGGTAATGTCGCATTAATTAGTCGGTTTTTGTCATCATTATTTATTGTGGGTTCTCACGTGTCAAACTAGCGACATGGTTTCTATTTGTAAGATCTGGTTGCATTACTTTTTTGTTAAGGTTTCGGTTGGTAGGGTTTGTTTTTTTTGGTTATCGTCTTTGTCTTTTCTGGTGGGTACCATTAGTTTGTTTTTTTTGTTGGGTTTTCCTTAGGACTTTTATTCCGTCTTTAGGTTTTTTAATCTTTCGTTTGTGGGGCGGTTTAAGTTATTATGGTGGGTTCTATGAAGGATGCGACTATTGCTCTTTCAAATACAAATTCGGTTATTGGAAGTGATCTAGTAAATGGTGAACGACTGAATTTGAATGTAGAGTCATTAGAGGATGTTGAAAAACTGTTCTCGATCTCACTCAATACGTTGGAAGTTATTAGTAGGTTTATGAATGACGTCCAAAGTAACAAATATGAATTCTTGAAGAGAATGACTAATGAGCAATGGACTAAGACCCTTGATATCGTGTGTGCACACCAAGTGGAGTTGGAGAGCAGTGGTAGAACACTAAAACGTCAACATGTTAATGCTACCAAAGCAGGTGTGCGTGATGATGCTAGGGATCCGTCTATGAGCACTACTTTTGGACATGATGCTAGGATTACACCATATTTATCTAATATCACAATGCGTATGTCCTTGGATCAACATAAAGAGGTGAGTGTATTATCTCCTACGTTTAGTAAATTGGTTAATGATGAGCTATCGTTTGAACAATTGGATATAAACCCTAATGAGAGGAGTGATGTATTTGACTCAAATATGGATGATTTCAGGTTTTCTAACCCAAGTGATCCAGTGATAGATGTCGAGGAAACTGTGAAGGAATGTCCTATTATACAGTCGGTGGATATTGGTGGTCCATCTAACTCCTATGCAGCTGCTGCTAGTTCAAGCCAACAAGTTTGACCTATTGCTCGTGTTAATATAGGTTCTGCCATATCTGAAAACAGGTTTGAGGGTGTTCAGGTATCTATTCCACGTAAAGTGGTTTAGAAGGTTAATACACGTTTTCATAATACGCTCTATGGGTACTTTATTGGTAAACGCATGGCATTTCTAGTGGTTGAGTATTATGCTAAAACAAATTGGGCTAAATTTAGGTTAAAAAGGATCATGATGAATTCCAATGGGTTCTTTTTCTTTCAATTTGATGCACAATCTGGGTATGAAGCTGTGTTGGAAGGTGGACCATGGATGATTCGTAATTCTCCCATTATTCTTAAAAGGTATACTATGAAGACTAGCCTTCGAAAAGAAGAATTTACATGCATTCCTGTGTGGGTTAAACTTCATGATGTGCCTCTTCAAGTGTTTGAGGAAGAGGGTATTAGTCTGATTGCTACATATCTTGGTAAGCCTATTATGCTTGATTCTATTACTAGCACTATGTGTAAAGAATCTTGGGGTCGTAGTAGTTTTGCTCGCTGTTTAATTGAAATTAAATCTGATTGTGATTTACATGAGACAGTTACTATTGGTGTTCCTGATTTGGAGGGTGAGGGGTTTACTAAGGAAACTATTAAGGTTGAATATGAGTGGAAGCCGCCTAGATGCCCTACATGTAATATCTTTGGTCATACGGCTGAAACTTGTCCTAAACGTGTTATCCCTAAAGTGGCCCCTACAGTTATACATGAACAAGTTGATGGATTTCAACAAGTTCGTAGTAGAAAGCATAACAACAAAGGAAAGCAAGGAAGCCAGATTCCGAGAGATGTCCCGTTAAGCAAAGGCTTCCAGGTTGGTACTCCTTTTACTTTTAGTCCGAAGTCGTCTACTTCTGGTGCTCATATACATGATAACTCATCTAATCCTGGTACGTCTTCGAATGCATCTAAACGTGATAATAGCAAAGTTGATAGTGGTACCAAATCTGGGTTGCATATTAATAGTTCAAATAAAGGTAAATCTTTGGTGAGTGGCGTTTCTACGTCGAATTCATTTGGGACTCTTTCAGGGGATATAGGTGACCTAAGTGGAGATGATGATGATGAGGAGGTTGAAAATATTTATGATGAATCTGCTAATCTTCTTAGTTCTCAATTAGGGGCAAGCACTCCTGCCACGAATGTTTTAAATGTTTAGTATCGCCTCATGGAATATAAGGGGTCTGAACCAATCCCCTAAAAGAATAGAGGTTCGTCAGGTTATTAATGAAAATAATCTGAGTGTTTGTGCTATTTTGGAGTCTCATGTTGATGCTTCGGGTGTTTATGATATGTGTCGTAAGATTTTTAGCAGATGGAAGTGGACGTCAAATGGTGGTTTGTGTCCTAAAGGGACACGTATAATTCTTGGCTGGAATGATGATAGTGTGGATGTTATGGTGTTGTCTCAAACAAGTCAAGTTATGCATTGTCAGGTTAAAACGCGTATGGATAACCGTACTTTCTTTTGCTCTTTCGTTTATGCTGATAACTACTATATCCATCGGCGTGTTCTTTGGAATAATCTGGTTGCTCATGCTACTTTTATGCGAGATAAGCCATGGGTTGTTTTGGGTGATTTTAATGCTGCTCTTAATATTGAGGATCACTCATGCGGCGGCTACACTCCTAATATTGCTATGCGGGAATTCAAGGAGTGTGTTAATCTTATGGAAGTTCTGGACGTTAATGCTACAGGTTTACATTTTACTTGGAATGAGAAACCACAGGGTGATGATGGTATTCTCAAAAAGATTGATCGGATTATGTCTAACATTAAGTTTCTTGATGAGTTTCCAGGATGTTGTGCGATATTCCAACCTTACAGGATTTCTGACCATTCTCCTTGTGTGTTACGAATCCCTAAAATTAGCAAACCTAAGCCTAAACCTTTTAAATTCAGTAATTTTCTTGTGCATAAGGAGGGTTTTCATGTAGTGGTAGCTAACGGATGGTTGGTAAATGTTCATGGTTGTGCTATGTTTAGGCTTGTTAAACGCTTAAAAGGTTTAAAGGCTCCGTTTCGTAAACTGTTGTTTGAACAGGGTAATCTTCATGATCGTGTTACTAGACTACGTGTGGAAGTAGATGCTGTTCAACAAGCACTTGATAGAGACCCATCCAATGTGTTGTTGAAAGAAGAGCATGCTCATTATCTAGTTGCTTTTAAGGAAGCTTCTCTTGATGAGGAACGCTTCTTACGTCAGAAATCTAAAATTGAATGGATTGATGCAGGTGATTCAAATACGGCTTATTTTCATAACTCGGTTAAGAGTAGGGCTGCTCGTAATCGTATTGAAATGGTTTGTGATTCTCATAATGTGCTTCATGATGGAGATGCTGTGCCTGGAGCTTTTGTTGCTCATTACGAGCAGTTTCTTGGTCAGGCAAGTGTTTCAGGTTCTTTTAATACGTCTGATTTGTTTGTTCGAAAGCTTGGTGCTCAGAAATCTGCCCATATGGTTAGAGTCATCTCTGATTCTGAAATTAAAAGTGCGTTATTCTCCATGAGTGATGACAAAGCGCCTGGGCCGGATGGTTTTACTGCTGCATTTTTTAAGAAGTCTTGGGATATTGTGGGTGATGAGTTTACTTGTGCTATTCGGGAGTTTTTCTCTAATGGAAAACTTCTTAAAGAGGTTAATCATACTATTATTGCTCTTATCCCTAAGGTGTCTGTTCCAAAAAACATCACTGATTATCGCCCCATCTCTTGTTGTAATGTTATTTTCAAATGCATTAGTAAGATTATTGCTAACCATATTAAAGGGGATTTGGGCGATTTGGTTAATATTAATCAATCTGCTTTTGTTCCGGGGCGTAGGATCTCGGATAACATATTATTGACACAAGAGCTGATGAGGAATTACCACAGAAATTTTGGTCCTCCAAGATGTGCTTTTAAGGTGGATATTCAGAAAGCTTACGATATGGTGGACTGGCAGTTTCTGCGTGACATTCTGATTGGTTTTGGATTCCACCATTTAATGGTTGATTGGATTATGACATGTGTTTCTACTACTTCGTATTCCATTTGCATAAATGGTAATTTATATGGCTGGTTTCAAGGAAAAAGAGGACTCAGGCAAGGTGATCCGTTATCTCCATATCTTTTCACGTTGGTCATGGAGATCCTTTCACTTATGTTGCAGCGGAGGGTTCTTAATGCAGAGGATTTTTATTTTCATCACCGTTGTGAACAACAACGTATTATCAACCTCTGTTTTGCAGATGATCTTTTTTTGTTTGCTAGGGGTCACTTGGACTCTGTGCAAGTTATTATGGATGCGTTGGAGGAATTTAAGATAGCTTCAGGTTTGGTTCCAAGTATCCCAAAGAGCACAGTTTTCTTCTGTAATGTAGCTACTGCTGTTAAAAGTAGTATTTTACATATCATGCCATTTGCTGAAGGCGAGTTACCTGTCAGATACCTTGGTGTTCCTCTCATTTCATCCAGGCTTCTATATAGGGATTGTAAAGTCCTTGTTGAAAAACTTGAGAGTAGAGTTAATGATTGGCGCAATAAATTTCTTTCTTTAGCAGGAAGACTCCAGTTAGTTCGTTCAGTTCTTTCATCTATGCATATCTATTGGGCGTCTGTCTTTATTTTACCTCTTCGGATTATTCATGATTTGGAACAGCTTATGAGAGGCTTCCTATGGTGTCAAGGTGAAATGAAGAAAGGTAAGGCTAAAGTTGCTTGGGACTCTGTCTGTACTCCATTTTATGAAGGTGGACTTGGTATTCGTAAGCTTTCTAATTTTAATATTGCTTTAATGGTTTCTCATATCTGTTGTATCCTCACTCGTAAAGAGTCTTTATGGGTTAAATGGATTTATTCTTACAAGTTAAAGGATCGAAGTTTCTGGGAAGTTCCATGTATAGGTGATATGAGTTGGGGCTGGAGAAAACTTCTACAGATTAGACCACGCATTCGTCAATTTATTTGGTACAAGATTAATAGTGGTAGATTGGCTTCTATGTGGTTTGACAAATGGGCAGATTTATGTCCGTTACAGGACGTTCTTACGTTTCGATGTATTACAAGATCGGGGCTCTCTCTATCTAATACGGTGAGGGATCTTATCACTAATGGTATTTGGCAGTGGCCGCAGGATTGGTATGCTAGATTTCGGAACATTGTCTCTATCCCTGTCCCTGTTATTAATGATGCTCAGGATGATGTTTTGATGTGGTGGGATATAAATGGGGTTCTACATCCTTTTCAATTTCTTTAGCTTGGGACTCCATTCAGGATAGGGCTTTGATGGTTGATTGGTATCATGCTGTTTGGTTTGCTCATTGTATTCCTCGTCACTCTATCCACTTGTGGTTAGTGGTTAGAAGAAAATTCAAGACACAAGATCGGCTTAGGCAATGGGATGTTGGCCCTTTGGTGGATCTAAGCCTTCTACGATGTCCGTTATGTAAATTGGTGCCGGATTCTCACGACCATCTTTTCTTTGAATGTTCTTATTCTATGCAGGTTTGGTCTAAGGTTCGGGGCCTATGTGATATGGATAGCACCCCCCCTCGGATTGATGATATTTTAGCCTATGTTATTCCAATTTCTAAGGGGAAGTCTTGTCCTAGCATCCTTGCCCATCTTGTTTTGGCTGCTACTGTGTACTTTATATGGATGGAACGTAATTCAAGACTTTTCAAGAAAAAGCTGTTGGCCGTTGATCAGATTGTTCAGCTTATATGTGATACTATTCGGTTGAAGTTGATTTCATTTCGTTTTAAGAAGTTGTCTGCCAGGTCAAGTTTGCTGCTTGACAAATGGAGGGTGCCGAGCTCTAGAGTTCTTCATGATGGGAGTGTCGGGTGAGGGTTGTACTCTTTTTTCCTTGTCCAAGGTTTTTCCCATTGGGTTTTCTTTGGCAAGGTTTTTTAAGGAGGCAGGCTCATTTGGATATCATTTGCTCCTTTCGTGCTGTTGGTGGAAGCTGAAGACATTGTGTAACTTCATGTTTGCATCTTGGTTTCTCTCTAGTTTACTTGCATTGTATTTCTAGATTAGTTTGTGTTTATACCATGACATAATCACGTGTTAACATGCTTCCTGTAGCATGCGGTTAATGTGGTATCTTAGCCACATTCCTTTGTACTTCAACGCTTTTTTGGTTAATATATTTACCGGGGAAACCCTTTACCCAAAAAAAGAATGATCTTCCCTATCTCAGATTCAGCATGGGTTAGTCCGGTCCATTGTGTGCCTAAGAAAGGCGAAATCACCATTGTGCCCAATGAAAACAACGAGTTGATTCCTACTCGTCTCGTTACAGGATGGAGAGTTTGTATAGACTATCGCAAACTCAATGATGCTACGAGAAAGGATCATTTTCCCCTTCCTTTTTATGGACCAAATGCTTGAACGTCTAGCGGGTAATGACTATTATTGATTCTTAGACGGTTTCTTCGGGTATTTTCAAATTCCCATCGATCCTAAAGACCAAGAGAAAACCACATTCACTTGTCCTTATGGAACATTTGCTTACAAACGAATGCCTTTCAGCTTATGCAATGCTCCTGGGACTTTCCAAAGGTGTATGATGGCTATCTTCCATGACTTGGTTGAAGAAACTATGGAAGTCTTCATGGATGATTTCTCGGTCTATGGTGATTCTTTCTCTACTTGCCTTGCCAATTTAGATAGCATGCTTAAGCGGTGTGAAGACACGCGCCTTGTTCTAAATTGGGAAAAATGCCATTTCATAGTAAAAGAAGGTATTGTTCTTGGACATAAAATCTCAAAAGCCGGTCTTGAAGTGGACCGTGCTAAAGTTGATGTCATAGCAAAATTACCTCCACCTTCAACCGTTAAGGGTGTGAGAAGTTTCCTTGGTCATGCGGGCTTCTATCGTCTATTCATTCAAGATTTTTCTAAATTCGCTCGCCCGATGACCCACCTCTTGGAAAAAGATACTCCCTTTATTTTTTCTAAAGAGTGTATTGAATCCTTCAATCTTCTTAAGGACAGGCTAACTAAGGCACCGGTCTTGGTTACCCCTAATTGGGAGCTACCTTTTGAATTGATGTGTGATGCCAACAACTTTGCTATTGGAGCGGTTTTGGGCCAAAGAGTGAACAAACACTTCCAACCAATCCATTACGCTAGCAAGACATTGACAGGGGCTCAATTGCATTATACCACTACCGAAAAAGAGCTATTAGCTGTAGTTTATGCTTTTGGGAAATTCCGCCCCTATCTTGTTCTTTCCACCACCATTGTCTATACCGACCATTCCGCGTTAAAGTACTTGTTAGCTAAACAAGATTCTAAGCCAAGACTTCTTCGTTGGGTTTTGCTCCTTCAAGAATTTAAAATAGAAATTCGTGACAAGAAGGGAGCCGAAAACCTAGCTGTGGATCATCTAAGTAGACTTGAGGATCCTTATCAAGGGGATCATCCGAATCAAGAGATCAATGACTCTTTTCCCCTTGAGGCCTTAATGTCTATCTATTCCAATCTTGATGACACCACGTGGTTTGCGGACATTGCAAACTACTTAGCGGGTGGTATTCTCATCGAAGGGTTAACATCCCAACAAAAGAAGAAGTTCGTTAAAGATGTTAAGACTTATTTTTGGGATGACCCTTATCTCTTCAAACAATGTGCTGATCTGATTATTCGTCGGTGTGTTGATGGACCCGCAGCTTTAGACATTCTCGAAGCTTGCCATAAAGGACCCACCGGTGGTCACTTTGGTCCCAACTACACCGCTAAGAAAGTGTTTGAATCGGGATTCTATTGGCCCACCATTTATCGTGACGCTCACGAAATGGTTAAAAATTGTGATGCTTGCCAACGCCAAGGCAAGATCACACATAAAGATGAGATGCCTCAAAATTTCATACAAGAGTGTGAAATCTTTGACGTATGGGGCATCGACTTTATGGGCCATTTCCATCATCCAAATGGAACAAGTACATCCTCGTAGCCGTTGACTACGTATCTAAATGGGTTAAAGCAAAGGCTCTCCCTACCAACGATGCGAGGGTGGTTGTGAACTTTTTGAAGCAGTTATTTGCTCGATTCGGTGTTCCTCGTGCTATCATCAGTGACCGCAGGACTCATTTTTGAAATGATCAATTTTCTCGAGTCATGGCTAAGTATGGAGTGCAATAACAGATCGTAGCCTAGTGATCGTAGTATACGTGATCGCACTCAATGTGATCGTAACAAGTGATCGCACCCAGGCAACCGCAGCCACAGATCGCACTAAATGATCGTACCCACGATCACAACAAGTGATCGTGGTGTGGATTATGTAGTGTGATCGTAGTGAACGATCGTACTAGGTCATCGAAGTAATGGATCGCAAGTAGAAACCTTACGGGTTTATGCGATCACACTTACTTGATCGTAACTGGTAAAACCCTTAAGCATAATACGATGGAAATCAAAGAGCAAATAAGCCGAAAATGAATAAGCACAAATAAGCAAGACGAATAAGCACTTATCCAAAGCTTAATCAAATGAAAACAAGCATAAATTTAAAAACTTTTGAGACACGAAATATGCAAGCTTTATAAAGCAAACTTTAAAAAGACCAAACTTTTAAGAAAACTTAAAAGACAATAAGCTAGATACCAAATAAGCCAAAAAGCATAACAAGCTTTAAGCTTAATCGTATAAAGACTTATATAGGATTAAAAAGATAAACTTTTTAATCACATAAACATCAAATTTAAACAAGGTGCATTAAAATTTCGAATCAAAGATAAATCAAAATCAAGAAAGGTAGAAGAAGATTAAAGATAAAAAGCTTAAACTTGAACTTGTAGATTAATGATTCCAAAATACAAGATTAAACTAAAGCTTAAGCAAGAAAGAAAAGATGAAGTTCTAGTGAGAGAAAGTTAAACACTTTCTCTCTCTAAAAATGAAAAAACTAAGGAAAGAAAAATAAACTAGCTAACACCCTCCTAATGTGTCATTAGGAGGGTATTTATAGGAGATGGAGGTTCATGTGCTTCCTTCTTTATGTCTTTATTCTCGACTCGATTTAAATTCTTTGTATTTCTCGACGTCGTCTCGGGATTTGTCGATGTAAATTAAACTCGTCTTCTAATTTTCTTCTATAATTTGACTTGAGTTCTTTGACTTCATTAAACTTCCGTCTTTAGACTTTTTATTCGATAAATCTTAAGAATAGGCCTTGGACTTTCGTTCTTTTTGCACTCTTGATCTTTTGACTTCGTCTTTTCTCGTTTTCTTCGATAAAAGCCCGTGAAAGCCCGTGTTTTCTTTCTTTTTCATCTTTTGGTCCTAAAACACAATAAAAACACAAACCACGCATAATTTTGACTTTTACGACATAAAATACACGTTTTGGTCTTGTTATTATTGGAAATAAGTGGTAAAAAGGATAAGTGTTTCCACACTTATTAAATCCCCTACACTTGACCATTGCAATGCCCTCATGCAATGCATTAATTTCAAAGCACGGTTTACATTTTTTATCATAAATAACCCACCTTGGCCTTTATTAAATATTAAACTTTAAGGAAATTAAAAAGATAGAAATACAAAACAAGTAAAGAAATCAAAGACTTACATTGGGGTTTTGGCAGCAATGAATGTTTATCATCCTCAAGTTTCACGTTCCCCATACCAAGCTTAAAAATGAGATCATTGTTATTATAAGTTAGCAAACTAACACGAATTCATGTGGGCCAATTATTTACTTAGACTCCCTTATTCCTAGGTGTATCTCTTACATTTTAATATTGTCTTGAATGATCACGAGGATGCATTGTTTGACTTATTTCGATAGTTATTTAGGCTGAAAATAAAGTGGGACGATTTAAGCAATAGTTAGCTAAAGGACAAAATCTTTTAAAACTGCTTCTCGGAACCTCTTAAAGTTCATATCTTGGCATAACTCGCTTCACGATTTGAGACCTTTCTCGGACCGATATTTGGCAGCGACTTCATACTTCGAATCTAGAGAGACGTTCTTGAAATTATGGTCTTCTCTTCATAATAGGAATTTCTTCACTTGAACTTTTTGAGAGATTCTTCATATTTGGACCACGACTTCTTCATTTTTCTCCAATCTTTATTCTGGACTTTGATATACAACGATCCGCCTCTTTTTAGGACTTGGATCTATTTATCCTCATACCTTGCTAGGGTCTTTTCGGATAGACTTCTCCATGATCTTTAGGGGAGTATTTGCTTTTCGTCGCGTGTCTCGATCCTTCATATTGATCTTTGGCGACGGTGAATGAACCAGACCAACGGCTCTTTAGCTTGCCCGAGAAGATCTTCAACCGAGAGTTAAAGAGTAAAACTTGATCACCAATGTGGAACTCTCGGTTCTTAATCCTTGCATCATGAATGATCTTGGTTTTCTCCTTGTAGATCAATGAGTTCTCATAAGCTTCATTCCTTAGTTCATTTAGCTCATTGAGTTGAATCTTCTGAAGATCGCCGGCTTTGCTGATGTCAAAATTGGCCCACGTCAAGGCCCAGTATGCCTTATGTTCCAGCTCAATAGGGAGGTGGCATGCCTTCCCGTACACAAGACGATATAGAGTGCAACCAATTGGAGTCTTATATGTGGTACGGAAAGCCCACAAAGCATCATCTAACTTATCGGCCCACGAGGCACGATGCTCTCCCACAGTTCTCTCTAAAATTCTCTTCAGTCCACGGTTAGAAATCTCGGCTTGCCCATTTGTTTGGGGATGATAAGCGATGGAAAGACGGTATTTGACACCGTACTTAGCCATGACTCGAGCAAATTGATCATTGCAAAAATGAGTCCCGCGGTCACTGATGATAGCACGAGGAACACCGAATCGAGCAAATAACTGCTTCAAAAAGTTCACAAGCACCCTCGCATCATTCATAGGGAGAGCCTTTGCTTCAACCCATTTAGATACATATTCAACGTCTACAAAGATGTACTAGTTCCCTTTGGATGATGGAAATGGCCCCATAAAGTCGATGCCCCATACGCAAAGATTTCACACTCTTGTATGAAATTTTGAGGCATCTCATCTTTATGTGTGATCTTGCCTTGGCGTTGGCAAGCATCACAATTTTTAACCATTTCGTGAGCGTCATGATAAATGGTGGGCCAATAGAATCCCGAGTCAAACACTTTCTTAGCGGTGTAGTTGGGACCAAAGTGACCACCAGTGGGTCCTTTATGGCAAGCTTCGAGAATGTCTAAAGCTGCGGGTCCATCAACATACCGACGAATAACCAGATCAGCACATTGTTTGAAGAGATAAGGGTCATCCCAAAAGTAAGTTTAACATCTTTAAAGAACTTCTTCTTTTGTTGGGATGCTAACCCTTCGATGAGAATACCACCCGCTAAGTAGTTTGCAATGTCCGCAAACCACGGGGTGTGATCAAGATTGGAATAGATAGACATTAAGGCCTCAAGGGGAAAAGAGTCATTGATCTCTTGATTCGGATGATCCCCTTGATAAGGATCCTCAAGTCTACTTAGATGATCCGTGGCTAGGTTTTTGGCTCCCTTCTTGTCACGAATTTCGATTTTAACTACTTGAAGGAGCAAAACCCAACGAAGAAGTCTTGGCTTAGAATCTTGTTTAGCTAACAAGTACTTCAACGCGGAATGGTCGGTATAGACAATGGTGGTGGAAAGAACAAGATAGGGGCGGAATTTCTCAGAAGCATACACTACAGCTAAAAGCTCTTTTTCGGTATTGGTATAATGTAATTGAGCCCCTGTCATTGTCTTGCTAGCGTAATGGATTGGTTGGAAGTGTTTGTTCACTCTTTGGCCCAAAACTGCTCCAATAGTGGAGTCCCATGTTGATGCTTCGGGTGTTTATGATATTTGTCGTAAGATTTTTAGTAGATGGAAGTGGACATCTAATGGTGGTTTGTGTCCTAAAGGGACACGTATTATTCTTGGCTGGAATGATGATAATGATGATATTATGGTGTTGTCCCAAACTAGTCAAGTTATGCATTGTCAGATCAATACCCGTGTGGATAACCGTACTTTGTTTTGCTCCTTTGTTTTTGCATATAACTACTATATTGATCGGCGTGTTCTCTGGACTAATTTGATCTCTCATGCTAATTTTATGCATGATAAACCGTGGGTTGTTTTGGGCGATTTTAATGCTGCTCTTAATCTTGAAGATCACTCAAATGGTGGTTATTCTCCTAATATTGCCATGCGGGAATTTAAGGAGTGTATTAATCTTATGGAAGTTATGGATGTTAATGCTACAGGTCTTCATTTCACTTGGAATGAGAAACCCCAAGGAGATGATGGTATTCTTAAAAAGATTGATCGCATTATGTCTAACATTAAGTTTCTTGATGAGTTTCCAGGATGTTTTGCTATTTTCCAACCTTACAGGATTTCTGACCACTCTCCCTGTGTGTTACGGATCCCTTCTGTTAGCAGGCCTAAGCCTAAACCGTTTAAATTCTTTAACTTTCTTGTGCATAAGGAGGGCTTTCATGATGTTGTTGCTAACGGATGGGTGGCTGAGTTTAATGGTTGTGCTATGTTCAAGCTTGTTAAAAGGTTAAAAGGGTTAAAGGCCCCGTTACGTAAGTTACTGTTTGAACAGGGTAACCTTCATGATCGTGTCAACAAGATTCGTGTGGAATTAGATGCTGCACAGAAAGCTCTTGATTTGGACCCATCAAATGTTCTGCTGAAAGAAGATCATGCTCATTATTTAGTTGCTTTCAAAGAAGCTGTGCTTGATGAGGAACGTTTCTTTCGGCAGAAATCTAAAATTGAATGGCTTGCTGCAGGTGACTCTAACACTGCGTACTTTCATAATTCGGTTAAGAGTAGGGTTGCTAGTAATCGTATTGAAATGGTTCGTGATTCTCTTAATGTTCTTCACGAGGGAGGTGTTGTGCCTGGTGCTTTTGTTGGCTCATTATGAGCAATTTCTTGGTCAATCAAGTGCTTCAGGTGAATTTAATACTTCTAACTTATTTGTTCGCAAGATTGGTCCTCAGAAAGCTGCCCACATGGTTCGTGCTATCTCTGATTCTGAGATTAAAAGTGCTATTTTTTCTATGAGTGATGACAAAGCCCCTGGGCCGGATGGTTTTACTGCTGCTTTCTTTAAGAAGTCTTGGGATATTGTGGGTGCTGATTTTACTTGTGCTATTCGGGAATTTTTCTCTAATGGAAAACTACTTAAAGAGGTTAATCATACTATTATTGCTCTTATCCCTAAGGTTACTGTTCCTAACAAGATTACTGATTATCGCCCTATCTCTTGTTGTAATGTTATCTTTAAATGCATTAGCAAGATTATTGCTAACCGTATTAAAGGGGATTTGGGGGTTTTGGTTAATATTAATCAATCAGCTTTTGTTCCGGGCCGCAGGATTTCGGATAATATATTATTGACGCAGGAATTGATGAGAAACTATCATAGAAATTCTGGTCCGCCAAGATGTGCTTTTAAAGTTGATATTCAAAAAGCTTATGATACGGTGGATTGGCAGTTTCTCCGTAACACTCTGATTGGGTTTGGTTTTCATCATATAATGGTTGATTGGATTATGACATGTGTTTCTACTACGTCGTATTCGATTTGTATCAATGGTAATTTATATGGGTGGTTTCAAGGAAAGAGAGGTCTTAGACAAGGTGATCCGTTATCTCCGTATCTTTTTACTTTGGTTATGGAAGTTCTTTCTCTCATGATGCAGCGAAGGGTTCTTGATGCTGATGACTTTTATTTCCACCACCGGTGTGAGCAACAACGAATTATTAACCTTTGCTTTGCAGATGATCTTTTCTTGTTTGCCAGGGGTCATTTGGGTTCTGTGCAAGTTATTATGGATGCTTTGGAGGAATTTAAAATTGCTTCTGGTTTGGTTCCAAGTATCCCTAAGAGCACTGTTTTCTTCTACAATGTTTCCACTGCTGTTAAAAGCACTATTTTACATATAATGCCTTTTGCTGAAGGCGAGTTACCTGTCCGATACCTTGGTGTTCCTCTAATCTCTTCCAGGCTTTTGTATAGGGACTGTAAGGTCCTTGTAGAAAAGCTTGAGAGTAGAGTTAATGATTGGCGCAATAAATTTCTTTCTTTAGCAGGAAGACTCCAATTAGTTCGTTCAGTCCTATCTTCTATGCATATTTACTGGGCGTCAGTCTTTATTTTACCTGTGCGGATTATTCATGATTTGGAGCAGCTTTTGAGAGGCTTCTTATGGTGTCAAGGTGAAATGAAGAAGGGTAAGGCTAAAGTTTCTTGGGACTCTGTCTGTAATCCTTTTGTTGAAGGTGGCATTGGTATTCGTAAGCTTTCTGATTTTAATGCTGCTTTAATGGTTTCTCATATTTGGTGTATTTTGACTCGTAAAGATTCTTTATGGGTCAAATGGATCTATTCTTATAAGTTAAAGGATAGAAGCTTTTGGGATGTTCCTTGTATTGGAGACATGAGTTGGGGTTGGAGAAAACTTCTCCAAATCAGATCACGTGTTCGTAAGTTTGTATGGTATAATATTAATAATGGTAGAGTTGCTTCTATGTGGTTTGATAATTGGGCAGATTTATGTCCTCTACGGGACATCCTCACGGTCCGTAATATCAATAGATCGGGGTTCTCTTTATCTAATAAGGTGAGGGATCTTATCGTTGATGGTGCTTGGCAGTGGCCGCAGGATTGGAATACTAGATTTCCTAATATTGTTTCTATACCTGTGCCTATTATTAATGATGACAAAGAAGATGAGTTGCTATGGAGGGATATTAGTGGTGTTTCACGGCCGTTTTCTGTGGTGTTAGCTTGGGATTCCATACGTGATCGGGCTATGGAAGTAAATTGGTATAAAGCTGTCTGGTTTTCTCATTGTATTCCTCGTCATTCTATTAATTTGTGGCTGGTGGTTAGAAGGAAATTGAAGACACAGGATAGGCTTAAACAATGGGATGTTGGCCCGTTGGTGGATTTAAGCCTTCTTCGGTGTCCTTTATGTAGTTTGGTGCAGGACTCACATGACCATCTTTTCTTTGAATGTTCTTATTCTGTGCAGGTTTGGTCTAAGGTTCGGACCTTGTGTGGTATGGATACTGTCCCACCTTGTATTGATGATATATTAGCTCATGTTATTTCAATTTCGAATGGGAAATCATGTGTTAGCATTCTTGCTCGTCTTGTGTTGGCTGCTACTGCTTATTTTATTTAGATGGAACGTAATTTAAGACTATTCAAGAAGAAGCGGATGTCTGTTGATCAGTTATTTCAGATTCTATGTGATAATATTCGCTTGAAGTTGATTTCTTTCCGTTTCAAGAAATTATCTACCAGGTCAAGTTTGCTGCTTGACAAATGGAGGGTGCCGAGCTCTATATTTGTTCCATGATAGGTGTGTCGGGTGAGTGTTGTACTCTTTTTTCCTTGTCCAAGGTTTTTCCCACTGGGTTTTCTTTGGTAAGGTTTTTTAAGGAGGCAGACTCATTTGGATTCATCCTGCTCCTATCATGGTGGTGTTGGATGCTGAAGAGTGAGCGAGGTTTCATGTTCACATCTTGGTTTTTATCTAGTTTACTGTTTGTCTTCTAGATTCGGTTATGGCTTTTGATGTTTCATGGTCTTTGTTAACAAGCTGCATGTAGCTTGAGGTTAATGTGGTATCTCAGCCACATTCCTTTGTATTTAAACGTTTTTTTGGTTAATATATTTACCGGGGTAACCCATTACCAAAAAAACTGCTCCAATAGCAAAGTCGCTAGCATCACACATCAATTCAAAAGGTAGCTCCCAATTAGGGGTAACCAAGAACGGTGCCTTAGTTAGCTTGTCCTTAAGAAGATTGAAGGATTCAATACACTCTTTAGAAAAAATAAAGGGAGTATCTTTTTCCAAGAGGTGGGTCATCGGGCGAGCGATTTTAGAAAAATCTTGAATGAATCGACGATAGAAGCCCGCATGACCAAGGAAACTTCTCACACCCTTCACGGTTGAAGGTGGAGGTAATTTTTCTATGACATCAAATTTAGCACGGTCCACTTCAAGACCGGCTTTTGAGATTTTATGTCCAAGAACAATGCCTTCTTTTACCATGAAATGGCATTTTTTCCAATTTAGAACAAGGCGCGTGTCTTCACACCGCTTAAGCATGCGTTCTAAATTGGCAAGGCAAGTAGAGAAAGAATCACCATAGACCGAGAAATCATCCATGAAGACTTCCATAGTTTCTTCAACCATGTCATGGAAGATAGCCATCATACACCTTTGGAAAGTCCCAGGAGCATTGCATAAGCCGAAAGGCATTCGTTTGTAAGCAAATGTTCCATAAGGACAAGTGAATGTGGTTTTCTCTTGGTCTTTAGGATCGATGGGAATTTGAAAATACCCGGAGAAACCATCTAAGAAGCAATAATAGTCATTACCCGCTAGACGTTCAAGCATTTGGTCCATAAAAGGAAGGGGAAATTGATCCTTTCTCGTAGCATCATTGAGTTTGCTATAGTCTATACAAATTCTCCACCCTATAACGAGATGAGTAGGAATCAACTCGTTGTTTTCATTGGGCACAACGGTGATTCCGCCTTTCTTAGGCACACAATGGACCGGACTAACCCATGGTGAATCCGAGAGCATCAAGAAGTTTGATAACCTCTTTTTTGATAACGTCATGGATCTTGGGATTCACCCTTATTTGGTTTTGAATAGTGAGTTTAAAGTCGTCTTCCATGAGAATTTTATGTGTGCAAAAGTGAGGATCAATTCCACGAATATCGGAGATTTTCCTAGCAATCGCTTTCTTATGATTCTTCAGCACATCGATAAGTCAAGATTTTTCTTCTTCTTTCAAGTCCTTTGCGTTGATGACGGGTAACTTCTTATTCTCTTCAAGGAAAACGTACTCGAGATGAGACGATAGGTCCTTAGGCTCTAAATCCGGAGGAATTTCGATGGAAGGCATAGTCAAATTCGGATCATCGATAAAGATATCCTTAGGAGATGGTGGAGAAATATGGTCCTCATTGAGAAGTTTCTCAATGGTACGAATGTCTTCATCCCAATCAGAGGGAGAATCGTCATATTTTAAGTCCACATCTCCCAAAGTTGCTTCAAATTCTTTCAAAAGGAAATCACTTTCTCCAAATGGAGTTAGTGAGGGAGCAATAGAGGCAACGGTCTCAACAATTGGTAGAGAAGAAAAACCACGTTTACAAGCGTCTTTGAAATGTTCTTCACAAGCCGCATCAAGAACGTCAATGAAATTAACACTCTCGTTTTCAAAAGGCTGCTTAGAAAGTTTCCCCATGTTGAAAACAATTTTATCGTCACCAACTCTCATGATTAATTCGCCCGCGGCTACATCAATGAGAGTGCGGCCGGTCCTCAAGAATGGACGTTCAACGATTAATGGAACACGGGGCTCCATCTCGTAGTCAACGATAACAAAATCCGCCGGAAAGGTGAATTTGTCGACACCGACGAAGACATCTTCGGCTATCCCCACTAGATAAGCAACCGTGCGGTTAGCTAATTCCAAGGTTATTCGTGTGAGGACTAGCTCGGGTAGAGATAATTGTTTCCAAACGCTTAGAGGCATTAGGTTGATACTAGCACCTAGATCGTCTAGGGCCATACAATTCTCAACCCCGGGGAAGTTGCAAGGAATGAGGAAACGACCTGGATCACCAAGTTTGGTTGGTAATTTCCTTAACATCACTGCAGAGCAATTCTCATTAAGTTGGGTCTGAGCGATATCAAGGAGTTTCTCCTTATCACTAAGAAGATCTTTAAACATTTTCGCATACTTCGGCATGTGAGCGAGAGCCTCGGCAAAGGAGATTTTGAAATTCAGTTGTTTAAACAATTTAAGAAAGTTAGAAACCTGAATATCATCCTTGTTCTTCAACTTCTCTTTCCTCAACCTTAAGGGATAAGGTATATTGGGTTGAGATGAAGGCTTTGGAATGGAATTCTCACTCACATCCTTGGGTGGTGGAGGGGTGGAAGTAGAAGGTGGAGGAATTGGAGAAGGGGACTCGTTTTCCTTTATCACAATCACCAGCATAGGTGTAGGAATCTCGGGTTCCTTTAAACCTTTGCCACTTCGGGTGGTGATTGCTTTCATATCCCCTCTTGGATTAGCAATGGTGTTACTCGGAAGAGAACCCGAACCAGAGGCTTGATTACTTGGTAAAAAACTAGCCATCATATCCCTTAAGTTATTCGTTTGATTGCTCATAGAGTTTCTCATATCGGCTTGAAGAGCATTCCCTTGTTTCGCCATTTCATTCCTTAGCTCGGCTCGAATATCGTTCCCTTGTTTTGCCATGTCACCCTTCAAGTTAATGAATTGGCTTTGAAGATTCGTCACCATCTCTCTATTGGTCCTCATGTAAGCTTCGAGGTCTTAGTTCAATGTCATGGGTTAATTGAGAGGTGGGGCTTGGTAAGCTGAATTATTTCCTTGAGGTGGATATAGGTTTCTTTGGGATTGATATTTATTGGTAGCTCGAGGTTGGCTTTGATTGTTGCGGTTGAAATTGTTTTGGTTTTGGTTTTGAGGAGAAAAACCGGGTGGAGATAGATAGTTGTTGGAACGATAATTTAGCAAGTTACGGTCTCCTTGAGGACGTGCTTGGTAGCCTCCTGTAGAAAAGTTACCGTTAGCGGCATACACATTTTCCGGATTGTCAAGAGTCGAAGGACAATCGGTGTATGAATGAGAACCCCCACAAATCTCACAGGAAGTTGCTATAGCTTTAGCTTGTTGAAATTGGTTTGTAGCCATGGTTAAGATGTTTTTGTTCATCTCAGCTATTTGGCGAGTAAGTTCGGTTATCTCTGAGTTGGATGATGTAGAAGAAACATTGGTCCTCTGGTTATTCCTTGAAGATGCAGATGAATCCCAATTTTTATGGTGAGTGGTCATGTTCTCTATCAGCTCTCTACACTCCTCATGTCTTCTGTTCATGAATGTACCACCGGCGGCAGCATTAATCGTATCATGATCACGAAAAGTTAGACCATTATAGAAAGTATCAATCAAAGTAACAGGGAGCATGTTATGGTTTGGACAACGGTCGATCAAGACATTATAGCGTTCCCAAGCATCGAAAAGCGACTCATCAGGTTCTTGAGTGAATCCACTGATTTGGTTGCGAAGACTAGTGACCATGGATGGTGGAAAGTAGCGCGACAAAAATTTTTGAGTCATGTCATTCCATGTTTGAATTGAGTTTTTGGGAAGACGATCAAACCATTTTTTGGCATGATGGGACAAAGTGTGTGGAAAAAGGTGAAAGCGAAGAAAATCTATGGAAGCACCGGGTAGTTTCATGCTTTGAGTGACGGTAATGAACTTGTCGAGATGTTTGTTGGCATCATCATCCGGTAATCCGCGAAACGGGCAAGCGTTTTGAACTTGCTGGATCATGTGATGCTTCAACGAAAACTCAGGAGCCGTGATTTGCATCGACGCAATCGGTCCTCCGCGTCCGTTCATGGTTGGTTGACAAAGCTCTTCCATTGTGTACGTGGGTGGGGGAACATTATTGTTGTTGTTATTATTATTCAAATTGGGGTGGGGTGGATTGTTATTATTGTTATGCACACTGGCCATATCTATGTCTTTAAGAGTCTCGGGCTCAGGATAAGACGTAGATCGAGTACGCATACACTAAAAGGAAATAAAATATTTTTTATTTTTTTATCTTTTTTATTGTTTTTGATTTTTGAAAATTTTATATTTTTTTAGGATTTTTGAAAATTTTTGTGCTTGAAAATAACGTTCCTAAAAGAACGGATCCCAAAATCCAATTTCTCACTAAAAACCGTTAATCTTTACGAAAAGAGCCGACATCGGCGCCATTTAATACATGACATTTTTTGCTTAGCATTTGTGTACTCGATATCGTTCTCGGTATCACGGTTAATGGTGGAATAGTCGGTAATGGTCACTAAAAGGGGGAGTTGATTTTCTATTCTACTAGAAAGGTAAATGCGAAACGTAATTAAAATAATCTAAAAGCAAATCTAGAAAAACTGTCACTCTTTCTAAAAATTAGAAAAACACTTGGTAAAAACAGAGATTTCGGGCAGCGTGCAATTTTTGGAAATTAAAACGAAAATCAAGAATGGATCGCAGTCAATGCGATCGTGGTCTTTGATCGTATCCTGGATCGCAATAGATGCGATCGTAACTGGTGATCGTACTCCACCGCGATCGTGACTTTAGATCGTACTCCAGATCGCACTCAATGCGATCGTAACCAAAGGATCGTAGCCTACGATCGTAGCAGTTAATCGTAGCCTAGTGACGTAGTATAGGTGATCGCATTCAATGCGATCGTAATAAGTGATCGCACCCAGGCAATCGCAGCCACAGATCGCACTCAATGATCATACCCACGATCGCAACAAGTGATCGTGGTGTGGATTATGGAGTGTGATCTTAGTGAACGATCGTACTAGGTGATCGAAGTAATGGATCGCAAGTAGAAACCCTAGGGGTTTATGCGATCACCCTTACTTGATCGAGACTGGTAAAACCCTTAAGCATAATACGATGGAAATCAAAGAGAAAATAAGCCGAAAATGAATAAGCACAAATAAGCAAGACGAATAAGCACTTATCCGAAGATTAATCAAATGAAAACAAGCATAAATTTAAAAACTTTTGAGACACGAAATAAGCAAACTTTATAAATCAAACTTTAAAAACACCAAACTTGTAAGAAAACTTAAAAGACAATAAGCTAGATACCAAATAAGCCAAAAAGCATAACAAGCTTTAAGCTTAATCGTATAAAGACTTATATAGGATTAAAAAGATAAAGTTTTTAATCACATAAACATCAAATTTAAACAAGGTGCATTAAAATTTCGAATCAAAGATAAATCAAAATCAAGAAAGGTAGAAGAAGATTAAAGATGAAAAGCTTAAACTTGAACTTGTAGATTAATGATTCCAAAATACAAGATTAAACTAAAGCTTAAGCAAGAAAGAAAAGATGAAGTTCTAGTGAGAGAAAGTTAAACACTTTCTCTCTAAAAATGAAAAAACTAAGGAAAGAAAAACAAACTAGCTAACACCCTCCTAATGTGTCATTAGGAGGGTATTTATAGGAGATGGGGAGGTGCATGTGCTTCCTTCTTTCTTTCTTTCTTCTCGACTCGATTTAAATTCTTTGTCTTTCTTGACGTCGTCTCAGGATATGTCGATGTAAATTGAACTTGTCTTCTAATTTTCTTCTATAATTTGACTTGAGTTCTTCGACTTCATTAAACTTCAGTCTTTAGACTTTTTCTTCGATAAATCTTCAGAATAGGCCTTGGACTTCCGTTCTTTTTGCACTCTTGATCTTTTGACTTCGTCTTTTCTCGTTTTCTTCGATAAAAGCCCGTGAAAGCCCGTGTTTTCTTTCCTTTTCATCTTTTGGTCCTAAAACACAATAAAAACACAAACCACGCATAATTCCTACTTTTACGACATAAAATACATGTTTTGGTCTTGTTATTATTGGAAATAAGTGGCAAAAAGGATAAGTGTTTTCACAGTTATTAAATCCCCTACACTTGACCATTGCAATGCCCTCATGCAATGCATTAATTTCAAAGCACGGTTTACATTTTTTTATCATAAATAACCCACCTTGGCCTTTATTAAATATTAAACTTTAAGGAAATTAAAAAGAAAGAAATACAAAACAAGTAAAGAAATCAAAGACTTACATTGGGGTTTTGGCAGCCATGAATGTTTATCATCCTCAAGTTTCACGTTCCCCATACCAAGCTTAAAAACGAGATCATTGTTATTATAAGTTAGCAAACTAACACGAATTCATGTGGGCCAATTATTTACTTAGACTCCCTTATTCCTAGGTATATCTCTTATATTTTAATATTGTCTTGAATGATCACGAGGATGCATTGTTTGACTTATTTCGATAGTTATTTAGGCTAAAAATAAAGTGGGACGATTTAAGCAATAGTTAGCTAAAGGACAAAATCTTTTAAAGCTGCTTCTCGGAACCTCTTAAAGTTCATATCTTGGCATAACTCGCTTCACGATTTGAGACCTTTCTCGGACCGATATTTGGCAGCGACTTCATACTTCGAATCTTGAGAGACGTTCTTGAAATTATGGTCTTCTCTTCATAATAGGAATTTCTTCACTTGAACTTTTTTGAGAGATTCTTCATATTTGGACCACGACTTCTTCATTTTTCTCCAATATTTATTTTGGACTTTGATATACAACGATCCGCCTCCTTTTAGGACTTGGATCTATTTAACCTCATACCTTGCTAGGGTCTTTTCGAATAGACTTCTCCATGATCTTTAGGGGAGTATTTGCTTTTCGTCGTGTGTCTCGATCCTTTATATTGATTTTCGATAAATGATTCTTCTCACATCGATAAGTCGATATTTTTCTTCTTCTTTCAAGTCCTTTGCGATGATGACGGGTACCTTCTTATTCTCTTCAAGGAAAAGGTACTCGAGATGAGACGGTAGGTCCTTAAGCTTTAAATCCGGAGGATTTTCGATGGAAGGCATAGTCAAATTCGGATCATCGATAGAGATATCCTTAGGAGATGGTGGAGAAATATGGTCCTCATTGAGAAGTTTCTCAATGGTACGAATGTCTTCATCCCAATCGGAGGGAGAATCGTCATATTTTAAGTCCACATCTCCCAAAGTTGCTTCAAATTCTTTCAAAAGGAAATCACTTTCTCCAAATGGAGTTAGTGAGGGAGCAATAGAGGCAACGGTCTCAACAATGGGTAGAGAAGAAGAACCACTTTTACAAGCGTCTTTGAAATGTTCTTCACAAGCCGCATCAAGAACGTCAATGAAATTAACACTCTCGTTTTCAAAAGGCTGCTTAGAAAGTTTACCCATGTTGAAAACGATTTTATCGTCACCAACTCTCATGATCAGTTCGCCCGCGGTTACATCAATGAGAGTGCAACCGGTCCTCAAGAATGGACGTTCAACGATTAATGGAACACGGGGATCCATCTCGTAGTCAACGACAACAAAATCCGCCGGAAAGGTGAATTTGTCGACACCGACGAAGACATCTTCGGCTATCCCCACTGGATAAGAAACCGTGCGGTTAGCTAATTCCAAGGTCATTTGTGTGGGGACTAGCTCGGGTAGAGACACTAGCACCTAGATCGGCTAGGGCCATACAATTCTCTACCCCGGGTAATTTCCTTAAGAGCATTGCAGAGCAATTCTCATTAAGTTTGGTCTGAGAAATATCAAGGAGTTTCTCCTTGACACTGAGAATATATTTAAACATTTTCGCATACTTCGGCATGTGAGCGAGAGCCTCGGCAAAGAAGATGTTGAAATTCAGTTGTTTAAACATTTTAAGAAAGTTAGAAACCTGAATATCATCCTTGTTCTTCAACTTCTCTTTCCTCAACCTTGAGGGATAAGGTATATTGGGTTGAGATGAAGGCTTTGGAATGGAAATCTCTCTCACATCTTTGGGTGGTGGAGGGTGGAAGTAGAAGGTGGAGGAATTGGAGAAGGGGACTCGTTTTCCTTTGTCACAATCACCGGTGTAGGTGTAGGAATCTCGGGTTCCTTTAAACCTTTGCCACTTCGGGTGGTGATTGCTCATCTCCCCTCTTGGATTAGCAACGGTGTTACTCGGAAGAGAACCTGAACCAGAGGCTTGATTACTTGGGGAAAAACTAGCCATCATATCCCTTAAGTTATTCGTTTGATTCCTTATAGAGTTTCTCATATCGGCTTGAAGAGCATTCCCTTGTTTCGCCATGTCATTCCTTAGCTCGGCTCGAATATCGTTCCCTTGTTTTGCCATGTCACCCTTCAAGTTAATGAATTGGCTTTGAAGATTCGTCACCATCTCTCTATTGGTCCTCATGTATGCTTTGAGGTCTTGGTTCAATGTCGTGGGTTGATTGAGAGGTGGGGCTTGGTAAGCTGAATTATTTTCTTGAGGTGTATATGGGTTTCTTTTGGATTTATATTGATTGGTAGCTCGAGGTTGGCTTTGATTGTTGCGGTTGAAATTGTTTTGGTTTTGGTTTTGAGGAGAAAAACCGGGTGGAAATAGATAGTTGTTGGAACGATAACTTATCAAGTTACGGTCTCCTTGAGGACGTGCTTGGTAGCCTCCTGTAGAAAAGTTACCGTTAGCGGCATACACATTTTCCGGATTGTCAAGAGTCGAAGGACAATCGGTGTATGAATGAGAACCCCCGCAAATCTCATAAGAAGTTGCTATAGCTTTAGCTTGTTGAAATTGGTTTGTAGCCATGGTTAAGAAGTTTTTGTCCATCTCAGCTATTTGGCGAGTAAGTTCGGTTATCTCTGAGTTGGATGATGTAGAAGAAACATTGGCCCTCTGGTTATTCCTTGAAGATGCAGATGAATCCCAATTTTTGTGGTGAGTGGTCATGTTCTCTATCAGCTCTCTACACTCCTCGGGTCTTCTCTTCATGAATGTACCACCGGCGGCAGCATTAATCGTATCACGATCACGAAAAGTTAGACTATTATATAAAGTATCAAGCAAAGTAACAGGGAGCATGTTATGGTTTGGACAACGGTCTATCAAGACATTATAGCGTTCCCAAGCATCAAAAAGCGACTCATCAGGTTCTTGAGTGAATCCACTGATTTGGTTGCGAAGACTAGTGAACATGGATGGTGGAAAGTAGCGCGACAAAAATTTTTGAGTCATGTCATTCCATGTTTGAATTGAGTTTTTGGGAAGACGATCAAACCATTTTTCGGCATGGTGGGACAAAGTGTGTGGAAAAAGGTGAAGGCGAAGAAAATCCATGGAAGCACCGGGTAGTTTCATGCTTTGAGTGACGGTAATGAACTTGTCGAGATGTTTGTTGGCATCATCATCCGGTAATCCGCGAAACGGGCAAGCGTTTTGAACTTGCTGGATCATGTGATGCTTCAACGAAAACTCAGGAGCCGTGATTTGCATCGGCGCAATCGGTCCTCCGCGTCCATTCATGGTTGGTTGACAAAGCTCCTCCATTGTGTAGGTGGGTGGGGGAACATTGTTGTTGTTGTTATTGTTATTCAAATTGGGGTGGGGTGGGTTGTTATTATTGTTATGCACATCGGCCATATCTATGTCTTTAAGAGTCTCGGGCTCAGGATAAGACGTAGATCGAGTACGCATACGCTAAAAGGAAATAAAATATTTTTGATTTTTTTATCTTTTTTATTGTTTTTGGATTTTTGAAAATTTTATATTTTTTTAGGATTTTTGAAAATTTTTGTGCTTGAAAATAACGTTCCTAAAAGAACGGATCCCAAAATCCAATTTCTCACTAAAAACGTTAATCTTTACGAAAAGACCCGGCAGCGGCGCCATTTAATACATGACTTTTTTTGCTTAGCATTTGTGTACATGATATCGTTCTCAGTATCTAATCGAATTGATCACGGTTAATGGTAGAATAGTCGGTAATGGTCACTAAAAGGGGGAGTTGATTTTGTATTCTACTAGAAGGGTAAATGCGAAATGTAATTAAAATAAGCTAAAAGCAAATCTAGAAAAACTGTCACTCTTTCTAAAAATTAGATGCGATCGTAACTGGTGATCGCAGTTAATGCGATCGTGGTCTTTGATCGTATCCTGGATCGCAATAACACAAAATTTGCATATCAAAAATTTAAAACACTTATCCTTTTTACCACTTATTTCCAATAATAACAAGACCATAACGTGTATTTTATGTCGTAAAACTCGGAATTATGCGTGGTTTGTGTTTTTATTGTGTTTTAGGACCAAAAGATGGAAAAGAAAGAAAACACGGGCTTTCACGGGCTTTTATCGAAGAAAACGAGAAACGACGAAGTCAAAAGATCAAGAGTGCAAAAAGAACGGAATTCCAAGGCCTATTCTGAAGATTTATCGAAGAAAAAGTTTGAAGACGGAAGTTTAATGAAGTCGAAGAACTCAAGTAAAATTATAGAAGAAAATTAGAAGACGAGTTCAATTTACATCGACAAATCCCAAGACGACGTCGAGAAAGACAAAGAATTTAAATTGAGTCGAGAATAAAGAAAGAAAGAAGGAAGCACATGCATCTCCCCATCTCCTATAAATACCCTCCTAATGACACATTAGGAGGGTGTTAACTAGTTTATTTTTCTTTCCTTAGTTTTTTCATTTTTAGAGAGAGAAAGTGTTTAACTTTCTCTTACTAGAACTTCATCTTTTCTTTCTTGCTTAAGCTTTAGTTTAATCTTGTATTTTGGAATCATTAATCTACAAGTTCAAGTTTAAGCTTTTCATCTTTAATCTTCTTCTACCTTTCTTGATTTTGATTTATCTTTGATTCGATATTTTAATGCACCTTGTTTAAATTTGACGTTTATGTGATTAAAAAGTTTATGTTTTTAATCCTATATAAGTCTTTATAGGATTAAGCTTAAAGCTTGTTATGCTTTTTGGCTTATTTGGTATCTAGCTTATTGTCTTTTAAATTTTCTTAAAAGTTTGGTCTTTTTAAAGTTTGATTTATAAAGTTTGCTTATTTCGTGTCTCAAAAAGCTTTTAAATTTATGCTTGTTTTCATTTGATTAAGGTTTGGATAAGTGCTTATTCGTCTTGCTTATTTGTGCTTATTCATTTTCGGCTTATTTGCTCTTTGATTTCCATCGTATTATGCTTAAGGGTTTTACCAGTTACGATCAAGTAAGTGTGATCGCATAAACCCCTAGGGTTTGTACTTGTGATCCATTACTTCGATCACCTAGTACGATCGTTCACTACGATCACACTCCACAATCCACACCACGATCAATTGTTGCAATCGTGGGTACGATCATTGAGTGCGATATGTGGCTGCGATTGCCTGGGTGCGATCACTTGTTACGATCGCATTGAGTGCGATCACCTATACTACGATCACTAGGCTACGATCGACTGCTACGATCGTAGGCTACGATCCTTTAGTTACGATCGCATTGAGTGCGATCTGGAGTACGATCTAAAGTCACGATCGTGGTGGAGTACGATCACCAGTTACGATCGCATCTATTGTGATCCAGGATACGATCAAAGACCACGATCGCATTGACTGCGATCCATTCTTGATTTGCTTTTAGCTTATTTTAATTACGTTTCGCATTTACCCTTTTAGTAGAATAGAAAAACAACTCCCCCTTTTAGTAACCATTACCGACTATTCCACCATTAACCGTGATCAATTCGATTAGATACCGAGAACGATATCGAGTACACAAATGCTAAGCAAAAAAAGTCATGTGTTAAATGGCGCCGCTGCCGGCTCTTTTCGTAAAGATTAACGGTTTTTAGTGAGAAATTGGATTTTGGGATCCGTTCTTTTAGGAACGTTATTTTCAAGCACAAAAAATTTCAAAAATCCAAAAAAAAAATATAAAATTTTCAAAAATCCAAAAACAATAAAAAGGATAAAAAAATCAAAAATGATTTATTTCCTTTTAGTGTATGCGTACTCGATCTACGTCTTATCCTGAGCCCGAGACTTTTAAAGACATAGATATGGCCAGTGTGCATAACAATAATAACAACCCACCCCACCCCAATTTGAATAACAATAACAACAATAAAAATGTTCCCCCCACCCACCTACACAATGGAGGAGCTTTGTCAACCAACCATGAACGGACGCGGAGGACCGATTGCGCCGATGCAAATCACGGCTCCTAAGTTTTCGTTGAAGCATCACATGATCCAGCAAGTTCAAAACGCTTGCCCGTTTCGCGGATTACCGGATGATGATGCCAACAAACATCTCGACAAGTTCATTACCGTCACTCAAAGCATGAAACTACCCGGTGCTTCCATTGATTTTCTTCGCCTTCACCTTTTTCCACACACTTTGTCCCACCATGCCGAAAAATGGTTTGATCGTCTTCCCAAAAACTCAATTCAAACATGGAATGACATGACTCAAAAAATTTTGTCGCGCTACTTTCCACCATCTATGGTCACTAGTCTTCGCAACCAAATCAGTGGATTCACTCAAGAACCTGATGAGTCGCTTTTCGATGCTTAGGAACGCTATAATGTCTTGATCAACCGTTGTCCAAACCATAACATGCTCCATGTTACTTTGATTGATACTTTCTATAATGGTCTAACTTTTCGTGATCGTGATACGATTAATGCTGCCGCCGGTGGTACATTCATGAAGAGAGACCTGAGGAGTGTAGAGAGCTGATAAAGAACATGACCACTCACCACAAAAATTGGGATTCATCTACATCTTCAAGGAATAACCAGAGGGCCAATGTTTCTTCTACATCATCCAACTCAGAGATAACCGAACTTACTAGCCAAATAGCTGAGATGAACAAAAACTTCTTAACCATGGCTACAAACCAATTTCAACAAGCTAAAGCTGTAGCAACTTCTTGTGAGATTTGCGGGGGTTCTCATTCATACACCGATTATCCTTCGACTCTTGACAATCTAGAAAATGTGTATGCCGCTAGCGATAACTTTTCTATAGGAGGATACCAAGCACGTCCTCAAGGAGACCGTAACTTGCTAAGTTATCGTTCCAACAACTATCTATCTCCACCCGGTTTTTCTCCTCAAAACCAAAACTAAAACAATTTCAACCGCAACAATCAAAGCCAACCTCGAGCTACCAATCAATATCAATCCCAAAGAAACCCATATCCACCTCAAGGAAATAATTCAGCTTACCAAGCCCCACCTCTCAATCATCCCACGGCATTGAACCAAGACCTCGAAGCTTACATGAGGACCAATAGAGAGATGGTGAAGAATCTTCAAAGCCAATTCATTAACTTGAAGGGTGACATGGCAAAACAAGGGAACGATATTCGAGCTGAGCTAAGGAATGACATGGCGAAACAAGGGAATGCTCTTCAAGCCGATATGAGAAACTCTATGAGCAATCAAATGAATAACTTAAGGGATATGATGGCTAGTTTTTTCCCAAGTAATCAAGCCTCTGGTTCGGGTTCTCACTAGAACTTCATCTTTTCTTTCTTGCTTAAGCTTTAGTTTAATCTTATATTTTGGAATCATTAATCTACAAGTTTAAGTTTCAGCTTTTCATCTTTAATCTTCTTCTACCTTTCTTGATTTTGATTTATCTTTGATTCGAAATTTAATGCACCTTGTTTAAATTTGATGTTTATGTGATTAAAAAGTTTATCTTTTTAATCCTATATAAGTCTTTATACGATTAAGCTTAAAGCTTGTTATGCTTTATCTAGCTTATTGTCTTTTAAGTTTTCTTAAAAGTTTGGTCTTTTTAAAGTTTGATTTATAAAGTTTGCTTATTTCGTGTCTCAAAAGTTTTTAAATTTATGCTTGTTTTCATTTGATTAAGCTTTGGATAAGTGCTTATTCGTCTTGCTTATTTGTGCTTATTCATTTTCAGCTTATTTGCTCTTTGATTTCCATCGTATTATGCTTAAGGGTTTTACCAGTTACGATCAAGTAAGTGTGATCGCATAAACCCCTAGGGTTTCTACTTGCGATCCATTACTTCGATCACCTAGTACGATCGTTCACTACGATCACACTCCATAATCCACACCACGATCACTTGTTGCGATCGTGGGTACGATCATTGAGTGTGATATGTGGCTGCGATTGCCTGGGTGCGATCACTTGTTACGATCGCATTGAGTGCGATCACCTATACTACGATCACTAGGCTACGATCGACTGCTACGATCGTAGGCTATGTGACAATCCGTCAATTTATGATTGATATTTTTATTCTCAATATTTAATTGAAAACATTATTTTAATGTTATAATATGAACTCACTTATTTTGGGAAGAAATTTGGATTTACGTCTTGAAGTAGCATCGACTACGTCTAAACCGGAGGATTCAACGTTACGTGCTTACGTTTACATACACCGTCTTTGGTGACAGTCCGACATTTCAGAAAGTAAATTTATCCGTGAATATTAATTTGGAGTTTTAAATTTGTGTTGGTTCATAAACTCACAAATTTACGAGAAGAGACTAGGACTTACGGTTTTATTTTAACGTCCTTTACAACTAAACCGGAAACCTTAGGATTACGTATTTACGTTTTCGAACTCCGTTTTTGATGAGACAATTTTTATTAGATTCGTTTTGTGCCGTTGATTCATAATTTATAAAAACGTTTTTCGTAAAACGACCCGAGGGCACGCAAATCGAGGAAACTAGAATCGAGGAGTACCCGTAAATAAATGGGGATGAGACAAGTGGGACACTTGTCCCACCCCCACTATAACCGGCCAACACTTCACAACTCAACACTTGATGTGTCAAGTTGTAAACAATAAGCTACACATGTCCTAAAGCTTACAATGTAAGCAAACCTTATACAAAACCACCACCTCAAACCACTCTTCTCATTTACAACATGCAAAAACAACTAAACTCTCCCACTCTCTCTCGAATTTGCCATCCCATCCTCACCATAAACACCTCCCTTTGATCAAATATTAATCACAAACATTTGTTATAATTAACATATGTTAATCTCCCTTCCAAGAGATGAAGATTGGTGCAAGTTTTAACATCCAAGGATGAGTTTCCATGGAGTCTTGGGGCTGATTTTCCACAAGGTGTTCATGAAGAATGGTGGTCTTGAAGATGGTCTTGGTTATTCACAAGTTTCTCCATCAAAATCCATGTTTTGATCACAACCTACATCATCATGGTGGTATAAAGATTGTTCTCCTCATCCTCTTGTTATTTTTGATTATGTAATCTTGTATTTCTTTTACTTATGTATATGTATATGATGATGAATGATGATTAAAAATGTTATGTGGGGATTTGGTGTTGATAGATTGGATAAACATGGGTAAAAAGATGGACAAACTACATGTAAAATGGTTAAATCTTGCTTAAAAATGATGGCTGTATAAAACAGTAAAGAAACATGTCATGAACTGATAAAATGGCATAGATTAATGGATATACAGTAAGTAATATGTCTTGTACACATGTGAGAGTTGGCCATGCAATGGAATCATTAGGATGAGTGAGATATGATCAAAACAAGTTTAGAGTACAAATCTGAGTTCACTGTTTTGGACGATTTTTAGAAAATACTTAGACGCTGATTCAACAGTAGCTATAGTAGAGTTAAATGGATCAAATATCATGTAGTTTATGTCATAAAAATTTGAGCTTCTATCTCCATATAGAACTCTTGATATGTCAGTTTTGGTGAACATGAAAATAAAAATCAGATTTTGGAAATTAAAGTATAATAGTATTATATAAGCACTCAAATAAAAATAGTATAAAATGTGAATTAAAACCCACTAAATTATATAATACATTTATATAAATATTTATAAGGATAAATAAATGGACATTTTATAAAAATGGTAGTTTGATAAGTTTTATAAGTTATAAAACTATAAACATGATTTTTACGACTTTTTCGGCTATTACCGTAAAATTAACGTTTTTGTTAAATAAAACTTAGACGGTTGGACCCGTCTAATGTAAACTTTTATAAACTCATATACTGATATATAAACATATTTAACAAGTAAAAACCGATAAAACCCGAACTATATAACATACGGACATTAACGGGCTAAGTTAACGTTATTGGACTAATAATACTACAAAATGGACTAAAACACTTATAAACTTATTTATTGGGCTTAACCCATTTGGGCCCAACATGTAAAATGTAAATACTGATAATACAAGTATAAAATGGATTAATACAAGTTAAAGAACTTATAATAAGTTTATTGGACTTAAAATATGTAAATAGGTAAAACTAGTAAACTAGTATAAAAGTTATCGACACATAACACTAAAATGAGTAAACGAGAATATATAAACCCACTTGATCATCATATATATAAAATCATCATATGTATACATAATTGTTATTTTTATAAAGTCATTGGACATGAGTCTAAGACGAGTATTATTTGTCTAGGTTTTCGTGATTGAAGCACGTACCGTACATCCGAATTGCCGATAACCCGCCTTCCCACATCAACGTGAGTTCATAGCCTCGCACTCTTTTAAATGTTTTTATGAAATGTTTTATAAACCCGCGAGGGAGATAACATGTTAGTTTTTATAAAATAGGACACCATTTGTCCCGATTTTTTGTTTATTGATTTGGACCCGAATGATTGTATGACCCGATTGTATGACCCGATAAATGATTAAATGACCCGATAAATGATTAAATGACCCGATAGATGAAATCAAATGGATTATTAAAGTTAGGTTATGTCACTAAAAGTCCCATTAGCATGAATTGTGAACTACCGGGATTTGGTAGACGCTTATGCATATAATAGTACTATTTGGGGACGATCACCCCAGTTCTCGCCTTGACGGTTGATCCCCGTCGTGCCACATTGATTGGTAAGCGAATTTATGTATGAGAAGATTTCCATAGCGTGACCTTTGTGACGACACGCTAATTTAGATGGGCAAATTGAGTTTCGTGCTAGCTACCCGTTGTTTGGTTTAGTAAGGTAACAATGTCATGCGGCTTATAATAATCCGATTAATGAAATACTACTATACGCACCGAATTACGATGTATTGCCTGACTAGCAATACGGGGTCATACTATTGATATTATGTTCGTGTTTTGGTTTTATATAACCATATTCATATAACGGTTTTTATTTAATCTATACAACGTTATAAAACGTATTGTATGATGTTTTTGCGACATTGGCTCGTATAATGATTTTTAAGGCAAATGCCTATATTATGATTTTCGATAAGGATTTGTATAAAAATGACTTTGGCTATTTTATGGCCTATTACAATGATTTGTACGAAATGATTTTTGGTAATAATTTTATACCAAAGTTATATTGATGGAATTTATTAAACTCTATGAATTCACTCGGCGTTATCGCTGACCTTTTCTTTTAACATGTTTTATCTCAGGTACTTGAAGGTAATTCTCGGGAAGACGACAAGAATTCATGGCCCGCACTTAAACAATAATTTCCATTAAAATGCTTTGTAACTTTGATATTTATGAATGGAAATGCTTTATTATTAAACGGCGCGATTTTTAAGCATTGTCTATGGTGGCACCAACGAGTCTTCCGCTGTATTGAGTTGCATAAATTTGGGGGTGTTACAGGCTACGATCCTTTGGTTACGATCGCATTGAGTGCGATCTGGAGTACGATCTAAAGTCACGATCGTGGTGGAGTACGATCACCAGTTACGATCGCATCTATTGCGATCCAGGATACGATCAAAGACCATCGCATTGACTGCGATCTATTCTTGATTTTCGTTTTAATTTCCAAAAATTGCACGCTTCCCGAAATCTCTGTTTTTACCAAGTGTTTTTCTAATTTTTAGAAAGAGTGACAATTTTTCTAGATTTGCTTTTAGCTTATTTTAATTACGTTTCGCATTTACCTTTCTAGTAGAACAGAAAATCAACTCCCCCTTTTAATGACCATTACCGACTATTCCACCATTAACCGTGATCAATTCGATTAGATACCGAGAACGATATCGAGTACACAAATGCTAAGCAAAAAAAGTCATGTATTAAATGGCGCCGTTGCCGGCTCTTTTCGTAAAGATTAACGGTTTTTAGTGAGACATTGGATTTTGGGATCCGTTTTTTTAGGAACGTTATATTCAAGCACAAAAAATTTCAAAAATCCTAAAAAATATATAAAATTTTCAAAAATCCAAAACAATTAAAAAGATAAAAAATCAAAAATATCTTATTTCCTTTTAGTGTATGCGTACTCGATCTACGTCTTATCCTGAGTCCGAGACTCTTAAAGACATAGATATGGTCGGTGTGTATAACAATAATAACAACCCACCCCACCCCAATTGGAATAACAATAACAACAATAACAATGTTCCCCCACCCACCTACACAATGGAGGAGCTTTGTCAACCAACCAAGAACGGACGGGGAGGACCGATTGCGCCGATGTAAATCACGGCTCCTGAGTTTTCGTTGAAGCATCACATGATCCAACAAGTTCAAAACGCTTGCCCGTTTCACGGATTACCGGATGATGATGCCAACAAACATCTCGACAAGTTCATTACCGTCACCCAAAGCATGAAACTACCCGGTGCTTCCATTAATTTTCTTCGCCTTCACCTTTCTCCAGACACTTTGTCCCACCATGCCGAAAAATGGTTTGATCGTCTTCCCAAAAACTCAATTCAAACATGGAATGACATGACTCAAAAAATTTTGTCGCGCTACTTTCCACCATCCATGGTCACTAGTCTTCGCAACCAAATCAGTGGATTCACTCAAGAACCTGACGAGTCGCTTTTCGATGCTTGGGAACGCTATAATGTCTTGATCGACCGTTGTCCAAACCATAACATGCTCCCTGTTACTTTGATTGATACTTTCTATAATACTCTAACTTTTCGTGATCGTGATACGATTAATGTTGAAGAAAAGACCTGAGGAGTGTAGAGAGCTGATAGAGAACATGACCACTCACCACAAAAATTGGGATTCATCTGCATCTTCAAGGAATAACCAGAGGGCCAATGTTTCTTCTACATCATCCAACTCAGAGATAACCGAACTTACTCGCCAAATAGCTGAGATGAACAAAAACTTCTTAACCATGGATACAAACCAATTTCAACAAGCTAAAGCTATAGCAACTTCTTGTGAGATTTGTGGGGGTTCTCATTCATACACCGATTGTCCTTCGACTCTTGACAATCCGGAAAATGTGTATGCCGCTAACGGTAACTTTTCTACAGGAGGCTACCAAGCACATCCTCAAGGAGACCGTAACTTGCTAAGTTATCGTTCCAACAACTATCTATCTCCACCCGGTTTTTCTCCTCAAATCCAAAACCAAAACAATTTCAACCGCAACAATCAAAGCCAACCTCGAGCTACCAATCAATATCAATCCCAAAGAAACCCATATCCACCTCAAGGAAATAATTCAGCTTACCAAGCCCCACCTCTCAATCAACCCAGGGCATTGAACCAAGACCTCGAAGCTTACATGAGGACCAATAGAGAGATGGTGACGAATCTTCAAATCCAATTCATTAACTTGAAGGGTGACATGGCAAAACAAGGGAACGATATTCGAGCTGAGCTAAGGAATGACATGGCGAAACAAGTGAATGCTCTTCAAGCCGATATGAGAAACTCTATGAGAAATCAAACGAATAACTTAAGGGATATGATGGCTAGTTTTTTCCCAAGTAATCAAGCCTCTGGTTCGGGTTCTCACTCGAACTTCATCTTTTCTTTCTTGCTTAAGCTTTAGTTTAATCTTGTATTTTGTAATCATTAATCTACAAGTTTAAGTTTAAGCTTTTCATCTTTAATCTTCTTCTACCTTTCTTGATTTTTATTTATCTTTGATTTGAAATTTTAATGCACCTTGTTTAAATTTGATGTTTATGTGATTAAAAAGTTTATCTTTTAATCCTATATAAGTCTTTATACGATTAAGCTTAAAGCTTGTTATACTTTTTGGCTTATTTGGTATCTAGCTTATTGTCTTTTAAGTTTTCTTAAAAGTTTGGTCTTTTTAAAGTTTGATTTATAAAGTTTGCTTATTTCGTGTCTCAAAAGTTTTTAAATTTATGCTTGTTTTCATTTGATTAAGCTTTGGATAAGTGCTTATTCGTCTTGCTTATTTGTGCTTATTCATTTTCGGCTTATTTGCTCTTTGATTTCCATCGTATTATGCTTAAGGGTTTTACCAGTTACGATCAAGTAAGTGTGATCGCATAAACCCCTAGGGTTTCTACTTGCGATCCATTACTTCGATCACCTAGTACGATCGTTCACTATGATCACACTCCATAATCCACACCACGATCACTTGTTGTGATCGTGGGTACGATCATTAAGTGCAATCTGTGGCTGCGATTGCCTGGGTGCGATCACTTGTTACGATCACATTGAGTGCGATCACCTATACTACGATAACTAGGCTACGATCGACTGCTACGATCGTAGGCTACGATCGTTTGGTTACGATCGCATTGAGTGCGATCTGGAGTACGATCTAAAGTCACGATCGTGGTGGAGACGATCACCAGTTACGATCGCATCTATTGCGATCCAGGATACGATCGAAGACCACGATCGCATTGACTGCGATCCATTCTTGATTTTCGTTTTAATTTCCAAAAGTTGCACGCTTCCCGAAATCTCTGTTTTTACCAAGTGTTTTTCTAATTTTTAGAAAGAGTGACAGTTTTTCTAGATTTTCTTTTAGCTTATTTTAATTACGTTTCGCATTTACCCTTCTAGTAGAATAGAAAATCAACTCCCCCTTTTAGTGACCATTACCGACTATTCCACCATTAATTGTGATCAATTCGATTAGATACCAAGAACGATATCGAGTACACAAATGCTAAGCAAAAAAAAGTCATGTATTAAATGGCGCCGCTGCAGGGGACAAAACACAATGTTTAACAATAGAGGAGCTCTGATACCAAATGTTATTCCCATATCAATCCATAACACAAGATTTAGTTGATATTTAGAGAGAGAAAGAGAAGAAAGTAGAGAGAGAAAGAAGAGAGAATTTGGAAGGTTAAACACTTTTAGAGAGAGAAATAAAATGGTAACCAACACCCTCTTCCACTCATGGAAGAGGGTATATATACCCTTGGCTTGTTGGGCCGTAGGTTTAAGTGACTTGGGCCGGGCTTGGCTTTATTTTTGGCTTACGCCTCTAACTTATACAATATTAGCTTAAAGTCCAAGCCTGGTTTTCCCGACTAACCTATTACAATACAAGACCATTTACGACTAAGATGACCTATTACATTCTTATTCGACTATATAAAATGTAGGGCTAACAATCTCCCCCAATGTATCGATCATCTTAAAAAGCTTAAAAAGCATTAGATGATTGAGTGAATACATTCTTATAGAGGAGATCTTCCTGCTTTAGTCTTGTATCTTGGTCTTGATCTTGTTTGTAACGGCTTTGTTCCTTCATGCTTTTGGGATCTTTATCTTGAGCCTTTGTCATTTGACTTTGAGTGCTTGAGATCTTCAGTCTATCCTTGATAGTGTTCATCTTGTGCTCTTGTGACAAGATGACCTATTACATGCTTACATTCTTAAATATCTTGATTATCGCCATCTTGTGCTCTTGTGACTTCTGAATCAACATTGGTTACACAGCTATGCCACCTTCTTGATATGCATCAATATATATAGACACGGATGAAATGGCTTTAAACATTTCACCCTAACTCGGTAGCGTTTTACCTCCGGTCGGTGAAGACCGTTAGACGGTTTTAGATACCGTACATGTGATCGGGTAGATTCGATTAAGAACCTCCTTGACAGGGTTTCCCAGCGGTAGTAGCCAGTTCTCTTTACTCGACAGTCTCAAAGCAGACTGCAAACGTAAAGAGTGAATCATAAGGATAAATTATCCGTCTGATTAGAGTCGTCAATTCAGATTTCCTGGAACAAGTTTGATTCTAAAAGAATCGCACAATTGTTGCTTTCCAATTTGTCACAAGCTTGATTCATAGAGAATCTTGCGAGTTACCTACCGTAGTGCTGTTTGATGTTGACACTGGAAGGATTTCCATTCATCACTGTGAACACTCATGAGTGTCACTCTGAATGTTCTGGCAAGATCACATGGATTTTGCGAAGAAACCTGGAATCAAGTTTGAATCAATTAAGAGTCAAACTTAGTTGCATTCCAGTTCTCACAAGTTTGATTCGTGTAGAATCGCACAAGTTACCTACCATGAGCTTGTTTAATGCTGGCTCAAGTAGGATTTCCATCTTCATTGTGAATCGGATCACTCAGATGTTCTGGCAATATCACAAGGATAATGCGTAGGACTCAATTGTGTCCTAATGAGATGATAAATAGATCTCGTTTGGCTCTAGACTCAATAAGTGCATTTTGGTAATCGGAGGCTGGAGCAGACTGCCACCTTTTCAATATTGACTAACTCGGAGTGAGAAAGTCAATAGATACGTGTTGATCTCCGTGACAATGAGACAAGTTTCTTTTGAGAGAAACTCGAATGGCTGGGGAAGGGTTGTGCATCGCATCACTGGGTCCATGACACTTGTCTTCGATAGATGTGTTAACCCGGTTTCTGCCTAAGTTGTATAGAATATTCAACTCCTTCAATGCTTACCAATACGTCATCACTAGCACCTTGTTGTGATTGTTCCAGTGCTAACTTAAGTAATTGGTCCGCATTCAGCTTCATTCAACTCCATCTTTCCTAAGGACAACTATCTCTAGCTATGGAATATCCTTGGGTAGATCCCTCCCGTTCTGGTTGGATCATAGGACTTAGTTTCCTATCCTAAACCACCTTTTAAATCCATCGTTCCATCGTGGATAGTAGGTTGTTTTGGGTATAGATCTTAACCATAAACCATTGAAAACCATTCAAAGTGTTTGATAAAAATCAAAACTTTTAACACTTGAAAGTTTTACATTTCCGAAAAGCTCCCCCTACACACATGCATCGATATACGAAATGGTTTAGAATGTGAGGGAAAGAGTTGCACTTGAGTCTTTAAGATCACATGTTGAAATATATTACATTTTAATCACATTTTCTCCCCCTATCTCTAATATAAAAACATCATATTAGAGATACCAACTGATTAAAATATGACAATTTCTGAAAACTGATTGGGAGAGAAACATGTGTGCACGCATGAATCATGGAACTTTTTCAGTCGGGATGCTCCCCCTCAACAATATATGTGTGTCTTGAGACAAAATTTGACAAAATTTTGGAGAAAGGACACCACAAACCTCGAGTTTTGTAGCTAAGACTAATGATAAGGATAAGAGGTCTCATAATTCTTTTGGTGCTCTTTGGGATAAGATGGATGATGGTACAGATTGGGAGGATGGTCTTAAGACCAAGGAAGGTGTAGTCAATGAGAGTGATAGTGAGGTTGAAGAAGTCATATCGATTGATGATCGGCATGGTTCTCATCAGCCTGGTCCATGATGATGTTTTACTTTCATTGTTCATGCACCTTTAGGTGGTTTTTTCCTATTGGTGTTATTTGTTTTGTAATCGTTTAGTAGGTCATATGGCATGTCATATGATGTAGTGGTTGTTCAGGCATTTGCTTGAGGTTAATGTAGCATTGCAGCTACATTCCATTGTACTTCAACGTTTTTGGGAATATATTTTACCGGGGTTTGGATTCCCCTTTACCCAAAATATGTTGAGGTACGGAGATGAGATGCCTTTTCTGATATAATATATTACATTTGACAATTTCATATCATTTTCGGAATGTGTTGGATACATAAAATATGACAATTTCTAAGATGTACCCAACAACATTAAAGGCTTGATTTTAAAATGCTCCCCCTCAAAGATTGATCAAAATAACATATGATAATTTAAAGATATAAAAACCACATATGAGGAAGGGAGTGTTGAACACACAATTTTGAAGGATTTAGAAAAACCTTTTGAGAAATTCTTGAAAAATTGTGTTCAACGGTTTTAAAATAATCAGGATAGAAGACTTCTCTTCTATTGCTTAGGGAAAGCGCACTGAAACGTACACTTCCCTTTCGGGTCCATTTTTCATGAGCTCAAAACTTTGATTGTTTTGTGACTAGCTCATGACCGAGAAAAATAAATTTCCTGTTGTGAAGGATAAGTTATCATTCGTGATAAACTTTCCTTAAGTTGAAGTTTGAGGTCTAAGCTAACATTTACTTAGAAATCGTTTTTCATGAACTTAAAAACTTTGAATGTTTTTGTGAGAAGCTCATGACCGAGAAATGTGGATTTCTCGTTGAGAAGGATAAGTTATCGTCCGAGATAAACTTTCCTTAGTTGAGGTCCGAGTCCTAAGTTGTGATGCGCTTAGAAGTCATCATGAGAGACTATCAAGCAGCTTCATTTGCCAAAACCTCCAAGTCTTCTGGAGTCATATACTTCATACCAAGACGGCCAACGAGATACTGAAACCTATTTTGAGATAGGGCTTTAGTAAACAAGTCTGCTATCTGGTACTCAGTCCTGACAAAGTATAATTCCACGATACCACGTTCCACTTGTTCCTTGATGAAGTGATATCTGACTGCGATGTGCTTGGTACGAGAGTGCTGAACGGGATTGCAAGAGATGGCTATGGCCGACTTAGAGTCACAATACATAGGAATTGTATCAAAGTGGAAGCCATAATCCGTGAGTTGAGTTCTCATCCAGAGGACTTGAGCACAACACGCGGATAGAGCCACATATTCTGCTTCAGCTGATGAGAGCGAAGTGCAATCTTGCTTCTTTGACGACCAACTAACAAGCTTGTCTTCCCCTAGAAATTGTACGCTACCAGAAGTTCTCTTTCGACTATCAAGGCAACCTACGTGATCAGAATCTAAAAAAGATGTTAGATGAAAACCGGTTTCCTTCGGATACCAGAGTCCCATGTGAATGGTATTCTTAAGGTACCGAAAGATTCGTTTAACCTCTTTGAGGTGCTTTTGAATAGGTCTGGCTTGATATCTGCACAATAGCATGTGGCATGATGAATATCAGGCCTGCTGGCTGTGAGGTACATAAGTGACCTGATCATACTACGATATCGCGTTTGATCTACGGGATATGAGAACAAGTCAGCGTCTAGGGATTTGGTCGACAATGGTGTACCAACGCGAGCACACGAGGTCATACCATGCTTTTAATTATCTCTTGAGCATACTTAGCTTGGTTAATGAAGATACCACGTAGGGATTGATGAATCTGGAGGCCTAAAAAGAATTTTAGCTCCCCCATCATTGACATTTCAAATCTGTCGTGCATTAATTTTTCAAAACGTTTTGAAAGTTTCGGGTTCGTAGAACCAAAGATAATGTCATCAACATAAACTTGCACCAGCAGTATGTCATCCCCATATTTATTAATAAAGAGAGTAGGATCAATAGAACCTTTGGAGAATCCTTTGGAAACAAAGAAGTTTGATAGTTCTTCGTACCATGCCCTTGGAGCTTGTTTAAGTCCATATACAGCCTTCTTGAGACGGTATACTTTGTCAGGATGATGAGGATCGATGAATCCTTCCGGTTGATTCACATACACTTCTTCCTTCAAATGACCGTTGAGAAAAGCAGTTTTAACGTCCATTTGAAAAACCGTGAAGCCCTTATGTGCAGCATAAGCAAGGAATATCCTGACTGCTTCCAAACGAGCGACTGGAGCGAATGATTCATCGTAGTCTATGCCTTCTTGTTGACGGTATCCCTTAACCACAAGACGAGATTTGTTTTTTATGACGGTTTGTTCTTCATCCAGTTTGTTTTTCCAGATCCATTTGAAATCTAAAATTGACATTCCATAAGGTCGGTCAACAAGTTCCCAAAAATTTAGGTGTTCAAACTGATGAATTTCGTCTTGCATTGACTCAATCCACGCATGATCAGTCATGGCTTGTTTGATGTTTGTAGGTACAGTTGAACTCACGGTGAGTGCATACATACACACATCGCCATCGGTTTCGAGTTGTCTGCGTGTTCGAACTGGTTGTGAAGGATTTCCAATGACTTGCTCCAATGGATGATCACGTGTCCAATGGTGAGTGGATGGATATCATTGGTAGAATGTATGCATGTTGGACGGATCAACATGTTGAGTAGAAGACTCTCCGACTTCGCGTACCGGTGTACCGAATGGATTGATTAATTCTTCTTCGTTAGGTTGTGCATCGACTGCTTGATTGTTGTTTCCTCCGTCAGCATTGACGGTTGGTGATGTTGGTTGTATGACAGTTTCTTGAGTTTTTTTAGTATCCAATGGAATAGTCTCTTGAGCAACGGTTGCTGAAGTAGATGCAGTTGTGTCTTATTGACTTTGTTCGGGTGCATCAGTAGTAGTGACAGCGGAAGGCTTTGACATAATTTGATTGTTTCCATAGTAATATTCATCAAACATTGGATCATATAAATCAACCAACTGTAGAAGTATTTTCTTGACATTCTTGCACGGGACGTACACTGTTTTGTGTAGGTGCCATTGCTGGACATTGAGGTACGGGACTTGAGCTGTTGTGATCAAGTACCATGTGTGGCAATTCGTTAAAGTTCACATTAATTGTTTTGACAATAATCTTTGTTCTCTTGTTATAGACCCGATATCCTTTCGACAATGTAGCAAAACCCACAAAAATACATGCATCACCTTTTTCTTTCATCTTGTCGAGATTCTCACCGTCTTTGAGAATATAGCATAAAGATCCAAATACATGAAAGAATTTGACAGTAGGTTTCCTGCCATTGATGATGTGGTAAGGTGTCTTTTCATGTCTAGGGATGACGAGAGAACGATTCTGAGTATAACAGACAGTTGCAATTGCTTCAGCCCAGAAGAATAGCGGTAAATTTGAAGCAGAAAGCATTGTTCGAGCAGCCTCAACCAAAGTACGGTTCCGTCTTTCGACAACGCCGTTTTGTTCAGGAGTTAGAGCAATAGACGTTTGATGTTCGATGCCTTCTTCTTGAAAGTAAGATTGCAAATTCTTGTTCAAAAATTCAGTACCCCTATTCGTTCTTACAGTTAAGACTTGAGCTTGAAGATTGTGTTGTATCATCTTGAGAAAGTTTTTGAGAACCTCTAGTGTTTCATCTTTGGACCTTAAGAAGAAATTCCATGTGTATCTAGAGTAATCATCAACAATCACGAGAATATACTTTTTCCCGTTAATACTCTCTACACGCATGGGGCCACATAAATCCATGTGTAGAAGTTCCAATCGTCCTTTTGAGCTTGGGGTAGTCTTTGTTTTGAAAGACTTCCGTTTTGCTTTCCCCAACTCACAAGAAGAACAAAGATGGTCTTTGACGAATTTTAACTTAGGAAGACCGGTCACAACATCATTCTTTGAAAGTAAGTTGATTGTGTCAAAGTTGAGATGTGACAATCGTTGATGCCATAACCATGCTTGAGATGATGAAGCATTAGCCATTAAGCAAATTCAATTTGTTGAAGATGTGTCTTGAAGAGTTATAGTGTAGAGATCGGAACCACGAGAACCTGTAAGAAGGTCATTCCCATCGTAGTCTCTAACATAGCAAGTAGATTTCCAAAAAGCCACTTCCAAATCCGCATCACAAAATTGACCAACCGAAAATAAATTGTGATTCAGTCCCTCGACGTAATAAACCCGTTTGATAGTGAGATTTCCTTGAACCAGATCGCCATATCCAAGTATTGGTGCAAACTGATCATTTCCAAACCGCACCGTACCCATAAACTTCTCCATGAAGTTAATGAGAAGCTTGAGATTGCCCGTCATGTGATTTGTGCACCCGGAGTCCATTATGAATAGGATGATTTCGACGAGCTGCAGAAGAATTAGAAGACAATGTAGCATTTGACAAACGGGAGCCCTTGTGGGAAACGGGTTCCAAAATAGTAGTGGGCCTAGATGCAAAGTCTACAGGCAAGCTGATATTCCTAGACCCAATCACTAAAGTGATTAACTTAGGTACCCATTTGTATCCGGGTGGTGTAAATCTCGAATACCCCCGTGTACATATCCTAATCATGTTCTCATATAGCTTCTTTAATCTGTTTTGTTTACTCAAAGTAGTGGAGTCTAACGCACTTAGTTTCTTAAGTGGTTGATCAGTGGATTGGTTCAAAGTTCTTGTGGGTTCTCTAGTACTAGTGGGCACAAGAATAGGCTTCCTAGTTCTAGCATTCACGCCATTATGATTAAGAGAACAAGCATCATGATTGAAATTACGAACACATTTTCCACATTCAACGCAAACAAATTCAACATTTGAGGTCTTAGCATTTAAACTGTCATTACATGCAGTTACAGACATTTTATTCTTAGAAAACTTAAAATTCCTACGGTGGTCTTCTACTTCCAACTTCTTTCCTGGACTATTGTTAGGCATGATCTTATCTTGCATTCTAGTGCTCTTAAGCTGTGGTCCGCTAATGCTAGTAGTGGGGATTACTCCTGTAGAAGAAGACACATGTTGATTAGTTTTCTTAATATTATGAGGTAACTGCGATGTTCCAGTTTGAGTGGGCTTAGTGTTCATATTATACATTCCTGGTGCTATCACATTTGTGCTCTTATCATTTCCTATCTTAGGCAAAGTCTGTGGGGATTGTCCCAAAACAGAGGATTTAGGGCATTTAACCGCATTCGGTTGACGAACGGCGGATGGTTTACCCAATACAGACTTTCCTTTCATTTTATCAATGAGTTTTTGTAACTCATTGATGGCTATGTCCCTTTCTTGTAGCTGAGCTTTCAAATCATTTATTTCAAAACCTTTTTCATTTAGTTGACGAAACGAAGAAGCTGCCACTTCTTGACACTTTTTATGTTATGAGATTTATCACCTTGTTGTAAAGCAAGTTCAAGAGAAATGGAGTGTTTCTCAAGTTGGGAAAAACTTTTCGAAAGTTTGTTATATGACTGAATTTGTTTTGGAAGCTCTACTTCAAGATTGCGACATTTCTCGTCCGTTTCTGACACTAGACATGCTACATGACAATATTGATCAAGATCGGTATACACACCAAGTATAGCATTCATATGGTCAGCATAGAAATATTCCTTCGAAAGTCGATCAATTTCGTTAGAAAGTTGGTGTTCTTGTGTCTTTAATTTAGTTTGAAGAAAATCAACTTCATCTTCAAGAGATTTAACATAACTTAAATCAGTTAACATTTCCTCAGTGAGAGCGTTATAAAACATTTCCACATTTTTTGAAAGATCATCTATTGTTGGAACAATACATTGTTGAATGACGACTTCTACTTGTGGGTTAGGTTTAATATTCCAAACGGTATCCCTAGAAACTTTTTCATAGTCGACGACACCTTTGTACAAATTTAAAACCCCTTGTTTTATAAACTCAAATTGCTGAACACTTTTGCTTTGCTCATCCCATTTACGTTTTTCATCCAAAATTCGCTTTTCTAACAAAATTGATTGTTGTTTGAAACTCCTTTTTAAATAAACTTTCTTTTGTGGTTCATCACTTGGTGGTGGAACACTATTATACATCTTTTTTTCTTTTGAAAGTTCTTTTTGAGGGACAAACTTAATATGATTGTTAGAATCAGAAAGGTTTATCAAATCACTTAAGTTCGATCGACTTTCTTCTTGATTACGAAGGATTTCGTCGCAGTCAGGGGAAAGCATAAGAGCAAGATTATCAACATAACAATCGATATCATAAAGAGCAGGCTTTATAGATTTAACGTTCTTGAGATATTCAGGCTTAACAAAACTCGTTTTCATATTTCTATTGAGCATATTCATAGTTTGAATAGACTGACCCGTTTTGTAAACCATGTTGTTTAACGTTTTGACTCTCTTTTCCAAATCAAGAATTTTTTCAATATCCTTTTCTTCACGAGTTTTATAAAGCTCAGTTTGTTCTTTGTTAACCGACTCTAATTCAGTAATCTGGAGTTTATGTAGAAGCAGTTGTTCTTCAAGTTCTGATATCTTTTGTTTTGACATATGAATTTCGTGTGTTACTTCAGAACAATATTGTTCGTTGAGCACCTTACGTTCATATACCAAACCATTAGCTATTGCAACTCGTCGATCAGCTTCTTTTACATAATCACACTCTTTAAGCCTGTCGATCTCCTTGGCTAAGGATTTGTTTGCTTGCTTCAGACATTTATTAGCTTCTTTGTTTTCATTAATTTCACGTTTTATAGAATCAATAATAGACGCAAGCAAATCATGGTCCTCTTCCGAGTCAATATCCTGAGTAGCATTTCCGTCATCATTACACATATGCTGTGAATCCGTAGAGATATTTCTATCCTCCATGTCAATTACATATGTGTCATTGATGCTTTCGGGTTGCTCAGGATGTCGTCGTTCATTAGCAAACACATTATAGTTATCATTTGATTGTACCGTTTCAATTGGCTCAGTGTCGAAGATTGGTCCAGAATTTTGAGCAGTATCTGGAATCACTTCTTGAATCTTTGCCATGTACACATAATGTGCCTCCAACTCTTGATCACCGCCTTCATCATTAGTGTCATCACGACAGTCAACTTCATCTACTATGAGTGGAATCCTTGCTTCCTCTTTCTTACACAGCAGCATCTTTTCCTTGTGATATCCCGAATCCTTAACCTTTTTTGGCTTCTTGCATTCCCTAGCCATGTGCCCAAATCCCTTGCAGTTGAAGCATTGAATCCCAGTCTTCTGCACAACCGGAGTGCCTACAATATCTCTAGCCCCAACTTGATTCGGCACCCTCTGATTTTCATACCTAGCATCACGATCATACCTAGGTGCATGATCAACTTCCTTATACTTAGCATTGGATGATGATCTGAGGTTGTTGTTGGTAGGTTTGTAGATCTTCTTATAAGTTGTGGTGAGTAAAGACATGAGTTCTTCAATCTTCTTGTCCCTTGAAGTTTGTTCATTATCACTATCTCCATCTGACTCGGTGTCATACTTTGGAGGTGGAGTGGGGACAATTGCTTTTGCTTTGTTTCTAGCAGTAGCTAGAGGTTTGGTGGATGAGCTTGATATCCTTGAGGAATGTGTAGGTGGTTGTTGACGGGGAACGGGTTTTGTTGAAGTAGCTGCCACAAAAGCAATAGAGTTTGCAGATCGTTCTGCCTTTTCAGTCCTAAGTTCATTCACTTCATTCAGATGTTGTTTCAATATATCATAAAGTTTGTGGTAAGATATAGTCTTGATATCCTCCCTTTGTTTGACCAAAGTCACCAACCTTTGCCATTCCGGTTTGAGTTGAAGTAGAAACTGAACATTGGCATGATGATTGGAGATGGTACACTGATTTCCGACAAGCTCATTCATAATTTTGTAGAATCTCGAGTAATATGAGTCAATGGATTCACCATCTTCGGATGTGAATTTTCCAAACTCCCAAAGTAGATTAGTCTCAAGATCTTGAACATTTATCGACTCACCTTGCTTCAATCGATGAACTGCATTCCACATTTGCATAGCATTTGGACATGCATCAACCGTGGAATAGATATCGTTATCAATCCTAGTGAGTATGTAGTTAACAGCATCGGCTTCAGCTTGGAGGAGTTTCTTTTTCTCAGCAGGACATGTGTCGAAATCCTCCATAGCTCATGTAGTTGATGAAGTACCATCTTCTGCTTGTGTGGTAATGGGTCTGAATTCAGAAACTGGAGGTGGATTCTCAAGGCAATGACGAAGAGCGGTTCGGTTTTCTTTTCCATCTAGAAATCTTAGGAAACGAGATATCCACTGAACGTAGCAACCGGCTGTCAGCACAGGTGGATTACCGTTGCCACATTGTTCCAAACGAATTTGATTAGCAGTCGCAATGTTGATGTTGTTGTTAGACATTGTGAATACTTGTGAATGGATGAGGATCTTAGTGAATGTTTTGTGATTTGATTGTGGTTGAAATTTCGAAAGTTCCCAAAAAAATTATTTTTTTTTTCAGTCTGAAATAAATTCCTTAGTCCGACAAAACGGTAAGCCGAAAAAATTTGTATCACCACATTTTGAAATTGAGTTAGAAATAGCAAAAAACTAGTAGGGAAAAAATTTGATTTTACTTGACCTAAATTTAGATGTCCATCGCAATACCCATCGCACTCTCAGATCGTACTCTTAGATCGTAGTCCTTGATCGTACTCTTAGATCGTACTGTTAGATCGCAGTCCTTGATCGTACTCTTGGATGGTAGTCACTAGATCGTACTTAGATCGTAACGTTGGATCGTAGTCAGTGATAGCAACGAGTGATCGTAGCCTATGATCGCACTCCTTGATCGCAGTGAGTGATCGCACTCCAGATCGTAGTGAGTGATCGCACTCTAGATCGTAACCAGTGATCGTGATATTGGATCGCAAGTAGAAACCCCAGGTTTATGCGATCGCAATACACAGATCGTACCAAGGAATAAAAAATACCCCTTTTCTCGGATAGTACTAGAACACAAGAAATGCGTGATTTTTAGCCTAAAAATGAATCAAGCACCCAAAATTTTTGTGTTTTTAACCAAAATAACAATACCAAATCACTACCAATAGTAAGTAGATGATTTGTATCAAGAATAAACCATAGAAACACCAAAAAAAGTTTGGTACGAGACTCTGCCACATGCTTTAACATTGATATTTACCAATGTTATTGCACTCCATATCGTCTTGTGTACGGGAAGGCATGCCACCTCCCTATTGAGCTGGAACATAAGGCATACTGGGCCTTGAAGTGGGCCAATTTTGACATCAGCAAAGCCGACGATATTCGGAAGATTCAACTCAATGAGCTAAATAAACTAAGGAATGAAGCTTATGAGAACTCATTGATCTACAAGGAGAAAACCAAGATCATTCATGATGTAACGATTAAGAACCGAGAGTTCCACATTGGTGATCAAGTTTTACTCTTTAACTCTCGGTTGAAGATCTTCTCGGGCAAGCTGAAGAGCCGTTGGTATGGTCCATTAACCGTCGCCAAAGTCTTCCCCTATGGCACCATTGAGCTTTCCCAACCAAATGGGCCTAATTTCAAAGTGAATGGCCAGCGTGTGAAGCTGTACTTTGGTGAGGACATCTCTCATGAGATGATTCCATCCCTCACCACGTTTCCCTTGAATTAGTTATGGGTCGAGTCAGGCTCGTGACTCGGTTATCAAAAACAAGCGCTTCTCGGGAGGCAACCCGTTGATCTATCCTTTACCGTTTTCATAATAAGTGTAGGGGGAGCCTCGTATGTGTTTGTTGTCTTGTTTCTTATGATGTGCAGGTATTAAAGCTTCAAAGATCTATTCTCGATGACTTTTGACGAACCGTGATCACGTGTACCCGTCTTCCTAGTTCTATCCTAAACTGTCGTGATTCAATATTTCATATCTTATATGTTCCCATTGAAATCACTATAGTTGTCCTTTCCTTAGCAAGATTTAAACAATGTGCACAATGTCCTAAGTGTAGGGGAGTTTACTCCCACATGCTTAAACATTGAGGACAATGTTTATATCAAGTGTAGGGGGGACTTCTATCGAAGTAAGTGGGCTTTTCCATGAATTTGTCCTCAGTTTAACCGGAAAATTTGATTTTTCGACATTTTCCAAAATTTTTAATCTATTTTGGCCTAGTAGTATTTCCCTTTGTTATCGTTATTTACTTTCTGTGTTAGAATAAATTTTCAATAAATTGGTTTTAAATTTTTCAACGTTGAGAAACTTTTGACTCAACCCGAGTTTACTTATCTAAGTTTACTCTAGCTAGTATCCTTAACGTGTTTAAGTCAAGTTTTGCTAGGCTTTTATATTGGGAGCTTTAAAATGCGAAAGTCTTAACTCTCACGGGTTAAGAACAAGAACTTTTCGCAAGTTCCTATAATTGATCCGAGAAAATCGTTTATCAAGGGAACTTTAAAATGCGAATTCTAAACTTGAAAGAGTCTAAGAGTTTGCAAGATCCTATAGATGACTTGAAAACCCAAAACTTTGATTTAATTGGCTAAGCATCCACGAGTCTCATTCCTTGAGATTTTAAATTGTGGAGAACGAGAGATGATAGAGTCAATTATAAGTTTGGTATTCTTTCATGAATTTATGTGAGTTAATTATAAGCGTTTTCTCCCATCGTTTGCTAATAAATATATTTGCAATAAGTAAGGTTGTACGATTTGAAAAGTTACTTAGCTTCTAGCACAAGATCGTTTAAAAGTTGCTCGGTATTAATTAGAGTTCATTGCCAAGGCATAACTTATTGAAGCGGGATGCGAAGATTGGCGAGTCTGAAAAGGTCCTAACAAGGCATGAGGGCTACATTTTGTTGCTAAAGATCCAAAAGTGATGAGAAGAATCATTTATTGAAAATAAATATGAAGGATCGAGACACACGACGAAAAGCAAATACTCCCCTAAAGATCATGCAGAAGTCTATCCAAAAAGACCCCAGCAAGGTATAAGGATAAATAGATCCAAGTCCTAAAAGGAGGCGGATCGTTGTATATCAGAGTCCAAATAAAGATTGGAGAAAAATGAAGAAGTCGTGGTCCAAATATGAAGAATCTCTGAAAAAGTTCAAGTGAAGAAATTCCTATTATGAAGAGAAGACCATAATTTCAAGAACGTCTCTCAAGATTCGAAGTATGAAGTCGCTGCCAAATATCGGTCCGAGAAAGGTCTCAAATCGTGAAGTGAGTTATGCCAAGATATGAACATTAAGAGGTTCCGAGAAGCAGTTTTAAAAGATTTTGTCCTTTAGCTAACTATTGCTTAAATCGTCCCACTTTATTTTCAGCCTAAATAACTATCGAAATAAGTCAAACAATGCATCCTCGTGATCATTCAAGACAATATTAAAATATAAGAGATACACCTAGGAATAAGGGAGTCAAAATAAATAATTGGCCCACATGAATTCGTGTTAGTTTGCTAACTTATAAGAACAATGATCTCTTTTTTAAGCTTGGTATGGGGAACATGAAACTTGAGGATGATAAATATTCATGGCTGCCAATACCCCAATGTAAGTCTTTGATTTATTTACTTGTTTTGTATTTCTATCTTTTTAATTTCCTTAAAGTTTAATATTTAATAAAAGCCAAGGTGGGTTATTTATGTTGAAAAATGTAAACCGTGCTTTGAAGTTAATGCATTGCATGAAGGCATTGCAATGTTCAAGTGTAGGGGTTTAATGAGTGTGAAAACACTTATCCTTTTTACCACTTATTTCCAATAATAACAAGACCAAAACGTGTATTTTATGTCGTAAAAGTCGGAATTATGCGTGGTTTGTGTTTTTATTGTGTTTTAGGACCAAAAGATGAAAAACAAAGAAAACACGGGCTTTTACGGGCTTTTATCGAAGAAAACGAGAAAAGACGAAGTCAAAAGATCAAGAGTGCAAAAAGAACGGAAGTCCAAGGCCTATTCTGAAGATTTATCGAAGAAAAAGTCTAAAGACGGAAGTTTAATGAAGTCTAAGAACTCAAGTCAAATTATAGAAGAAAATTAGAAGACGAGTTCAATTTACATCGACAAATCCCGAGACGACGTCGAGAAAGACAAAGAATTTAAATCGAGTCGAGAAGAAAGAAAGAAAGAAGGAAGCACATGCACCTCCCCATCTCCTATAAATACCCTCCTAATGACACATTAGGAGGGTGTTAGCTAGTTTATTTTTCTTTCCTTAGTTTTTTCATTTTTAGAGAGAGAAAGTGTTAAACTTTCTCTCACTAGAACTTCATCTTTTCTTTCTTGCTTAAGCTTTAGTTTAATCTTGTATTTTGGAATCATTAATCTACAAGTTCAAGTTTAAGCTTTTCATCTTTAATCTTCTTCTACCTTTCTTGATTTTGATTTATCTTTGATTCGAAATTTTAATGCACCTTGTTTAAATTTGATGTTTACGTGATTAAAAAGTTTATCTTTTTAATGCTATATAAGTCTTTATACGATTAAGCTTAAAGCTTGTTATGCTTTTTGGCTTATTTGGTATCTAGCTTATTGTCTTTTAAGTTTTCTTAAAAGTTTGGTCTTTTTAATGTTTGATTTATAAAGTTTGCTTATTTCGTGTCTCAAAAGTTTTTAAATTTATGCTTGTTTTCATTTGATTAAGCTTTGGATAAGTGCTTATTCGTCTTGCTTATTTGTGCTTATTCATTTTCGGCTTATTTGCTCTTTGATTTCCATCGTATTATGCTTAAGGGTTTTACCAGTTACGATCAAGTAAGTGTGATCACATAAACCCCTAGGGTTTCTACTTGCGATCCATTACTTCGATCACCTAGTACGATCGTTCACTACGATCACACTCCATAATCCACACCAAGATCACTTGTTGCGATCGTGGGTACGATCATTGAGTGCGATCTGTGGCTGCGATTGCCTGGGTGAGATCACTTGTTACGATCGCATTGAATGCGATCACCTATACTACGATCACTAGGCTACAATCAACTGCTACGATCGTAGGCTACGATCCTTTGGTTACGATCGCATTGAGTGCGATCTAGAGTACGATCTAAAGTCACGATCGTGGTGGAGTACGATCACCAGTTACGATCGCATCTATTGCGATCCAGGATACGATCAAAGACCACGATCGCATTGACTGCGATCCATTCTTGATTTTCGTTTTAATTTCCAAAAGTTGCACGCTTCCCGAAATCTCTGTTTTTACTAAGTGTTTTTATAATTTTTAGAAAGAGTGACAGTTTTTCTAGATTTGCTTTTAGCTTATTTTAATTACGTTTCGCATTTACCCTTCTAGTAGAATAGAAAATCAACTCCCCCTTTTAGTGACCATTACCGACTATTCCACCATTAACCTTGATCAATTCGATTAGATACCGAGAACGATATCGAGTACACAAATGCAAAGCAAAAAAAGTCATGTATTAAAATGTCACACATATTGTATACTCATGTGACAAACTTATAAACAATAGTCACTCTTAAACAAAACTCGTGTAACTGTAGAGTGTTTATCGTCACACATATTCACTAAAACACCAAATATTGTACCTAGTTCATCACACATTGTCGATTATTGGTCACAGTTTTTTTGCTGGTTATCGTCACTTAGATCATTTTGCGACCGTATGGTACCTACGGTCACGGCACCTTTGGTCACAAAGGCTAAAAAAAACGTGTGTGAATGTAGGCCTATGCTCACTCTTTTTTAGTGTGACGGATACCATTTTTTACTAGTGATACCACTCCACCAGAAATGTTGTTTGATGTCGTGGTATATCTTGGTGGAACCAGGATGAATAGAGAATGGGGAGCTATGAGCTTCATCCAGTAACGCCTCCCTGATTGTAAGATCATCAGGAACACAAAGTTTAGTGCCCTGCCATAAGATACCTTCGTCATCTACCTAAAACTCCTTCTGCTGATCTAGGTTCTGAATAATCGCCTAGATTTCACCATCATCCTTCTGAGCTTCCTTGATCCTAGAGAGTAAGTCAGGCTCAACTCTAAGATTAGCCCAGTAGCCATGTTGTCCACGTACCATAAACTCAATATCCATTCACTCCAAGTCTCGTATAATTTCTTCCTCTATCTTAATGTCGTTGATCATACCCGACTTTCTACTAAGAGCATCTACCACTACATTCGTTGATGACGTATAGTCCCCAACCGGGTCATGAACCCGGCCCACTGGTACCACCTGTATCCGGCCCATCACGAATGGGTTGGATTAATGTTATTTGAGCTTATGGGCTTCGAATGAACAGTGGCCGCATGGGTTATGTGCGGCCTACGGCCCGGCACAGCCGGTACAGGGTTAGACAGAATCACAACCCAATTCAGATTGTGATTTACCCTAAAGTATATGATATACACTAACCATAATTAGAAGATAACAATCAAGCTAATTATGGTACTTATCCTTTACTTGTCTAAAGTTCTAGTAAAGGCCCACTAGGGTTTTACCGCCTATATACGATTACTTACTCTCACGCTGGAGTCTAATCGGGGGATACGTTCCCACGGTAAGCCTAACAGCGTGCTACTCTTAGTGTGCAGGATCCTAAACCGAAGTTCACTTCGTGCAGGAGCCGGAGCCCAAGCACCCGAATTAAGCCTAATTCGGGTCAAGCTAGGATCATCCAACTTTTGTATCAACAAGTTGGTGTCATCCGTGGGACCCTACACTAAACTCGAACTCTACTAATGACGAAGGGAAACCCCTATTAGGGAATACAAAAGAACACCCATCCGGGGAACCGAAAGTCAGGGGGAGACATCCCCATTACCCCTACTCCACCTCTCACGGGGCAGGCCGGAGGACTTTACCTCCAGAGCATGGGGCTACAATCCCCTAGGGGTACGGGCACGTCCCTACACACCCCCACCACCTACCCTCACTCTGAACAGTCCCAAGACAGAGTCGGCACCACCTGCTCCTAATAAGAAAGAGCAAAGGCCATCGGCCGGAGAGGTGGACCACGAGCTCGCTTCGCTCGATGATGAAGATATTCAGGGATTAATCATACAAAACCTCGACAGAATCATACCGGCCATCATGGCAAGATTTATTTTGGGGAGGAACCTCCAATCCAGACTCCATTTTGGGAGTGCGGCGTGGGATACTCCTCTAAAAACCCGAAAAAGACGAAGAAGGCACCAGGACGAGGAACAACCTCCACTGGAGGAACAACCACAACCATGAAATGTCTTCGAACGCATAGGGGATCGGATCATGCAGGAATTGCAAGGGACGCATGGGGATTCGGATCATTCTAATGGATCTATGGGGCGCACGACCTTCGAGACTCTACAAAAGAATAACCACCGCACTAGCGTATGGAGGAGAATTGATTCGGGAGCAAAGAAAGCCACTACCTCTTCTCATAAGAGTGGCTACTATAGCCAATCGAGGGGGAGGTGGACCGCCCTACAATGATCCCTCAGGGTCTGACTCGAATGACCATCACCCAAGACTTTGTCGTACACGGCATTCCTCCTCTGAACCATCAGACGAGGAGGGAGGACGCTATGGACGTTCTCGTTATCATACGGACGATGAAGAGGATCTCTCCTACCATGGTGTAGTGAAAAAGAAGATGCCTTTACAACTCGCATACGGAACTACTCCAAGGATAAAAAACGTCGCATGCCGGCGTGTGTCAATACCTACGATGGATCTGGTGATCCAGATGATCATCTCAAATTTTTCATCGTACAAGCAAAATTGAGCGATGGTTGATGCCCATATGGTGTCAAATGTTCAATTCAACCTTGATTGGCAATGCCCGCGACTGGTTTGAGAAACTCCCCTACCGGAGCATTAACAGCTTCGATGAGCTATGCTCAGCGTTTAGAAGAAATTCTACTCAACGAAAAAGTATAATAGAGACCCGGTCTAATTGGCAACGGTCAAACAAATGCCCAGAGAATCCACGAAGGACTTCAAAGAACGCTTCAAATACGAATATACACGGATAAGGGCGTGTCCAGAAGTCCTCAAAATCTCCAACTATATGCATGGCATAATAGATAAGCAACTAATCTGACGCCTCAACGATAGACGGCCCGAAAAGTTTGACGACCTGATGAAAAGGGTTCAAAATATTTTGGAAGGGGAGACTCCCGTGTCTGCGGCTTACCCATCAAGGGGAAACTAAAGTTATCGGCCGAATGACCAGTCCAAGAGGCAGTCCAACAATCAATGAAATAACAGGAGCTCGGATGATAAAAATCAAACAAAAGGGGGACGATCGAACGACAAGTTCACGCCTCTGAAAATGACATACCGAGACATCCTGCTGACAGAAGGGGCAAACTTTCCAAGGTCGCGCCCAATGACAACTCTGTTTGACCATCGTCAGGGAAATCGCTTTTGAGAATTTCACAATGACAAGGGTCACGGCATGGATGAGTGCATCCAGCTCAAAAAGCATGTTGAGTCGCTGATTAAGTCAGACAAACTCAAGCATTTGGTCAAGGACTAGAAGGATGGGAAAGATAACAAAAAGAATGACAAAGAATATTTCCAAAAATACAAGCGTTCAACCATATGCATGGTTCATTCATGGCAGCAGAGGACGAAGCAGAAAATTAGTCAGAAATTTTCTAACACCAAGGAAATCTCATTCCCTCCTATCACGGCGACCAACGTGGCGGACGCGCCTCTCACGATTGAGGTGAACATTAGAAGCCACAACGTTCGCCGCGTGTATGTTGATGGAGGATCATCCGCAGAGATACTCTACGAACAATATTTCATACAGTTGAAACCAGAAATCAAAAGCCAACTAATGTCGGCCACGTCGCCGCTTATTGGTTTCAGCGGGGATACTATTTGGCAAATAGGTCAGTTACGGTTGCTAGTAACTATCGGGGATAAGGAACATTCAACTACAACATGGATGAACTTTATGGTTATACGCTCTCACTCCCCGTACAATGGTATCATCGGAAGGCCAGGAATACTCGCCATACGGGCAGTTCCGTCTATGGCACACGACATGCTGAAATTCCCAGTCGAAGGTGGAATTGTTAATATCTTTAATTTAATAGTACCACCATCGGAATGTAATACCATCACAACATCAATACAACCAATCCCAAAGAAGGAGGGGTCACCCCCAGCGAATTGGAAGGTGGCTATCCACCCTGATTATCCAGAACAGGAAGTGGCTATCGGAGGAATTCTCTACGATAAGGGAAGGAACGCCATGTGCTCCCTCTTTAAGGCAAACCTTGACGTGTTCGCACGGGAACCGAAGCACATGACAGGTGTACCACGCTCGGTCGTAGAGCACAAACTTCAGATCCGCCTGAGGTATCCTCTAGTGAGACAAAAGAAGCGCGGCCAAGCTCCAGAGCGCAGCCAGGTTATACTAGATGAAGTAAGAAAGCTGGTTAAGGCAGAAATCATGCGGAAGGTTTATTACCACAAGTTGCTTTCCAATCCGGTTATGGTCAAGAAGCATGATGGCAGCTGGCGCATGTGTTCGGACTTCACCGACTTAAACAAAGCTTGTCCGCAAGACTGTTACCCGTTGCCAGAAATCGACTGGAAGGTCGAATCCCTATGTGGGTACCCATTTAATAGTTTCTTAGATGTGTATAAAGGTTATCACCAGATCCAGATGTCGGAAGAGGACGAGGAAAAGACGGCATTCCATACCAGTCAGGGTGTGTATTGTTATACAAAAATGTCGTTCGGACTCAAGAATGCAGGGGCAACGTATCAACGACTCATGGACAAAGCGTTCGACTCACAAATTGGACGCAACCTTGAAGTCTATGTTGATGACTTGGTGATAAAGAGCCATACGGAGGATGAGCTCCTCCGTGATGTCCAGGAGACATTTGATACATTAAGAAAGATCCACATGAAGTTGAACCCCAAAAAAATGCACGTTTGGGGAAACTGAAGGGATGTTCTTAGGATAGATGATAGACCCACACGGCATCAATCCATGCCCTGAAAAAACTGAGGCCGTTATACAATTACCATCTCCTCAGACACTGAAGGAGGTACAATCACTTAATGGAAAGTTGGTCGGGCTTAACAGGTTCCTCTCGAAGTCCGTAGAGAAGTCACTTCCTTTATTCAAAACACTCAAGAAGTGCTTAAAGAAAGGGGATTTCCGCTGGACAAGATAGGCGGAGGAAGCTTTTGCGCAGCTTAAGCAGCACCTAGTGGCCCTACGAATGCTTGTCTCCCTACGACCTAAGGAGGAGCTAATCATGTACCTGTCCGCTATGTAGGGAGCAATAAGCGTCGTCCTAATGACTGATCGGGACGCAGTTCAGACTCCAGTCTACTACATAAGCAGAACATTATAGGGATCAGAATTGAATTATTCCTCGATGGAGAAGCGGGTCCTATCATTGGTCTTTGCCGCAAAAAGGTTGTGCTGATACTTTCAGGCGCACCCAATTATGGTCATCACGAACCAACCAATAAAACAAATCATCTCTACACTGGACGTAGCCAGAAGACTACAGAAGTGGAGCGTCCTTCTTGGGGAATATAATATCTCTTAAAGAACAAGAACAGCCGTCGAAGGTCAAATCTTGGAAGATTTCATTGTGGAGAAACCCGATGAGGACGCGCCAATGGCCCAAAAGGAAGAAATTCCAAAGGAACCATGGGTTTTATTCACCGACGGATCTTCCTTCACGGATGGGTCAGGAGCAGGCCGCATACTCACAAGTCCGGAGGGCATGGAATTTACTTACGCCTTGCGTTTTGAATTCACGGCCACAAATAATGGGGCGGAATATGAAGCATTGATAGCAGGCTTGAAAATCGCGACCAGAATGGGGGTGCGCGACCTTGAGGCCTACGTGGACTCGCGGCTTGTCGCGAATCATATACTTGGAGAATATGTCGCCAAGGAGGACAACATGATCCAGTATTTGGAAAAGGTTAAGTCACTCATCGTGGGCTTTGGGAAGTTTTCTATAAAGCAAGTACCAAGGGGTGAGAATAAAAAGGCGGACGCCCTTAGCAAAATCGCTTCCACAAGCTTCTCCCACCTATCCAAGCAGGTGTTGGTGGAGATACTCAAGGATAAATCCAACACTGGGGATGAGGTCGCATCAATAGTCGACGAGGAGGGACCTATGTGGATGACCCCAATCATTAGTCATTTAAAGGACGAGACCCTTCTCTGATGATGAGACAAAAGCACGCCGCATCCGCAGGAAGTCGCACTAGTTTGAATTACGCGATGGCATCCTATATAAACGCTCATTCTTGCAGCCATGGCTATGATGCGTTGGACCACGACAAGCTAGCTATGTGATTAGCGAGATTCACGAGGGATAATGTGGCATGCACGTCGGACCTAGGTCGGTTGTGGCGAGAGCTTTGCACATAGGGTATTACTGGCCAACCATGCATCAAGATGCGCGCAACTTAATCCTCAAATGTAGCGATTGTCAGGTACATAGACCAGTGCCTCGCCATCCACAACAAGAGCTCACACCTATCACAAGCCCATGGCCATTTTAAAAATGGGGTATTGACATAGCCGAACCTTTTCCCATGGCAGCAGGAGGAGTTAAGTTCTTGATAGTAGCTATGGACTACTTCACTCGCTGGATTGAGGTTAAGGCAGTCGCAACAATCACGGGAAAACAGGTAAAAAAGTTTGTTTGGGAAAATATTGTATGTCGTTTTGGCTTGCCAGGAGAGATTATCTCGGATAACGGGAAGCAGTTTGCGGAAAATCCGTTCAAAGATTGGGGTGTGGCGCTGAATATCACATGGCGCTTCGCATCCGTCAAACATCGGCAAACCAATGGTCTGGTAGAATGAGCCAATAGAATCTTAGGCGAAGGAATCAAAGCCCGCTTGGACGACAGCAACGTTAAATGGGTAAATGAGTTACCACTTGTCTTATGGGCGCATAGAACAATGATAAAGACTGATAATGGAGATACTCTGTTTGCATTAACCTATGGTACTGAGGCAGTCATACCAACGGAGATTGGAATGCCCACTATCCGTACGGCGTAGGTTAACGTCGTCACGAACGATGAGGAACTCAGGGTCAACTTAGACTTGTTAGAGGAAAAGAGGGAGATAGCAACCATTAATGAAGCTAAGGCTAAGGCGCGGATGAAAGCATATTATGACTCCAAAGTTAAGGGTGTTTCCTTCCGACCGGGTGATTTTGTCTATTGTCCAAACGAGGCAAGTCTTGTGGAGAACATTGGCAAATTAGGCCCAAATGGGGAGGACCGTATGAAGTTACAGAAGCTTTGGGGTTAGGAGCGTAAAAGTTACGTGACATGGAAGGTCGTGATTTGGACAGTACCTGGAATATCTGCAATCTCAAAAAATGTTATCTCTCAAAGGGCTACGGCCTCTGCATGGATATCTAGCTGTAGTCAGCTCCAATAAAGATCCATGTATTTTTTGTCTTTTATGTTTTTTCTAGGTCTCATTTATCTTAGGATTTATTCATTATGTCAAAGAACATAATCGTGATAATAAAACACCGTGGTGCCTAGCTAGCTCCACGTCTTGTTCTTGTGCAAAATATGTTTCTTTTATACTTAGGATTCTTTTTTTGCTTGTATACTTAGTATTGTCTCTCATTTATATGCATTCATCAGTCGTACATGTACTATACGTTCCCATGTGGAGCAAGAGGATTAAGTGAACCTAATAATTCAACTTAGTCGCATAAGAGGGATGCAACCCCAGCGACACGGACCAAGAGTCCTTATTAGACACCTTATTCACAAGACGTTGTAATAATTTTACATATACCGTCCTCATCTAAGGCCGAACATGATAAAGTCACACCGTACACGTCTAGTAAATTATGGGCTTTGACTTTGTAAGACGTGATTCGTCATGCAGAGATATACATATATCTAATAAAAAGTCAGGTTTCAAATACATACAAAGCACCGTGGATGTTCACAGCCAAACGGTTTACAAAATGTTATACAAAATATGACAAGTGTTTAAATGCCGTAGACATCCACGGACGAATATTACAAAATATAAGTTCATGTTTGATAAACACAAGATACATCAATGAGGAAGCATGGATTCTCCTAGTTCCTTCCGTTGTTCCGTCAACGATGCTAATGTTGATCCTTCAGGGACGGCATCATTTGCTTGCAGCAGGATGGGACCAGGTCTGGTTGGGGCGGTCACGTGGACTCCATCCGACCTTGATAGATGGGCGGATCCTGCCAAGCTTTTCTCCCCCTTAAGGGCCCATGGGTCCTCGGGATGAGGATTATCTACATAAAGGGGGACCATGAGTTGTGAATCGAAGTCTGCCTCCACGCATAGCTGCTCCATGACCATGTCAATGGGCGCGTCCATCAGTCCCTCGATCTAGTAAGGGATAGTCGTTTTGATCTAAAGTTGTCATGGACGCGGTCATCTTGTTCTCAGCCTCTGGATTATGGTAGGTGTGACCCTTGAAATCTTTGCCTTTGCTTGCCCATTCCGCCCTAGCTAAGAGACCCTCATGCCTGCCGCGATCAATCCCATCGGACACTACATTGTCGAACGGCTGGACCATTTCAGGGGAATCCGCGATCTTGTTCACGGCCAATCTAAGACCAGATCCTATCATCCATCTACGACCTGTGATAGCTGTGAGCATATGGGGATATAACTCTTCATCAAAATCTACAGCTATGGCGTCCAGTCACGTGTCCATCTACTCTAGACGTTCATTCACAACCTTCTCGTTTTCGACCCTATAATCAACAAAGGCTGAGGCGTTCCTCACCTTTCACCATTAAGCGTAGGTCGTCGCGCTCCTTGGAGATGGTAGCCATCTCCTTGGCCATCGACTTGGTCGTCTCCTCTGTGGCTACTAACTGCTGATAAAGATTAATTCTTATTCTGCAATATTTAGATATAAGACTAAGGTTGCATAGGATTGGGCATACCATCTCACGCAAGGATTGGGCCTCGACCTCTAGCTCAACAATTTTGTCTTTACGAGTGGTGGCATGGTTCGCCTGCTCCTTTATGGTAGCTTCGGCCACGGACAAATCTGCTTGCAGGGTGGATATAGTCTGCTCATGATCTTCAACCATTTTCTCCATACGATCAATTTTCCTATCTGAGCTCCTTATGTGACTCAATGCACCCTCAAAGCGGTGTCGCATGGCTGTGCCAATGGTAAATTGGTGCGCAGTCGCCACATTGAACTGCTCTAGGAGGGTGGCATGAGTGAGCTCATTCAAATCTTGAGCCAGGCTAGGCGGAGTCAAGTGGCCTATGAATTCCTTGCATTCTTCCTTTGAACTCCATGAACTCCTTGCTAGGGGTGGACCTGGTCCCTCCGACTGCGGCCCTGTAAAGGAGAAGGAGGGGTCAAGGGAGTATCTTGCATCATGGGGAGTTTGTTGCTGGTGCCTTCCTTGTGCGGTACGACCATAGGTTCCACCCTGTTATTTAATGAACTTATAAGTTTATTCAGGATTTTACTTAGAAATTACACAATAAAGAAGGTGGTTGTCTATCACTTACGTTGATGTTATTACGGGAGCAGTGTTGGTGGGGGTTACGGCGCTCACTGGCATAGCATTCCACACCATCGTATCAACTCGCTCTTCTGTTACGGCAGGAGGTGGTAGGGGGTTAATTTGAGGCGCGGTGGTGCTGCTACCTTCTTGGTATAGGGGTGGTCTTTGCGCAGCCTCTTGGCAGGTGCGTTAAAGGATCGCCGCCTCTACTTCCATTTCTTTCACAAATTTCCTTGTGGATTTTCGCTTCCTTGGGGTGGGTTTAGGCTGCACGGAGGTACCTGTCTCATTGGCCACCTCCTCATCATCGTCTTCGAACATCCAGTTGACATCCTCGGACAAGTTTTCCAAGTTGTCACCTTGGTTTTCTTGTTGATGGGTAGTGGTGTTTTGGGCCGTGCTGGTGGCATCCTCCAGTAATGGCTCACCACCGTCTTCATTGGAAAAGTCTAGCAGTGACTTCTCAAGCTCCGTGTTCCACGCGTTGGAATGCGGTTCTTGTACATCTTCTAGTGGGACGGTCAACTTTTGGGTAGCAACAAGTAGAGGTGGCTCGTCCTGACGTAATGGTCGAGAGCCTTCGTCAACCTTTTTAGGGTCTCCTTAGCGTAAAAGACCGAATAGCCTCATCTCTGCGGACACGTGCATACAGTGTGTTAGTTTGGTAGAAAGCATGTTATACGTGTATTTTGAAAATAAAAACACTCACCCTGTCTACGGTCATTCAAGAAGATGGGATATCTGTCCTCCCTGCCGAAGTAGTTGCGGATGATGCCTACCAAGAAAAAAAAGTTCTTTGGCAGACCTCTGTGGAAGTATGTGCGGTGGTATCTAATGTCATGACATCGCTACTGTTGTATGTGTTTTTTGGGGGCGGATAATCTACTTGGACTGCGGTTTTTTAATACAAACCGGGCGGGGAATACCTTAGTATCTACAAAGAAGTAATGGTCGTACCAGTTTTTTAGAGAGTCTAAGGCCTTGTTATAGCACAGGGGCGTATTGCTCGGGCGTCTTTTTAACGATAACCAGCTGTTGACCATTTGGGGTATATAGAAAACCCTAAATAGACTTACGGTGGGGGCTACATCACATGTATGGCATGTGATCTCAAATTGATTGATCTTACACGCCCCTATACAATGCAGTTGGGTTATGTGGAAGTCATAATATCTCAGGATATCTACAAGGAACCTAGACAAAGGAATACAGTAGTTGGTCGAGTCAAACAAGCGTGTGTATACACCTATTTTCCCAGCCGGAGCATCCGTGATAGCTTCACCATCACCCGGATAGGTGGGATGTACGCTTTTAGGGATATAATAATCAGAACATAAATCCATAAATTTCTCCGGAGACAATACATAGAGTACGGTCGTGATAGTGGGGTTATCTTTCACCATGATTTATCAAAGTATGGAGAAGGGCGTGATGATCTAACCTGGTAATACGGATATCTGTAAAATGAATGTAGAAGGAAGAAGAAGATTTCAGCAATGGTGGAAGAAGAGTGTGAACTGTGTGTGTGTGTGTACAGTCACACACGCGGTTATTTATAGGGTTGCCTGAGTTTACGAGGCTGGCTGGATGATTGCCACGTCTAATCCACTACGCCCATCTAACGGATGGGATTACTGATCTAACACCCCCAATTTACATTGCATAGTGGAAATACACAATTGGGTGCTAGACACAAGCATCATCACACAAGATATATTGAACGACTCAAAATCGAGACGTTTACACATAAATATAAACATGATTTTTATATATGGTCTAAAACATAGATTTCAACCCAAATTGTACTGACATGATACCAGAGTAAAGCGTTTTGTCCCCATGGATCTCGACCAACAACCAACAAGTTTAGTACAGTACATCAACATAAAATAAATTGTTCAAACATTAAAAGGTAGAAACAGTTTAGACCAACATTCTTCCAAAAGCCAAGCCACAACCTCCACAGCAAAGCTCCATGCTCCACCACTTCCTATTACCTGAAATACATGCATAAAACGAGTCAACAATGATGTTGAGCGAGACTATAGGTTTATCAAATCACATTTGAACACAAGAAGAAAATCAATCATAATCATTTATAGAATTGTCGTACACACAATCTATATTCAAGGCAGTAATAATAATGATATTATTAAACAAACATTGTATTTAAGCTCATGACACCGACCCCTTAACCAAATAGTCACCCACGCCAAATGCCGGCATGACTAGAATAAAACCATTGCCCCTCTAGGGTATCAGTTCCTAGAATACCACAATCTTATTCACGTAAAATTATCCTTCCCAGCGGGTTACTGAACGTAATGCCCTGGTCTCAGATAGGGTGGTCAACCCAATAGTAATATCATTAGAATAAACGGCTATTCCCGACTCACAACATCAAGGCAGAAGATAGTTAACAGCTCATGAATTTAGGGTCTTTAGCAACAAGTTATCAATACAATGAAATCAACTTTAGGCAACATTCGGGTCCAACAATTACTCATGACTTGTGTTCATTTATTTTCAAATAGCATGTATCCCCCTCGCGGGTATTAAAATCATTAAAACAATTAGAAAGCGAGGCTATAGACTCACCTTAGTATAATAGATCTAGCGAGATGATCGTCGATGATAATGGATGCCTTTCAATCACGAGAACCGCTACCTATCAAATAAGGCGCGTTCGTTAATAATGACTCGAGAAATAAATAATACATAACAACATCAAACTCAAACTCATAAAGTCACGATAAACTCAAGAGAAAACGATATAAATAACTTCATTATACCTTACTACACCTTTACTTAACCATTTTATAATTTTTACAAAGTCCGCCGGTACATACTACATGTACTAGCTTATTTACCCCTTTTAAACTCGTCAACCGTTTATGAAACGACTCGATAAAATAACTTACTATATATAGAAAGTCCTCTTACAATTTTATCAAATGAAATTACTTTTAAAGTACTTTATCCAACTCATTTTCAAACTACAAAATCCGGACAGATTTACGTTAATTTTTCATACAACCGTTTTAACTTATTTAAACGACTCCGTTTACAAAACCGACACTCGGGTTTTAAAGTAAACTCAACCTAATAAGTAAACACCTCATTATCAGTAGGTTACATTTTTCAAAACATCCATTTAGAGTCCCCGAGATTCGATCCAAATATCGACAACAACTATATGTAGTGCCGATACTCGTCTCCCGGTATACGATCATTCAAAACATCATAACTTCGCGCTCGTTTTGAGCTAGAAGCTCTACCTTATATAAAATCGAAGCTAAGAAAATTATCTAAAACCCTAGGCTATAATTTAAGCCATTTTCAAAACATAAAAATTCGGATTTTACCTTTTACTTACTGTTATAAAATGACTACTCAAAACTTGTACAAAATCAACTTTTTGATAAAAACCAACCATGGAAACGATCATTACTATGCCCTAATATCATCATACATCAACCATAACATCAAAATCATAATCAAAATAAAAATTTTAAGATCAAAATGAAGTTTCTAGCAAGATTTTTAGCAAAAACCACCATGGATCATCATGATAATGCCATGCATGATCATAGTTCCTACCTACCAACATCAAGAAAAAAAAGTTGCTTGCATGTAAGGATTTCTTACACCAAAATGATCATTGATCAAATATAAGATTGGGTCTAGTGTTAGTTTAGCTTGAATCAACCTCAAACTCAAGTAAAAATTAAATTTGTATGTGTTTGTGTGGTGGTGGTGGGTTTCGGCAAACACAAGAGAGATGAGAGAGAGATGATGAATTTTTAAAATGAAAAATGTGATGTGTGTGTGTTGGTTGAAGTTTATATATAGTGTGGTAGGGACCAAGTTGCAATTTAGTAAAAGTTGTGGCTAGAAATGTAAATAGTTAGCTAAAAAGCGGGAAATAACTATTAGTCAGTTTTCAAAATATTTACGGGGCTCGGGTTTCATAAAGATACTTTTAAAAATTTAAAACGTACCTAAAAAATAATAATATCGACTCTCGACTCGACTTAACACGTCATTTAAAATAAAACCTCAAAAAAAATAAAAATTGAACAACCGACAATAAAACGTAAAATATTTGGCATCCATCGACATCACGCTTGCTAATACTCCTTATACTTAATAAATATTAAATATAGACCTTCCAACATCGGTTTAAACTTAAACCTCCAAAAATAAATATCGTTCAAAGTTTGTGGTAAGATATAGTCTTGATATCCTCCCTTTGTTTGACCAAAGTCACCAACCTTTGCCATTCCGGTTTGAGTTGAAGTAGAAACTGAACATTGGCATGATGATTGGAGATGGTACACTGATTTCCGACAAGCTCATTCATAATTTTGTAGAATCTCGAGTAATATGAGTCAATGGATTCACCATCTTCGGATGTGAATTTTCCAAACTCCCAAAGTAGATTAGTCTCAAGATCTTGAACATTTATCGACTCACCTTGCTTCAATCGATGAACTGCATTCCACATTTGCATAGCATTTGGACATGCATCAACCGTGGAATAGATATCGTTATCAATCCTAGTGAGTATGTAGTTAACAGCATCGGCTTCAGCTTGGAGGAGTTTCTTTTTCTCAGCAGGACATGTGTCGAAATCCTCCATAGCTCATGTAGTTGATGAAGTACCATCTTCTGCTTGTGTGGTAATGGGTCTGAATTCAGAAACTGGAGGTGGATTCTCAAGGCAATGACGAAGAGCGGTTCGGTTTTCTTTTCCATCTAGAAATCTTAGGAAACGAGATCTCCACTGAACGTAGCAACCGGCTGTCAGCACAGGTGGATTACCGTTGCCACATTGTTCCAAACGAATTTGATTAGCAGTCGCAATGTTGATGTTGTTGTTAGACATTGTGAATACTTGTGAATGGATGAGGATCTTAGTGAATGTTTTGTGATTTGATTGTGGTTGAAATTTCGAAAGTTCCCAAAAAAATTATTTTTTTTTTCAGTCTGAAATAAATTCCTTAGTCCGACAAAACGGTAAGCCGAAAAAATTTGTATCACCACATTTTGAAATTGAGTTAGAAATAGCAAAAAACTAGTAGGGAAAAAATTTGATTTTACTTGACCTAAATTTAGATGTCCATCGCAATACCCATCGCACTCTCAGATCGTACTCTTAGATCGTAGTCCTTGATCGTACTCTTAGATCGTACTGTTAGATCGCAGTCCTTGATCGTACTCTTGGATGGTAGTCACTAGATCGTACTTAGATCGTAACGTTGGATCGTAGTCAGTGATAGCAACGAGTGATCGTAGCCTATGATCGCACTCCTTGATCGCAGTGAGTGATCGCACTCCAGATCGTAGTGAGTGATCGCACTCTAGATCGTAACCAGTGATCGTGATATTGGATCGCAAGTAGAAACCCCAGGTTTATGCGATCGCAATACACAGATCGTACCAAGGAATAAAAAATACCCCTTTTCTCGGATAGTACTAGAACACAAGAAATGCGTGATTTTTAGCCTAAAAATGAATCAAGCACCCAAAATTTTTGTGTTTTTAACCAAAATAACAATACCAAATCACTACCAATAGTAAGTAGATGATTTGTATCAAGAATAAACCATAGAAACACCAAAAAAAGTTTGGTACGAGACTCTGCCACATGCTTTAACATTGATATTTACCAATGTTATTGCACTCCATATCGTCTTGTGTACGGGAAGGCATGCCACCTCCCTATTGAGCTGGAACATAAGGCATACTGGGCCTTGAAGTGGGCCAATTTTGACATCAGCAAAGCCGACGATATTCGGAAGATTCAACTCAATGAGCTAAATAAACTAAGGAATGAAGCTTATGAGAACTCATTGATCTACAAGGAGAAAACCAAGATCATTCATGATGTAACGATTAAGAACCGAGAGTTCCACATTGGTGATCAAGTTTTACTCTTTAACTCTCGGTTGAAGATCTTCTCGGGCAAGCTGAAGAGCCGTTGGTATGGTCCATTAACCGTCGCCAAAGTCTTCCCCTATGGCACCATTGAGCTTTCCCAACCAAATGGGCCTAATTTCAAAGTGAATGGCCAGCGTGTGAAGCTGTACTTTGGTGAGGACATCTCTCATGAGATGATTCCATCCCTCACCACGTTTCCCTTGAATTAGTTATGGGTCGAGTCAGGCTCGTGACTCGGTTATCAAAAACAAGCGCTTCTCGGGAGGCAACCCGTTGATCTATCCTTTACCGTTTTCATAATAAGAGTAGGGGGAGCCTCGTATGTGTTTGTTGTCTTGTTTCTTATGATGTGCAGGTATTAAAGCTTCAAAGATCTATTCTCGATGACTTTTGACGAACCGTGATCACGTGTACCCGTCTTCCTAGTTCTATCCTAAACTGTCGTGATTCAATATTTCATATCTTATATGTTCCCATTGAAATCACTATAGTTGTCCTTTCCTTAGCAAGATTTAAACAATGTGCACAATGTCCTAAGTGTAGGGGAGTTTACTCCCACATGCTTAAACATTGAGGACAATGTTTATATCAAGTGTAGGGGGGACTTCTATCGAAGTAAGTGGGCTTTTCCATGAATTTGTCCTCAGTTTAACCGGAAAATTTGATTTTTCGACATTTTCCAAAATTTTTAATCTATTTTGGCCTAGTAGTATTTCCCTTTGTTATCGTTATTTACTTTCTGTGTTAGAATAAATTTTCAATAAATTGGTTTTAAATTTTTCAACGTTGAGAAACTTTTGACTCAACCCGAGTTTACTTATCTAAGTTTACTCTAGCTAGTATCCTTAACGTGTTTAAGTCAAGTTTTGCTAGGCTTTTATATTGGGAGCTTTAAAATGCGAAAGTCTTAACTCTCACGGGTTAAGAACAAGAACTTTTCGCAAGTTCCTATAATTGATCCGAGAAAATCGTTTATCAAGGGAACTTTAAAATGCGAATTCTAAACTTGAAAGAGTCTAAGAGTTTGCAAGATCCTATAGATGACTTGAAAACCCAAAACTTTGATTTAATTGGCTAAGCATCCACGAGTCTCATTCCTTGAGATTTTAAATTGTGGAGAACGAGAGATGATAGAGTCAATTATAAGTTTGGTATTCTTTCATGAATTTATGTGAGTTAATTATAAGCGTTTTCTCCCATCGTTTGCTAATAAATATATTTGCAATAAGTAAGGTTGTACGATTTGAAAAGTTACTTAGCTTCTAGCACAAGATCGTTTAAAAGTTGCTCGGTATTAATTAGAGTTCATTGCCAAGGCATAACTTATTGAAGCGGGATGCGAAGATTGGCGAGTCTGAAAAGGTCCTAACAAGGCATGAGGGCTACATTTTGTTGCTAAAGATCCAAAAGTGATGAGAAGAATCATTTATTGAAAATAAATATGAAGGATCGAGACACACGACGAAAAGCAAATACTCCCCTAAAGATCATGCAGAAGTCTATCCAAAAAGACCCCAGCAAGGTATAAGGATAAATAGATCCAAGTCCTAAAAGGAGACGGATCGTTGTATATCAGAGTCCAAATAAAGATTGGAGAAAAATGAAGAAGTCGTGGTCCAAATATGAAGAATCTCTGAAAAAGTTCAAGTGAAGAAATTCCTATTATGAAGAGAAGACCATAATTTCAAGAACGTCTCTCAAGATTCGAAGTATGAAGTCGCTGCCAAATATCGGTCCGAGAAAGGTCTCAAATCGTGAAGTGAGTTATGCCAAGATATGAACATTAAGAGGTTCCGAGAAGCAGTTTTAAAAGATTTTGTCCTTTAGCTAACTATTGCTTAAATCGTCCCACTTTATTTTCAGCCTAAATAACTATCGAAATAAGTCAAACAATGCATCCTCGTGATCATTCAAGACAATATTAAAATATAAGAGATACACCTAGGAATAAGGGAGTCAAAATAAATAATTGGCCCACATGAATTCGTGTTAGTTTGCTAACTTATAAGAACAATGATCTCTTTTTTAAGCTTGGTATGGGGAACATGAAACTTGAGGATGATAAATATTCATGGCTGCCAATACCCCAATGTAAGTCTTTGATTTATTTACTTGTTTTGTATTTCTATCTTTTTAATTTCCTTAAAGTTTAATATTTAATAAAAGCCAAGGTGGGTTATTTATGTTGAAAAATGTAAACCGTGCTTTGAAGTTAATGCATTGCATGAGGGCATTGCAATGTTCAAGTGTAGGGGTTTAATGAGTGTGAAAACACTTATCCTTTTTACCACTTATTTCCAATAATAACAAGACCAAAACGTGTATTTTATGTCGTAAAAGTCGGAATTATGCGTGGTTTGTGTTTTTATTGTGTTTTAGGACCAAAAGATGAAAAACAAAGAAAACACGGGCTTTTACGGGCTTTTATCGAAGAAAACGAGAAAAGACGAAGTCAAAAGATCAAGAGTGCAAAAAGAACGGAAGTCCAAGGCCTATTCTGAAGATTTATCGAAGAAAAAGTCTAAAGACGGAAGTTTAATGAAGTCTAAGAACTCAAGTCAAATTATAGAAGAAAATTAGAAGACGAGTTCAATTTACATCGACAAATCCCGAGACGACGTCGAGAAAGACAAAGAATTTAAATCGAGTCGAGAAGAAAGAAAGAAAGAAGGAAGCACATGCACCTCCCCATCTCCTATAAATACCCTCCTAATGACACATTAGGAGGGTGTTAGCTAGTTTATTTTTCTTTCCTTAGTTTTTTCATTTTTAGAGAGAGAAAGTGTTAAACTTTCTCTCACTAGAACTTCATCTTTTCTTTCTTGCTTAAGCTTTAGTTTAATCTTGTATTTTGGAATCATTAATCTACAAGTTCAAGTTTAAGCTTTTCATCTTTAATCTTCTTCTACCTTTCTTGATTTTGATTTATCTTTGATTCGAAATTTTAATGCACCTTGTTTAAATTTGATGTTTACGTGATTAAAAAGTTTATCTTTTTAATGCTATATAAGTCTTTATACGATTAAGCTTAAAGCTTGTTATGCTTTTTGGCTTATTTGGTATCTAGCTTATTGTCTTTTAAGTTTTCTTAAAAGTTTGGTCTTTTTAATGTTTGATTTATAAAGTTTGCTTATTTCGTGTCTCAAAAGTTTTTAAATTTATGCTTGTTTTCATTTGATTAAGCTTTGGATAAGTGCTTATTCGTCTTGCTTATTTGTGCTTATTCATTTTCGGCTTATTTGCTCTTTGATTTCCATCGTATTATGCTTAAGGGTTTTACCAGTTACGATCAAGTAAGTGTGATCACATAAACCCCTAGGGTTTCTACTTGCGATCCATTACTTCGATCACCTAGTACGATCGTTCACTACGATCACACTCCATAATCCACACCAAGATCACTTGTTGCGATCGTGGGTACGATCATTGAGTGCGATCTGTGGCTGCGATTGCCTGGGTGAGATCACTTGTTACGATCGCATTGAATGCGATCACCTATACTACGATCACTAGGCTACAATCAACTGCTACGATCGTAGGCTACGATCCTTTGGTTACGATCGCATTGAGTGCGATCTAGAGTACGATCTAAAGTCACGATCGTGGTGGAGTACGATCACCAGTTACGATCGCATCTATTGCGATCCAGGATACGATCAAAGACCACGATCGCATTGACTGCGATCCATTCTTGATTTTCGTTTTAATTTCCAAAAGTTGCACGCTTCCCGAAATCTCTGTTTTTACTAAGTGTTTTTATAATTTTTAGAAAGAGTGACAGTTTTTCTAGATTTGCTTTTAGCTTATTTTAATTACGTTTCGCATTTACCCTTCTAGTAGAATAGAAAATCAACTCCCCCTTTTAGTGACCATTACCGACTATTCCACCATTAACCTTGATCAATTCGATTAGATACCGAGAACGATATCGAGTACACAAATGCAAAGCAAAAAAAGTCATGTATTAAAATGTCACACATATTGTATACTCATGTGACAAACTTATAAACAATAGTCACTCTTAAACAAAACTCGTGTAACTGTAGAGTGTTTATCGTCACACATATTCACTAAAACACCAAATATTGTACCTAGTTCATCACACATTGTCGATTATTGGTCACAGTTTTTTTGCTGGTTATCGTCACTTAGATCATTTTGCGACCGTATGGTACCTACGGTCACGGCACCTTTGGTCACAAAGGCTAAAAAAAACGTGTGTGAATGTAGGCCTATGCTCACTCTTTTTTAGTGTGACGGATACCATTTTTTACTAGTGATACCACTCCACCAGAAATGTTGTTTGATGTCGTGGTATATCTTGGTGGAACCAGGATGAATAGAGAATGGGGAGCTATGAGCTTCATCCAGTAACGCCTCCCTGATTGTAAGATCATCAGGAACACAAAGTTTAGTGCCCTGCCATAAGATACCTTCGTCATCTACCTAAAACTCCTTCTGCTGATCTAGGTTCTGAATAATCGCCTAGATTTCACCATCATCCTTCTGAGCTTCCTTGATCCTAGAGAGTAAGTCAGGCTCAACTCTAAGATTAGCCCAGTAGCCATGTTGTCCACGTACCATAAACTCAATATCCATTCACTCCAAGTCTCGTATAATTTCTTCCTCTATCTTAATGTCGTTGATCATACCCGACTTTCTACTAAGATCATCTACCACTACATTCGTTGATGACGTATAGTCCCCAACCGGGTCATGAACCCGGCCCACTGGTACCACCTGTATCCGGCCCATCACGAATGGGTTGGATTAATGTTATTTGAGCTTATGGGCTTCGAATGAACAGTGGCCGCATGGGTTATGTGCGGCCTACGGCCCGGCACAGCCGGTACAGGGTTAGACAGAATCACAACCCAATTCAGATTGTGATTTACCCTAAAGTATATGATATACACTAACCATAATTAGAAGATAACAATCAAGCTAATTATGGTACTTATCCTTTACTTGTCTAAAGTTCTAGTAAAGGCCCACTAGGGTTTTACCGCCTATATACGATTACTTACTCTCACGCTGGAGTCTAATCGGGGGATACGTTCCCACGGTAAGCCTAACAGCGTGCTACTCTTAGTGTGCAGGATCCTAAACCGAAGTTCACTTCGTGCAGGAGCCGGAGCCCAAGCACCCGAATTAAGCCTAATTCGGGTCAAGCTAGGATCATCCAACTTTTGTATCAACAAGTTGGTGTCATCCGTGGGACCCTACACTAAACTCGAACTCTACTAATGACGAAGGGAAACCCCTATTAGGGAATACAAAAGAACACCCATCCGGGGAACCGAAAGTCAGGGGGAGACATCCCCATTACCCCTACTCCACCTCTCACGGGGCAGGCCGGAGGACTTTACCTCCAGAGCATGGGGCTACAATCCCCTAGGGGTACGGGCACGTCCCTACACACCCCCACCACCTACCCTCACTCTGAACAATCCCAAGACAGAGTCGGCACCACCTGCTCCTAATAAGAAAGAGCAAAGGCCATCGGCCGGAGAGGTGGACCACGAGCTCGCTTCGCTCGATGATGAAGATATTCAGGGATTAATCATACAAAACCTCGACAGAATCATACCGGCCATCATGGCAAGATTTATTTTGGGGAGGAACCTCCAATCCAGACTCCATTTTGGGAGTGCGGCGTGGGATACTCCTCTAAAAACCCGAAAAAGACGAAGAAGGCACCAGGACGAGGAACAACCTCCACTGGAGGAACAACCACAACCATGAAATGTCTTCGAACGCATAGGGGATCGGATCATGCAGGAATTGCAAGGGACGCATGGGGATTCGGATCATTCTAATGGATCTATGGGGCGCACGACCTTCGAGACTCTACAAAAGAATAACCACCGCACTAGCGTATGGAGGAGAATTGATTCGGGAGCAAAGAAAGCCACTACCTCTTCTCATAAGAGTGGCTACTATAGCCAATCGAGGGGGAGGTGGACCGCCCTACAATGATCCCTCAGGGTCTGACTCGAATGACCATCACCCAAGACTTTGTCGTACACGGCATTCCTCCTCTGAACCATCAGACGAGGAGGGAGGACGCTATGGACGTTCGTTATCATACGGACGATGAAGAGGATCTCTCCTACCATGGTGTAGTGAAAAAGAAGATGCCTTTACAACTCGCATACGGAACTACTCCAAGGATAAAAAACGTCGCATGCCGGCGTGTGTCAATACCTACGATGGATCTGGTGATCCAGATGATCATCTCAAATTTTTCATCGTACAAGCAAAATTGAGCGATGGTTGATGCCCATATGGTGTCAAATGTTCAATTCAACCTTGATTGGCAATGCCCGCGACTGGTTTGAGAAACTTCCCTACCGGAGCATTAACAGCTTCGATGAGCTATGCTCAGCGTTTAGAAGAAATTCTACTCAACGAAAAAGTATAATAGAGACCCGGTCTAATTGGCAACGGTCAAACAAATGCCCAGAGAATCCACGAAGGACTTCAAAGAACGCTTCAAATACGAATATACACGGATAAGGGCGTGTCCAGAAGTCCTCAAAATCTCCAACTATATTCATGGCATAATAGATAAGCAACTAATCTGACGCCTCAACGATAGACGGCCCGAAAAGTTTGACGACCTGATGAAAAGGGTTCAAAATATTTTGGAAGGGGAGACTCCCGTGTCTGCGGCTTACCCATCAAGGGGAAACTAAAGTTATCGGCCGAATGACCAGTCCAAGAGGCAGTCCAACAATCAATGAAATAACAGGAGCTCGGATGATAAAAATCAAACAAAAGGGGGACGATCGAACGACAAGTTCACGCCTCTGAAAATGACATACCGAGACATCCTGCTGACAGAAGGGGCAAACTTTCCAAGGTCGCGCCCAATGACAACTCTGTTTGACCATCGTCAGGGAAATCGCTTTTGAGAATTTCACAATGACAAGGGTCACGGCATGGATGAGTGCATCCAGCTCAAAAAGCATGTTGAGTCGCTGATTAAGTCAGACAAACTCAAGCATTTGGTCAAGGACTAGAAGGATGGGAAAGATAACAAAAAGAATGACAAAGAATATTTCCAAAAATACAAGCGTACAACCATATGCATGGTTCATTCATGGTAGCAGAGGACGAAGCAGAAAATTAGTCAGAAATTTTCTAACACCAAGGAAATCTCATTCCCTCCTATCACGGCGACCAACGTGGCGGACGCGCCTCTCACGATTGAGGTGAACATTAGAAGCCACAACGTTCGCCGCGTGTATGTTGATGGAGGATCATCCGCAGAGATACTCTACGAACAATATTTCATACAGTTGAAACCAGAAATCAAAAGCCAACTAATGTCGGCCACGTCGCCGCTTATTGGTTTCAGCGGGGATACTATTTGGCAAATAGGTCAGTTACGGTTGCTAGTAACTATCGGGGATAAGGAACATTCAACTACAACATGGATGAACTTTATGGTTATACGCTCTCACTCCCCGTACAATGGTATCATCGGAAGGCCAGGAATACTCGCCATACGGGCAGTTCCGTCTATGGCACACGACATGCTGAAATTCCCAGTCGAAGGTGGAATTGTTAATATCTTTAATTTAATAGTACCACCATCGGAATCTAATACCATCACAACATCAATACAACCAATCCCAAAGAAGGAGGGGTCACCCCCAGCGAATTGGAAGGTGGCTATCCACCCTGATTATCCAGAACAGGAAGTGGCTATCGGAGGAATTCTCTACGATAAGGGAAGGAACGCCATGTGCTCCCTCTTTAAGGCAAACCTTGACGTGTTCGCACGGGAACCGAAGCACATGACAGGTGTACCACGCTCGGTCGCAGAGCACAAACTTCAGATCCGCCTGAGGTATCCTCTAGTGAGACAAAAGAAGCGCGGCCAAGCTCCAGAGCGCAGCCAGGTTATACTAGATGAAGTAAAAAAGCTGGTTAAGGCAGAAATCATGCGGAAGGTTTATTACCACAAGTTGCTTTCCAATCCGGTTATGGTCAAGAAGCATGATGGCAGCTGGCGCATGTGTTCGGACTTCACCGACTTAAACAAAGCTTGTCCGCAAGACTGTTACCCGTTGCCAGAAATCGACTGGAAGGTCGAATCCCTATGTGGGTACCCATTTAATAGTTTCTTAGATGTGTATAAAGGTTATCACCAGATCCAGATGTCGGAAGAGGACGAGGAAAAGACGGCATTCCATACCAGTCAGGGTGTGTATTGTTATACAAAAATGTCGTTCGGACTCAAGAATGCAGGGGCAACGTATCAACGACTCATGGACAAAGCGTTCGACTCACAAATTGGACGCAACCTTGAAGTCTATGTTGATGACTTGGTGATAAAGAGCCATACGGAGGATGAGCTCCTCCGTGATGTCCAGGAGACATTTGATACATTAAGAAAGATCCACATGAAGTTGAACCCCAAAAAAATGCACGTTTGGGGAAACTGAAGGGATGTTCTTAGGATAGATGATAGACCCACACGGCATCAATCCATGCCCTGAAAAAACTGAGGCCGTTATACAATTACCATCTCCTCAGACACTGAAGGAGGTACAATCACTTAATGGAAAGTTGGTCGGGCTTAACAGGTTCCTCTCGAAGTCCGTAGAGAAGTCACTTCCTTTATTCAAAACACTCAAGAAGTGCTTAAAGAAAGGGGATTTCCGCTGGACAAGATAGGCGGAGGAAGCTTTTGCGCAGCTTAAGCAGCACCTAGTGGCCCTACGAATGCTTGTCTCCCTACGACCTAAGGAGGAGCTAATCATGTACCTGTCCGCTATGTAGGGAGCAATAAGCGTCGTCCTAATGACTGATCGGGACGCAGTTCAGACTCCAGTCTACTACATAAGCAGAACATTATAGGGATCAGAATTGAATTATTCCTCGATGGAGAAGCGGGTCCTATCATTGGTCTTTGCCGCAAAAAGGTTGTGCTGATACTTTCAGGCGCACCCAATTATGGTCATCACGAACCAACCAATAAAACAAATCATCTCTACACTGGACGTAGCCAGAAGACTACAGAAGTGGAGCGTCCTTCTTGGGGAATATAATATCTCTTAAAGAACAAGAACAGCCGTCGAAGGTCAAATCTTGGAAGATTTCATTGTGGAGAAACCCGATGAGGACGCGCCAATGGCCCAAAAGGAAGAAATTCCAAAGGAACCATGGGTTTTATTCACCGACGGATCTTCCTTCACGGATGGGTCAGGAGCAGGCCGCATACTCACAAGTCCGGAGGGCATGGAATTTACTTACGCCTTGCGTTTTGAATTCACGGCCACAAATAATGGGGCGGAATATGAAGCATTGATAGCAGGCTTGAAAATCGCGACCAGAATGGGGGTGCGCGACCTTGAGGCCTACGTGGACTCGCGGCTTGTCGCGAATCATATACTTGGAGAATATGTCGCCAAGGAGGACAACATGATCCAGTATTTGGAAAAGGTTAAGTCACTCATCGTGGGCTTTGGGAAGTTTTCTATAAAGCAAGTACCAAGGGGTGAGAATAAAAAGGCAGACGCCCTTAGCAAAATCGCTTCCACAAGCTTCTCCCACCTATCCAAGCAGGTGTTGGTGGAGATACTCAAGGATAAATCCAACACTGGGGATGAGGTCGCATCAATAGTCGACGAGGAGGGACCTATGTGGATGACCCCAATCATTAGTCATTTAAAGGACGAGACCCTTCTCTGATGATGAGACAAAAGCACGCCGCATCCGCAGGAAGTCGCACTAGTTTGAATTACGCGATGGCATCCTATATAAACGCTCATTCTTGCAGCCATGGCTATGATGCGTTGGACCACGACAAGCTAGCTATGTGATTAGCGAGATTCACGAGGGATAATGTGGCATGCACGTCAGACCTAGGTCGGTTGTGGCGAGAGCTTTGCACATAGGGTATTACTGGCCAACCATGCATCAAGATGCGCGCAACTTAATCCTCAAATGTAGCGATTGTCAGGTACATAGACCAGTGCCTCGCCATCCACAACAAGAGCTCACACCTATCACAAGCCCATGGCCATTTTAAAAATGGGGTATTGACATAGCCGAACCTTTTCCCATGGCAGCAGGAGGAGTTAAGTTCTTGATAGTAGCTATGGACTACTTCACTCGCTGGATTGAGGTTAAGGCAGTCGCAACAATCACGGGAAAACAGGTAAAAAAGTTTGTTTGGGAAAATATTGTATGTCGTTTTGGCTTGCCAGGAGAGATTATCTCGGATAACGGGAAGCAGTTTGCGGAAAATCCGTTCAGAGATTGGGGTGTGGCGCTGAATATCACATGGCGCTTCGCATCCGTCAAACATCGGCAAACCAATGGTCTGGTAGAATGAGCCAATAGAATCTTAGGCGAAGGAATCAAAGCCCGCTTGGACGACAGCAACGTTAAATGGGTAAATGAGTTACCACTTGTCTTATGGGCGCATAGAACAATGATAAAGACTGATAATGGAGATACTCTGTTTGCATTAACCTATGGTACTGAGGCAGTCATACCAACGGAGATTGGAATGCCCACTATCCGTACGGCGTAGGTTAACGTCGTCACGAACGATGAGGAACTCAGGGTCAACTTAGACTTGTTAGAGGAAAAGAGGGAGATAGCAACCATTAATGAAGCTAAGGCTAAGGCGCGGATGAAAGCATATTATGACTCCAAAGTTAAGGGTGTTTCCTTCCGACCGGGTGATTTTGTCTATTGTCCAAACGAGGCAAGTCTTGTGGAGAACATTGGCAAATTAGGCCCAAATGGGGAGGACCGTATGAAGTTACAGAAGCTTTGGGGTTAGGAGCGTAAAAGTTACGTGACATGGAAGGTCGTGATTTGGACAGTACCTGGAATATCTGCAATCTCAAAAAATGTTATCTCTCAAAGGGCTACGGCCTCTGCATGGACATCTAGCTGTAGTCAGCTCCAATAAAGATCCATGTATTTTTTGTCTTTTATGTTTTTTCTAGGTCTCATTTATCTTAGGATTTATTCATTATGTCAAAGAACATAATCGTGATAATAAAACGCCGTGGTGCCTAGCTAGCTCCACGTCTTGTTCTTGTGCAAAATATGTTTCTTTTATACTTAGGATTCTTTTTTTGCTTGTATACTTAGTATTGTCTCTCATTTATATGCATTCATCAGTCGTACATGTACTATACGTTCCCATGTGGAGCAAGAGGATTAAGTGAACCTAATAATTCAACTTAGTCGCATAAGAGGGATGCAACCCCAGCGACACGGACCAAGAGTCCTTATTAGACACCTTATTCACAAGACGTTGTAATAATTTTACATATACCGTCCTCATCTAAGGCCGAACATGATAAAGTCACACCGTACACGTCTAGTAAATTATGGGCTTTGACTTTGTAAGACGTGATTCGTCATGCAGAGATATACATATATCTAATAAAAAGTCAGGTTTCAAATACATACAAAGCACCGTGGATGTTCACAGCCAAACGGTTTACAAAATGTTATACAAAATATGACAAGTGTTTAAATGTCGTAGACATCCACGGACGAATATTACAAAATATAAGTTCATGTTTGATAAACACAAGATACATCAATGAGGAAGCATGGATTCTCCTAGTTCCTTCCGTTGTTCCGTCAACGATGCTAATGTTGATCCTTCAGGGACGGCATCATTTGCTTGCAGCAGGATGGGACCAGGTCTGGTTGGGGCGGTCACGTGGACTCCATCCGACCTTGATAGATGGGCGGATCCTGCCAAGCTTTTCTCCCCCTTAAGGGCCCATGGGTCCTCGGGATGAGGATTATCTACATAAAGGGGGACCATGAGTTGTGAATCGAAGTCTGCCTCCACGCATAGCTGCTCCATGACCATGTCAATGGGCGCGTCCATCAGTCCCTCGATCTAGTAAGGGATAGTCGTTTTGGTCTAAAGTTGTCATGGACGCGGTCATCTTGTTCTCAGCCTCTGGATTATGGTAGGTGTGACCCTTGAAATCTTTGCCTTTGCTTGCCCATTCCGCCCTAGCTAAGAGACCCTCATGCCTGCCGCGATCAATCCCATCGGACACTACATTGTCGAACGGCTGGACCATTTCAGGGGAATCCGTGATCTTGTTCACGGCCAATCTAAGACCAGATCCTATCATCCATCTACGACCTGTGATAGCTGTGAGCATATGGGGATATAACTCTTCATCAAAATCTACAGCTATGGCGTCCAGTCGCGTGTCCATCTACTCTAGACGTTCATTCACAACCTTCTCATTTTCGACCCTATAATCAACAAAGGCTGAGGCGTTCCTCACCTTTCACCATTAAGCGTAGGTCGTCGCGCTCCTTGGAGATGGTAGCCATCTCCTTGGCCATCGACTTGGTCGTCTCCTCTGTGGCTACTAACTGCTGATAAAGATTAATTCTTATTCTGCAATATTTAGATATAAGACTAAGGTTGCATAGGATTGGGCATACCATCTCACGCAAGGATTGGGCCTCGACCTCTAGCTCAACAATTTTGTCTTTACGAGTGGTGGCATGGTTCGCCTGCTCCTTTATGGTAGCTTCGGCCACGGACAAATCTGCTTGCAGGGTGGATATAGTCTGCTCATGATCTTCAACCATTTTCTCCATACGATCAATTTTCCTATCTGAGCTCCTTATGTGACTCAATGCACCCTCAAAGCGGTGTCGCATGGCTGTGCCAATGGTAAATTGGTGCGCAGTCGCCACATTGAACTGCTCTAGGAGGTTGGCATGAGTGAGCTCATTCAAATCTTGAGCCAGGCTAGGCGGAGTCAAGTGGCCTATGAATTCCTTGCATTCTTCCTTTGAACTCCATGAACTCCTTGCTAGGGGTGGACCTGGTCCCTCCGACTGCGGCCCTGTAAAGGAGAAGGAGGGCTCAAGGGAGTATCTTGCATCATGGGGAGTTTGTTGCTGGTGCCTTCCTTGTGCGGTACGACCATAGGTTCCACCCTGTTATTTAATGAACTTATAAGTTTATTCAGGATTTTACTTAGAAATTACACAATAAAGAAGGTGGTTGTCTATCACTTACGTTGATGTTATTACGGGAGCAGTGTTGGTGGGGGTTACGGCGCTCACTGGCATAGCATTCCACACCATCGTATCAACTCGCTCTTCTGTTACGGCAGGAGGTGGTAGGGGGTTAATTTGAGGCGCGGTGGTGCTGCTACCTTCTTGGTATAGGGATGGTCTTTGCGCAGCCTCTTGGCAGGTGCGTTAAAGGATCGCCGCCTCTACTTCCATTTCTTTCACAAATTTCCTTGTGGATTTTCGCTTCCTTGGGGTGGGTTTAGGCTGCACGGAGGTACCTGTCTCATTGGCCACCTCCTCATCATCGTCTTCGAACATCCAGTTGACATCCTCGGACAAGTTTTCCAAGTTGTCACCTTGGTTTTCTTGTTGATGGGTAGTGGTGTTTTGGGCCGTGCTGGTGGCATCCTCCAGTAATGGCTCACCACCGTCTTCATTGGAAAAGTCTAGCAGTGACTTCTCAAGCTCCGTGTTCCACGCGTTGGAATGCGGTTCTTGTACATCTTCCAGTGGGACGGTCAACTTTTGGGTAGCAACAAGTAGAGGTGGCTCGTCCTGACGTAATGGTCGAGAGCCTTCGTCAACCTTTTTAGGGTCTCCTTAGCGTAAAAGACCGAATAGCCTCATCTCTGCGGACACGTGCATACAGTGTGTTAGTTTGGTAGAAAGCATGTTATACGTGTATTTTGAAAATAAAAACACTCACCCTGTCTACGGTCATTCAAGAAGATGGGATATCTGTCCTCCCTGCCGAAGTAGTTGCGGATGATGCCTACCAAGAAAAAAAAGTTCTTTGGCAGACCTCTGTGGAAGTATGTGCGGTGGTATCTAATGTCATGACATCGCTACTGTTGTATGTGTTTTTTGGGGGCGGATAATCTACTTGGACTGCGGTTTTTTTAATACAAACCGGGCGGGGAATACCTTAGTATCTACAAAGAAGTAATGGTCGTACCAGTTTTTTAGAGAGTCTAAGGCCTTGTTATAGCACAGGGGCGTATTGCTCGGGCGTCTTTTTAACGATAACCAGCTGTTGACCATTTGGGGTATATAGAAAACCCTAAATAGACTTACGGTGGGGGCTACATCACATGTATGGCATGTGATCTCAAATTGATTGATCTTACACGCCCCTATACAATGCAGTTGGGTTATGTGGAAGTCATAATATCTCAGGATATCTACAAGGAACCTAGACAAAGGAATACAGTAGTTGGTCGAGTCAAACAAGCGTGTGTATACACCTATTTTCCCAGCCGGAGCATCCGTGATAGCTTCACCATCACCCGGATAGGTGGGATGTACGCTTTTAGGGATATAATAATCAGAACATAAATCCATAAATTTCTCCGGAGACAATACATAGAGTACGGTCGTGATAGTGGGGTTATCTTTCACCATGATTTATCAAAGTATGGAGAAGGGCGTGATGATCTAACCTGGTAATACGGATATCTGTAAAATGAATGTAGAAGGAAGAAGAAGATTTCAGCAATGGTGGAAGAAGAGTGTGAACTGTGTGTGTGTGTGTACAGTCACACACGCGGTTATTTATAGGGTTGCCTGAGTTTACGAGGCTGGCTGGATGATTGCCACGTCTAATCCACTACGCCCATCTAACGGATGGGATTACTGATCTAACACCCCCAATTTACATTGCATAGTGGAAATACACAATTGGGTGCTAGACACAAGCATCATCACACAAGATATATTGAACGACTCAAAATCGAGACGTTTACACATAAATATAAACATGATTTTTATATATGGTCTAAAACATAGATTTCAACCCAAATTGTACTGACATGATACCAGAGTAAAGCGTTTTGTCCCCATGGATCTCGACCAACAACCAAAAAGTTTAGTACAGTACATCAACATAAAATAAATTGTTCAAACATTAAAAGGTAGAAACAGTTTAGACCAACATTCTTCCAAAAGCCAAGCCACAACCTCCACAGCAAAGCTCCATGCTCCACCACTTCCTATTACCTGAAATACATGCATAAAACGAGTCAACAATGATGTTGAGCGAGACTATAGGTTTATCAAATCACATTTGAACACAAGAAGAAAATCAATCATAATCATTTATAGAATTGTCGTACACACAATCTATATTCAAGGCAGTAATAATAATGATATTATTAAACAAACATTGTATTTAAGCTCATGACACCGACCCCTTAACCAAATAGTCACCCACGCCAAATGCCGGCATGACTAGAATAAAACCATTGCCCCTCTAGGGTATCAGTTCCTAGAATACCACAATCTTATTCACGTAAAATTATCCTTCCCAGCGGGTTACTGAACGTAATGCCCTGGTCTCAGATAGGGTGGTCAACCCAATAGTAATATCATTAGAATAAACGGCTATTCCCGACTCACAACATCAAGGCAGAAGATAGTTAACAGCTCATGAATTTAGGGTCTTTAGCAACAAGTTATCAATACAATGAAATCAACTTTAGGCAACATTCGGGTCCAACAATTACTCATGACTTGTGTTCATTTATTTTCAAATAGCATGTATCCCCCTCGCGGGTATTAAAATCATTAAAACAATTAGAAAGCGAGGCTATAGACTCACCTTAGTATAATAGATCTAGCGAGATGATCGTCGATGATAATGGATGCCTTTCAAACACGAGAACCGCTACCTATCAAATAAGGCGCGTTCGTTAATAATGACTCGAGAAATAAATAATACATAACAACATCAAACTCAAACTCATAAAGTCACGATAAACTCAAGAGAAAACGATATAAATAACTTCATTATACCTTACTACACCTTTACTTAACCATTTTATAATTTTTACAAAGTCCGCCGGTACATACTACATGTACTAGCTTATTTACCCCTTTTAAACTCGTCAACCGTTTATGAAACGACTCGATAAAATAACTTACTATATATAGAAAGTCCTCTTACAATTTTATCAAATGAAATTACTTTTAAAGTACTTTATCCAACTCATTTTCAAACTACAAAATCCGGACAGATTTACGTTAATTTTTCATACAACCGTTTTAACTTATTTAAACGACTCCGTTTACAAAACCGACACTCGGGTTTTAAAGTAAACTCAACCTAATAAGTAAACACCTCATTATCAGTAGGTTACATTTTTCAAAACATCCATTTAGAGTCCCCGAGATTCGATCCAAATATCGACAACAACTATATGTAGTGCCGATACTCGTCTCCCGGTATACGATCATTCAAAACATCATAACTTCGCGCTCGTTTTGAGCTAGAAGCTCTACCTTATATAAAATCGAAGCTAAGAAAATTATCTAAAACCCTAGGCTATAATTTAAGCCATTTTCAAAACATAAAAATTCGGATTTTACCTTTTACTTACTGTTATAAAATGACTACTCAAAACTTGTACAAAATCAACTTTTTGATAAAAACCAACCATGGAAACGATCATTACTATGCCCTAATATCATCATACATCAACCATAACATCAAAATCATAATCAAAATAAAAATTTTAAGATCAAAATGAAGTTTCTAGCAAGATTTTTAGCAAAAACCACCATGGATCATCATGATAATGCCATGCATGATCATAGTTCCTACCTACCAACATCAAGAAAAAAAAGTTGCTTGCATGTAAGGATTTCTTACACCAAAATGATCATTGATCAAATATAAGATTGGGTCTAGTGTTAGTTTAGCTTGAATCAACCTCAAACTCAAGTAAAAATTAAATTTGTATGTGTTTGTGTGGTGGTGGTGGGTTTCGGCAAACACAAGAGAGATGAGAGAGAGATGATGAATTTTTAAAATGAAAAATGTGATGTGTGTGTGTTGGTTGAAGTTTATATATAGTGGGGTAGGGACCAAGTTGCAATTTAGTAAAAGTTGTGGCTAGAAATGTAAATAGTTAGCTAAAAAGCGGGAAATAACTATTAGTCAGTTTTCAAAATATTTACGGGGCTCGGGTTTCATAAAGATACTTTTAAAAATTTAAAACGTACCTAAAAAATAATAATATCGACTCTCGACTCGACTTAACACGTCATTTAAAATAAAACCTCAAAAAAAATAAAAATTGAACAACCGACAATAAAACGTAAAATATTTGGCATCCATCGACATCACGCTTGCTAATACTCCTTATACTTAATAAATATTAAATATAGACCTTCCAACATCGGTTTAAACTTAAACCTCCAAAAATAAATATCGTTCAAACTCATCCAAAAATTTTAAAAATAATCGTAAAATAAGATTAGGCAATGACCTCGATTTTGGGTTGTCACATCCCCCCTTCTTAAAAGAAGCGACGTCCGCGGCGCTTAATCCTTCCTAAAAAAATGAGGATACTTGTCCTTAAAGAAATCCTCACGTTCCCACGTAAACTCTGGCCCACGTCTAGAGTTCCATCTCACCTTCACAATCGGAATTCTACTATGCTTCAACTTCTTAACTTCCCTATCCATTATCTCTACAGGTTCCTCTATAAAATGCAACTTATCATCAAGTTGAATCTCCTCCAATGGAATCACCACATCCCTTTCAGCTAAACACTTCTTTAAATTAGACACATGAAAAGTACTATGAATTGCCTTAAGCTCATCAGGAAATTCTAACTTATAAGCCACCAATCCAATCCTTTGGATAATCTTAAATGGTCCAATATATCTCGGGCTCAACTTTCCTCTCTTTCTAAAACGAATTACTCCTTTCCATGGAGATACCTTTAGCATAACCATGTCTCCTACTTCAAACTCCAACAGTTTCCTTCTATTATCAGCATAACTCTTTTGTCTACTTCTGGTAGATAACAAATGCTTCTTAATTTGTACAATCTTTTCAGTCGTCTCAAATATCAGTTCAGGCCCAATCAATTGACTTTCTCCTACCTCACTCCAACACACTGGAGATCTACACTTACGTCCATACAAAGCTTCAAATGGAGCGGCTTTAATACTTGCATGATAACTATTATTGTACGAAAATTCAACCAATGGTAAATGCTTATCCCAACCATTTCCAAAATCAATCACACATGCACGAAGCATATCCTCTAACGTTTAAATCGTTCTCTCACTTTGTCCATCAGTTTCCGGATGATATGCTGTACTTAAACATAACTCCGTTCCCATCGCTTTCTGCCAAGACTTCCATAATTCTGAAGTAAACCTACTATCACGATCAGAAATTATCGACAAAGACACACCATGTCGACAAACAATCTCCTTCACATACACTGTTGTTAACCTCTCCATACTATCTGTCTTCTTCATTGGCAAAAAGTGAGCAGACTTAGTCAATCTATCTACAATCACCCATATCATATCACTACCATTTGCAGTCCTTGACAAACCTGTCACAAAATCCATTGTAATCTTCTCCATTTCCACTCAGGAATCTCAGGTTGTACTAATAATCCCGACGGTTTCTTATGTTCAGCCTTCACCTTCGCACAAGTTAAACACTTATTAACATACTGTGCTATATCTGCCTTCATATTCGGCCACCAATAAACTTTCTTAAGATCTTGATACATCTTGTCCGATCCAGGATGTATTGAATACTTCGACTTATGAGATTCATTCATCACCAAATCTCGCACCCCTAACGAATCTTCCTCAGACGGACACAACGGTAACCAAATCATATTCTTAAAATACCTCAATCCATTCGGCCTTACTTCAAACAAAGGCTTCAACATTCTATCCAAATTTTATGCCTCAACATTCTCTTTCTTCAAACCATTAGTTTGGGCTTTCAATACCTCTTCTGTCAAATCAACACTTTCCAACATTACCAAAGCTCTAACTCTTATAGACCTATCTCTTTCCTTTCTACTAAGTGCATCAGCTACTACATTCGCTTTACCAGGATGGTAACGAATCTCGCAGTCATAATCACTCAACAACTCAACCCATCTCCTTTGCCTCATATTCAATTCCTTTTGATCCAAAATATACTGTAAACTCTTATGAACAGTGAAAACAACACACTTGGTTCCATACAAATAGTGTCTCCACAGCTTCAAAGCAAAAATAACAGCCCCAAGTTCTAAATCATGCGTAGCGTAATTCTCTTCATGCTTCCTTAATTGTCTCGACGCATACGCTATTACTTTCTCCCTTTGCATCAACACGACTCCAAATCCTTTATAAGACGCGTCACAATACACTACAAAATCCTCAGATCCTTCTGGCAAAGACAATATCAGCGCAGAACACAACTTATCCTTCAACATACTAAATGCACATTCCTCTTCCAATCCCCATTCAAACACTCGATTCTTTTCTGTAAGCTTAATCAACGGCTTAGCAATTAGCGAAAACTTCTCAATAAACCTTCTATAATACCCAGCCAAACCAAGAAATTGGCGAACTTCAGTCGGCGTCTTCAGCACTGACCAATCCTTAATTGCCTCAATCTTAGCAGGATCCACACGAACACCTTCACTATCAATCATGTGCCCCAAAAATTGCACTGATTTCAACCAAAATTCACACTTAGATAATTTCGCATACAGCTTCTCCTTCTTCAACAATTCCAAAATTGTTCTCAAATGCTTCTCATGTTCCTCTTCACTCTTGGAATAAACAAGAATATCATCAATGAATACGATAACAAACTCATCCAAATACGGCTTACATACACGATTCATCAAATCCATAAATACAGCAGGCGCATTTGTTAACCCAAAAGGCATCACTTGAAATTCGAAATGTCCATATCGAGTGCGGAAAGCTGTTATAGGAATATCTTCTTCCCTAACTCTCAGTTGATGATACCCAGATCTCAAATCGATCTTCGAGTATACACAAGAACCTTGTAACTGATCGAACAAATCATCAATCCTCGGTAGTGGATACCGATTCTTGACAGTCAATTTGTTAAACTCTCTGTAATTAATACACATTCTAAAAGAACCATCTTTCTTCCTAACAAACAATACAGGCGCACCCCACGGCGACGAACTTGGTCTAATAAATCCCTTATCCATCAATTCCTTCAATTGATCAGATAATTCTTTCATCTCGGATGGAGCTAAACGATACGGTGCACGAGCAACAGGAGTAGCACCCGACACTAAATCAATATGAAACTCAACTTCACGATGCGGCGGTAATCCTGGCAATTCCTCAGGGAAAACCTCAGGATACTCTCTAATCACAGGCACATCCTCCAATTTCCTTTCATTCACACCATCATTACTTATCTGTGCAAGAAACACATCACAACCTGCTTCTATATACCTCATCATCTTTAAACAAGAAACAACTCTCAAACGAGACGTACATTCATCTCCTTTTAGAGTCAATACCTTATTCCTTAGCGGTATCTGAACTAATCTTTCTCCACAAACAATTACTGCACCATTATCAACTAACCAGTCCATTTCAACAATCACGTCAAAAGATCCTAATTCTATGGGCATCAAATCAATACTAAACACATAATTACCTAACTTCAAGGAACAACCTTTCAGTATAGAACTAGTGCTTACAACCTTACCATCAGCTAACTCCATATTATAACTAGTTGTCAATCTCACTGGTTCTCTATCCAATAGCTGACTGAATCTAACATCTACGAAACTTCTATCGGATCAAGAATCATATAACACACTAGCATAACAAGCATCAAGTAAGAACGTACCAGTCACCACGTTCGGCCCTTGAGGTTTGTCAGCATCTCCGATGACATAGGCTGGAGCAGCAATCCCAGCAGCAATAGCAGCAACATTGCCTCCCTGTCGTATGCCAACCCTCGGACAGTTCCCCTGCTTATGTCCACGGCCTCCACATCCAGAACAGTAAACTACCTTAACAGCATTAGCCCCAGTGGCTACACCCTTGTTTCTACAATCTGCCATCTTATTTCCGGCCTTCCCACACTTGTTGCAAGCAGGTGGACAATTTCCAACATGATACAGGTTACACCAACCACACTTCGGGTTCACCTTGTTACCTTGATTTCCTGTAGCAGCACGAACACCATCATTCCTTCTCAAATTATATTGATGATTCCTATTCGGTCCTTGGTTATTGTTATTATGATAACCACCTCGATTCTGCCCTTGGCTTGAGTGTGCAGCTTCCCACTTTCTCTTATTCCCTTCAGCAATACTATCCTTTCGATCCTACAGCTTTACATCCATTAAAGCATGAGCCATTTGAACAGCTTCATCAAATGACTTGGGTTTCGACGAAGTAGTTTCTCCCTTGATATTACTAGATAAACCTCTAATATACTGCTTCATCTTCTTACGGTCATCAGCGAACGCATCAGGACACAACAAACATAAATCAGAAAACCTCCTTGTATAAGCTACAATATCATTGTTCCTCAGCACCAAATGCCTTAATTCATCTTCCAACTGACCTAACTCTTCCTCTGGACAAAACTTAGCGGTCAACAGTTCCTTAGTCACAGTCCATGTTCTAGCATTAGCTTCAACCAATCCTATAGTAGCTACTTGACTATTCCACCAACTCAACACATCATCCTGAAAAGTAGCTGTAGCAAATTTTACCTTACTAGCTTCTGAACATCCACTGATTTCAAAAGTACTTTCAATCTTCTCAATCCACCTCCTTAATTCCAATGCACCACCAGTACCACGAAATAGGGTAGGTCCACATTTCATGAAACTAGCATAAGAACATTCCTTTTGAACCTGCTGAACAGTAGCATTACCTCCAACTTGTCGCGCAGCATTTCCTTCTGCTTGTTCATCAGCATTACCTCCAGCCTGATTTCCAACATTCCCTCTAACCTGACCAGCAGCATTCCTATTCTCATCCTCTTGGTTCCTCGCAGCACGTTCAGCTTCCAAAGCTCTAGCGATAGCTTGCTCAATCATGGTATTAACAGTAGCAGTCGTCAATTTAGGCGGCATGTTTACAGGAAAATAACAAAACAATAATTTAGTAAAGTCAGAAAAATGTCTCCCAACTCCTTCCTCCCTATGGTCATACAGGAAGAAAAAGAACAAGTATTCATATCAAGATAAGAAGAAGGATTTCTCTATCAAGATGTAACATGGATACTACATGCACCAATAACACAATTCACAATGAATCATTAACCAATCACACAAGAACTAATAAGACAAATCATAAGTCATGAAGGTAATTTTGGATTGCTTTGGAAAATCTCCACAAAATTGTGACAAGTAATGTCACTACAATCCTTCATCACAACAACTTAAAAGTCATTAAGTTTCATCACAAATTAGAGTACGAGTCTACATAAGTTCTATTACAACAAGGCCAAATAAAAAACAACAGAAAGAACTAAACATCAGATCCCCGCAACTTCTTGTACATCGGCTCGTCGTCACTGCTGCTATCATCATCATCATCAGATTCTTCCTCCACTTTTTCCTTCCCCTTACGACTACTTCCTTCACTCGGCTTCACTGACACCTGAGCTTCAACCTGATTCGGCACATCACGAATCACAACACCATGACTAGGAAAAGATCTCACCGGCAAACCCCATGCACTCAACCTAGCATTCCTTTCTTGCTCCCTACGTAACCTTTCAACTTGCCCACTCAAATTCAACACCATAGATCTCAATCTAACAACTTCATCCATTTCCCTTGCCCTAACAAACTCTGACCTCCTCACACTACCAACAAACCCGTCAAACTTTTTCTCATTCAGCTCAAACCTCCTAATCACACTAGTCTCAACCAAATACCTCTCAAACAAAGACCTATCAAACTTCTTGAGAAACCAGAAAATATCATCATAAGACCTAGGACCTAGACAATAAACCTTAGGAATACCATCATGAATAGATCAAGCACTAGCAGCCCTACTCGACTCAACGGGAACATCACCCCTAGAAAATGCAATCCCAGGCAAACTACTAATATAAGCATCACAAGTAGGAGTCAAAGAACGAACAACCGGTCGTTGACAATCTGGAACAGTCTGTGGCACAACATTGACCCTTGGAACATAACTACCTTGTATCAACTCAGGCTCTGTCTGACCAACTGCAGTAAGTGGAATCCCATCATCTAAAAACTCAAAAGGCTCCTCATCGTCACTAGCAGCAAAGTTATCTACTGCCTCACCATCCACTACATTAGTCAAATCAATCCATCCATCCTCACGAGGTAAACCAGCCATTTTCTACAATTATAAGGGTTTAAGGATACTTAAGGTCATTGTTAATAAAATAATAATTAGTATGCAATGCTCATGCAAATGATGTTTATGCAATGCTCGTAAAAAAAATATGATACTGACAAGCACTCAGCGTACTTTCAATAATTCCAATACAATATCGTAGTATTTACTTAATAAATACTCGGGAAATCATTTCAGTTATGAGGGATACATCTACAATGCAAAACAAAACTTAAAGTGATATTACCGGAGCGTTGCAGAGGAGTTGTGTGCTTTTGAAGAATAAATACTTTCGACACCAAAGTTATAGTTTAGGAAAATTTTCAAAATCGACCCAGTTCTCTATAACTTGCCGCTCTGATTACCAATCTCTAACACCCCCAATTTACATTGCTCAGCGAAAATACACAATTGGGTGCTAGACACAAGCATCATCACACAAGATATATTGAACGACTCAAAAGCGAGATGTTTACACATAAATATAAACATGATTTTTATATATGGTCTAAAACATAGATTTCAACCCAAATTGTACTGACACGATACCAGAGTAAAGCGTTTTGTCCCAATGGATCTCGACCAACAACCAACAAGTTTATTACAGTACATCAACATAAAGTAAATTGTTCAAACATTAAAAGGTAGAAACAGTTTAGACCAACATTCTTCCAAAAGCCAAGCCACAACCTCCACAGCAAAGCTCCATGCTCCATCACTTTCTATTACCTGAAATACATGCATAAAACGACTCAACAATAATGTTGAGCGAGACTATAGGTTTATCAAATCACATTTGAACACAAGAAGAAAATCAATCATAATCATTTATAGAATTGTCGTACACACAGTCTATATTCAAGGCAGTAATAATAATGATATTATTAAACAAACATTGTATTTAAGCTCATGACACCGACCCCTTAACCAAATAGTCACCCACGCTAAATGCCGGCATGACTAGAATAAAACCATTGCCCCTCTAGGGTATCAGTTGCTAGAATACCACAATCTTATTCACATAAAATTATCCTTCCCAGCGGGTTACTCAACGTAATGCCCTGGTATCAGATAGGGTGGTCAACCCAATAGTAATATCATTAGAATAAGCGGCTATTCCCGACTCACAACATCAAGTCAGAAGATAGTTAACGGCTCATGAATTTAGGGTCTTTAGCAACAAGTTACTCAATACAATGAAATTAACTTTAGGCAACATTCGGGTCCAACAATTACTCATGACTTGTGTTCATTTATTTTCAAATAGCATGTATCCCCCTCGCGGGTATTAAAATCATTAAAACAATTAGAAAGCGAGGCTATAGACTGACCTTAGTATAATATATCTAGCGAGATGATCGTCGATGATAATGGATGCCTTTTAAACACGAGAACCGCTACCTATCAAATAAGGCGCGTTCGTTAATAATGACTCGAGAAATAAATAATACATAACAACATCAAACTCAAACTCATAAAGTCACGATAAACTTGAGAGAAAACGATATAAATAACTTCATTATACTTTACTACACCTTTACTTAACCATTTTATACTTTTTACAAAGTCCGCCGGTACATACTACATGTACTAGCTTATTTACCCCTTTTAAACTCGTCAACCGTTTATGAAACGACTCGATAAACTAACATAATATATATAGAAAGTCCTCTTACAAGTTTATCAAATGAAATTACTTTTAAAGTACTTTACCCAACTCATTTACAAACTACAAAATCCAGACAGATTTACGTTAATTTTTCATACAACCGTTTTAACTTATTTAAACGACTCCGTTTACAAAACTGACACTCGGGTTTTAAAGTAAACTCAACCTAATAAGTAAACACTTCATTATCAGTAGGTTACATTTTTCAAAACATCCATTTAGTGTCCCTGAGATTCGATCCAAATATCGACAACAACTATATGTAGTGCCGAAATGATCATTACTATGCCCTAATATCATCATACATCAACCATAACATCAAAATCATAATCAAAATAAAAATCTTAAGATCAAAATGAAGTTTCTAACAAGATTTTTAGCAAAAACCACCATGGATCATCATGATAATGCCATGCATGATCATAGTTCCAACCTACCAACATCAAGAAAAAAAAAGTTGCTTGCATGTAAGGATTTCTTACACCAAAATGATCCTTGATCAAATATAAGATTAAGTCTAGTGTTAGTTTAGCTTGAATCAACCTCAAACTCAAGTAAAAATTAAATTTGTATGTGTTTGTGTGGTGGTGGTGGGTTTCGGCAAACACAAGAGAGAAGAGAGAGAGATGATGAATTTTTAAATTGAAAAATGTGATGTGTGTGTGTTGGTTGAAGTTTATATATAGTGGGGTAGGGACCAAGTTGCAATTTAGTAAAAGTTGTGGCTAGAAATGTAAATAGTTAGCTAAAAAGCGGGAAATAACTATTAGTCAATTTTCAAAATATTTACGGGGCTCGGGTTTCATAAAGATACTTTTAAAAATTTAAAACGTACCTCAAAAATAATAATATCGACTCTCGACTCGACTTAACACGTTATTTAAAATAAAACCTCAAAAAAAATAAAAATCGAACAACCGACAATAAAACGTAAAATATTTGACATCCATCGACATCACGCTTGCTAATACTCCTTATACTTAATAAATATAAAATATAGACCTTCCAACATCGGTTTAAACTTAAACCTCCAAAAATAAATATCGTTCAAACTCATCCAAAAATTTCAAAAATAATCGTAAAATAAGATTAAGCAATGACCTCGATTTTGGGTTGTCACAACTGACATAGTTGAAACGTAATAGGGACCCACGGGTCACCTCTTAACAGTTTTTTACATGGTTCAAGAGTGGGCCCTCCTAGGTGTACTTTTGCAGAGACACATCCGAACATTCATACATACCTTGGCTACCATTAATACCATCATTAATATTGTCCCGGTCGACAGCTTTTATGGTACGACTATTTACGTAAAAATAGGGTATGGGACATAGGTTAGTCTAGAGGTTACGCCTACAGCTGTAACAACTAGACTAGGGGGACATGCTGACGTATAGTCCCCAACCGGATCATGAACCCGGCCCATGGGTACTACCCGTATCCGGCCCATCACGAATGGGTTGGATTAATGTTATTTGAGCTTATGGGCTTCGAATGAACAGTGGCCGCATGGGTTATGTACGGCCCACGGCCCGACATAGGCGGTACAGGGTAAGACAGAATAACAACCCAATTAGGATTGTGATTTACCCTAAAGTATAGGATATACACTAACCATAATTAGAAGATAACAATCAATCTAATTATGGTACTTATCCTTTACTTTGGGCCAAAGTTCTAGTAAAGGCCCACTAAGGGTTTTACCGCCTATATAAGGAACCCCCAAGGGTTCCACAAAGGTATTATATTCTTCACACTCTCACATCTCATCCGATTACTAACCCTAAACTGATTACTTACTCCTACGCCAGAGTCTAATCATGGGATACGTTCCCACGGTAAGCCTAACAGCGTGCTACTCTTAGTGTGCAGGATCCCAAAACGAAGTTCACTTGGGGTAGGAGCCGGAGCCCAAGCACCCGAATTAAGCCTAATTCGAGTCAAGCTAGGATCATACAACTTTTGTATCAACATTCGCCTTGCCAGGATGATACTGCAGATTAATGTCATAATCCTTCAACGGCTCTAACCACCTTCTTTGCCTCATGTTCAGTTCACATTGAGTGAATATGTATTTCAGGCTCTTGTGATTAGTGAAGATATCACATGATTCACCATACAAGTAATGCCTCCAAATCTTCAGTGCAAACGCAACAGCTGCAAGCTCTAAGTCATGCGTAAGATAGTTCTCCTCATAAGGCTTAAGCTGCCGTGATGCATAAGCAATCACTTTCCCATGTTGCATGAGAACACAACCAAGGCCTTTCCATGAAGCATCACTATAGATCTGAAATCCACCTGTACCAGATGGGAGAGAAAGAATAGGTGCAGATACCAGCCTCTGTTTTTGGTCTTCAAATCTATTCTCTCTTTCTACAGTCCAGACGAATTTATTCCCTTTCCGCATCAGTTTGGTCAATGGCAGTGCTAATCGAGAAAAGTTCTCTACAAACCTACGGTAGTAACCAGCTAAGCCTAGAAAGCTGCGAACTTCAATTACAGTCATCGGTCTTGGCCACTTGGTAATAGCCTCAACCTTCGCAGGATCCATGGTTATTCCTTCTGCGGATACGATGCGGCCTACAAACGCCACTTTACTCAACCAGAATTCCCATTTAGAGTATTTAGCATACAGCTGCTTTTGGCGAAGTATCTATAATATTGTACGAAGGTGGTCTTCATGTTCTTCCTTTGATTTAGAGAAAATCAGGATGTCATCAATGAAGACTATTCCAAACTTGTCCAGAAACTCATGAAGGATACGGTTCATCAAGTCCATGAAAATGACACGAACCCGACACGAAGTTAAATAGGTTTGGGTCAAGGATGTCACCAGAGTCAATTAAGTCCCGGGAATGCATATAGGATAATGATGATGAATAATTGCAACAACAAAACAATTAAACATCGAATCAGTAGTGTACCGTTTAGAGATTGATAACGCCACGAGTTAAAACACTGATTTTCTTTGCGGCTATGACAAATGTCATCCCGGAATGTCTTCAAATCAAAAGAAGGTATGAATTTCATCACGTGTACTCGTTGTGTGTTCAATGTGTCTTCTTCTTCCCCCTTGATGGTTTCGAAACTCGGAACCATCAATAAATCGTAAGCACATGAACCTGAAAATCTCGAGAGAATAATAAATAAGCTTAATTATATTCGGTGAGAATCAGCTGTTGATCGAAAACCTCTACTCATAAACTCTCCATGGCCATCTTTACCAACCCACTTGTAAGCAATTTGAAGTGACCACTGATAGAATGAACCAGATATATCAAACATGAAGCTGAATAAAATTCCTTCGATCTTGTGACTTAAGCTTGCACCATTGTTGAATGAGGAACGGTGGAGAAATCTCTAAGTGCCCAATGCATCATTGAAGAAGTCTATAAGCACAACACCTCTTGAAATTATCCACGTCGACTAAGCCCGTGACACTGAGTACAACAATGTAACCCCTTGAAGTGATAGTTATCTGAGTCATCAACCAACCACCCCGAACCCGGAAACTAGATAAACAAGTCTTCATTCTAAGATTAAGCACGAGCAAGTTATCTGTTCAAGGATAAAATAAGTACACGCCTTCGAAGAAATTCGTCTCCGTCTTCAAATAATTAATACCCAATCCAAAAAAAATATGTAGTCACTAAAAAATCGCCCATTTTTTCTTGGTCTCGTCTCAAATAAATTTCGTCACGTTGTCTCGTCACTTTTTCGCGTCACTTTTGACTCATCACGTTGTCTCGATGGAGTCCCGAAAAATTAAACATTATATTCATGTAAATGATGAAATTTTCAAATTTTAAATTTATCATTACAACGAAATTAAGTTTTCGTCCATGTCAAATGTTCAAATAACCGGCCCACATATGATACATATTCAAACAAATGCACAGTAGGGCCACTTAAACAATGGAATACCCGATCCACATATTCCACCCAATGATAAATTATAAGATATTACACCCAAAGATTTTTTTTTTGGTAATGGGTTACCCCGGTAAATATATTAACCAAAAAAAGCGTTTAAATACAAAGGAATGTGGCTGAGATACCACATTAACCTCAAGCTACATGCAGCTTGTTAACAAAGACTATGAAACATCAAAAGCCCTAACCGAATCTAGAAGACAAACAGTAAACTAGATAAAAACCAAGATGTGAACATGAAACCGCGCTCACTCTTCAGCATCCAACACCACCATGATAGGAGCAGGATGAATCCAAATGAGTCTGCCTCCTTAAAAAACCTTACCAAAGAAAACCCAGTGGGAAAAACCTTGGACAAGGAAAAAAGAGTACAACACTCACCCGGCACACCTATCATGGAACAAATCTAGAGCTCGGCACCCTCCATTTGTCAAGCAGCAAACTTGACCTGGTAGATAATTTCTTGAAACGGAAAGAAATCAACTTCAAGCGAATAGTATCACATAGAATCTGAAACAACTGATCAACAGACATCCGCTTCTTCTTGAATAGTCTTAAATTACGTTCCATCCAAATAAAATAAGCAGTAGCAGCCAACACAAGACGAGCAAGAATGCTAACACATGATTTCCCATTCGAAATTGAAATAACATGAGCTAATATATCATCAATACGAGGTGGGACAGTATCCATACCACACAAGGTCCGAACCTTAGACCAAACCTGCACAGAATAAGAACATTCAAAGAAAAGATGGTCATGTGAGTCCTGCACCACACTACATAAAGGACACCGAAAAAGGCTTAAATCCACCAACGGGCCAACATCCCATTGTTTAAGCCTATCCTGTGTCTTCAATTTCCTTCTAACCACCAGCCACAAATTAATAGAATGACGAGGAATACAATGAGAAAACCAGACAGCTTTATACCAATTTACTTCCATAGCCCGATCACGTATGGAATCCCAAGCTAACGCCACAGAAAACGGCCGTGAAACACCACTAATATCCCTTCATAGCAACTCATCTTCTTTGTCATCATTAATAATAGGCACAGGTATAGAAACAATATTAGGAAATCTAGTATTCCAATCCTGCGGCCACTGCCAAGCACCATCAACGATAAGATCCCTCACCTTATTAGATAAAGAGAACCCCGATATTACACCCAAAGATATTGTAAAAGCCAACGTGTAATCCACCCACCTGATTTGAATGTCAATGTTATGGAAGAACCCACGTGTAGTCCACCCACTTGATTTGGATATAATATACATGAATTTAACTCATATTTAAACTTACTCAGACCAAACCCAAACTTAATTCTCGTAACCTTCGCCCCCTAATTTCTCCTTGTTTACATCGACAGTTACATTTATCCCAAAACTCTCCATCTGCTCTCATCTCCACATCCCTTCTTCAATCAAACGTAGTCCATCAAGTCATCTAAACTCAAGATCGATTTACCCACATATCATTTGAACATGGAAATGATACGCGAATCCCAAACCCATTAAAACTGACTAACACAACAATCTTGTGACAATCGTATGGAATTATTCAGTTTTTGTAGACGGCTTCAAGATCACAGATGTCACAGGTAGGTATCGTATATTTGTTGCATGTTGGTGTTTGATTAATGAAACGAAACAAAATAATGATCATAACAAGTTTGTTATGGATCTTTATTTAATTTTCATATATTAATATTTGGTTTAAACCCAAACACGAATCTATGATGACTTTTGTTCAAACAATCAAGATCTATAAAGATCTTTTATGTAATAGAACGAATCTGAGATTTACTGATTTGTTTCTGTTTTAAGGGTCGAGTCTAGATGGGGATTAAGTGACGAAGGGAATTAGGATTAGATGGATGATGTTGTGGAGGTATAAGGGTGGAGATGATATGTTGTTTTTGGTACTGGTCAAATCTTGGTCAAACAGACATGCTGTGTTTTGTTTAAAACTTGTCGCAATGATTTCAAAAAAAAATCATCGCAATGTGTTCTATTTCCATCGCAATGTTTTCTAAATAAACAATGCATCGCAAAGTCAAAAAACTTGCATCGCAATGTTTTATAAAAAACTTTCATCGCAATCCTTCTGAATTTCTGTCCATCGTAATGAGTCCTCTACACCCCGTCGGAATGCATCCATCGAAATGCATCCGTCGGAATGCGTTCCATCGGAATGCGTTCCATCGGAATGCGTTCCATCGGAATGCGTTCCATCGGAATGCACCGAAAGTGTTCCATCGGAATATTCGATCGCAGTGTAGAAACCAATGGTTTTTGCGATCGTAATATTCCGATCTGAAAATCTGAAAACATATCTGTACTATATCCGATTTTTCAGGATCATGTGAATCTGACTAATTTTCTGGGTAACTACATCATGAAGAACAATAGAAAACCAGAAAAGATGATACCATATAAAAATAAGTCCAGAAACAGTAGTCATTTGACCCAATGTAAAACCGTGAAACCAAGGACACAAATATGAAGTTGTGGGTGAAACCAGGGACACAGATATGAAGTTGTGGGTTTATGAAGTGAGACAAACTGATAAAGTGACTTTTTAGATAGATTTGGACCAAGAAAATGATATGACAAATAATAAAACAAAGAAACTGTTTGGACAAAATAATAACAAGACGTGACAAATCTTTTAAGTAACAAGACGTGACCAAAAATTTATAGAACGAGGCCTCAAAAAAAATTTAGACCACCAAATCAAAAACATGAACACGATCCAAGGATGGAACCGAGGCTCTGATGCCAATTGAGGATTTGCATTTATCTAATCCGGTGGTCTAACATGGTGGTAAATGGTGGAAGCCATTGTTGAGAGAGAGAGAAGAGAGGTTGTGTGTGAAAAAGGTTAAGAAAATGTATTGAAAGGAAATGAAAATACAAATGAACACAAGCAACACCCCTCCTTGGAAGCCTAGGAGGGGTATATATAGTCACACACGCTACTTAAACTATACAACGTTCCTAGTCTAGTCTAAGCGTGTGTGACTATGATAACTAATGGGAATTCTTAAATGTCGTCACATAAAGTGAATTTCCAACACTTTGCGATATCCTGCTCTTTCACTTGTAGCTGATGGTAGCCAGACCTTATATCGATCTTAGAGAAATGTTTGGCACCTTGCAGTTGGTCAAATAGATCATCAATGCGTGGCAAAGGATATCAATTTCTGATGGTGATCTTATTAAGCTCACAATAATCAATGCAGAGTCGCATACTGTCGTCCATCTTCTTCACGAATAAAACCGGTGCACCCCATGGAGATGCACTAGGGTGGATGAAGCCTCGTTCCAAAAGTTTGTTGATCCCAAACTTAGATCGATTTAGCTTGTGTAAACGAGATTAAATCAAGTTAAACACGTAGAGAAACTTTGTTGTGTATAAAACAATTTAAGTATTATGCGGAATTAATACTCAAACAAGAACACACAAACAATGTAAACCAAACTTTCACTTTATCGATAAAAACACACTTGCGTACAATGAATGTGTTAAACCTATATAAAACATAAACCTAAAGGCCTCCTTTTATAAATATAAGGAGCCTTGTACAAGAGTCTACGTATCAGCTATTTTAGGTAAAGATAAACATAGAAAATACATTGTTGATCATATCTTTACTAGAAACAAACTAGAAACATAATACGTGTAAACTAAGTCTTCTATCAGTGCTTGACTTCATCCTATCAACGCTTGACATCTTCCTGTCAACGCTTGTTCTGTCAACGCTTGTTTTCTTCTTATCAACGTCCGGATTGCTCTTGTCAGCGTCCAAGTGTACTGGCTACATTTTATTCCCAACAATCCTCCGCTAAACTTGATATCTACTCTAGTAATCAAGTTTCTGAATAAAAACTAAGAACTAGGAGGATTCTTACAAATCTTATCAAATTGGTAATAAACATATCTAATCAAATCTTTGGCCACCTCACTTGAGTAGTCAATCTCCAGCTGTGTTGTCTTCATCTTTTCCAAAACTTCTTTGGACATGGGATACTCAGCATCCACAAGAAGATACTTAGAAAACTTTGTAGAACTCAAATGATACACACCAGCTGCTGAATACAAACGCCCTTGAAGTCCACTGATATCATCCTCAAGATCCTTCCAAACAGGATCTTCTTCTGGTGCGCACATTCTCTTGAATGTTGACCAAAGCTTTATTCCATTGACTGAAGTAGGTGCTTCAGTCTCATACTTGGCCAGCAATAACCTCCAAAGGTCTGCAAGTCTTCCCTATCCATACTTGCAAATAGAGACATAAGAGTAGTAAATGTGTGTACCTCTTTCCCATATCTGCCAATCATCCAAAACCCACTTGCATCTTCTTCATAGCTAATGATAGGGTTTCTGGCATCAAGAGGTAAGACTTGTACCATATCTGAAGCTTCCATGGGTGAGAGCTTAAAGCTCCTTCTAATAACAGCTTCACTGGGATTCACTTTATTCGAATCTTTAGGGAACTTAAGTAGAACTCCCTTCTTTAATGGCCTTGGAACAATCATAGCCTTTTGTATCTCCATCTCTTCTGCAAGTTCTTCTTTCCTTTCATCTGAAAGAAGTCTGATAGTGTTCATTTTTTGAACTCTTGCCCAAATAGGATAAGCCTTATACTCCAATTCTTTAAAGGACAATCCCTGCAATTTCTAAAAAGTACATCCTGTTTGATGACATCTGAGCAACATGTAATAAAGATCCCTCTTATCTCTCTTCAACAGTGAGAAAACTTTGCTAGCCTTATGCTTTAGAATTACCTTGCAATCTCTTTGAACTATTAGAAGAATCTCCAAACCCCAAATTTGATCTGAAATTGTCATATCTTGATCTCCATAACCTTATTCTCCCAAGCATGGTACATCTGAGCAACTTCTGGCATATCATAATCTACCTGCATTTTTAACTCTACAAGTTTCTCCCTTGCCAACTCATCACCATATTCAAGTCCTTCTGGTTCTTCAATTATCATAACACTTGAATCTGAACTTTCATCATTACTTCCTTCTTGCTCCTCAGAAGTAACCACAAATGGTGACTCACCAACCTTCTTCTTCTCTTGTTCCATAAGTTGTGCAGCCAACTTTGAATCAAACTCAACTTGAGCTGCATCCTTGGGAACCTCTGCTTCTACCATGATTCCTTTACCCTTATCTAATGGATCAATGATGGGTAAAGATGATGATGGTACCTGTGAAGACACTTCCTTGATGATAGTTGATGACTGGAATACATCAACCATATCTGCAGGCCTGTCAACGTTCAAATCCTGTGTGTCAACGCCCAACTTACTCATGTCAGTGCTTGGTGTGTCAGCGTCCAAAATCTACTTGCCAACGCTCACCTTACTCTTGTCAGCGCTTCTTGTGAACTGCTCCATCATTGCTATAAAGGACAAGTTCAAATTTGTAGGAGTAACCAAAGATACATCAAAACCTGGTTGCTTCTTCAATGCAGTAAGAGCTTCAGCCACACCCAAAGATTCTCCATCATGTGAGCCTTTGTCACTCACATGTATCTGCTCATCCTCCCTTTTGGAAGAATCCTCCATACCACGCATATTGTTAGCATCTTCCAAAAGAACAATCCTCTCCCTCAATTGCTTGAGTTCAAGGCCTTGTGTGTTGACAATATGTACCAGGTCTGCATTTTGCTTTTGCAAGCTAATGCAGACAGCCGTCAATTCCAAATTGTGTATGGTTCCAATCTGCCCTCCTCTAGAGTGGGGATTTGACCTCCCACAGTAGAGTCATGGGGCATGGATGAGGTCTTAAAGATGTTAGGACTGGATTGGCCTGCATCTAAGCGAGTACCAATAGTCCCAGCCTCATCCATATCACCAACCACACTTGTGGTGGTGGTTCTCTCTGCAACATGGCTAGGACCACTAGAGGAGAACACTCCAGTAGTCCTTGGGCGTTTTACCAACCTAAATTCAGGGGGTGTAGAAGATGTTGTGGATTGGGTGGTAGTTTGAAGGTTAAGGGGTGTTTGGGTCTATTGTAGAAAGGTGTCAACGTCTGGATTGGAAGTGTCAACGCCAACATTTAAGGTGTCAACGTTGAAGGGATCTTGTTCAAGTTCCATATGTTAAGGAAAAGGTGATGGTTCAGGCAATGGTTGTGGGTCGGGTTGAGGTTGTGCTGCTGCAATAACAACAAGCATGGCTTGGGTAAGGGGTAAGTCTCTGTGAGGGGGTGAATTCATCTTACTAAAAATAGCTTTCTTTTGCACAGAGATCGCATAAAATCATCATGATCCCCGGTGCAATACCTTTGATCATCAAAAATCATTTGTAAAAATCTTGGATAAGCCAAAGTCATCTTATTACCCTTGTTTTTACACATGCCATCAAAAATTAGTTTAGAAAAATTATACTTTTGCCCATTTGTGATACACACAATTGCACTAGCAATAGATCTGTTAATTTCATTATGTGCAGTACATTTCGGACTCAAACATTGAAGGATGACATGTATTAAGTACTTCCAAGCTGGGGGGAATTCTTGTTTATTATATTTATTTAAAGTACCCTCTTCAGGGAAAGGATACCCCAAAGCTTGAAGTCCTTGTTCTATCTCACCAATGGGTAGAGAGGTTATACCATCTGCATCAATAAGATGCAAAGCCTGGCGAACCAAGGCTTCAGTAACCACCCATGAACGCCCATGGACAATAGCTGTTAATGTAGTCACATTATTAAGTGTTGAGGAACTAACAGTGTTCCAAAACTATTTAATATGAGTGACAGGGATGAGAGGAGCATGAGAAAGTGCATACCTAAATGGAGATGCATTCAAATACGCCACCATCTGGGTGTATTGAGGAAACAGAGCATCATCAGCCTCCAAATAAGCAATCATATTATGCTGACTTCTGAATCCTAATACCAAGTCACTTGGTTTAAACTTAGGCGCCATTGATGTAGAAAGCAGTTTGTGAAAGGTTATAAAAGATGAATTATAGGAGAAAAATTGTTAGACAAGAATATGCGAGTACCCTGTTTAAAAAGAAGGAGCCAAATTTATAGGAGGGATAGGCACATGTGATTGGCCAAAAATGAGGCAAGTATTTTCAAAATATAATGATGAAAAGATTGAAAAGAAAATAAGTTATCTTGTGCATTAATTAAAAGTTATCAACTCCCAAAATTACGGCTCCAATTTTCGTCAAAAATAACAACTGGGTAGGACCCAATGAGTGTCAACGGTCAAAAACAACTCATCAACGCCCAACGGCTATATTATTGTCAACGTTGGAAAAAGCCATGTCAACGTCTAAATTGGTCATAACAACGTTTGGTAATATATCTGTCAACGTCCAAAAATAAAGATGATAAAAATGAAAAAGGACCTTAACAAAGTGATTTATCCTAGTGAAGATAACCTATAAACTGAAAATTACTATAGGGTGGCAAGCACTGTCCAATCATGCACACTTGCTTATACAAGATAGACATAACAGTCCTCTAGTGTCCCTTGCTAACCAAAATTCTTAACAGTTAAGTTATCTCATAAAACCCTTTGTAACTTCCCAGGTAAGCCCAATATAAATCATACCCAAGTCTCCCAACAGACCACAACCAATTCTAGGCCAAAAAGGTCTTGGCAGCGTGCATAGTATATCAACTTTGCATGCTACAGTGCCTCATGAACAAGTAAACTAATTCATACTCACCAGTGGACACAATCTAGAATTGTGATAAGAGTATTATAAGAATAACCAGAAAGTCCTAAAAGGTTCCTAAACCTCCCATTAAACTATGATACATAAGTTGCCAAATAATATGCATGTAAATAAAAATTTATGTCAAGATAGGAATATAAATATTCCAACCATCATCCATAAATTGAAACATGCTCCAATAATGCTCCAAGAATCCATAAGCAACTCTGTATCCAATGGTACAATGCTAACAACGCCTGCACAATTAGATCAAAAACCACAAAACTAACATGTTGCTAACAACGTCACGATAACACTTATCAGCGTTAAGATAACCTTTGTCAGCGTTAGACAAATAAAGTGGAAAATCTAAGTTCACATAAAGACCAATAACAATGCATATCCTGTACATACTTTTACAATAAGTTCCCTAACACATTTTAAGTAAGATTGATCATTCTAATACTTGTTACCAAGTATTGAAATCTTCCAGTACCAAAAGGTTTAGTCAATAAATCAGACACATTCTCTTATGTGTCAACCCTATCTTGTTGTATTAAACCTTTTTCAAAATAATCTCTTATAAAATGATGTCTAATTTCTATGTGTTTTGTTTTAGAGTGATGTAAAGGATTTTTAATAATGCATAAAGTGTTGTTATTGTCTACAAAAATCTTGGTATGCATGAAATTATACCCATAATCCAACAGCTGGTTTTGAATCCATAAGACTTGTCCACAACAAGCAGCTGCTGCAACATACTCTTCTTCAGTTGTAGAATTGGCCACCACTGTTTGTTTCTTGCATTGCCAAGATATCAATCTACTCCCAAGAAACTGGCATCCACCAGTTGTGGATTTTCTATCAAATTTGTCACCACCATAATCACTGTCTGAATATGCCATAAGCTCCAATGGTGAATCTTTTGGATACCATAATCCCAGGTTTGGATAACATCTAAGGTATCTAAAGATCCTTTTGACAGCATGAAGATGACATTATTTGGGAGTCACTTGATGACGTGCAAATGCACACACAGCAAACATAATGTCAGGTCTTGAAGCTGTGAGATACATCAATGAACCAATTATTGACCTATAGTGCCTGACATCCACTTCTTTTCCATCTCCAACTTTTCCCCAAGGGTGTTCCGTATCCATAGGTGTGCTATCCCTTTTCTCATGTGGAGAAAAGCCAAACTTCTTCAAGATTTCTACTACATATTTATCTTGAGAGATGAAGATACCATATTCTTTCTACTGAACTTGTAACCCTAGAAAGAAGTTCATCTCCCCCATTGCACTCATCTTGAACTTGTCTGTCATAAGCTTGGAAAAGTCTTTACTCATCTTTGGACTAGAAGAGCCAAAGATGATATCATCCACATAGAACTGAACAAGTAAGAAATCCTTACCAGTCTTCTTTGTAAATAAGGTCTGGTCTAGGGTGCCCTTTTTGAATCCATTTCCACCAGATAGGTGGACAATGTGTCATACCATGCTCTTGGGGCTTGATGAAGTCCATACATAGCTTTCTTCACTCTATACACCTTGTATGGATGTTCTGAATCTTCAAAACCAGAAGGTTGCATTACATAAACCTCCTCTTCAATTGTGCGATAAAGAAAAGAACTCTTCACATCCATTTGATAGACTGTAAAGCCCATGCAGGAAGCATAGGCTAGAAAAATCCTTATAGCCTCAATCCTTGTACTGGTGCAAAGACCTCCTCATAGTCTATCCCTTCCTCTTGTGTTTATCCTTGAGCCACTAAACGTGCCTTATTTCTGACAACAATGCCTCTTTCATCCTTTTTGTTTCTAAGAACCCATCTTGTCCCAATAGGTCTGACATGGCTGGGACAATCAACCAACTCCCAAAATCATGGATAGCAAATTGGTGAAGCTCATCTTGCATTGCTTCCACCCAACTTGGTTCTTTGAGAGCATCAAAAATCTTCTTAGGTTCCTGTTGTGACAGAAAACAGGCAAACAAACATGCTTGAACAAGAGGGGTATCAACCTTCTTTTGAATATTGGCAATAAATCCACCAAGATTCTGATGAGATCTTCTAGTTTGCACAGGAGTCATCACATCACCAATAATTAGAGAAGGAGGGTGATTTTTGATTGTAGAAGTAAGCACTCCTCCCTCAATAAGTGTGTTGTCCTGAATCTCATCTTCCATGTTACCAATATCCTCTTCATACTCTCTTCCATCATTATCCGAATGAACCTCTCCATTTTTGTTAGAAGGTTCACCTTGTTCAAAATTATTGGAAGAGAAAATATGGTCAAAAGATCTGTCAACGCCTGGACCAAGACTGTCAACGTTTGAGCTATCAACGCCTGAATTTGTCTTGTCAGCGCCAGAATTTCCTTTGTCAACGCCTGAAAGATCATGCATGTTATCAATTGGTGATACTTGGGGACCACCTTTTTCCTTTCCAGCAGCAGCAGTAGCAGCAAATGCATCTGTCCATATGGGAATGGTAACATACTCAAGTATAGGTGTTGATTTGTCTGCTTGTGATCCAACCTCTTCATCAACCTGTTTACTTGAAACATCAACAACTGATTCTTCCACAACATTTGAACTTACCTTCACAATGTTTGGATTAGTAACAGGCATATAATTCAAAGTCTTAGATAGAGGTTCCAAGTCAAATAACCAATTTGGACCACTTTCATGATCACTAGGTTTACTTTCTAAAAACCTAACATGTACTTTTTCAAGTATACGTTCTTCTTTGTTAAGATAAACTCTATTTCCTCTACTCTGCACAGAATAACCCATGAAGTAACCTTCATCACCTTTAGCACTAAACTTACCTTAGGCATCACTAGTATCCAGCACAACTACATGACATCCAAAAGGTTTAAGAAAATCAGTATTAGGTTTCCTTCCCCAAAGTAACTCATAAGGTGTTTTGTTATGAAACTTGTTGACTAATGCCCTATTCTGAACATAACAAGCTGTATTCACAGCCTCAGCCCAAAAAGGAATGGGAAAGTAAGCATGAGCCAACATAGTCCTGACTGCTTCTATGAGGGTTCTATTCTTTCTCTCAGCTACCCCATTTTGTTGTAGGGTTCTAGCTACACTAAACTGTCTTGGTTGTACTAAGGAGTTAATTCGAGTTGAATACGAATGGAAACCGCCTAGATGTCATACTTGTAATATTTTTGGTCATTCCGTTGATTCTTGTCCGAAAAATGTTAAACCTATAACGGTTGAAAAAGTGACAACTCCTGTTGATAATGATGGGTTCCAACAAGTGCAAAGCAAGAGGAAGAAGTACAAAGGTAATTTAGGGAATCAAGTTCCGAGAGGTGTTCCATTGAGCAAGGGTTTCCAAGCAGGTAAGACGGTTGTTTTTCGCCCAAAAACTCACTTGGATACTACAAGTGCGAGTGCTGATAATAGTAGTAAGTTGAATACTAAATCTGGTCAGGTGCAGCAGTCTAGCAATCTTAATGGTCCGAACAAGGCTAAAGCTCAAATGAGCAGTGTTTCTACATCTAATAAATTTTCATCTTTGTCCATGCCTGGTATTGACGAAGGGGCTCAAGTAAGCGAGGAAGATAATGAGGAGGAGGAGGGAGTCGAGGTCGTCTTTGATGAATCGGTGAATCTTCTCAATACTCATATTGGGGCAAGCACTCCATCTGGCTGATCCCATGTTGATATTTTATTATTCTCCTCGTAACTTTATGTTATCGTCTTGGTTTTTGTCTAGCTTATATATTTCCAGTATTCTAGACTAGTAAATGTTTATGGCCTGTCATAAATATTTTGTTTAACAAGCTGCCTGTAGCTTGCGGTTAATGTGGTATTTCAGCCACATTCCTTGTACTTCAACGCTTTTTTTGGTTCTATTTACCGGGGTCATTGCTACCCTTTTACCAAAAAAAAAATACACTAAACTGTCTAGTAATCCCTTTCTTGGCACAAAAGTCATCTAATAACTTATTTCTAAACTCACCACCATTATCACTTCTAAGTATCTTAACCTCATTACCAGACTTCTTTTCAATTTGGGTAATGAAGTTAATCAAAGTATAAGCAGTGTCACTTTTCAAAGCTAAAATGAAAGTCCAAGTAAATCTAGAAAAATCATTAGTGATGACAAAATAGTAAGATTTACCATTTAAGCTTTCTATATTAGTTGGACCAAACAAGTCCATATGCAGTAAGTGAAGTGGTTTAGAACTAGAGTGCACTGGTTTAGACTTAAATGAGACCTTGTGCTGTTTGCCTTTAAGACATGCAACACAAGAGTGGTCATTGTGGAAAGCCTTTTCAGGCAAACCATCAACTAAACCATGTCTCACAAGTCTGTTTATATTTTTAAAATTAATGTGCCCTAATCTCATGTGCCAAAGATTACTCTCATCAAGTGAAGCCTTAGCATATAGACATGACAAATTATTATTGATCCTAATTCCATTAAGATTCACATTATAAATGTCCTTATGCCTAGGTGTTCTATACTCAATGAATTTCTCATCTGGTATTTTAAAATCTTTGCTCAACACCAAGCATTCAGTATCAGTAAAAAGAACCTTATTTTTGTTATCACAAACTTGTGATACACTAAACAGATTATAGTCAAGTTCTTTTACCAGAAACACATTTTCAAAACGCAAATTGTTGGTGAGAAGAGTTCCTTTGCCTGTGATAGTTCCATATCCGCCTCCAAAGTAAACTTTGTCACCATCCTTAATGGGAGTGAAGTTTGTAAGATAATCTTCCTTCCCAATCATGTGCCTAGAGCATCCACTATCCCAATAGCCATAATCATTAACCTGCTTTTGAATACCCTGCACATAAAGAAAACAAATTAGTTTTCTTTGGGAACCCAAGCCTGAGCAGACTTGGATTCATTTGGTTGTTCAACATGAACAGACTTAGTTATTATGACAACACCTTGTTCATCCCTTTTTGGATTAAACACCCAGTTAACCCCAATTGGTTTTGTTATGACTTTGAAATATAATGAAATCTGTTACAGGTCATAGAAATCCCATCTGAATTAGGGTTTTGGTCTTGCTTAGTGTCACACCCCACCATGGCGGAATATGGGGCGCGACGTATGGATATCATCACAACAATAGTGTGTCTATAGAGTTAACTAAATGAAATGCAAATGTCATAAAAAGGTGACACAATGTCATGACAATATCTCAAACAATGCAGGCGTCTAGGTAAGTAGGTAGCAGGCCTACCTCTTACCAAAGACATACAAATAAACAAACATTGAACATATAGGTACCATAAAGTCTACTTAATTAAAAGACAAAATATAATCTAAGAGGAAAGGGATTCCTCCTAATGCAATCCTAGCGGCCTCTATACTCTAGCCACTTCTAACATCATCCTGCACAACTACCTCAACTGAAAATGACACTAAAATCTGTCAACACAAAGTTGGTGAGAACATAGGTTTAAGTTATCAAAATATCTTAAGAAACCTTGTCAACCGTTGTAAATAAGTTGAAGAAAAACAATTTATAGTAATGGACCATAATGTGATAATCATGTTACATACAACTACAATCAAAGCACAATTATAACAATCAAGAACACACAATAAGAACAATGCACCACACTATTAACAATCAAGAAGTATCCCGTCAGACACACAAGAACACACGACACTATCCGGATCTTTCCCACACCACCTGTGGAAGATGAACTATATCCCCGTCAAGATATCTTGCCTCCGAAGAGACGATGCACAAGTACTCAGGACGGATCGTTCCCCACGAACCAAGAACTCAGGACGGATCGTGCCCCACGAACCAAGAACTCAGGACGGATCGTGCCCCACGAACCAAGAACTCAGGACGGATCGTGCCCCACGAACCAAGAACTCAGGACGGATCGTGCCCCACGCTCCACACACATCACAACTGGTCCCATAGACGCCCATACATCTATGTACCAATCCCAATCATAACACAATCAAGATTCACATATCAGAACACATATCAAAGCACATATGAGAATACATAAGCACGCAAGTTACACAATATCACGTTTATGTGCACACATTTTAAAACATAGTACTAAATCATGTTAAAGAACATTGCAAGTGTCATCTCCATCCCATACTGGAAAAACATTTAACACGTATCAAAATGGGACTATGAACTCACCTGAATGCTTCTTCACAAGTCCTCGCACTAGCAACAAGCTAACAAACCAAAAAACATGCAATCAATACATGAACCAATCACTAAGATGGCTCATCAACCTATGATGGACATCTAGCCTATTCCCATATAAATACATCATTGATAAGCTCTAACCACCCCATTACCCTTCCTTAACAAGTCTTTAACTTGGTTAAGTTTAATAACTATCCCGTTCATATTTTACACAAAACAGTCCCAGTTTTTATGTCTCAAAACTTTAAGTCAAACGTCCACTTAAACATACCCATGGTTTCTGTAAAAGAAATATTCATACCCTTACATATTTTAGCTAACACCTCCCACTTGCCCTAACCTTAAAGCTATTGTTAAGGCCTCGATATATATATATATATATATATATATATATATATATATATATATATATATATATATATATATATATATATATATATATATATATATATATATATATATATATATATATATATATATATATATATATATATATATATACATATATATATATATATATATACATATATATATATACATATATATATTTATATATATATATATATATATATATATATATATATATATATATATATATATATATATATATATATATATATATATATATATATATATATATATATATATATATATATATATATATATATATATATATATATATATATATATATATATATATATATATATATATATATATATATATATATATATATATATATATATATATATATATATATATATATATATATATACTTTTGTCATTCCAGATTTCCGGATTTTAAACATACTAAAAGTTTGTTACAATTAAGGGGTCTTACCCTAAACCAAAATCTTAGCCCAAGTGCAGATACTTAATACAATATATAAACCATCTCTCATGTTCGTGAGAAGATCCCAATGCAACCCTAAGTACCCCAAACAACCCAAAACTTAAAAAGAAAACAGGCTGACTTCAAAACTGTTTTGACCTCTGACTGTTGTAACCTGTTTTTGACCCACTTCCCCACTTCCAATTTAGTTCTCGTTTCTTGCATTGGAAAGCCACTTCAATTACCTTTTCAGGGATACTTGGATTGCATCTTGAATGTTCCTAGAACTCCCGATATGATCAAAACAATTGACTCAAAATTCTGCCCAGTTTTTAAAAACGGGTTTAACAAAATCAACCACATTAATTAACCCTAATTCCTCTAATTACAAGCCCTAATTCAAGTAATCATCCTAATATGATTATTACAACATTAATTCACTGTTTTAAAATTAAACCTAACCTAAATCCATCATAAGATGACCAATTAAACATAAAAACAATTTAATTAAAAAAGTTTAAGAATGTTTTTACCTTTAATTCAATGGAAGATGAAAAACTATGAAAACCCCTAAAAAAACTCTTCTAGCCGTCGCCTATGAAGTTCCAGGAGAGAAAAATATGGTTTTTGATTCATTAGAAAACCTTATATAGTGTGTTCACAAATCCTAGTCCAAGTAGAAGCCCACTTTCCATTTTTTCCCCTTTCTTTTCTTTTGATTTGTCCAAACCAACCCATATGCTCTTAATTTCGTTTTTTTTATATTTTAATATTAATATATGTATTAATAACATTACCTTAATTTTCCTTAATTTATTTCAGCTCCTAAAGCCTCCAAAACCTCAAAACCGTAAAACTAGTCAGTTTTTACGCGTTTTACCGTAAAAGACGTAAAATATACACTTTTATAAAAAATCTCAAATTTTGAAATAAACTTTATAACTAAGTCCTAAATGACTTAAAACCATCCCGAAAAATATCCATATGACTAATTACCTCATCCGAGACCTCTAAATGCTAAACCGTAAATCGTAAAAAAAATACTATTACTATAATACTTATACGTATATGTAAACACCAAAATATCACCATTTTCATTTCATAGTCACCACTTGTGAGCTCATGAACATGAAATAACCGTTCCTCGATTTACTTATGAGTACTTCTATACTCATAAACGATAACCACACCAACCTCAATCACACAAAATAAACATGTAATCACACAATCAAGTAAGCACACATAAAATAACCTAAAAGTAAGACCAAGTGACAAATCCAAAACCTAGGGTTGTCACATCACTCCCTCCTAATAGAAATCTCGTCCCGAGATTTACTCCCAAACTCAAACTTATTCCCAGCAAACAAACGAGGATACATATCCCTGATAAAACCTTACGTTCAAACGTGAACCCAGTTTAAACTAAAATAATTTTAACCAACAACACATGAGCCTTAACCATCTGCGAGGAAACTTATTAAAACCATAAATTTATGTAACTAACCTAACTAAATCTCGCAACTCATCAAACAAGAACTGTCTTGAAATCAAGTTAGGAGCCATTACATAACTCGACAAGTTTAAATCTGTCACCCCGATTTCAGTCTTACTCATAAATACCATAAATCATAACTCATCAAGATATAACCATGTGCTTTAAGGTCTAAATAAATCTCAAATTATATCCCAACTCATCTCTATGTTAACCCTCCAAGTGTTCATTACCCCAAAATACCTAAAACACAAGTTTAAACCATGTTGTCCGAAAATTAACCTTGAACCCGACACTTTACCCTCATTTTATCGACTACCAACAACTATTTTTATTTTACTATTTGCAAGTTTTATTTATTTACCATGTAAGACTCAAAACGAAAGATATCGTTATTCCAAAAAGAAATCTCCACCATCTCAATAGCCTCTACACCAAAAATACCGTACAAACAAACACGTGAAATGAGGACTCGATAAATGCGCTACTACAGAAGTTGAACATCCCAAAGAAAAAAAGAGCTAGAAAACCATCCTAAGAACACAACCGATAAGTAGAAGGTATATATACATATATAGGCATACGCGTACATACACTCAAGTCCATCCAACATATACTATACAAGCATGTATTAACCATCTTTCATGCAACCATACTTAGGAATCCATTGATGTCGTGGTACTCGTATAACTATGTTGGCCACCATACTTATACCAGTCCCCTTTCACTAATGCACTCCCTCCTATGATGACACTTATAAGAATTAATAATACACATAACACATCAGTCTACCAACTCAAATAATCACATAGATCTTACAACTCATATAAGCACATAACCCACAACATAACATAAGGTCCAAAATCACATGTATTAAAATAACATAGCCAATGCATGAAATAAATAAACTCGTAATCCAACTGAACCACCGTAGACAAAATTCAAAATGTATAAAGAACATGAGAACGTAATTAAAGGAAATCCAACAATGACTAGCGTATATGACTATAGTTCAACCCATACTATTCAAAACTCGAAAAGAAAATAACATGTAGCTAAGTATGAACTTACTATGGTTCAATTAATACTAGTCAAAACATCAGAATAAATAACAACCAAACACATTAATTAATATAAAATGCACACATACTCCTATGACGCCTATATGCAGGGACCCTTAAGCTATATACTAGGCTACGCGACTAGGCAACCTAATTCTCTATAACCATTGTCTCTGATACCATTCTGTCACACCCCACCATGGTGGAATATGGGGCGCGACGTATGGATATCATCATAACAATAGCGTGTCTATAGAGTTAACTAAATGAAATGGAAATGTCATAAAAAGGTGACACAATGTCATGACAATATCTCAAACAATGCAGGCGTCTAGGTAAGTAGGTAACAGGCCTACCTCTTACCAAAGACATACAAATAAACAAACATCGAACATATAGGTACCATAAAGTCTACTTAATTAAAAGACAAAATAAAATCTAAGAGGAAAGGGATTCCTCCTAATGCAATCCTAGCGGCCTCTATACTCTAGCCACTTCTAACATCATCCTGCACAACTACCTCACCTGAAAATGACACTAAAATCTGTCAACACAAAGTTGGTTAGAACATAGGTTTAAGTTATCAAAATATCTTAAGAAACCTTATCAATCGCTGTAAATAAGTTGAAGAAAAACAATTTATAGTAATGGATCATAATGTGATAATCATGTTACATACAACTACAATCAAAGCACAATTATAACAATCAAGAACACACAATAAGAACAATGCACCACACTATTAACAATCAAGAAGTATCCCGTCAGACACACAAGAACACACCACACTATCCGGATCTTTCCCACACCACCTGTGGAAGATGAACTATATCCCCGTCGAGATATCTTGCCTCCGAAGAGATGATGCACAAGTACTCGGGACGGATCGTGTCCCACGAACCAAGAACTCAGGACGGATCGTGCCCCACGAACCAAGAACTCAGGACGGATCGTGCCCCACGCTCCACACACATCACAACTGGTCCCATAGACGCCCATACATCTATGTACCAATCCCAATCATAACACAATCAAGATTCACATATCAGAACACATATCAAAGCACATATGAGAATACATAAGCACGCAAGTTACACAATATCACGTTTATGTCCACACATTTTAAAACATAGTACTAAATCATGTTAAAGAACATTGCAAGTGTCATCTCCATCCCATACTGGAAAAACATTTAACACGTATCAAAATGGGACTATGAACTCACCTGAATGCTTCTTCACAAGTCCTCGCACTAGCAACAAGCTAACAAACCAAAAAACATGCAATCAATACATGAACCAATCACTAAGATGTATATATGTATATATATATATATATATGTATATATGTATATATATATATATATATATATATATATATATATATATATATATATATATATATATATATATATATATATATATATATATATATATATATATATATATATATATATATATATATATATATATATATATATATATACTTTTGTCATTCCAGATTTCCTGAATTTTAAACATACTAAAAGTTTGTTACAATTAATGGGTCTTACCCTAAACCACAACCTTAGCCCAAGTTCAGATACTTAATAAAATATATAAAACATCTCTCATGTTCGTGAGAAGATCCCAATGCAACCCTAAGTACCCCAAACAATCCAAAACTTAAAAAGAAAACAGGCTGACTTCAAAACTGGTTTGACATCCGACTGTTGTAACCTATTTTTGACCCACTTCCCGACCTCCAATTTAGTTCTCGTTTCTTGCATTGGAAAGTCACTTTAATTACCTTTTCAAGGATACTTGGATCGCATCTTGAATGTTCCTAGAACTCCCGATATGATCAAAACAATTGACTCAAAATTCTGCCCAGTTTTTAAAAACTGGTTTAACAAAATCAACCACATTAATTAAACCTAATTCCTCTAATTACAAGCCCTAATTCATGTAATCATCCTAATATGATTATTACAACATTAATTCACTGTTTTAAAATTAAACCTAACCTAAATCCATCATAAGATGACCAATTAAACATAAAAACAATTTAATTAAAAAGGTTTAAGAAGGTTTTTACCTTTAATTCAATGGAAGATGAAAAACTATGAAAACCCGAAAAAACTCTTCTAGCCGTCGCCTATGAAGTTCCAGGAGAGAAAAATATGGTTTTTGATTCATTAGAAAACCTTATATAGTGTGTTCACAAATCCTAGTCCAAGTAGAAGCCCACTTTCTATTTTTTTTCCCCTTCCTTTTCTTTTGATTCGTCCAAACCGACCCATATGCCCCTAATTTCGTTTTTTTATATTTTAATATTAATATATGTATTAATAACATTACCTTAATTTTCCTTAATTTATTTAAGCTCCTAAAGCCTCCAAAACCTCAAAACCGTAAAACTAGTCAGTTTTTACCCGTTTTACCGTAAAAGACGTAAAATATACACTTTTATAAAAAATCTCAAATTTTGAAATAAACTTTATAACTAAGTCCTAAATGACTTAAAACCATCCCAAAAAATATCCATATGACTAATTACCTCATCCGAGACCTCTAAATGCTAAACCGTAAACCGTAAAAAAAAATACTATTACTATAATACTTAAACGTATACGTAAACACCAAAATATCACCATTTTCATTTCATAGTCATCACTTGTGAGCTCATGAACATGAAATAACCGTTCCTCGATTTACTTATGAGTACTTCTATACTCATAAACGATAACCACACCAACCTCAATCACACAAAATAAACATGTAATCACACAATCAAGTAAGCACACATAAAATAACCTAAAAGTAATACCAAGTGACAAATCCAAAACATAGGGTTGTCACACTTAGGTCTCCATGTCAAGCTAGAATAAGCTTTAGACCCCTTTCCCTTTGGTTGCAAATATTTACCATTATTTGGTCTGGCAACGTTTCTGTCAGCGTTTAATTTGGTCTTGTCAACGCTGAAATTACCCTTATCAGCGTTGAACCTAGGGTTTGCTACAGGAACCCATTGTCTATTAGACCATGTATTGGTCTTATGAAAAGGTCTTTGTCCATAAGTATTAGACCCTCTAGTAAAGAATGGGGCTGGTCTAACAACTTGTGGACTTTGCTGGACAAAAGATTTAAAATATTGATTTGATCTTTTAGTACTCTCTCCATGTCTAACAACTTGTCTAACAAATTGTCCCCTTGAACATTAGTACTCTCTCCATGATGTTTCTAATCTCAATACTAGCATTTAAATCATGATTTAAAATATTGATTTGATCTTTTAGGTCAAGCTCCATTTTCTTATACTCACATACAGTTTTTTTCAGTTTGAGTAAGGGCAAGTTAATAGTTAGATAACTTGCATCTTTCATTAACCACATTTGTTGTCAATTTTAAAACTTCTTTGTTAAGTTTTTCAGTGTTTAGACGACAACCCTTACTACAAAATGAATCATCATATACCTCATTGTCTGATGAAGATGAGGAGTGTGCCATGAGAGCATAGTGAACATGCTCTACTTCTTCCTTTTCTGCAACCAAAGCATTGTTCTCTTCCTCATCCTTGGCCAAGTAGCTCCAATCCCTGCCAACACCATCAATGTCTTGCATGGCAACCATAGCTTTGGAATCCTGAGCCTTGATGATTTGGCTTGAGGGTTTTCAAGCATCAGATCTTCTTGGAGATCTGTATTCTCTCATAAAGTGTCCCATTCGATGACAATTATAACACTCAACCTTGGATTTATCAAATCCAGTAGTGTCCTTAGCATTAAAATTCATCTTCTTCTTGAATCTTAGATTCCATCTATTTGCTCTTATACTTGCAAGAGCCATATTCCACTTTATGTCCATCTCCTCCACATGCTCATCACTAATTTGCTCAAGGTCCTCATATGTAATCACTGAACTATTGCGCAATGAAGCAATGTATGCACAAACAGTATCTAGATCAATACCAACAGGCTTAACTCTTGGTGAGTCAACTTTGTATGTGTCAGCGTCTGAATGTGAGGCGTTGACAAGGCTTGATCCAGCGTTGACACAAGTTGATCCAGTAACGCGGTGCATGTATGACTCCTTTTGATCAAATTGACCTTGACAATGTGAGAAGAAGGCCATATTTCCATTGGTAGACTTGCTTCCATGATCCAAAAGAGTTTCATTCTCTACCAGCCTCAGTTTATTGTAAACATCATCAAAAGTAGAACTTTTGTGAGTGTTATTAGTAATTATAGACCTTGCTTCCATCTTCCATGCATCACCAAGACTTTTAAGAAAAGTGGTGATAATATCAACATCACCAAGCACTGTTCCCATGAAGGACAGCTTGCTTGTAATGTCAAGAAGTCTGATTCTCACTCCACTTAGCTTCTCACTGGGTTGAGCTTTAAAAACAGAATACTCATGGAAGAGTTGCTTCTTTTTCTCTTGTACAGTATCAGCATTACTACCATAAGAAACTTCAAGGGCTGCCCAAAGATCTTTTGCAGACTCATAGCTTCTATATTTGTGCTGATTTTCTTGTCCCAAAGAGAGTTTGAGAATGCATAGGGTTTTCATGTCATTCCTTCTCTTTGCTATGTCCTCAGTTGAGACAACTCTACCATCTTCAGGTTTTTCTTTTCGATCCTCTTCAGTAGAGCCTTGAACATTTATTATTTGTAAGATGGCAGCTGCAATCTTTTGATCTTTATTGAATGTGTTTCCATATTCAATAATTTCCCATAGGGTGTAGTCATGGATTTGTAGATACTGTTCAAAGTTAAACTTCCACAGCTCAAAATTGTCTAGGTCTAGCATGGGAATCTTGATGTTGGGGGTTGAGGAGGAGGAGGAGTTTACTTCTGGGGCAGACATGATGTTTTTAGGGTTTCTTAAAAATTAGGGTTTTTGGCAATTTAGGGTTCTTGTGTTCTTTAGATCAAAGTTTCTCAACAAGCTCTGATACCACTTGTTGATCCCAAACTTAGATCGATTTAGCTTGTGTAAACGAGATTAAATCAAGTTAAACACATAGAGAAACTTTGTTGTGTATAAAACAATTTAAGTATTATGCGGAATTAATACTCAAACAAGAACACACAAACAATGTAAACCAAACTTTTACTTGATTGATAAAAACAAACTTATGTACAATGAATGTGTTAAACGTATATAAAACATAAACCTAAAGGCCTCCTTTTATAGATATAAGGAGCCTTGTACAAGAGTCTACGTATCAGCTATTTTAGGTCAAGATAAACATAGAAAATACATTTTTGATCATATCTTTACTAGAAACAAACTAGAAACATAATACGTGTAGACTAAGTCTTTTATCAGTGCTTGACTTCATCCTATCAACGCTTGACATCTTCCTGTCAACGCTAGTTCTGTCAACGCTTGTTTTCTTCTTATCAACGTCCCAATTGCTCTTGTCAATGTCCAAGTGTATTGGCTACATTTTATTCCCAACAAAGTTCCTATATCTGTTCATTTAACTCCTTAAGCTTGATGGGAGCCATGTGGTAGGGAGCATTTGAAATTGGCTCAGCTCCTGGGATGAGCTCAATATTAAACTCTACCTCACGAGCAGGTGGTATGCCTAGGAGTTCTTCAGGAAACATGTCGGGAAATTCTAACACGATATGCTGATTTTGGATGGATGGAGATTCAACCTCCATATCATGAACAGTAGCTAAGAAGCCCTCGCAACCATGTGAAAGTAATGCATGTGCTTGTAAGGTTGAAATTATTTGTACATGCCTTCCTGGTATAAAACCGTTGTGAATGTACTCTGGCGTGTTTACATCACCGAAAATGACCCGATATGAATGGAAATCTATGGTGGCGTGGTGTTTGGATAACCAGTCCATGCCTAATATCATGTCAAATTCGCACATGTCTGACGGAAGTGCGTTAACTGGACAAATTCTGTCATCAAACTCAAGGGGAAGACCTCTATACCCATGTGTGATGCGTACAGAATCTCTTAAGGGCGTGGAAATGTTTAAGACATTTTCTAGTGGCATAGGGGATATCTTAACACGATTGGCATAAGCAGTGGACACGGCCGAATGAGTAGCACCCGTGTCAAATAAAACACGTGTAGCTTGACCATACATATACAAGATTCCAGTGATGGTACATGATGACTTGTTGGCTTGGTCACGCGAGGTAGTGTACACTCGTCCCGTAGTCGGAGGTGGCTTGGAGTCAGCATGTCCTGAAGTGCCTCAATCTCACCCTTACGATAGTCCTTCATGCGATGGCCTGGCTGGCCACACTTGAAGCAAGCATCGCTAGTACGGAGACACGGCCCTGGGTTCCTGCGGTTGTACATGATGCAAATTGGTTGAGTATACCCTCCAACAGGTGCCCTAGCTAGTTGGGAGCCAGATGTAGTTGCACGGTTGGGTTGTGAACCTCTACGGTCCTACTCTCGTCTGTTGCCAGTATTCCTGGTAGTAGATGCTGAAGTGTCAGAATTTATGATTCATATAAGCACATATGATATAAATGAGTAAATTTAAGGACCTGCTGTTGTTGGATTTGTTGGCGTTGTTACGGTAATTGTCATTACCGCCACGCCTATCTGAAGTAGAACGGTCCTGAGTCTGACCGTTACCCTTTGGCTGGTTCTACTGCTGAGTGGCCGGTTGGGACCAGTCCCCAGTCTTCTGCCTGAAAGATGCAATAGTGAAGAGAAAGATTTTAACACCCCCAATTTACATTGCGCAGCGGAAATTACACAATTGGGTGTTAATTACAAACTTCATCTTATGACACTTTAAATGACCCAAAAACAGTATATTTAAGAATAAATATATAAATAATTTAAATCAATGTCTAAAACTTTCAATCCCGAGTAAAAATAGTTTAAAAATATATCAGAGTAGCGTACAGGTTCCCCCTAGGATCTTATCAAAACCACAAACCTTTTTCCAAAATAATTGACCATTTACTATATGTTTACGACAATAGGGAAAGAATTCCGTTTTAGACCAAATTACTACAAAAGCAATCCCGCAACCCTTCTCCAGCAAGCTCCGCAAATCAACAGCTCTAATTACTTGAAATACATGCTTAAAATCATCAACACAAAGGTTGAGCAAGTCTATAGGTTTCACAAAATCATAATTGAACACATCGTAAAAATCATTAACAATTATTTAATAGAATTGTGGCCATACAATCTATCAATCAGGTATAATATATAACAATAGTTATCGAATTGTATTAAGCTCATGACACCGACCCCTTAACTTAGTCACCCGCTGTGACACCCTAGAACCGAGGTCATTAACGTTACCCTAAATTACGCTAATTTTTGAAATTTTTAATAAATTTTAATTTCTATATATATAAGTATATTGGTTAAAGCCGATGTTCGAGGTTATAATTTTTACGATTGACGATTCAAGAAGGACGATGACGATTACGATCCCGATGGATGCCCAAATTTCTATAAATATTGACGATTTATCGATAATGTAATTTTTCGAGAATTTTACTTACGGTTCGTGTTAAGTTGAGTCGGGTGAGTTTTATAGCCTTCCGAGTACATTTAAAGTATCCCAAAAGTATTTTAGAGTGTTCGGGATGATTTCCGACTCCCGTAAAATTTTCTAAATTGACTAGTGAGTCGATCCCGCAAAGTTTTAATGACGTTTTTACTTGAGGCCAAAAGAAAGCCAAAAATACACTTTGGCCCCTCCCAATTCTCACAAAAAGGACAAACACAAACACATAGAAACATTTCACAAAAAAAAAAATCAAAACACTCTCTCCCTCTTGTTCTTAGGCCGACGGCCAAACACCAAAAACCACCACAATCCACCATTTTTTTTGGGTTTTTACAAAATCTAACCTTAGACCACCTTCTAAAATCCATTTGTGAGTGTTAATCCATGGTTAAATTAAACATGCATTAACAAAAATTTTCCAAAAATTTTCAAGATCATTCAAATTCGTTTTTGAGGTTAATTGGATTGATACATGTTAAATTCATGTATAGTGTGAGTATAATCACTAATAAAACCCACCAAAAATTAATTTGGTTGTGGTGATTTGGTCACCCAAACCCCACGGCACAAGGGGGTGTTTGGGGAGCCATGGTGGTTGATGATTTTGAGCCTTGGTTTTATGTTTAGCATTGTGTTTATTGATGTGTTAAATGGGTATAAGTGATTGCATGCTTGTTTTTAGATTTTTAGATTATGAGGTTGTTGATCAATAGGGGTAGGGACTGAAAATTAGTGTTTGGTTATGATTGGGAATGCTTAGGATGAAGCCTAGTGATGATTAATAGGTTTGGAATCGAGCTTAAGTATGATTTTGGTATGGTCAAATTTAGGCAGAAAGTTTAAGGCCTTTTCATAAAAATAATTTTTCCTACAGGTCTAGATAGCTAGATGTAGTCATAGAGGGTCTTCTTAGCTTTAATTTGGTATAAGGTAGAGCCCGTGACTCAAAACGAGCTAAAAGTTATGAGATTTTAAAGATCGAGTACCAGGAGACGAGAACTTTCATAATCCGAATTTATGTATAGTTTTAGTCAAATCCCGAGGACCACAAGTATGAATTGGTAAAAGGTCAAGGGTCAAATTTTGGTCACAAACCTGTGTAATTGAGTCTATAAGTGGACTTAGGAGTCAAAGAAGTCAAAGGTGCATTTCAAATAGGTCAAAGAGGTCCAAGTTGGTCGAAGTACAATTTCAGCCCGGAAAATGTAGTTTTTGGAAAAGCGTTGAGTAACGAGTCGTAGAAGTAAAAACTTTTATTGGGATTAAAAATGTGTTATCTACAGGTCTTATAGTATTTTTGAGAATTTTGTCAAATTTTATAGGAATGGTTAAATATGGTAAAACAGCCCGTACTTTCGGTAAGTACCGGCGAAAATGAATAAAAATGGATAACGTAAATAATAAGAACGAATGGTGTGAAATGAGTAATGCTTGTTGTTTTGTTTTGGCGTGAGTTATAATTGTCCTAAGTGACTAGTATCTATGTATTTTATACAGTACCGTAAGGTATTTAAAATGAGATTACTCATTACGCGTTATTTGTTGATAGGTGTTGATTTACCCGGGCATCCGTATCGTCGCCAGTGATCATCTCTCGAACTACCGACTACTTAATATATAAGGTGTGAATTTATATCCTCGCTTATATTTATTTCAAACTGTTTTACCCGCGAGGGAAATGCATGCTAGTTTTTAAAAGGAACGTATGTCATGAATGATTGTCAGACCCGAATGTTGCCTTAGAAATTGTGTTGAGTACCTAGTTGCAAAAGACCCTAATTTCATGAACTATTAACTATTGTCCTGCCCTCGAGTAGGGGGAAATAGCCGCTTATACAATTTGTAGTACTACGGGGCTAACGACCCAATGCTAGCCGAGAAGCTGTACGTTGAGTAAGTTCTGCGGTAGATTATCTTGTATGAGAGATAAGGTATAATTACAATTGATGCCTTTAGAAGGGGCACTGGTTTCATCTGAATCACGCCGGTAATTATTACGCGGGTGATTGAGTTAACGGATTAGTGTCATGAGCTTAAACACAATTGTCAGTATCCTGAATATAGATTGTTTGATCGACAAGTCTATGAATGATCACGAATGGTTTTTATTTTATATACGTTCAAAATGAATTGTAAAACCTATGAATTCCACTCAACGTTTTCGTTGACCAAATTTTGGCATGTGTTTCAGGTAACCGCTGAAGTGTAGCATGGAGCGTGCATGGGATGGATGTTGTGTGTATGACTTGGAGTCTGCTTGTTTTTCCTCCCTTTTCTACTTAAACATTTTTAAATTTTAATGTTATGTTGTTGTGAAACTGAAATTCTTGGGTCGAGATTCATGGGGACCGAAAACGCTAAACTCTGTTGTACCAAGTGGGGTTGGAAAAACCGTGGACATGTATCATCTAACAATTTTTAATTCAAGTTTTAAGTTGACGTCTTTTTAGCGTCGTTTGATATATCTTGTGTGCAATGATAACTGTGTAGCACCCAATGTTGTAGTTCCGCTGCGCATAGCATTTTGTGGGGGTGTTACAGATTGGTATCAGAGCCATGAGTTATAGAGAACTAGGTCGTTTTTGAAAATCCTAAACTATAACTTTTGGTGTCGTAAGAAATGGTCCAAGCACACACAACTATCCTGCATGGCTCCGGTAAGATTTATTTTTGTATTCATGGCATTTGACGTATACTTTTGAGTGAAGTATATATGTGGGTAATTATTACGTAAGTATGGAAATTACTATATGTAGACGTTGAAATTATACGTGGAATATCCGACATCGTAATTTTTGTATTAATCATGCATGAGCATCATACTATTACATTTCGGGCATATGTACCACCTTTGCATTGCATTTGCATGCATGTATTTATAAATATTGTATAATTACTTATGTACCCTCCGAAATTCGCTGTTATTGCAGGAATGGCCGAGGTACCGCCTAATGATAATGGAAACAATTACGTCGTAGGTCACGAAGGGGGACCGTTTCCTCCGAACCTGCCGGATAATGATAATGGATGGATCGCTCCAGAAGAGGAAATAGGGCCTGAAAACGACAATGACGAAAGTGAGGTGGACAATTTTAGCATCAGTAGTGACGAGAGTGAGGATTCTGAGGAAGAGCCCGAGGAACTAATGGATGATGGCATTCCCGAGAATGCTGTAGGCCAGACCGAACCTGATTTGTTTCAATCTCCGAATTCGCCAAAGGGCTATGAAGTACCACCAACCGATCGATATGAGCAGCAACCCTTTAATCGCCCGATGGACAATTGCAAGGACTATTTGAGAACAGTGCCAGGATTTGTTCGAGTAAGTAATGGGAGCGACGTAGAGTCCATCAAATCATCCAAGTCGCAATCGATTCATGAGAATATTGCAAGGGTCTACTTTCCGAGACCAAGACACTACTGGGATCCCGCAGGTCGTTTGAGGAGGATGGAGAGGTTGATGTATGAGCGGTTTGTAGTTGAGACCAGGGTAATTAAGAGGTTTGATAAGAATGAAAGGGAACACCAAAGACTGTTGGAAAGGACTGCAAGAATTGAGTATGATGGGAATGTAAACAAAAGTGACATCAACAGTCTAAGATCGATGGTTGCAAATTTGAGCGCTAGTCTTGACCGTGTTAGGGAAGGTCAAGTGAGGTTGTCAAGGATGCAGAGTTGGGAGCATCGAGTGAGAGCATCATTGCCCCCAGATTGGAGATTCGTGGACGATTTGGAGATGGAGGCTAATGACTTCATGATTCAGCCGCCTACTAGAGGTGCTTGTATTACTGTGGGAAGTCAGGTAGCGATTGAGTGTGGGTCTACGTCAGGGACGAAAAAGGAGACTGAATGTGGGCCGAATGACAAAGGAAAGAGAAAAATGGATGATGTGGACGAGGACGATAGCGATGAGGAACCTGAGGAAGACGATGACGAACCGCCATCCAAGAGGCCGTGTGGATCACCACATGCCTAGTTGCTTGTCTTGTATTTTTTCTTTGATCATTGTAATAGAACTGTTTTAGACTTTTGTATGATGGCATTATGACGAGAAACTTGAGGACTTAAGTTTTGTGGTGAACGATTGTAGTGGCAATACTTGTCACAATTTTGGTTAATTATCAATACAATCCATGTTACCTTTCATGATCTGTGATATGTCTTAAATTTGATCTTTTGTGATGTGAATTGATGAATATTAGTAACTCTGTAGTGATGTGTCGTTGTATGTATATTATGTCTTGAAAGAGAAATCCATCTTAATCTTGATGTGTATACTTACATTGTTTTTCTATTTTCCCTGTCTTGCAGAAAGAGATATTCGATAACACCATGCCTCCAAAGTTAACCGCCGATCGTGTAAACACAATGATTCAGGAAGCTATAGCAAATGCGCTGGAAGCGGACCGAGCCGGGAGGAATCAGGACCAGGGTAGAAACGTGGGGAGACAGCAAGCCCCGAGAGTGTGTACCTATTCTAGTTTTATGAAATGCGGTCCCACGCAATTTCGTGGAACGGGTGGAGCTCTGGAACTTAGAAGATGGTTGGAAAAGGTTGAAAGTACTTTCGAAATCAGCGGTTGTTCCGAAGCGGACAAAGTGAAGTTTGCGGCTGCTACGTTTCTTGATGATGCGTTAAGTTGGTGGAACACCCAAGTAGCCACGGTTGGATTGGCTGTAGCGAATGCAAGGACGTGGACTGCGACAAAAGCTCTGTTGACTAAGAAGTTCTGCCCGGAAGAGGAATTGGGTCAATTGGAAGATGAGTTGAGGCACTTGACCTTGAAGAACAATGATATCGCTGCTTACACCAGGAGGTTTAATGAATTAAGCCTTTTGTGTCCAGACGTTTTTGCCAATGATGCCAAGAAGATGAAACACTACATCAAAGGTTTATCTAGCAATATCAAAGGTGAGACGACTTCGTCAAAACCTGGGTCGTTTGATGAAGCGGTCCAGATGGCTCACGCATTGATGGACGTCAAGCTCCAGGACAAGCAGAACTTCATTGCTGAAGGCAACAAGAGGAAATGGGAAGCGGCACAAAGCAATCAATCCCAGGGCCAGAACCGAGGTGGAAATCGAAGCAACCATGGTCCGAACCGCAATCAGCAGTTTAACCAGCGAAGGAATGAAGGGATGAGGGCTGTGACGAACCCTAGAGGAGTAAAAGTGAATCCCCATTGTGGTAGGTGCAATTTGTACCATGTCGGGAATTGCCCGCCTGCATGCGGCAAGTGTGGAAAAGCAGGTCATAGGACATCTGGTTGCCGAGCGGGAGGAGTAGCCACTGGGGCGAATGCTATCAGAATGAGGGGATGTTTTGGATGTGGAGAGAGAGGCCATGTGCAAGTGAATTGCCCGAAGGCAGGAAACAAGCGGGGAGGTAACAACGCTGCTGCTGTATATCAAGTAGGGACGGCTGATAAACCACAGGGTCCTAACGTGGTTACCGGTATGTTTTTGCTAGACGCTTGTTATGCTAGTATTTTGTTTGATTCTGGCTCCGACAAGAGTTTTGTAGATGTTAAATTTAGTCGTCATATCGATAGAAAACCGGTGTTGTTAGCGACTAGTTATAACGTTGAATTAGCCGATGGAAAAATTGTTAGTACGAATTCTATACTGAAAGGGTGTACCTTGAAGTTAGGAAATTACGCTTTTAAAATCGACTTGATGCCTATAGAGCTAGGATCGTTTGACGTGATTGTGGGAATGGATTGGCTAATGGCGCACAGTGCTATGATCGTCTGTGGCGAGAGATTAGTTCAGATTCCGTTGAGGAATAAAGTCTTGACGGTGAAGGGAGATGAATGCACTTCTCGTTTGAAAGTGATTTCCTGTTTGAAAATGATGAAGTATGTAGAGAGCGGATGCGATGTGTTTTTGGCACAAGTTTTGAGTGATGGTGATTTAGAGGCGAGGATTGAAGAGGTACCTGTTATCTGCGAATATCCGGAAGTTTTTCCAGACGAGTTGCCAGGTTTACCACCCACCCGTGAGGTCGAATTTCGAATTGATTTGGTGCCAGGAGCTGCGCCGGTTGCGCGTGCACCTTATCGCTTAGCACCATCCGAGTTAAAGGAGTTATCGGATCAATTGAAGGAATTGATGGACAAGGGATTTATTAGGCCGAGCTCATCACCATGGGGAGCGCCAGTGTTGTTTGTGAAGAAGAAAGATGGTTCGATTCGAATGTGTATTGACTATAGGGAACTCAATAAGCTGACGGTTAAGAATCGGTACCCATTGCCGAGGATTGACGATTTGTTTGATCAATTGCAAGGTTCCAGTGTATACTCAAAGATCGATTTAAGATCAGGGTATCATCAACTGCGTGTAAGAGAGGAGGATATTCCTGTAACTGCCTTTCGTACGCGGTATGGACACTTTGAATTTCGAGTGATGCCGTTTGGGTTGACAAACGCGCCTGCTGTATTCATGGACCTCATGAATCGCGTGTGCAAGCCGTATCTAGATAAGTTTGTTATTGTTTTCATCGATGATATACTTATTTACTCTAAGAGTAAGGAGGAGCACGAGAAGCACCTGAGGAAGATTTTGGAGTTGTTAAAGAAGGAGAAGCTGTATGCGAAATTCTCGAAGTGTGAGTTTTGGTTAGAATCCGTGCAGTTCCTAGGTCACGTGATTGATAGCAAGGGAGTTCGTGTGGATCCTGCCAAGGTCGAAGCGATCAGGGAATGGTCGGCACCGACAACGCCGACTGAAGTTCGACAATTCCTTGGTTTAGCTGGGTATTATCGAAGGTTCATTGAAGGATTTTCGTTGATTGCAAAACCATTGACGAGGCTTACCGAAAAGAATAGGGTGTATGAATGGGGAAATGAGGAAGAACTCGCTTTCAAAACGCTCAAGGACAAGTTATGTTCCGCACCGATATTGTCATTGCCTGAAGGAACCGAAGACTTTGTAGTGTATTGTGATGCATCTCGTAAGGGTTATGGAGCGGTATTGATGCAACGTGAAAAGGTGATAGCTTACGCATCGAGGCAACTGAGGAAGAATGAGGAGAACTACACGACGCACGATTTGGAATTAGGAGCTGTAGTTTTTGCGTTAAAGTTGTGGAGACACTATTTGTATGGGACGAAGTGTGTTGTATTCACTGACCACAAGAGTTTGCAACACATTTTAGATCAAAAGGAGTTGAATATGCGACAGAGACGATGGGTAGAACTACTGAGTGATTACGACTGCGAAATTCGCTACCACCCTGGCAAGGCGAATGTTGTAGCGGATGCACTGAGTAGGAAGGAACGGGAGAAACCTTTGAGGGTCAGAGCTTTGGTGATGACTGAGAGCGTTGACTTAACCGAAACTATACTGAAGGCTCAAGAGAGGGGACTAATGAAAGGGAATGTTGAAGCTGAGAACTTGGGACGAATGTTGAAACCTCTTTTCGTGATTAGGTCGGACGGACTGAGATATTTTGAAAATCGGATTTGGTTACCATCGTGTTCATCTGAGGAAGGAAAGCCTGGAGTTCGAGAATTGGTTATGAACGAGTCTCATAAGTCGAAGTATTCGATACATCCTGGATCGGATAAATGTATCACGACCTGAAGAAAGTTTACTGGTGGCCGAATATGAAGGCGGATATTGCTCGTTACGTTAGTAAGTGTTTGACTTGCGCGAAGGTTCAAGCAGAACATAAGAAACCATCTGGATTGTTGGTACAACCAGAGATCCCAGAATGGAAATGGGAGAAAATCGCTATGGATTTCGTGACGGGTTTACCTAGAACTCCTAGTGGATGTGATATGATATGGGTAATTGTGGATAGATTAACGAAATCTGCTCATTTCTTACCTATGAAGAAGACGGACAGCATGGAAAAGCTAGCCAGTGTGTACGTGAAAGCGATCGTCTGCAGACATGGAGTGCCGTTATCGATCATTTCGGATCGCGACAGTAGATTTACATCGGAATTTTGGAAATCGCTTCAACGTGCGATGGGCACTGAATTGAGTTTAAGTACGGCTTATCACCCGGAAACTGACGGCCAGAGTGAACGAACTATTCAGACGATGGAGGACATGCTCCGAGCATGCGTGATTGATTTTGGGGGAAGTTGGGAACGCCACTTGCCTCTAGTGGAATTTTCGTATAATAATAGTTATCATGCGAGTATCAAGGCAGCACCGTTCGAAGCATTGTATGGAAGGAAGTGTAGATCGCCTGTGTGTTGGAGTGAAGTAGGAGAAAGTCAATTGACTGGACCCGAAATGGTTTTAGAAACGACAGAGAAGATTGTGCAAATCAAGAACCGACTACTTGCTGCGAGAAGCCGACAGAAGAGTTATGCCGATAACAGAAGGAAACCGTTGGAGTTTGAAGTTGGAGATATGGTTATTCTCAAGGTATCGCCGTGGAAGGGTGTAATTCGTTTTGGGAAGAAAGGAAAGTTGAGTCCGAGGTATATTGGACCATTTAAGATCGTTGAACGAATTGGACCAGTAGCGTACAAGTTAGAATTGCCGAGCGAGCTTAGTGCTATTCACGACACGTTTCACGTATCGAACCTGAAGAAGAGTTTGGCGGATAAGGAATTGGTGATTCCTTTGGACGAGATTCGACTGGACGACAAAATGCATTTTGTGGAAGAACCTGTGGAAATTATGGACCGAGAGGTCAAGAGGCTGAAGCGTAGTAGAATTCCTATTGTGAAGGTTCGATGGAATTCTAAGCGTGGACCGGAATACACTTGGGAACGTGAGGACTTTTTCAAGGAAAGGTATCCTCATCTGTTCCAGCAGAACGAAATGTGAGTACAAGAAGAGGCGAGCGCCGGGACGTCGCTCTCTTTAAGGAGGGGTGGATGTGACACGCTAGAACTGAGGTCATTAACGTTACCCTAAATTACGCTAATTTTTGAAATTTTTAATAAATTTTAATTTCTATATATATAAGTATATTGGTTAAAGCCGATGTTCGAGGTTATAATTTTTACGATTGACGATTCAAGAAGGACGATGACGATTACGATCCCGATGGATGCCCAAATTTCTATAAATATTGACGATTTATCGATAATGTAATTTTTCGAGAATTTTACTTACGGTTCGTGTTAAGTTGAGTCGGGTGAGTTTTATAGCCTTCCGAGTACATTTAAAGTATCCCAAAAGTATTTTAGAGTGTTCGGGATGATTTCCGACTCTCGTAAAATTTTCTAAATTGACTAGTGAGTCGATCCCGCAAAGTTTTAATGACGTTTTTACTTGAGGCCAAAAGAAAGCCAAAAATACACTTTGGCCCCTCCCAATTCTCACAAAAAGGACAAACACAAACACATAGAAACATTTCACAAAAAAAAAATCAAAACACTCTCTCCCTCTTGTTCTTAGGCCGACGGCCAAACACCAAAAACCACCACAATCCACCATTTTTTTTTAGTTTTTACAAAATCTAACCTTAGACCACCTTCTAAAATCCATTGGTGAGTGTTAATCCATGGTTAAATTAAACATGCATTAACAAAAAATTTCCAAAAATTTTCAAGATCATTCAAATTCGTTTTTGAGGTTAATTGGATTGATGCATGTTAAATTCATGTATAGTGTGAGTATAATCACTAATAAAACCCACCAAAAATTAATTTGGTTGTGGTGATTTGGTCACCCAAACCCCACGGCACAAGGGGGTGTTTGGGGAGCCATGGTGGTTGATGATTTTGAGCATTGGTTTTATGTTTAGCATTGTGTTTATTGATGTGTTAAATGGGTATAAGTGATTGCATGCTTGTTTTTAGATTTTTAGATTATGAGGTTGTTGATCAATAGGGGTAGGGACTGAAAATTAGTGTTTGGTTATGATTGGGAATGCTTAGGATGAAGCCTAGTGATGATTAATAGGTTTGGAATCGAGCTTAAGTATGATTTTGGTATGGTCAAATTTAGGCAGAAAGTTTAAGGCCTTTTCATAAAAATAATTTTTCCTACAGGTCTAGATAGCTAGATGTAGTCATAGAGGGTCTTCTTAGCTTTAATTTGGTATAAGGTAGAGCCCGTGACTCAAAACGAGCTAAAAGTTATGAGGTTTTAAAGATCGAGTACCGGGAGACGAGAACTTTCATAATCCGAATTTATGTATAGTTTTAGTCAAATCCCGAGGACCACAAGTATGAATTGGTAAAAGGTCAAGGGTCAAATTTTGGTCACAAACCTGTGTAATTGAGTCTATAAGTGGACTTAGGAGTCAAAGAAGTCAAAGGTGCATTTCAAATAGGTCAAAGAGGTCCAAGTTGGTCGAAGTACAATTTCAGCCCGGAAAATGTAGTTTTTGGAAAAGCGTTGAGTAACGAGTCGTAGAAGTAAAAACTTTTATTGGGATTAAAAATGTGTTATCTACAGGTCTTATAGTATTTTTGAGAATTTTGTCAAATTTTATAGGAATGGTTAAATATGGTAAAACAGCCCGTACTTTCGGTAAGTACCGGCGAAAATGAATAAAAATGGATAACGTAAATAATAAGAACGAATGGTGTGAAATGAGTAATGCTTGTTGTTTTGTTTTGGCGTGAGTTATAATTGTCCTAAGTGACTAGTATCTATGTATTTTATACAGTACCGTAAGGTATTTAAAATGATATTACTCATTACGCGTTATTTGTTGATAGGTGTTGATTTACCCGGGCATCCGTATCGTCGCCAGTGATCATCTCTCGAACTACCGACTACTTAATATATAAGGTGTAAATTTATAGCCTCGCTTATATTTATTTCAAACTGTTTTACCCGCGAGGGAAATGCATGCTAGTTTTTAAAAGGAACGTATGTCATGAATGATTGTCAGACCCGAATGTTGCCTTAGAAATTGTGTTGAGTACCTAGTTGCAAAAGACCCTAATTTCATGAACTATTAACTATTGTCCTGCCCTCGAGTAGGGGGAAATAGCCGCTTATACAATTTGTAGTACTACGGGGCTAACGACCCAATGCTAGCCGAGAAGCTGTACGTTGAGTAAGTTCTGCGGTAGATTATCTTGTATGAGAGATAAGGTATAATTGCAACTGATGCCTTTAGAAGGGGCACTGGTTTCATCTGAATCACGCCGGTAATTATTACGCGGGTGATTGAGTTAACGGATTAGTGTCATGAGCTTAAACACAATTGTCAGTATCCTGAATATAGATTGTTTGATCGACAAGTCTATGAATGATCACGAATGGTTTTTATTTTATATACGTTCAAAATGAATTGTAAAACCTATGAATTCCACTCAACGTTTTCGTTGACCAAATTTTGGCATGTGTTTCAGGTAACCGCTGAAGTGTAGCATGGAGCGTGCATGGGATGGATGTTGTGTGTATAACTTGGAGTCTGCTTGTTTTTCCTCCCTTTTCTACTTAAACATTTTTAAATTTTAATGTTATGTTGTTGTGAAACTGAAATTCTAGGGTCGAGATTCATGGGGACCGAAAACGCTAAACTCTGTTGTACCAAGTGGGGTTGGAAAAACCGTGGACATGTATCATCTAACAATTTTTAATTCAAGTTTTAAGTTGACGTCTTTTTAGCGTCGTTTGATATATCTTGTGTGCAATGATAACTGTGTAGCACCCAATGTTGTAGTTCCGCTGCGCATAGCATTTTGTGGGGGTGTTACACCCGCGCCAAATGCCAGCATGACTAGAAAAATAAATTACCAGTGCCCCTACTAGGGTATTAATTGCAAGAATACCAATTCTCATTCACGTAAAATTATCCTTCCCAGCGGGTTACTCAGCGTAAAGCCCTGGTCTCAGATAGGGTTGTCAGCCCAATAGTACTATTATTAGAATAAGCGGCTATTCCCAACTCGCAACATCAAGTCAGAAGATAGTTAACGGCTCATGAATTTAGGGTCTTATGCAATTAGGTACTTATACAATTCATTTCATCAAAGGCAACATCGGGTCCAACAATTACTCATGACATGTGTTCATTTTAATTCAAATAGCATGTATCTCCCTCGCGGGTTTTAAAATCATTAAAACAAGTAGAAAGCGAGGCTATAGACTCACCTGTAGTAATAGCAGTAGTATGACGATCTTCGACGATAGTTGATGCCCGGTAAACACAAAAACAGCAACCTATCAAATAAGGCGCGTTCATCAATAATAAACTCGAGTAAAATCCATACTTAGTAATATCAAACTCAAAATCACAAAATCAAAACCAATCCAAGATAAAAAAAAATACAAGTGACCTTTTTATTTCATTCTATATGTTTTCTATTAGTTAACTCCTTCGATAAAAATCTGCCGGTACACACCAAATGTACAAGCTCGTTTACCCCACTTAAACACGTCAAATTTTTATGATACTAATCAGTAACTTCACTTACTATATATAGAAAGCCCTGTTAAAAATTCATCAAAAGATTTTACTTTTAAAGTTCCCTGCCCGACTCATCTTTGAACTACAAAAACCGGACAGTTTTACGTCAACAACACTTATAGTCTTTTAACACATTTATTTTTCCCCGTTTATGAAACCGACACTCAACTTTGAAAATAACTCGACATCCTCATACATAACCTTAAAAATCAGTCCTTGACATATTTCAAAATCCATTTTATAGTCCCCGAGATTCGATCCAAATATCGACAACAATTATATATTGTGTCGGTACTCGTCTCCCAGTACACGAAATAATCAAACTAACGTAACTTTCCGCTCGTTTGGAGCTACAAGTCCTACCTTATACCAAAACGAAGGTAAAAACATCCCTACAACAATATCTAACTAGTTCATCTCAAACTCAAACTCATATGTTCAGAATATTACTTTTAATAATCTGCCTAAAAATACATGTTTAAAAATTACCCAAAACCAATTTTTCACCACATTTTAACCTCATTTTTACCACTCTAAGCATTCCTACATTACTAGTTTATATCATAACATCCTAAATCATCCTAGATGATCAAATCATAAAAACCAAATTCAAAAATATCAACATGCAATCAATAAAATGTATACATATGAACATAAACACCTACATACCACAAGAATTTAAGATCAAACAACAAGAATTTCATCCAAAAATGGGTTTTTCAAAAATGTTAATGCATGTGGGAAATTTTCATACCAATGTGTAGGGAATGATGAAACTAAGATGGGTCTTTGATTAGAATTTATAGATTCAAGCTCAAAATCAAAAAAAATGGTGGTGTATGTGTGGTGTGGGGGTGACGGTCAAGAGAGGAGAGGGAGGGAAGAGAGAGAAAATTTTGGTGGAAGTGAAATTGTGTGTGTTTTGTGTGTTTAAAATTTCTTTTATATGTGGAAAGTTTAGGGTAGTTTTTGCCAATTGTGATTCTTTTGGACCAAAGTGTAAATACTTTGTTAAAAAGCGGGAAATAACTATTAGTCACTTTTGAAAATTTTTACGGGTCTCGAGTTTCATAAAAATGCTTCTCAAAACATAAAACGCACTCAAAATGATATATTATATAGTCCCGGCACGACTTAATACGACATTAAAATGAAAACGTCAAAATATTAAACATCGACATGTTTAAAATAAAATGTAAAATTTCTCGGGCATCCGTCGATATCGTCATCACTAATAATCCTCGCAACTCGTCAAAACGTAAAAATAAAATTTCAACATCATCCAAATCAAATTACCAATCATCATGAAAATCAACCTCGTCAAAAATTTCAAAAATATACGTAAAAATATAATTAAATAATGACCACGATTTTGGGTTGTTACATCCTACCCTCCTAAAAGAGAGCGACGTCCCGGCGCTCAACCCGCCTCATACTCGCACTTCCTCACTTCTAGAGTCAACGTGATCTCTTATCCTCAAGAGATACTCACGTCTTTCACACCAGTCCAACTCAATTCTTATGATATCACCATATCCACAATTATTACTACACTTCAACTTTCAATTTCACCTTCTGTTATGCTAATATTCCTTCATCATTCATACTTCTTCATCATTACTTTCTCAGTTTCATTCCTGCCCCAATACTCTGTCAACATACCCCACGACTATGTAAGTTCTCAAATTACACCTCTTAACTACTGATATGACGATTTTCATCGCATAAAGATTCCATTTTCACTAGTTTCCATTAGTCCTCACAGTAAAATATTAGGATATCATCATCTCAAGTTTCTATTGCCATCGTTCAATTCATCCTTCCACTCTGTCCATTGCTTTCTGAAATACGCAATATTCCTTCTTAACTCAATTCTTCTCACTTTCTGTAGAAGTCTCTAATATCCAAAAGTCAATCTCAATCTCTGGGTTACAAATAATATGTTCAAACCTTATCCAATACTCATACTTTATCACAGCGATTTTCAGTATTCAAAAACTACTATGTCTCTATGTCCTGAGGTTACACTCAAACTAAATACAATGAGATTATCCATAATTCTGATCAGTCACTTATATACCTCCCATACTCATTTTCCACCTTCAATATTTCTAACAATCTCTACGCTGAATTACTGTACCTTCCATAATACATTATTACATCTTCCTCATATCATATTATTGTTTAAATAACTCCGTTAGCCTCATATATTCAAATATGAGATATATAATGGTCAAATCACTTCTTGCTATCGTAATATATTTTATTCCAACCATACTGTATTAATACTTCAATATGTAAAATCCCTTCAATACTACATACGACACTCTCAGCACTCTAAGAATAATTAAATTCCCTTTTTAATCTGAACAATTCATTCACCACTGGTGTTTGCATTCTTAACACACTCTCTGGTCTAATAGGAGAAAAATTAGATAATCATAATAACGTTTTTGTCCCACAAAAACATACATCTCAACTTTCTCATTTCTATTACCATTCTATTTCAAAATTTCCAACAATCTGTTGATCTTCTTTCTTTGATATCCCTTTTTCATTAGTTTATCAATTCAATTCCAACTTTCTTTCCATTCCATCCATTCTGCTTGTTGCTACCAATATTCCAATTATCTCAAAACTCAAGAGTCAATTCTCAATTACTTTCTATAAGCTCTTTTTTTCCTTCTCATTCTTACTAAATACTCACTAGTTGATAGTGAAAGTATCCACACTTATCCTTCATAATCTGAAACATACTTCGTAATACAGAACTATAACATATCCCATATAAGCTTACCGATTATTATTTCCCCGTCATCATTAAGTAATCCTTAACTCCTTTTCCTTTAAAATCCCCGAATGGCGTTTATACACAAGTCCTTCTTATTTTAATTTTCTTCATACTTGATTCCATACAAGTAATACTTTTCAATCCCAAAACAAATACCACAATGTCCAATCTCATGATCATATAAATCCCGTTACACTTCCTCATTCAAGTCAACACACTACTATTGCTTTCCCTTCCACTTGATATTATCCAAATATCATCATCGCAACTCTATAATTCCTTCAGATTCCTCCAATACTAACTATATAGGCACAGAACTTCAATCTATCCTCAGCGTTCATACACAAATTCCTCAACTACAAAATCAGACCTCACAACCACAACTTAAACATATTCTCCATTAAAGCTATAACGTAGATGTATGAATGGATTTCACACATTTAGTTCTTCTTTGTCAGCTTTATCCTTGGTTCAACAATCAGTGAAAACCTCCTGATAAACCTCCGATAATACCCAGCTTATACAAAGGAATTTACAAGCTTCAGTCGGTTTCGTTGGTATTGACAAAGCCTTAATCGTTTCAATCTAGTCAGATTTCCACGATCACTTCAGCCATATAATGCACATTCTAAAACATCTATAATACTCCAACTAAAATTCTTATCCAAAGAATTTTACTCACCATTCCTTTTTAATAACAATTTTTCAATTGTTAGGGAATACTTTTCTTTCCTTCAATCATCTATTCATCACACTGATCATTCACAGTCAATAATGGACACCGATATATGGTGCTTAGTTTGTTCAACCTTATAGCAATCATCTCATTCGCAGGACATCAAACTTCTTTACTTTCTTCCGTTATTACTTCTCTGATGACTTACCCTTCCAGTCAATTCAGATTATTTTTATTGTTTCATCTGCCAATCCTTAAAATCAAACATATTACCATCCTCGACCTCCTGATAATGCCATATAATAAAATATACAATCAGATTACATAACTCCTATCACCAAGCTAACACAAAGCTTCCTTTTTCCCAAGACGACAGTGAACTCTATGATTCCGCAAAACAATCACATAGCATCCTCAAGTACTAACCCATCTTCTCATTCTTTTCCAACTACTACTAGTAAAGTGCACAGTAAATTTAGCTTATTGTAGTTTCCTACTACATACCTTCTCATCATTGACCAATAAAATTGTCAAATATAAATTCCACTGATTACTCCCTGAAATCAGTACTCAATGTTCAACAACATTCCAATTTAATTCTTTCCACCTTTATTTATCATATCCTATGATATTCATCCTTGTCCCGGTTAACTTTCACAACTCTAGTTCAATTAATTGCGCTATACTCCTTAATTCCATAAGCTCAGAAAATAATTCCTTAATATATATATATATATATATATATATATATATATATATATATATATATATATATATATATATATATATATATATATATATATATATATAAATATATATATATATATATATATATATATATATATATATATATATATATATATATATATATATATATATATATATATATATATATATATATATATATATATATATATATATATATATATATATATATATTATTCTTCCGTCGGTGAATTTCTCATTTCAACCAATCGCAAATTCTCGTTGATTTCTCATCCTCAGTTCTGCTAAAATCTAACATCTTCAAATATCGATATATCCTCAATAACACGTTCAGAATTTAGATACACTGTCAGTAACACTTTCAGAATTTAATAAAATTCTAACTCAATGATTATCAGATAAGAACACACAAATTACTACATCTAAATCTCAATTCTTACCAGCATTCCAAAATACAGGCTGTAATAGCAGCAACATTCCTTTCATATTGATTTTCCTTTATCTGAATAATTCCTTTATTCAATCACCTTTACCGAAATGAAAACATTTCATTACCACAGAAATACCAATTTTTATACCACATTCCTTGTTATTCCTTTATCAGCTCGACCTCCATCTAGTTCGTACTTACGTCAAGTAAATAGATAACTACTTAAGTGGTATAAAATACATATGATCTACACATCATACTTCCGCCTGTTTACCCAATTTATAGTAACTGCTTGAATACCATCTCTTCTTATCTTAGACTATTAAATTCCAAGTTTACCTTCTCTTAGAGTAAATAAATTCCTATTCCTTGTTGTCATTTGTAACAGTACCATTCCTTTACCCTTTTCTGCCACACTTAACTTCAAATCAGGATCAATCTTTAAATTACCATCTCTCTTCGTTTAGTTGAACATTCCCAAATGACTATTGATATATTAGACATCCATCAGTTACTCGAACTTATCCATATAGTTCCACCTTTCCAATTACCATCAATAGTCGTACGGCACTCTTCACCGCATCTCTTCTCATTCCTAATAATCCAATACACATACATCCTTTTAAAACCTTGCAGAATAACATTAGCATCTCTAACTGGAACACCATCATCTTCAATCTCAGCAGCATCTCCAGTCTCAGCAACATCTTCAATCTCAACAGCATCTTCTGTTTCAGCAGCATCTTCAACTAATACAACAGGATTTTAAATCTCAGCAGCATCTTGTCTCTTCTCGGCACTATCAGCTTCAAACAATCCAAAAACTATTCCCACAATCATATAATCTACCCTAATGGTTGGCAACCTTTGGAGACATATTTCAAGATACTCAGTCACATACACACAGGAATCCCTGTTAATGACAGAAACATATCTCACTCAACTCTTTCCATTGTTATCACATACGAAAGAGACTTAATGAGTATACACATCGAAATAGAAAGAATAGGGTCTTTTTATCAAGATATAACATGAATACTACATACGCCAACAACACAATACTACCTAAATTCCACAATCATCTCAAAAGAAAAGATACAAAGACACATCAAAATACTAAAGGGTAATAGTAGATATCATTCATAAATCCGAGAAAATCGCAACAAAACCTTGTCGCTAATGTCACTTACCCTTACCATCCTAAACAACAACAATAATAATCCATCACAATACTACCTCACAACATCTAGATAATCCAAATACAACACAAAAATAAATAAACTGAAATACAACAACAATCCATCACTACATCACTCCATAGGATGTGGTCCATCACTTTCTCCAACTTGGCTCGTTCCTGCTTCATCTTCAATTGGTCCTAACTTGCAGCACCTCCCTTTTGGATCTAAACACGGTGGATCCCTAAATCCATACTTCAAAATTCCTTCTTGACATGGCGGGTTTATCATATAATGAGTATTAGCATACACCTCACTATCTTGAAACTTACAATGTGGCTCAAGATACGGCCCAACATGATCTACATATTCACTTAACCTGTGAAGCCTATCTACCTCTTTCTGATACTTCTCAAAATCAGTTCCATAACTTCTCACTTCAGCTCTAACCTCAGTTCTTCCAACCTCACTCTCAGTCAAATAATTATTACTATCAGATTCTACAACATTTTTCTTATCATCCGTATCATCCTCGTAATCTAACCATCCACCTGAAATCTTACGATCACCTACATACTGATTCTGCAAATTCCATTGACCTACAACAAATCCCCCTTTCTTGACGTAATATTGTATGTCAGACATTTTCTGAAATCATAGAAAATTCAAAAGTACATAAGGTCATTATTCAAAAATATATATGCAATGCATAATCATGCAAATGCAAATGAATTACGTATGCTAAATATATATATGTATGCGATGCGATGCAATGTAATGCAATGCAAATGATAATTATACAATATTCATAAAAATGAAATTATGATGAAATTATGGTGAAAGCACTCCACGTCCTTTCATTAGTACCAATACCTCATTGCAGTATTTACTTAATAAATACTCAACAATTTACAACAATTATAAGGGATACATCTATAATAATAAAGCATAACAAAAATAAACAATCTTACCGGAGCCTTGCAGAGAAGTTGTGTTGCTTTCATAAAATATTTTCGACACCAAAGTTATAGTTTAGCACATTTTCAAAAATCGACCTAATTCGCTATAACTAAAAAGCTCTGATACCAAATCTTTAACACCCCCAATTTACATTGCGCAGCGAAAAATACACAATTGGGTGTTAATTACAAACTTCATCTTATGACACTTTAAATGACCCAAAAATAGTATATTTAAGAATAAATATATAAATAATTTAAATCAATGTCTAAAACTTTCAATCCCGAGTAAAAACAGTTTAAAAATATATCAGAGTAGCGTACAGGTTCCCCCTAGGATCTTATCAAAACCACAAACCTTTTTCCAAAATAAGTGACCATTTACTATATGTTTACGACAATAGGGAAAGAATTCCGTTTTAGACTAAATTACTACAAAAGCAATCCCGCAATCCTTCTCCAGCAAGCTCCGCAAATCAACAGCTCCAATTACCTGAAATACATGCTTAAAATCATCAACACAAAGGTTGAGCAAGTCTATAGGTTTTACAAAATCATAACTGAACACATCGTAAAAATCATCAACAATTGTTTAATAGAATTGTGGCCATACAATCTATCAATCAGGTATAATATATAACAATACTTATCGAATTGTATTAAGCTCACGACACCGACCCCTTAACTTAGTCACCCACGCCAAATGCCAGCATGACTAGAAAAATAAATTACCAGTGCCCCTACTAGGGTATTAATTGCAAGAATACCAATTCTCATTCACGTAAAATTATCCTTCCCAGTGGGTTACTCAGCGTAAAGCCCTGGTCTCAGATAGGGTTGTCAGCCCAATAGTACTATTATTAGAATAAGCGGCTATTCCTAACTCGCAACATCAAGTCAGAAGATAGTTAACGGCTCATGAGTTTAGGGTCTTATGCAATTAGGTACTTATACAATTCATTTCATCAAAGGCAACATCGGGTCCAACAATTACTCATGACATGTGTTCATTTTACTTCAAATAGCATGTATCCCCCTCGCAGGTTTTAAAATCATTAAAACAAGTAGAAAGCGAGGCTATAGACTCACTTGTAGTAATAGCAGTAGTATGACGATCTTCGACGATAGTTGATGCCCGTTAAACACAAAAACCGCAACCTATCAAATAAGGCGCGTTCATCAATAATAAACTCGAGTAAAATCCATACTTAGTAATATCAAACTCAAAATCACAAAATCAAAACCAATCCAAGATAAAAAAAAATACAAGTGACCTTTTTATTTCATTCTATATGTTTTCTATTAGTTAACTCCTTCGATAAAAATCTGCCGGTACACACCAAATGTACAAGCTCGTTTACCCCACTTAAACACGTCAAATTTTTATGATACTAATCAGTAACTTCACTTACTATATATAGAAATCCCTGTTAAAAATTCATCAAAAGATTTTACTTTTAAAGTTCCCTGCCCGACTCATCTTTGAACTACAAAAACCGGACAGTTTTACGTCAACAACACTTATAGTCTTTTAACACATTTATATTTCCCCGTTTATGAAACCGACACTCAACTTTGAAAATAACTCGACATCCTCATACTTAACCTTAAAAATCAGTCCTTGACATATTTCAAAATCCATTTTATAGTCCCCGAGATTCGATCCAAATATCGACAAGAATTATATATTGTGTCGGTACTCGTCTCCCGGTACACGAAATAATCAAACTAACGTAACTTTCCGCTCGTTTGGAGCTACAAGTCCTACCTTATACCAAAACGAAGGTAAAAACATCCTCTACAACAATATCTAACTAGTTCATCTCAAACTCAAACTCATATTTTCAGAAAATTACTTTTAATAATCTGCCTAAAAATACATGTTTAAAAATTACCCAAAATCAATTTTTCACCACATTTTAATCTCATTTTTACCACTCTAAGCATTCCTACATTACTAGTTCATATCATAACATCCTAAATCATCCTAGATGATCAAATCATAAAAACCAAATTCAAAAATATCAACATGCAATCAATAAAATGTATACATATGAACATAAACACCTACATACCACAAGAATTTAAGATCAAACAAGAATTTCATCCAAAAATGGGTTTTTCAAAAATGTTAATGCATGTGGGAAATTTTCATACCAATGTGTAGGGAATGATGAAACTAAGATGGGTCTTTGATTAGAATTTATAGATTCAAGCTCAAAATAAAAAAAATGGTGGTGTTTGTGTGGTGTGGGGGTGACGGTCAAGAGAGGAGAGGGAGGGGAGAGAGAGAAAATTTTGGTGGAAGTGAAATTGTGTGTGTTTTGTGGGTTTAAAATTTCTTTTATATGGGGAAAGTTTAGGGTAGTTTTTGACAATTGTGATTCTTTTGGACCAAAGTGTAAATATTTTGTTAAAAAGCGGGAAATGACTATTAGTCACTTTTGAAAATTTTTACGGGTCTCGGGTTTCATAAAAATGCTTCTCAAAACATAAAACGCACTCAAAATGATATATTATATAGTCCCGGCACGACTTAATACGACAATAAAATGAAAACGTCAAAATATTAAACATCGACATGTTTAAAATAAAATGTAAAATTTCTCGGGCATCCGTCGATATCGTCATCACTAATTATCCTCGCAACTCGTCAAAACGTAAAAATAAAATTTCAACATCATCCAAATCAAATTACCAATCATCATGAAAATCAACCTCGTCAAAAATTTCAAAAATATACGTAAAAATATAATTAAATCATGACCACGATTTTGGGTTGTTACAAAGATAAATATTTGGATAGTACTGAATTAAATGAAATGATCACCGCTGATGACGAAATATACCTCTTGTCAGGTCTTTCAGCCTCTCCAAACTCATCCCTCTCTTGCAGCATCTCCAACTTGCAGGCTGCATCTACCACCTGTGCCACAGTATTAAATGTAGCACACACCAAGTTATTGGTGACATATGTGCGAAGAGCCCAGCAAAAGTGATACGCCTGCTCCTCTGCAGTCCCAGCTGTTGCGCCAAGGAATCCAGCCAGTCAAAGGAACCTCTGCATAAACTCATTGCTATTTCCCCAGCTCTCTGCCTAATACCATGATACTGCTCAACTTTCGGGAAGATCTGCCCCATAACCAACTCCTTGAACTGTGCCCAAGTCAAACCGGTTACCCAGTCGTCGCCTCCATTCGACAGTTTAAGAGCCTTCCACCATGCAAGCACGTCTCCTTCAAACTTGTAGCAAGCTAACCTTACCTTAAAGACAGGGTCACATTCCATAGCGTCCACGATCTTCTCAATGTGAGCTATCCAGCTCTCAGCCTCGACGGGGCTGTCAGTCTGCTCGAAAGATTTCGAACGATGCTTATTGAACCGCTCAAGCCATGTGATCAGGGTAGCTAGAGGTGGAGGAGGAGGATTCTTATTCTAGTGAGGGTGCTGATTGTTGGCGGCTTGCACCTCGGCTCGAATCTCATTCCTCAGTTGAGGAAGCAGAGCTTGCATAGCAGCTTGGACTACAGCATTCAGTTGTTCTTGTTCATGTGTGAGAGCCATCTGACAGTATAAAACAAAATGCAATGATTAAGCTGATTGGAACATAATATACAAACATGAAAAAACAATTATGCATATAAACATGAAAAAAAATTATGCATGAAACAGTGTATGAATGCATGGCCAATGATAATGACATGGGTTTGGGTAAACGCCTATGGGTCGGTTCACCAAAACAAAATTACATGACCAGGATGAACTCCTATGGGTCGGTTCATCAAAACAAAATGATTCGATTAAAAGCACATGCGACTAAATATGGCCAGTCATGTACCAACCATTACTTAGTCAAAATTCCTACAACAATGATACATGAAACAAATGCATGAAAACAACTGTCAATTTTAGGAAGACCATGGTGATTACCTACTAATCACAAGTCATATTTTTAGAGCCTACAGGTCGAAACCTTGGCTCTGATACCATAATTGTAACACCCCATTTTGATAAATAGAATATCACAGGATAATTATAGTGTGTCATCAAAGCATGCAAGGTAAATGTCCAAAACCATTAAATGACCATAAATGGAAATACCAGAATCAAACATCAGTAGTACAACATAAGCTCACACACATGAATATAAGTACTGAAATGAAAGGACTAAACAAGGTCCAAAAGAAATGAAGTAATGTAATGTATGGACAATGCATAAAGTAATGAAGGCTAGATAGCTTCCATCCGTATGAACATACTCTCAAAGTCCTACGAACGTCCCTGAGTACCTGCTGTTTGGGAATATTAAAGGAAAACAGTTGAGCAAAACACCCAGTGAACGGATATACAAGCCTAACATGAAATGACATAAGCATAATAAGACTAATAGTAGTGGAAATGTATAAGTCCTAGATAACCTGGAACATGTTTATAAAACTGGTTTTGTAGTTTGAAAAGACTTATGTCTTTATATGAAAACTGTATTAATTAGCCAATATCCCATATAGGTCATGAGGTTCCACCATGCGTGAATACTTGGAGGGGTGACCTCATCATGCAATTAAAGGGGATGCCTCTAATTAAAATTAGTCTGGGTAGGAGGGATCAAATCCTTGTGAAGCATGCAAGGCACACACCACATTCACCATAAAAATCTTGTAAAAACATGTAACTAGGATGCACCCATATGCCCCACATAATAAATATATGGCCAAAACTATAAAGGGACACCATGAGTAATCACTCCGCCGTAGGGAAGTCATAACACTAGTGCCTCCAGTATTATGGTTATGGTAACTACATAACTAGGTGACATGGTCATGCATGTATATTGCTTAGGCAATTAAAACTAACATAAGCAGATCAAAACATATAAAACAAATACTTGGGGAAAACAGTTGGCTGCAAACGGGGAATCCTAATAAGGAAAGAGAATGTCCATACTGAAGGACGAAATATCCGTACCTTATGTCTAGTGAACGAGGAAAGATGAAAGGATGAAAAGTCCTACTCCGAACTCACTATTGCTACATAAATAAGGGACATGTATGAGTTGTCAGATATCTGAGTATGATACTGATTCTTGTATATTCTTAACTAGTTTTATATGTTCTTGTCTTATTTTACTGTTTTAAATGATATACTTTATTATTCATGTATTTCATGTCTTCTGATTATGTATTATCTTGTATTCTTGTATTATTATACTTTTAGTGTAATAATAAGTAACTTTCTAAAAATAGCAGATTTTCCAAAAATAGCAGATTTTCCAAAAATAGAAAGTTTCCAAAAATAGAAAGTTTCCAAAAATAGAAAGTTTCCAAAAATAGATTAGTTTCTAAAAGTAGAAAGTTTCTAAAAATAGTAAGTTTCCTGAAAAAGAAAGTTTCCATCATTAGAAATAATCTGGATTAATAAGCTAATAATATAAGCTAGTGTTAACTGGTTAAAAGTTATAAGTCATAGAACTAATAGCATAGTTTATTAATTAAATACTATTGGTTATGTCTGATTATTAATTAATAATGATAGTACATTTTTTATTAATTAATAACATATCATGGTAAATTAATAGACTATAGGTTATACAAATTTAATTTAGTTCCATCCACCTGAAATCTTACGATCACCTACATACTGATTCTGCAAATTCCATTGACCTACAGCAAATCCCCCTTTCTTGACGTAATATGGTATGTCAGACATTTTCTGAAATCACAGAAAATTCAAAAGTACATAAGGTCATTATTCAAAAATATATATGCAATGCATAATCATGCAAATGCAAATGAATTACGTATGCCAAATATATATATGTATGCGATGCGATGCAATGTAATGCAATGCAAATGATAATTATACAATATTCATAAAAATGAAATTATGATGAAATTATGGTGAAAGCACTCCACGTCCTTTCATTAGTACCAATACCTCATTGCAGTATTTACTTAATAAATACTCAAGAATTTACAACAATTATAAGGGATACATCTATAATAATAAAGCATAACAAAAATAAATAATCTTACCGGAGCCTTGCAGAGAAGTTGCGTTGCTTTTATAAAATACTTTCGACACCAAAGTTATAGTTTAGGACATTTTGAAAAATCGACCTAATTCGCTATAACTAAAAAGCTCTGATACCAAATCTTTAACACCCCCAATTGGGTGTTAATTACAAACTTCATCTTATGACACTTTAAATGACCCAAAAACAGTATATTTAAGAATAAATATAGAAATAATTTAAATCAATGTCTAAAACTTTTAATCCCGAGTAAAAACAGTTTAAAAATATATCAGAGTAGCGTACAGGTTCCCCTTAGGATCTTATCAAAACCACAAACCTTTTTCCAAAATAATTGACCATTTACTATATGTTTACGACAATGGGGAAAGAATTCCGTTTTAGACCAAATTACTACAAAAGCAATCCCGCAATCCTTCTCTAGCAAGCTCCGCAAATCAACAGCTCCAATTACCTGAAATACATGCTTAAAATCATCAACACAAAGGTTGAGCAAGTCTATAGGTTTTACAAAATCATAATTGAACACATCGTAAAAATCATCAACAATTGTTTAATAGAATTGTGGCCATACAATCTATCAATCAGGTATAATATATAACAATAGTTATCGAATTGTATTAAGCTCATGAAACCGACCCCTTAACTTAGTCACCCACGCCAAATGCCAGCATGACTAGAAAAATAAATTACTAGTGCCCCTACTAGGGTATTAATTGCAAGAATACCAATTCTCATTCACGTAAAATTATCCTTCCCAGCGGGTTACTCAGCGTAAAGCCCTGGTCTCAGATAGGGTTGTCAGCCCAATAGTACTATTATTAGAATAAGCGCCTATTCCCAACTCGCAACATCAAGTCAGAAGATAGTTAACGGCTCATGAATTTAGGGTCTTATGCAATTAGGTACTTATACACATCATTTCATCAAAGGCAACATCGGGTCCAACAATTACTCATGACATGTGTTCATTTTACTTCAAATAGCATGTATCTCCCTCGCGGGTTTTAAAATCATTAAAACAAGTAGAAAGCGAGGCTATAGACTCACCTGTAGTAATAGCAGTAGTATGACGATCTTCGACGATAGTTGATGCCCAGTAAACACAAAAACCGCAACCTATCAAATAAGGCGCGTTCATCAATAATAAACTCGAGTAAAATCCATACTTAGTAACATCAAACTCAAAATCACAAAATCAAAACCAATCCAAGATAAAAAAAAATACAAGTGACCTTTTTATTTCATTCTATATGTTTTCTATTAGTTAACTCCTTCGATAAAAATCTGCCGGTACACACCAAATGTACAAGCTCGTTTACCCCACTTAAACACGTCAAATTTTTATGATACTAATCAGTAACTTCACTTTACTATATATAGAAAGCCCTGTTAAAAATTCATCAAAAGATTTTACTTTTAAAGATCCCTGCCCGGCTCATTTTTGAACTACAAAAACCGGACAGTTTTACGTCAACAACACTTATAGTCTTTTAACACATTTATTTTTTCCCGTTTATGAAACTGACACTCAACTTTGAAAATAACTCGACATCCTCATACTTAACCTTAAAAATCAGTCCTAGACATATTTCAAAATCCATTTTATAGTCCCCGAGATTCGATCCAAATATCGACAACAATTATATATTGTGTCGGTACTCGTCTCCCGGTACACGAAATAATCAAACTAACGTAACTTTCCGCTCGTTTGGAGCTACAAGTCCTACCTTATACCAAAATGAAGGTAAAAACATCCTCTACAACAATATCTAACTAGTTCATCTCAAACTCAAACTCATATTTTCAGAAAATTACTTTTAATAATCTGCCTAAAATACATGTTTAAAAATTACCCAAAATCAATTTTTCACCACATTTTAACCTCATTTTTACCACTCTAAGCATTCCTACATAACTAGTTCATATCATAACATCCTAAATCATCCTAGATGATCAAATCATAAAAACCAAATTCAAAAATATCAACATGCAATCAATAAAATGTATACATATGAACATAAACACCTACATTCACAAGAATTTAAGATCAAACAACAAGAATTTCATCCAAAAATGGGTTTTCCAAAAATGTTAATGCATGTGGGAAATTTTCATACCAATGTGTAGGGAATGATGAAACTAAGATGGGTCTTTGATTAGAATTTATAGATTCAAGCTCAAAATCAAAAAAAAATGGTGGTGTTTGTGTGGTGTGGGGGTGACGGTCAAGAGAGGAGAGGGAGGGAAGAGAGAGAAAATTTTGGTGGAAGTGAAATTCTGTGTGTTTTGTGTGTTTAAAATTTCTTTTATATGGGGAAAGTTTAGGGTAGTTTTTGCCAATTATGATTCTTTTGGACCAAAGTGTAAATACTTTGTTAAAAAGCGGGAAATGACTATTAGTCACTTTTGAAAATTTTTACGGGTCTCGGGTTTCATAAAAATGCTTCTCAAAACATAAAACGCACTCAAAATGATATATTATATAGTCCCGGCACGACTTAATACGACATTAAAATGAAAACGTCAAAATATTAAACATCGACATGTTTAAAATAAAATGTAAAATTTCTCGGGCATCCGTCGATATCGTCATCACTAATAATCCTCGCAACTCGTCAAAACGTAAAAATAAAATTTCAACATCATCGAAATCAAATTACCAATCATCATGAAAATCAACCTCGTCAAAAATTTCAAAAATATACGTAAAAATATAATTAAATAATGACCACGATTTTGGGTTGTTACAAAGATAAATATTTGGATAGTACTGAATTAAATGAAATGATCACCGCTGATGACGAAATATACCTCTTGTCCGGTCTTTCTGCCTCTCCAAACTCATCCCTCTCTTGCAGCATCTCTAACTTGCAGGCTGCATTACCACCTGTGCCACAGTATTAAATGTAGCACACACCAAGTTATTGGTGACATATGTGCGAAGAGCCCAGCAAAAGTGATACGCCTGCTCCTCTGCAGTCCCAGCTGTTGCGCCAAGGAATCCAGCCAGTCAAAGGAACCTCTGCATAAACTCATTGCTATTTCCCCTGCTCTCTGCCTAATACCATGATACTCCCTCTTGAGCTTATCTTGCTCAACTTTCGGGAAGATCTGCCCCATAACCAACTCCTTGAACTATGCCCAAGTCAAGCCGGTTACCCAGTCATCGCCTCCATTCGACAGTTTAAGAGCCTTCCACCATGCAAGCACGTCTCCTTCAAACTTGTAGCAAGCTAACCTTGCCTTAAAGACAGGGTCACATTCCATAGCGTCCACGATCTTCTCAATGTGAGCTATCCAGCTCTCAGCCTCGACGGGGCTGTCAGTCTGCTCGAAAGATTTCGAACGATGCTTATTGAACCGCTCAAGCCATGTGATCAGGGTAGCTAGAGGTGGAGGAGGAGGAGGATTCTTATTCTAGTGAGGGTGATGATTGTTGGCGGCTTGCACCTCGGCTCGAATCTCATTCCTCGGTTGAGGAAGCAGAGCTTGCATAGCAGCTTGGACTACAGTATTCAGTTGTTCTTGTTCATGTGTGAGGCCATCTGATAGTATAAAACAAAATGCAATGATTAAGCTGATTAGAACATAATATACAAACATGAAAAAACAATTATGCATATAAACATGAAAAAAAATGTATGCATGAAACAGTGTATGAATGCATGGCCAATGATAATGACATGGGTTTGGGTAAACGCCTATGGGTCGGTTCACCAAAACAAAATTACATGACCAGGATGAACTCCTATGGGTCGGTTCATCAAAACAAAATGATTCGATTAAAAGCACATGCGACTAAATATGGCCAGTCATGTACCAACCATTACTTAGTCAAAATTCCTACAACAATGATACATGAAACAAATGCATGAAAACAACTGTCAATTTTAGGAAGACCATGGTGATTACCTACTAATCACAAGTCATATTTTTAGAGCCTACAGGTCGAAACCTTGGCTCTGATACCATAATTGTAACACCCCATTTTGATAAATGGAATATCACAGGATAATTATGGTGTGTCATCAAAACATGCAAGGTAAATGTCCAAAACCATTAAATGACCATAAATGGAAATACCAGAATCAAACATCAGTAGTACAACATAAGCTCACACACATGAATATAAGTACTGAAATGAAAGGACTAAACAAGGTCCAAAAGAAATGAAGTAATGTAATGTATGGACAATGCATAAAGTAATGAAGGCTAGATAGCTTCCATCCGTATGAACATACTCTCAAAGTCCTACGAACGTCCCTGAGTACCTGCCGTTGGGAATATTAAAGGAAAACGGTTGAGTAAAACACCTAGTGAACGGATATACAAGCATAACATGAAATGACATAAGCATAATAAGACTAATAGTAGTGGAAATGTATAAGTCCTAGATAACCTGGAACATGTTTATAAAACTGGTTTTGTAGTTTGAAAAGACTTATGTCTTTATATGAAAACTGTATTAATTAGCCAATATCCCATATAGGTCATGAGGTTCCACCATGCGTGAATACTTGGAGGGGTGACCTCATCATGCAATTAAAAGGGATGCCTCTAATTAAAATTAGTCTGGGTAGGAGGGATCAAATCCTTGTGAAGGATGCAAGGCACACACCCATTCACCATAAAAATCTTGTAAAAACATGTAACTAGGATGCACCCATATGCCCCACATAATAAATATATGGCCAAAACTATAAAGGGACACCATGAGTAATCACTCCGCCGTAGGGAAGTCATAACACTAGTGCCTCCAGTATTATGGTTATGGTAACTACATAACTAGGTGACATGGTCATGCATGTATATTGCTTAGGCATTTAAAACTAACATAAGCAGATCAAAACATATAAAACAAATACTTGGGGAAAACAGTTGGCTGCAAACCGGGAATCCTAATAAGGAAAGAGAATGTCCATACTAAAGGATGGAATATCCGTACCTTATGTCTAGTGAACGAGGAAAGATGAAAGGATGAAAAGTCCTACTCCGACCTCACTATTGCTACATAAATAAGGGACATGTATGATTTGTCTGATATCTGAGTATGATACTGATTCTTGTATATTCTTAACTAGTTTTATATGTTCTTGTCTTATTTTACTGTTTTAAATGATATACTTTATTAATCATGTATTTCATGTCTTCTGATTATGTATTATCTTGTATTCTTGTATTATTATACTTTTAGTGTAATAATAAGTAACTTTCTAAAAATAGCAGATTTTCCAAAAATAGAAAGTTTCCAAAAATAGAAAGTTTCCAAAAATAGAAAGTTTCCAAAAATAGATTAGTTTCTAAAAGTAGAAAGTTTCTAAAAATAGTAAGTTTCCTGAAATAGAAAGTTTCCATCATTAGAAATAATCTGGATTAATAAGCTAATAATATAAGCTAGTGTTAACTGGTTAAAAGTTATAAGTCATAGAACTAATAGCATAGTTTATTAATTAAATACTATAGGTTATGTCTGATTATTAATTAATAATGATAGTACATGTTTTATTAATTAATAACATATCATGGTAAATGAATAGACTATAGGTTATACAAATTTAATTAAGTTGGTGTAATTAAATTAAGTCTAGTATAATACTTAGGTTAACGTGTATTATTAATTTTAATCAATAAACCTAAGTCATGCATTATTATAAATTATAAGTTCATGTATAAAATAATTAATTAATAAAACTATAGTCTAAAATTAAAATGACAAAATATACTTAGGCTAAAACATGTATTAATCATTTAATAAATTAACCTAAGTCATGTTTTAATTAAATTAATTAAATTAATTAAATTAAGCATGAAATTATTTAATTAATCTTGTAAAAATAATTAGCAAACAATCCCGAGCCTGAAACCTGAGACAAAACCAATACACGAACACCAACCACCACCCATAGTCGCGGCTGTGGTGGCGTCCGGTGGCTGCGCAGCAAACGGTAGCAGCCATGGCTACTGATGCGCCATGGCTGGCCCCTACCGAGACAATGGTTCCCACCGTCTTAAGCTGTTGGTTCCCCTTGTTGCGCCTCGCGTTCCCCCTGTTCGAACAAAATAGCCACTGGCATGAGCCGGTGGTTCCTACTGAGTGACATAAACACCCACCAAGCCCCATGGGGGTCTCGGTTGTGGACGCAAAGGGTGCACCGAGAGCTTTTAGCTCTCGGTTGGTTGCCGAACCACAAACCAAACCAAACCAAAACCCTTCCTCTAGTTTTATTTAAATCAACATGTTTATCACTTGTTTTTAAAGATCAATAATAAGTGTGAAAACACTTATCCTTTTACCACTTAATTATAATAATAACCAAGCCAAAACGTGTATTTTATGTCGTAAATGTCAGAATTATGCGTGGTTTATGTTTTTGTTGTGATTTAGGATCAAAATGTGAAAAGGGAAGAAAACACGGGCTTTCACGGGCTTTTATCGAAGAAAAAGACAAAAGACGAAGTCGAAAGATCAAGAGTGCAAAAAGAACGGAAGTCCAAGGCCTATTTTGAAGATTTATCGAAGAAAAAGTCCAAAGACAGAAGTTTAATGAAGTCAAAGAACTCAAGTATAATAAATGAAGAAATTAAAAGACGAGTTCAAATAATCCCGAGACAAAGTCGAAAAAAGTCGAAGAATTTAGAAGACGAAAAGACGAGAGAAGAAAAAAAGGAGCAACACATGCTAACCTCCCTAATCACCTATAAATACCCTCCTAATGACACATTAGGAGGTGTTAGCTAATTTGACAACTTAGCTCTCCACCTTTACTTTCATGTCATTTACTTAATTGTCATTTAATTTCCTTGTCTTGCACCTTTAATTTCTTGCCATTAATTCCAAGTAAGTTAATTTTGTTGTTGAATCTTTATTTTCCTTTAATCAAGCTTTTCATTATCATTCTTATTCTACTTTTCTTGTTTTTGATTTGATATTGATTCGGATTAAGCATTCATTTTGCTTGATCTTATTGCTTATTTGATTAAAAAGTTTACCTTTTTATTCCTATCTAGGCTTTCATACGATTTAAGCTTTGAGCTTGACATGCTTATTGGCTTATTTTGTATTTAGCTTATTAGTTTTAAAGTTTTCTTAGAAGTTTTATCTTTTTAAAGTTTACTTAAAAAGTTTGCTTATTTTGTGTCTTGAAAGTTTTTAAATTTGTGCTTATTTAGTTTTACTTATTCTTGTTTTAATTAAGTTCTTGGTATTTGCTTATTGTCAAAGTGCTTATTAGTAATAGCTTATTTAGTTTTGCTTCTTTTCGTATCTAATAAGTGTGAAAACACTTATCTTTTTACCACTTAATTACAATAATAACCAAGCCAAAACTTGTATTTTATGTCGTAAATGTCGGAATTATGCGTGGTTTATGTTTTTGTTGTGATTTAGGATCAAAATGTGAAAAGGGAAGAAAACACGGGCTTTCACGGTCTTTTATCGAAGAAAAAGACAAAAGACGAAGTCAAAAGATCAATAGTGCAAAAAGAACGGAAGTCCAAGCCTATTATGAAGATTTATCGAAGAAAAAGTCTAAAGATGGAAGTTTAATGAAGTCGAAGAACTCAAGTCTAATAAATGAAGAAATTATAAGACAAGTTCAAATAATCCCGAGACAAAGTAAAAAAAGTCGAAGAATTTATAAAGACGAAAAGACGAGAAAAGGAAGGAAGCATCAAGACATACTAATCCTCCTATAAATACCCTCCTAATGTGTCATTAGGAAGTGTTAGCTAATTTGACACATTAGTCTTTCCATTTTATTTTCCAAGCACTTTCATATTGTCATTTACTTAATTTTCATTTAATTACCTTGTCTTGCACCTTAAATTTGTAAGTTTCTTTAATTCTTGCTTTTACTTTTATTGTTGAATCTTTAATTTTAATCAAGTTTTTATATTAATCTCTCATTCTACCTTTCTTGTTTTGATTTAATCTTTATGTTTATGTGCTTATTGTTATGCTTATTTGATTGTTTGTTACGTTTTTATGTTTTTGATTGTGTTAGCTTATTGATTTGATAGCTTATTGAGTGTTTGATTTGATTATAATTAAGTGTTTTTATTAGTTTATTTTATAAAAAGTTGATTTTTAATTTTTAGTTTTATTAGTGTTTTTCAAGTTTTTAATTTGTGGTTTAATTAGTTTTTCTTAAAAGTGTTTTAGATTAAGTTTTGGTTATTTGCTTATTTGATATTTGCTTATTTGTAGCTTATTTTCTGATTTCTAATGTTACTGTATCTGTCTATCTGATTTTTCACTATTTCGGATTAGGGTTTACTATTCCGAAGATCTTCCTTTTTCTGAAATTATTTTTCCTGAAATTGTTCATTTCTCTGAATTTGTTTTCTCTGAAAAAGTTTGTTATTCCGAAAAAATCATTTTTCCGAAGAAAGTTCTGAAAAGGTTTATTCTGAAGAAAGTTCTGAAAATATTTATTCCGAAAAAAAACCTCTGAAAAAGAATTATTCCGAAGAAGCAATTTTCTGAAATCATTTTTTCTGAAAAAAAAAAATATTGCGAAGAATCTTCTGAAAAAACGAATATTGGGAAAAAATTCAAAGTTCCGAAATTTACTGTATCAATTGCGAAAAAGTTGAGCTACCTGCCTAGTTCCATTAGTTTCCCGCCAAATTGAGGAGTGTGGTTGGCTGCTTCCGGCAGCTAGCCTGCTACCTTGTTTAGTTTTTAGCTTTGTTCCGTAATTGTTTAGTTTAATCTGAAAGTTGTTCTGAATTTAATTTTGAAAGTTACGTATTTTTAGTTGAATTTTTCGTCGATTTTTAGTATTAATATTTTTTCGTAAAGTTCAAGTTTTATCTTTTATTTAGTACCCACTTTATGTTTTGCCTCGTTTAGCTTTAAAGTACCATTTTATTTTTATTCTCTCCTTTTTCATTTAGTAAACTTTATTTTCGAGTCGATAGTTAATTTCGTCTTTTAGTTTTATTTTTATTAATTGTTTCGCTTAAATTTACGTTTTATTATTTGTTTCGCTCCTTTATTATTAGTGATTGTTTTAATTTCTCGTCATTTACTTTTTAATTATTTATAGCTTTATTTACCTTTTCTTTTACTTTAAAGTTTTGCTATTTTATTTTACAACAACGACCAATCTATTTCTTTTTCACCAAAAAACGACTGAGTCGCACGTTAACCAGGAATCAATTTGAAGAGACTGGAACAACGATATTTTTAACTAAGTGAAAACTTAGTTATTAAATGCATTTAATACAAGGTTTTTACTCAGTTAAAAATATCGTTGTTCCAGTCTCTTCGAATTGATTCCTGGTTAACGTGCGACTCAGTCGTTTTTTGGTGAAAAAGAAATAGATTGGTCGTTGTTGTAAAATAAAATTGCAAAACTTTAAAGTAAAAGGCAAGGTAAATAAAGCTATAAATAATTAAAAAGTAAATGACGAGAAATTAAAACAATAACTAATAATAAAGGAGCGAAACAAATAATAAAACGTAAATTTAAGCGAAACAATTAATAAAAATAAAACTAAAAGACGAAATTAACTATCGACTCGAAAATAAAGTTTACTTAATGAAAAAGGAGAGAATAAAACTAAAATTGTACTTTAAAGCTAAACGAGGCAAAACCTAAAGTGGATACTAAATAAAAGATAAAACTTGAACTTTACGAAAAAATATAAATACTAAAAATCGACGAAAAATTCAACTAAGAATACGTAACTTTCAAAATTAAATTCGGAACAACTTTCATACTAAACTAAACAATTACGGAACATGCTAAAAACTAAACAAGCTAGCAGGCTAGCTGCTGGAAGCAGCCAACCATACTCCTCAATTTGGCGGGAAACTAATGGAACTAGTAGGCAGGCAGGTAGCTCAACTTTTCGCAATTGATACAGTAAATTTCGGAACTTCTGAATTTTTTCGTAATATTCGTTTTTTCAGAAGATTCTTCGCAATATTGTTTTTTTCGGAAAAAATGATTTCAGAAAATTGCTTCTTCGGAATAATTCTTTTTTAGAGATTTTTTTTTCGAAATAAATCTTTTCAGAACTTTCTTCGGAATAAACCTTTTGAGAATTTTCTTCGGAAAAATGATTTTTTCGGAATAACAAACTTTTTCAGAGAAATTAATTCAGAGAATGAACAATTTCAGGAAAAATAATTTCAGAAAAAGGAAGATTTTCGGAATAATAAACCCTAATCCGAAATAGTGAAAAATCAGATAGACAGATACAGTAACATTAAAAATCAGAAAATAAGCTACAAATAAGCAAATATCAAATAAGCAAATAACCAGAACTTAATGTAAAACACTTTTAAGAAAAACTAATTAAACCACAAATTAAAAACTTGAAAAACACTAATAAAACTAAAAATTAAATCAACTTTTTATAAAATAAACTAATAAAAACACTTAATTAAAATCAAATCAAACACACAATAAGCTATCAAATCAATAAGCTAACACAATCAAAAACATACAAAACATAACAAGCAATCAAATAAGCATAACAATAAGCACATAAACATAAAGATTAAATCAAAACAAGAAAGGTAGAATGAGAGATTAATATAAAGCCTTGATTAAAATTAAAGATTCAACAATAAAAGTAAAAGCAAGAATTAAAGAAACTTAAAAATTTAAGGTGCAAGACAAGGTAATTAAATGACAATTAAGTAAATGACAATATGAAAGTGCTTGGAAAATAAAATGGAAAGACTAATGTGTCAAATTAGCTAACACCTCCTAATGACACATTAGGAGGGTATTTATAGGAGGATTAGTATGTCTTGATGCTTCCTTCCTTTTCTTGTCTTTTCGTCTTTATAAATTCTTCGACTTTTTCGACTTTGTCTCGGGATTATTTGAACTCGTCTTATAATTTCTTCATTTATTAGACTTGAGTTCTTCGACTTCATTAAACTTCCGTCTTTAGACTTTTTCTTCGATAAATCTTCAGAATAGGCCTTGGACTTCCGTTCTTTTTGCACTCTTGATCTTTTGACTTTGTTTTTTGTCTTTTTCTTCGATAAAAGATCGTGAAAGCCCGTGTTTTCTTCCCTTTTCACATTTTGATCCTAAATCACAACAAAAACACAAACCACGCATAATTCCGACATTTACGACATAAAATACACGTTTTGGCTTGGTTATTATTGTAATTAAGTGGTAAAAAGATAAGTGTTTTCACACTTATTAAATCCCCTACACTTGACCATTGCAATGTCCTCATGCAATGCATTAATTACAAAGCAAGTTTTATATTTTTCATCACAATCAATCCACATTGGCCTTTATTAAAGAGATAAAATATATTAAAGGAAGAAAACAAGTAAAAAGATCAAAAACATACCTTAGGGTTTTGGAATGTCATGAATGATTATCACCCTCAAGTTTCACGTTCCCCAAACCAAGCTTAAAAACAAGATCATTGTTATTATAAGTTAGTAAACTATCACAAACTCATGTGGGCCAATTATTTACTTAGACTCCCTTATTCCTAGGTGTATCTCTTATATTTTATTGTTGTCTTAAATGATCACGAGGATGCATTGTTGACTTATCTCGATAATTTACTTAGGCCGAAAATAAAGTGGGATGATTTAATCAATAGTTAGCTAAAGGAAAAAATATTTTAAAACTGCTTCTCGGGACCTCATAAAGTTCATATCTTGGCATAACTCGCTTCACGATTTGAGACCTTTCTCAGACCGATATTTGGCATTGACTTCATACTTCAAATCTTTGAGAGACGTTCATGAAATAATGGTCTTCTCTTCATAATAGGAATTTCTTCACTTGAACTTTTTGAGAGATTCTTCATATTTGGACCACGACTTCTTCATTTTTCTCCAATCTTTACTTGGGAATTTTGATATACAACGATCCGCCTCCTTTTAGGACTTGGATCTATTTATCCTCATACCTTGTTAGGGCCTTTTTGGATAGACTTCTCCATGATCTTTAGGGGAGTATTTGCTTTTCGTCGTGTGTCTCGATCCTTCATATTGATTTTTGATAAATGATTCTTCACATCACTTGGGATCTTTAGCAACAAAATGTAGCCCTCATGCCTTGTTAGGGCCTTTTCGGACTCGCCAATCTTCGCATCCCGCTTCAATAAGTTATGCATTGGCTATGAACTCTAATTAATACCGAGCAACTTTTAAACGATCTTGGGCTAGAAGCTAAGTAACTTTTCAAATCGTACGACCTTATTATTGCAATTGAATTTATTAACAAGCGATGGGAGAAAAAGCTTATAATCAACTCACATAAATTCATGAAAGAATACCAAACTTATAATTGACTCTATCATCTCTCGTTCTCCACAATTTAAAATCTCAAGGAATGAGACTCTTGGATGCTTAACCAATTAAATCAAAGTTTTGGGTTTTCAAGTCAGCTATAGGATCTTGCAAGCTCTTAGACTTTTTCAAGTTTAGAATTCGCGTTTTAAAGTTCCCTTGATAAACGACTTTCTAGGATCAATTATAGGAACTTGCGAAAAGTTCTTGTTCTTAACCTGTGAGAGTTAAGACTTTCGCGTTTTAAAGTTTCCTATATAAAAGCCTAGTAAAACTTGACTTAAACACGTTAAGGATACTAGCTAGAGTAAACTTGGATAAGTAAACTCGGGTTGAGTCAAAGTATTCATGACTTTGAAAAATTAAAACCACTTTATTAAAATTTATTCTAGCAAATAAAGAAAATAACTATAACAAAGGTAAATACAAGTAGGCCAAAAAAAGATTAAAAATTTTGAAAAATGTCGAAAAGTTAGATTCTCCGGTTAAAATGAGGACAAATATAAGGAAAGGCCCACTTAACTTCGATAGAAGTCCCCCCTACACTTAATATAAACATTGTCCTCAATGTTTAAGCATGTGGAAGTAACATCCCCTACACTTAGGACATTGTGCACGTTGTTTAAATCTTGCTAAGGAAGAGACAACTAAAGTGATTCCTATTTTAATATTGAAGAATATAAAATAGAGAATCAAAAGAGTTTAGGATAGAACCGGGAAGACGGGTACACGGGATCACGGTTCGTCAAAAGTCATCAAGAATGGATCTTTGAAAGCTCGAATCCCTGCACATGATAAGAAAGAAAAGAACAAACATATACTAGGGTCTCCCCTACACTTATTATAAAAACAGAATAAAAGGATAGATACTGCGGGTTGCCTCCCGAGAAGCGCTTGTTTTTGTTAACTAAGTCGTGAGCCTGACTCGACCTTGATTAGCATAGGAGGAAGCTTGAAACACATCCATCGGGATCAATTACATGGTTTTCGTCCATCAAATAGCACAAGCTTAAGGCGAACAAGGCAAGCCAAAGAAGAGTAGGCAAGGTTCCCTTAAGCAGTTGTTGAGCACGGGGGTAGCAAGTGTGATGAGGTGCAAGTATATCTCCATAAGATCCAAAAATCTTTCCTTTTATTTCATCAGATGGATACTGAGATGGCTTAAAAATTGCAATACCGGGATCGAACACCTTTTCCTTTAGGGAAAAATAACACTCAGGCTCAGTAGACCTTGAAGAAGATTCGCTCATAAAGCTCACAATCTCATCCTCAGAAGGTGGATATAGAGGTGTCAAGACATAAGTACTGCGGATATCGGTGTCGGTCGACTTCTTCTCCTTTGAAACAGGTTTTCTTCATATCCAGAGGAGGATAAAGACCATAATCATCAAAGTCCAAAGGAGGGGCATCACTCTCATTTGGGAAGTAAGTGTTGAGAAAAGTAGCAAAATCTTCCTCAAATGAGTAGTCATCCAAAGTAGGATTAAGCATTGTTGGTGGAGGATCTTCATCAAAAGTATAAGTAAGGTCATCATGAGAAGAATCACTCGAGAGAGTATCAGCCTCATCAAAATCATTATAAGTAGGCATGTCTGGATACTCAGAAGTAAAATCATCATAATCATCCATATCAGAACTAGAATCATCATCATAAATTGGAGGAGATTCATGAATTGGTGGAGGATCTAAATTGGAGAGAGAATCATCTACATCATCTTGGAACAGTGGATTATCATAGCAAGAATCGAATAGAGGATTGTTGTAGACGACAAAATCATCAAGGGCATTAATCATATTCGTTGATTCTCTTCCATTTGATTTGGTTGTGATCTTCCCCATTTTAAAAACTTGTGCCTCATTCCCGACTCTTAAAATTAACTCACCTTCGGCAACATCGACTAATGCTTTTCCGGTTCGCAAGAATGGCCGACCAAGTATTAACGGAATACGAGCGTCCATTTCATAATCAACAACAACAAAGTCGACCGGAAAAGTGAAGGTGCCAACTTTAATAAACACATCTTCAGCAATACCAACGGGGTAAGCGAGAGTGCGATTTGCAAGCTCAAGAGTCATCAGATTTATACTTGCCCCGAGATCGGCTAAGGCAGTAAATTCTTCGGTTTGGTTAAAAGTACATGGTAGCACAAAACGACCGGGATCTCCAAGTTTTTCCAGAAGTTCTTTCAGAAGGACTGCAGAACATTTTTCATTCAATCGAGTATTAACAAACTCGGCCATCTTCTCCTTCTTATTAAGCAATTCCTTAAACATCTTAACAAATTTAGGAATTTGTGCAAGAGCTTCAACAAGGCTAAAGGTGATGGTCAGTCCCGAAATCTTCTTCAAATAGTTCGACACTTGAATGTCATCCTTGGTTTGCAATTTAGCCTTGTCTAATCGAGAAGGATAAGGAATGTTAGGTTTATAGGTGGAAGGTGTAGCAGGTAAAGGTTGAGATGTTGAAGGTTTAAAGGTGGAAGGTGGGGTTGGTGAAGGGTTCTTCTTGGGTACTTCAGTAAGAGGTGGAGACGGTAATGGAGAACTAATACTAGGCGTGGGAGTAGGAGGGATAAATGGTGGTGGAGGAGGTGTAGATGGAGTAACTGGGGGAGGGATAGATGGTCCTACTAAGGTTGCTCCACTGCGTGTAGTAATAGCACTCACATTCGCTCTTGGGTTGGTGACGGTGTTTGAAGGTAGAGAGCTCGAAGTAGAGGGTTGAGTAGTTGGTAAGAAACTAGCCAGCATATTCTTCAAATCATTTATTTGAGTGCTAAAAGAGTTTTGTATATCATGTCGAATCTCGGATCTAATATCATTACCTTGCTTAGTGATATCCCCTTTCAAGTTGATAATTTGGCTTTGCAGATTCTTGATTTGCTCTCTTTGGGTTCTCATGAAAGCTTCAACATCTTGATTAATGGGTGGGGCTTGTTGAGCGGGTGGGTGATAAGGATTATAAGCTCGAGGTGGGTTTGGATTGCTTCTATTGTAGTTGTTGGGGTTGTGGTTTTGAGGAGAAAAACCGGGTGAAAGAATGTTGTTAGAACGGTAACTTAGCAAGTTACGATCACCTTGAGGTCGAGCTTGATGGCTTTCCGTTGAATAGTTACCATAAGCTGCATACACATTTTCTGGAGTGTCATGAGTAGAAGGACAATCAGTGTATGAATGAGGACGGCCGCAGGTCTCACAAGAAAGTGCTACAGCTTTAACTTGTTGTTGTTGATTTGTAGCCAAAAGTTGCATATTCTTGCTCATTTCGATCATTACGCGGGTCAATTCGGTGATATCAGGGTTTGAAGAAAGTAGAAGAAACATCGAATCTCGGGTTTGATCTTGAGGATGCGGATGAATCTCAATTTTTGTTATGAGTAGTCATGTTCTCGATAAGCTCTCTACAATCCTCAGGTCTTCTTTTCATAAATGTGCCACCGGCGGCAGCATTAATCGTATCACGGTCACGAAAAGTTAAACCGTTGTAGAAAGTATCAATTAAGGTGACGGGGAGCATGTTGTGGTTTGGACATCGATCGATCAAAACATTATAGCGTTCCCAAGCATCAAAAAGTGATTCATCAGGCTCTTGTGTAAATCCACTAATTTGATTTCGAAGGCTCGTGACCATGGATGGTGGAAAGTAGCGCGACAAAAAGCGTTGAGTCATCTCATCCCAAGTATGAATTGAATTCTTCGGAAGACGATCAAACCATTTTTCGGCATGGTGGGATAAGGTGTGTGGAAATAGGTGAAGGCGAAGAAAATCCATAGTAACCCCGGGCAACTTCATGCTTTGAGTAACGGTAATGAACTTGTCGAGGTGTTTGTTGGCATCATCATCCGGTAATCCGCGAAATGGACAAGTGTTTTGGACTTGTTGGATCATGTGATGCTTCAACGAAAACTCCGGAGCCGTGATTTGCATCGGCGCAATCGGTCCTCCTCGTCCGTTCATTATGGGTTGACAAAGCTCCTCCATCGTTCGAAGGTCGGGTGGGGGAACATTGTTGTTATTATTATTGTTGAGGTGCTGTGGGTTATTGTTGATGTGCACACCAGCCATATCTAAATCTTCACGAGTCTCAGGCTCTGGATAAGTTGAAGATCTAGTACGCATACACCTGCAAAAGAAAAAGAAAAAGATACCAAAGAAAAAGAGAATGTATATGTACGTGTAAAAATAAAAATAAAAAACTTTTTGGATTTTTGAAATTTTTATTGCTTTTTAAGATTTTTTAGCAAGAAAAATAACGTTCACGAGTGAACGGATCCCAAAATTCAACGCGTCTCTCACAGAAAACCGTTAATCTTCACGAAAAGAGCAGGCAGCGGCGCCATTTAATACAAGGTTTTTACTCAGTTAAAAATATTGTTGTTCCAGTCTCTTCGAATTGATTCCTTGTTAACGTGCGACTCAGTCGTTTTTTGGTGAAAAAGAAATAGATTGGTCGTTGTTGTAAAATAAAATTGCAAAACTTTAAAGTAAAAGGCAAGGTAAATAAAGCTATAAATAATTAAAAAGTAAATGACGAGAAATTAAAACAATAACTAATAATAAAGGAGCAAAACAAATAATAAAACGTAAATTTAAGCGAAACAATTAATAAAAATAAAACTAAAAGACGAAATTAACTATCGGCTCGAAAATAAAGTTTACTTAATGAAAAAGGAGAGAATAAAACTAAAATGGTACTTTAAAGCTAAACGAGGCAAAACCTAAAGTGGGTACTAAATAAAAGATAAAACTTGAACTTTACGAAAAAATATTAATACTAAAAATAGACGAAAATTTCAACTAAAAATACGTAACTTTCAAAATTAAATTCGGAACAACTTTCAAATTAAACTAAAAAGTTACGGAACAATGCTAAAAACTAAACAAGCTAGCAGGCTAGCTGCTGGAAGCAGCCAACCACACTCCTCAATTTGGGGGGAAACTAATGGAACTAGGCACGCAGGTAGCTTAACTTTTTCGCAATTGATACAGTAAATTTCGGAACTTTGAATTTTTTCGCAATATTCATTTTTTCAGAAGATTCTTCGCAATATTGTTTTTTTCGGAAAAAATGATTTCAGAAAATTGCTTCTTCGGAATAATTCTTTTTCAGATATTTTTTTTCGGAATATATCTTTTCAGAACTTTCTTCGGAATAAACCTTTTCAGAACTTTCTTCAGAAAAATGATTTTTTCGGAATAACAAACTTTTTCAGAGAAATTTTCAGAGAAAACAAATTCAGAGAAATGAACAATTTCAGGAAAAATAATTTCAGAAAAAGGAAGATCTTCGGAATAATAAACCCTAATCCGAAATAGTGAAAAATCTGATAGACAGATACTGTAACATTAAAAATCTGAAAATAAGCTACAAATAAGAAAATATCGAATAAGCAAATAACCAAAACTTAAACTAAAACACTTTTAAGAAAAACTAACTAAACCACAAATTAAAAACTTGAAAAACACTAGTAAAACTAAAAATTAAAAATCAACTTTTTATAAAATAAACTAATAAAAACACTTAATTAAAATCAAATCAAACACACAATAAGCTATCAAATCAATAAGCTAACACAATCAAAAACATAAAAACATAACAAACAATCAAATAAGCATAACAATAAGCACATAAACATAAAGATTAAATCAAAACAAGAAAGGTAGAATGAGAGATTAATATAAAAACTTGATTAAAATTAAAGATTCAACAATAAAAGTAAAAGCAAGAATTAAAGAAACTTACAAATTTAAGGTGCAAGACAAGGTAACTAAATGACAATTAAGTAAATGACAATATGAAAGTGCTTGGAAAAATAAAATGGAAAGACTAATGTGTCAAATTAGCTAACACCACCTAATGACACATTAGGAGGGTATTTATAGGAGGATTAGTATGTCTTGATGCTTCCTTCCTTTTCTCGTCTTTTCGTCTTTATAAATTCTTCGACTGTTTCGACTTTGTCTCGGGATTATTTGAACTCGTCTTATAATTTCTTCATTTATTAGACTTGAGTTCTTCGACTTCATTAAACTTCCATCTTTAGACTTTTTCTTCGATAAATCTTCAGACTAGGCCTTGGACTTCCGTTCTTTTTGCACTCTTGATCTTTTGACTTCGTCTTTTGTCTTTTTCTTCGATAATAGACCGTGAAAGCCCGTGTTTTCTTCCCTTTTCACATTTTTATCCTAAATCACAACAAAAACACAAACCACGCATAATTCCGACATTTACGACATAAAATACGCGTTTTGGCTTGGTTATTATAGTAATTAAGTGGTAAAAAGATAAGTGTTTTCACACTTATTAGTATCTCATTCCATCGGAAAGGGGATTTGGATTCCGATTGCTTCCACTTATTCCGATCGTGTATCGAATTAGGGATTTGAGATTCCGACAGTTCTTCTCCCTTATTCCGATCGTGATTGCGATCGCTCATTGCGATCGTACATTGCGAGGGGTCTTAAGGCTTCATTGCGACGAAGTGCTGCCAAAATTTCAACAGCCACATTTCGATAGACTTTCCGATCAAGCATTCCGACGGGGATTCCGATCCGGATTCCGACGGATTTGTTTGACATTCCGATAGGTGAGTTGTTATTCCGACAGGATTACTTGTGACCATTCTGATAGTCTTTCCGATCAACATTTCGATAGGTCCCAAGGTTTGTTATTCCGATAGGTTTGAGTTTCAGACATTTCGATAGGAGTGATCCGATAGGATTCCGATAGGCGTATTCCGATGGGATTCTGATGGGTGTATTCCGACAGGTTTAGTTTTATTATGTTGTCTTAGTTTTATTTTTAAGTTTGCTTTATTTTAAGTTTTCAAATTTTCATTTTTATTACATTTTCAAATTTACTTTTCGTCAAGCTTTAATTTTACGTCATTTAATTAACTTACTTTTAAAGTCTTAATTTCTCGTCATTTACTTTTAAAGTTTTAAATTTTGCACCATTTACTTTTTAATTAGTTTTAGTTTTAATTACATCTCATTTACTTTAACGTTTCGCAATTTAATTTTACTACAACGACCAAATCAATATATTTGTTTTCCACCAAAGTACGACTGAGTCACACTTAAACCAGTAATCAATTCGAATAGACATACTTCAAAGAAAGATTTTTCAAGTTATCAATCAATCATAAGACCATTACTTAAATAAAAAGAATTAAAGGATGAAGGTTTTTTAATATACCAACCGTGTAATCAAACAAAGGTTAGGATTACGATCACGAACACGTAGTTATTCATAATCAAGATTTAAAAACGAATCGTTCTTGTTTCTTGGGGATGCCGCGGCTAAGAAGAACCAAAGGGGCTAGGGTTTTTAATTTTGTAAAATAAATGTGTTATGAAAAACTCTATGTTTTAGTTTTTCATTAATTAAATCAAAACGGGCTTGGGCCCCTCTTTCTTTGGTTGTTGCGGACACAAAGCCCAACAAGTGTCAAACCGGCCTTTTTCCAAAGTTAAAATATTACTCGTGTACGCTCGTGTTTATTATTCGTTCTAGTTCGTGTCTTAATATTTTGGTTAGTTATCCTTCGTGTAGGTCGTTTTTTAATATTCGTGTTATAATTATACTACGTAATACTTATCGTGTTTTAAATGTTTGTGATTATAATTATTATACTTAGTAATTATCGTGTGTTAATATTACACGTAGTTTTCTGAATTTAATGTTCGTGACACGTGTACATAACATAAACGGAAAGTTTTAATTGGTTCGTAGGTTTACGTGATATACTGTTCATGGTATTTCTATGTGGGTTTTACAACTCTTCCCCCTAAAAAGAATAATTCGTCCCCGGATTATAGATAACGTAAGCTGAAAGAGAAACATACCCGAATCAAAACTTGAAATGAGGGTAAGAATTCCGGATAGACTCCTCCGTCTCCCAAGTGGCTTCCCGCTCGGAATGGTCCCTCCAAAGGATTTTGATGAATGGGATCGTCTTCTTCCTCATGACGATCAAGAACTCGTTCGGGCTCCTCAATAAAAGTAAGATCCTCACGAATTTGTTCGAGTGGATACTGAACTATGTGAAGGGGATGATAATTGTACCCTCTGAGTAAGGACACATGAAAGACGTTATGAACGTGAGAAAGTTGCGGAGGTAACGCTAAACGATACGATACTTCACTAACTCGTTCAAGAATATCAAACGGTCTGATGAATCGAGGACTGAGTTTTCCTTTGATTCCAAAACGCCTAACTCCACGTGCCGGTGATACCTTGAGAAAGACATGATCTCCCACGTTGAAATGCAAATCCCTACGATGTTTGTCGGCATAACTCTTTTGACGTGCACGAGCTTCTTGCAGTTTCGCCTTAGATATGGTGACTTTCTCGTTGATCGTCTCTATCATCTCTAGACCTTCAAGTGTTCGCTCACCAACCTGATCCCAGCAGATTGGGGCGCGACATTTCCTGCCATACAACATTTGAAACGGTGCACACTTGATGATGGCGTGCCAACTATTGTTGTAGGAAAATTCTACCAAGAAGATATAGTTGTCCCAACTTCCTGTCCATTCTAAAGCACAAGCTCGAAGCATGTCCTCTAGTATCTGAATGGTACGCTCTGACTGCTCGTCTGTCTAAGGATGAAAAGTCGTGTTAAGCTTAAGTCTAGTGCCCCAAGCTTTCTACAGACTCCTCCAAAATCGCAAAGTAAAGCGGGGATCTCTGTCCGATATGATACTTGATGGAGTAACATGAAGTCTCATGAACTCCTTCTGATATAGGTCAGCGAGTTTACTAACCGCGTCATCCTTGCAGATCGGTAAGAAATGAGCTGATTTGGTAAGCCGATCGACGATAACACAAATGGTACCATGCTTCCTCTTGGTTTGTGGAAGTCCGGTGACAAAGTCCATGGAGATCTTTTCCTACTTCCACTCTGGAATGTCTAATGGTTTTTTTTTGGTAACCGTGATTTCCGACTCATTGGCCGACTAATCCACGGGGTTTGAGCCCACCGCCACACAGATTCAAACCAGGTAAAGCCCTTCCTTTTCAGGAGGTTAGCGTGGCCACTTCAAGGTTGTTTGCACCTAGTGGGAATTAAACTTGATACCTCACACACTTTGGAGTGATAGCCACAAATCGTTTTGCCACTAGGCCACCCTTGAGTGGTTAGAATGTCTAATGGTCGTAGTAGACCACTAGATTTATTATGCTCGATCTTAACCTGCTGGCAAGTAAGACATTTGGTGACATAGGTAGCAACATCCTGCTTCATACCACTCCAGCAAAAATGCTGTTTGATGTCGTGGTACATCTTGGTGGAACCAGGATGAATAGAGAATGGGGAGCTATGAGCTTCAGCTAGTAACGCCTCCCTGAGTGTAAGATCATCAGTAACACAAAGTCTAGTGCCCTGCCATAAGATACCGTCGTCATCTACCCGAAACTTCGTCTGCTGATCTAGGTTTTGAATAATCGCCCAGATTTCACCATCATCCTTCTGAGCTTCCTTAATCCTAGAGAGTAAGTCATGCTCAACTCTAAGATTAGCCCAGTAGCCATGCTGTCCACGTACCATAAACTCAATCTCCAGTTGCTCCAAGTCTCGTATAATTTCTTCCTCTATGTTAATGTCGTTGATCATACTCGACTTTCTACTAAGAGCATTTGACACTACATTCACCTTGTCAGGATGATACTGCAGATTAATGTCATAATCCTTCAACAACTTTAACCACCTTATTTGCCTCATGTTCAGTTCACGCTAAGTGAAGATGTATTTCAGGCTCTTGTGATCAGTGAAGATATCACATGATTCGCCATACAAGTAATGCCTCCAAATCTTCAGTGCACACACAACAGCTGCAAGCTCTAAGTCATGCGTAGGATAGTTCTCCTCATAAGGCTTAAGCGGCCATGATGCATAAGCAATCACTTTCCCATGTTGCATTAGAACACAGCCAAGGCCCTTCCCTCAAGCATCACTATAGATCTGAAATCCACCTGTACCAGATGGGAGAGTAAGAATAGGTGCAGATACCATCCTCTGCTTTAGGTCTTCAAATCTCTTCTCTCTTTCTTCGGTCCTGATGACTAGGTTTCTACTAGTAAGAAAATTATCGTTGTTCCTGTCTATTCGAATTGATCTGGTTTAACTATGTGACTCAGTCGTTCTTTGGTGAAACAAAAGTTGTGTCGTTGTAGTATATTAAAAAGTGCAAAACTTAAAACTAAATGGCTGTAAGGTAAATCTAAGTCTAATTTAAAATAAATGACAAGTATTTAAAAGCGTGACGAAAATTAAAAGGCACTAAACGTAAATAACGCAAACTTAAATCTATCTAAGGCAAACTTAAAACGCAACTAAAACTTAAAGCTAAGGCAAGGCTAAAATAAATCTAAGGCAAATAAACTTAAAGTGCGACTAAGGAAAAAGGCGGGAAAAGTAAAGCTTAAAAAATAAAAATCAAAAACAGAAACTAAAAATAACCTGAACACAGCTTATCCGGAATAATACCCTCATTCGGAATAAACATTCATCCGGAATGTCACCTTCGTTCGGAATGTTCTTCTTCACTCGGAATATTAACCAAAACCTTGATCCGGAATAAATCCTTTATCTGGAATATGTCACTTATCCGGAATAAAAGCTTGATTCGGAATAAAGCCTTGATCCGGAATATTGTACTTGATTTGGAATGTGAAATTGATCCGGAATGTTTGCTGATCCGGAATATTATTCCGAATAAAGCACCTTGATCCGGAATATTCTGTTGATCCGGAATGAGAGGTTGATCCGGAACTTTTGGTTGATCCAGAATAATTGATTATTCCGGATGAAGAACCTTGATGCGGAATAATAATTATTCCGAATGAACTCAATTGATCCGGAATGTCCAATATTCCGGATGAACACCCTTGATCCGGAATAAACTTGCACAAACCCTTCACTCGGAATGTTTTGCTGGGCTTTGATCCGGAACGTTTCCTGGGAAAAGATCAGTAACAGACAAACCGAAGAACAAGGAAACACAAAATAGCACGAATCTAAATAAACTTAATCTAAATCAACCAAAAGATTAAATCAAACTAATCACAAAACATCTACTAATGATAATTAAACAATCCAAAACAATCAAACAAACAAATATAACCAAAATAATCAAAACTCACTTAATCAATAAAAACACAAAAACATAAACATGAACATAAACATAAAGATTAAAGATTAAGAAAAGTAGATAGGAGATCAAACAATAAAAAAAAAGATTGACAAGAATTAAATGGAAACTTACTTGAAATTAAAGGTATTTAAGGTGCAAGACAAGTATTTAAATTGGACAAGAAATTAAATGACATGTATTTAAATGTGCAAGGTAATTAAAATTGGAAGAAATAGTTTGTCAAGCTATCCAACAAGAGAAAAATAACAACATCCTAATCTATTTATAGGGGAGGATTAGGGAGTGCTTAGGAAGCTTCCTCTCTTTCATTTTTCCTTAATTGCATCCTTTAGTCCTTGATCTCCTTAATCTTCTTAAATCTTGGACTTTAATAACTTTGTCTCGGGATTCTTTTAAACTCGTCTTTGTAATTCTTCAATAAATTAGACTTGAGTTCTTCGGCTTTTAGCAAACTTCCGTCTTTTGACTTTTTCTTCGATAAATCTTCAGAATTGGTCTTGGACATCCGTTCTTTTTGCACTCTTGATTTCTTGACTTCGTCTTTCATCTTTTTCTTCGATAAAAGCCCGTGAATGCCCGTGTTTTCTCCACTTTTCACCTTTTCGTCCTAAATCACAACAAAAACACAAACCACGCATAATTCCGACATTTACGACATAAAATACACGTTTTGGTCCGGTTATTATTGTAATTAAGTGGTAAAAAGGATGGGTGTTTACACACCTATCAAATCCCCCACACTTGACCATTGCAATGTCCTCATGCAATGCATTAGTAACAAAGCACGTTTACATTTTTCATCATAATCAATCTATGTTGGCCTTTATTAAAGAGATAGAAAATTATAAAAAATAAAGAAATCAAAAACATACCTTCGGGTTTTGGAAATGTCATGAATGATCATCATCCTCAAGTTTTCACTTTCTCCAAACCAAGCTTAAAAACGAGATCATTGTTATTATAAGTTAGCAAACTAACACGAACTCATGTGGGCCAATTACTCACTTAGACTCCCTTATTCCTTGGGGTATCTCTTATATTTTATTGTTGTCTTGAATGATCACGAGGATGCATTTTTTACTTATTTTGAAAGTTATTAGGCTGAAAATAAAGTGAATGATTTAATCAATAGTTAGCTAAAGAACAAAATCTTTTAAAACTGCTTCTCGGGACCGATATTTGGCAGCGACTTCATACTTCAAACCTTGAGAGACGTTCATGAAATAATGGCCTTCTCTTCATAATAGGAATTTCTTCACTTGAAATTTTGAGAGATTCTTCATATTTGGACCACGACTTCTTCATTTTTCTCCAATCTTTATTTTGGACTTTGATATACAACGATCACCCTCCTTTTTGGACTTGGCTTTATTTATCCTCATACCTTGCTAGGGTCTTTGGGATAGACTTCTCCATGACTTTTGGGGAGTATTTGCTTTTCGTCGTGTGTCTTGATCCATCATATTGATCTTTGATAAAATGATTCTTCACATCGCTTGGATCTTTAGCAACAAAATATAGCCCTCATGCCTTGTTAGGGCCTTTTTGGACTCGCCAATCTTCGCATCCCGCTTCAATAAGTTATGCCTTGGCTATGAACTCTAATCCATACCGAGCAACTTTTAAACGATCTTTGGCTAGAAGCTAAGTAACTTTTCAAATCGTACAACCTTATTTATTGCAGATAAATTTATTAGCAAGCGATGGGAGAATAGGCTTATAATTAACTCACATAAATTCACGAAAGAATACCAAACTTACAATTGACCCTATCATCTCTCGTTCTCCACAGTTTAAAATCTCAAGGAATGAGACTCGTGGATGCTTTGCCTATAAATCAAAGTTTTGGGTTTTCGAGTCATCTATAGGATCTTGCAAACTCTTAGACTTTTTCAAGTTTTAGAAATCGCATTTTAAAGTTCCCTTGATAAACGACTCTCTAGGATCAATTATAGGAACTTGCGAAAAGTTCTTGTTCTTAACCCGTGAGAGTTAAGACTTTCGCGTTTTATAGCTCCCTATATAAAAGCCTAGCAAAACTTGACTTAAACATGTTAAGGATACTAGCTAGAGTATACTTAGATAAGTAAACTCGGGTTGAGTCAAAAGATTCAAAACGTTTGAAAATTAAAACCACTTTATTAAAATTTATCTTAATAAGGAAAGAAAATAACTATACAAAAGGATAAACTAATAGGCCAAAATAGATCAAAAATTTTGAAAAATGTCGAAAAATTGATTTTCCGGTTAAAATGAGGACAAATACAAGGAAAAGGCCACTTAACTTCGATAGAGGTCCCCCCTACACTTAAGATAAACATTCTCCTCAATGTTTAAGCATGTGGGAGTAAACTCCCCTACACTTAGGACATTGTGCACGTTGTTTAAATCTCGCTAAGGAAAAGACAACTAAAGAGATTCCTATTTTAATTTTGGAAAATATAAAATAGTGAATCGAAAAGAGTTTAGGATAGAACCGGGAAAATGGGAACACGGAATCACGGGTCGTCAAAAATCATCAAGAGTGGATCATTGAGTGCTCGAATCCCTGAATAGTATAAGAGAGGAAATAGCAAACACCAACGGGTCTCCCCTACACTTAGGATAAAGAAAGCTAAAAGATAGATGCATGGGTTGCCTCCCAAGAAGCGCTTTATTTTTGTTAACCGAGTCGTGAGCCTGACTCGACCTTGATTATCATAGGAAGAAGCATGAAACATATCCACCGGGATCAAAGACATAGTTTTTGTCCATCAAATAGCACAAGCTTAAGGCAAACAAGGCAAGCCAAAGAAGAGTAGGCAAGGTTTCCTTAAGCAAAGACGGAGCACGGTGGAAGCAAGGGTGAAGTGGTGCAAGCAGATTTCCATAAGTTCCAAAGATATTTCCTTTTATTTCATCAAACGGATACTGAGATGGCTGAAGAATATCGATACCGGGGTCGAACACCTTTTCCTTTAAGGGAAAATAGCACTCAGGCTCAGCAGAATTTGAAGATGATCCGCGAAGAAAATGCACAACCTCGTCCTCAGAAGGTGAACAAAGAGGTATCAAATCATACGTGCTGCGGATGTTGGCGTCGACCTGTTTCTTCTCCTTTGAAAGAATTTTCTTCAAATCCAAAGTAGGATCAAGACGATAATCTTCAAAGTCTAAAGGAGTGGCATCACTCTCATGAGGGAAGTAAGTATTGAGAATAGTTGAAAAGTCTTCCTCAAATGAGTAATCATTCAAAGTAGGATCAAGTGATGGCGGAGGATCTTCATCATGTGAAGAATCGCTCGAAAGAGTATCGGCCTCATCAAAATCATCATATGTGGGCATGTCGGGATACTCGGAAGTACAATCATCATAATCATCTGAATTTGAGCTAGAATCATCATCATAAGCATCAAAGATCGGTGGAGAATCATAAATGGGTGAAGGGTCCACATTGGATAGAGAATCATCCACATCATCTTGAAAAAGTGGATTATCAATGCAAGACTCGAATAGAGGATTGTTGTAGATGACAAAATAATCGATCACATTAATCATATTCGCAGATTCTCGTCCATAGGATTTGCTTGTAAGCTTCCGCATTTTAAAAACTTGTGCATCATCCCCGACTCTTAAGATGAGCTCACCTTCGGCAACATCAACTAGAGCTCTTCCGGTTCTCAAGAATGGCCGACCAAGTATTAAAGAAATACGAGGTTCCATTTCGTAATCAACAACGACAAAGTCGACCGGAAAAGTGAATGTGCCAACTTTAATGAACACGTCTTCGGCAATACCAACGGGGTAAGCGAGAGTGCGATTTGCAAGATCCAGAGTCATCTTCGTTGGAGTAAGGTCGGGTAATGATAGTGTTTTCCAAACACTTAATGGCATAAGATTTATACTAGCCCTGAGATCAGCTAGGGCAGTAAATTCTTCGGTTTTGTTAAAAATGAACGGCAACACAAAACGACCGGGATCTCCAAGTTTTTCCGGAAGTTCTTTAAGAATAACTGCAGAACAGTTTTCATTTAAGTGTGTGTTGGCGAGCTCAATCAACTTCTCCTTCTTGTTAAGAAATTCCTTAAATGCTTTGACAAATTTCGGCATGTGGACAAGTGCTTCAACAAGGCTAATGTTGAAATTCATTTGAGAGATCATCTTCAAATAGCTCGACACTTGAGAGTCTTCCTTGGTTAGCATTGTGGCCTTGCCTAAGCGAGATGGATAAGGAATGCGGGGGTTGGGTGGGGAAGGTGAAGGCGTAGCAGGTAAAGGTTGAGATGTTGAAGGGTACTTCCTAGGTACATCATCATGACGAGGCGGAGACGATAATGGTGTACTAATACTGGGTGTAGGAGGAGTAGGGATAAATGGTGGTGGAGGAGGTGTAGATGATCGAGGCGGGATAGGTGGTCCTACAATGGTAACTCCACTACGGGTAGTAATAGCACTCACATTTGCTCGCGGATTGGTGACGGTGTTTGAAGGTAGAGAACTCGAAGTAGAAGGTTGAGTTGTGGGCAAGAAACTAGCTAGCATATTCTTTATGTCATTCGTTTGACTGCTAAAGGAGGATTAAATATTAACTCGAAGCTCGGATCTTATGTCATTCCCTTGCTTGGTAATATCTCCTTTCAGATTGATAATTTGGCTCTGTAGATTCTTGATTTGCTCACCTTGGGTTCTCATTAAAGTTTCAACATCTTGATTCATGGGTGGGGTTTGTTGAGCGGGTGGGTGATAAGGATTAGAAGCTCGAGGCGGGATTTGGTTGCTTCTATTGTAATTGTTGTTGGGGTTTTGGTTTTGAGGAGAAAAACCGGGTAAAAGGTAGTTGTTTGACCAGTAACTCAGCAAATTTCTATCCCCTTGAGGTCGGGCTTGGTAATTTTCCGGTGAATAATTACCATAAGCTGCATACACGTTTTCCAGATTTCCTTGAGTAGAAGGACAATCAGTGTATGAGTGTGGACCGCCGCATGTTTCACAAGAATTGGCAACCGCTTTAACTTGTTGTTGGTTTGTAGCGAGAAGCAAGATATTTTTGTTCATTTCGGTCATCATGCGGGTGAATTCGGTCATGTCGGGGTTTGCTGAAGTAGAAGAAACATTGACTCTCGGGTTGTTCCTTGAAGAAGTGGAGGAATCCCAGTTTTTGTGGTGAGTAGTCATTTTTTCAATAAGCTCTCTACACTCCTTGGGTCTCCTTTTCATAAATGTGCCACCGGCGGCTGCATTAATCGTATCACGATCTCGAAAAGTCAAACCGTTGTAGAAAGTATCAATTAAGGTTACAGGGAGCATGTTGTGGTTTGGACAACGATCGATCAAAACATTATATCTTTCCCAAGCATCAAAGAGGGATTCATCGGGTTCTTGCATGAAACTGCTGATTTGATTGCGAAGGCTCGTGACCATGGATGGTGGAAAGTAGCGCGACAAAAAGCGTTGAGTCATATCATCCCAAGTAAGAATGGAATTCTTCGAAAGACGATCAAACCATTTCTCGGCGTGGTGTGATAAAGTATGTGGAAAGAGTTGAAGGCGTAGAACATCCATTGTGGCACCGGGCAACTTCATGCTTTGAGTGATTGTAATGAATTTGTCGAGGTGTTTGTTGGCATCATCATCAGGCATTCCGGCGAATGGATTGGTTTGCACTTGCTGAATCATGTGGTGCTTCAACGAAAACTCTAGAGCCGTGATTTGCATCAGCGCAATCGGTCCTCCTCGTCCAAACATGGTAGGTTGACAAAGCTCCTCCATTGTCCGAAGATCGGGTTGTGGATGAACATTGTTGTTATTGTTGAGGTGCGGTGGATTATTGTTGTTGTTAACACCTGCCATACTTAAATCTTCAGGAGTCTCGGGCTCTTGATAATTAGAAGATCTAGTACGCATACACCTACAAAGACAAAAGAAAACAATACCAAACACAAAGACAATATATATACACAATAAAAATAAAATCTTTTTGGATTTTTTTGAAATTTTTAATTTTTATGGATTTTTTAACAATTTTTTAATTTTTATGGTTTTTGAATTTTTTAAGCAAGTAATAACGCTCACAAGTGAACGGATCCCAAAAAGCAACGCGTCTCTCACAGAAAACCGTTAATCTTTACGAAAAGAGTCGGCAGCGGCGCCATTTGATGACTAGGTTTTTACTAGTAAGAAAATTATCGTTGTTCCTGTCTATTCGAATTGATCTGGTTTAACTATGTCACTTAGTCGTTCTTTGGTGAAACAAAAGTTGTGTCGTTGTAGTATATTAAAAAGTGCAAAACTTAAAACTAAATGGCTGTAAAGTAAATCTAAGTCTAATTTAAAATAAATGACAAGTATTTAAAAGCGTGACGAAAATTAAAAGGCACTAAACGTAAATAACGCAAACTTAAATCTATCTAAGGCAAACTTAAAACGCAACTAAAACTTGAAACTAAGGCAAGGCTAAAATAAATCTAAGGCAAATAAACTTAAAGTGCGACTAAGGAAAAAGGCGGGAAAAGTAAAGCTTGAAAAATAAAAATCAAAAACAGAAACTAAAAATAACCTGAACACAGCTTATCCGGAATAATACCCTCATTCGGAATAAACATTCATCCGGAATGTCACCTTCGTTCCGAATGTTCTTCTTCACTCGGAATATTAACCAAAACCCTTGATCCGGAATAAATCCTTTATCCGGAATATGTCACTTATCCGGAATAAAAGCTTGATTCGGAATAAAGCCTTGATCCGGAATGTTGTACTTGATTCGGAATGTGAAATTGATCCGGAATTTCTGCTGATCCGGAATCTTATTCCGAATAAAGCACCTTGATCCGGAATGTTTTAATATTCCGAATAAAGCACCTTGATCCGGAATATTCTGTTGATCCGGAATGAGAGGTTGATCCGGAACTTTTGGTTGATCCGGAATAATTGATTATTCCGGATGAAGAACCTTGATGCGGAATAATAATTATTCCGAATGAACTCAATTGATCCGGAATGTCCAATATTCCGGATGAACACCCTTGATCCGGAATAAACTTGCAAAAACCCTTCACTCGGAATGTTTTGCTGGGCTTTGATCCGAAACGTTTCCTGGGAAAAGATCAGTAACAGACAAACCGAAGAACAAGGAAACACAAAATAGCACGAATCTAAATAAACTTAATCAAAATCAACCAAAAGATTAAATCAAACTAATCACAAAACATCTACTAATGATAATCAAACAATACAAAACAATCAAACAAACAAATATAACCAAAATAATCAAAACCCACTTAATCAATAAAAACACAAAAACATAAACATGAACATAAACATAAAGATTAAAGATTAAGAAAGGTAGATAAGAGATCAAACAATAAAAATAAAGATTGACAAGAATTAAATGGAAACTTACTTGAAATTAAAGGTATTTAAGGTGCAAGACAAGTATTTAAATTGGACAAGAAATTAAATGACATGTATTTAAATGTGCAAGGTAATTAAAATTGGAAGAAATAGTTTGTCAAGCTATCCAACAAGAGAAAAATAACAACATCCTAATCTATTTATAGGGGAGGATTAGGGAGTGCTTAGGAAGCTTCCTCCCCTCTTTCATTTTTCCTTAATTGCATCCTTTAGTCCTTGATCTCCTTAATCTTCTTAAATCTCGGACTTTAATGACTTTGTCTCGGGATTCTTTTAAACTCGTCTTTGTAATTCTTCAATAAATTAGACTTGAGTTCTTCGGCTTTTAGCAAACTTCCTTTTGACTTTTTCTTCGATAAATCTTCAGAATTGGTCTTGGACTTTCGTTCTTTTTGCACTCTTGATTTCTTGACTTCGTCTTTCGTATTTTTCTTCGATAAAAGCCCGTGAATGCCCGTGTTTTCTCCACTTTTCACCTATTCGTCCTAAATCACAACAAAAACACAAACCACGCATAATTCCGACATTTACGACATAAAATACACGTTTTGGTCCGGTTATTATTGTAATTAAGTGGTAAAAAGGATGGGTGTTTACACACCTATCAAGTCCAAACGAATTTCTCCCTTTTCGGCATCAGTTTGGTCAATCGCAGTGCTAATCCGGAAAAGTTCTCTACGAACCTACGATAGTAACCAGCTAAGCCTAGAAAGCTGCAAACATCAGTTGTTGTCGTCGGTCTTGGCCACTTGGTAATAGCCTCAACCTTCGTAGGATCCATGGTTATTCCCTCTAAGGATACGATGTGGCCTAGAAACGTCACTTTACTCAACCAGAATTCGCATTTGGAGAATTTAGCCTACAGCTGCTTTTGGCGAAGTATCTGTAATATTGTACGAAGATGGTCTTCATGTTCTTCCTATGATTTAGAAAAAAAAAGGATGTCATCAATGAAGACTATTACAAACTTGTCTAGAAACTCATGGAGGATACGGTTCATCAAGTCCATGAAAACCGTTGGAGCATTGGTAAGGCCAAATGGCATGACTACGAATTCGTAGTGTCCATAACGTGTACGGAAAGCAGTCTTGGCGATATCCTGCTCTTTCACCCGTAGCTGATGGTAGCCAGATATCAGATCAATCTTAGGGAAATGTTTGGCACCTTGCAGTTGGTCAAACAGATCATCAATGCGTGGCAAAGGATATCGATTTCTGATGGTGATCTTATTAAGCTCACGATAATCAATGCAGAGTCGCATACTGTTGTCCTTGTTCTTCACGAATAAAACTGGTGCACGCCATGGAGTTGCACTAGGGCGGATGAAGCCTCGTTCCAAAAGTTCCTGTAGCTGTTCCTTTAACTCCTTAAGCTCGATGGGAGCCATGCGGTAAGGAGCCTTGGAAATTGGCTCAGCTCCTAGGATGAGCTCAATATTAAACTCTACCTCACGAGCAAGTGGTATGCCCGGGAGTTCTTTAGGAAACACGTCGGGAAATTCTGACACGATAGGCTGATTTTGGATGGATGGAGATTCAGCCTCCATATCATGAACAGTAGCTAAGAAGCCCTCGCAACCATGTGACAGTAATGCATGTGCTTGTAAGGTTGAAATTATTTGTATAGACCTTCCTGGTATAAAATCGTTGTGAATGTACTATGACACGTTTACATCACCGAAAATGACCCGATATGAATGGATATCTATGGTGGTGTGGTGTTTGGATAACCAGTCCATGCCTAATATCATGTCGAAATCGCACATGTCCAACGGAAGTGCGTCAACTGGACGAATTATGTCGTCAAACTCAAGGGGAAGACCTCTATACCCATGTGTGATGCGTACAAAATCTCTTAAGGACGTGGAAATGTTTAATACATTTTCTAGTGGCACAGGGGATATTCTAACATGATTGGCATAAGCATTGGACACGACCGAATGAGTAGCACCCGTGTTAAATAATACGCATGTAGCTTTACCATACATATACAAGATTCTAGTGATGGTACTTGATGACTTGTTGGCTTGGTTATGCGAGGTAGTGTACACCCTTCCCGTAGTCAGAGGTGGCTTGGAGTCAGCATGTCCAGAAGTGCCCTCAATCTCACCCTTACGGTAGTCCTTCATTCGATGGCCTGGCTGGCCATACTTGAAGCAAGCATCGCTAGCACGGCGACACAGCCCTGGGTGCCTGCGGTTGCACGTGGTGTAAATTGGTTGAGTATACCCTCCAACAGGTGCCCTAGCTGGTTGGGAGCCAGATGTAGCTGCACGGTTGGGTGTGAACCTCTGCGGTCCTACTCCCGTCCATTGCCAGTATTCTTGGTAGTAGATGTTGAAGTGTCAGAATTTATGAATCATAAAGCACATATCATAGAAATGAGTAAATTTAGGGACCTGCTGATGTTGGATTTGTTGGCGTTGTTACGGTCATTATCATTACCGCCACGCCTATCCGAAGTAGAATGGTCCTGAGTCTAACCGTTACCCTTTGGCTGGTTCTGCTGTTGAGTGGCCGGTTGGGACCGGTCCCCAGTCTTCTGCCTGAAAGATGCAATAGTGAAGAGAAAGATAATTTGGATAGTACTGAATTAAATGAAATGATCACCATTGATGAAGAAATATACCTCTTGTCAGGTCTTTCTGCCTCTCCAAACTCATCCCTCTCTTGCAGCATCTCCAACATGCGGGCTGCATCTGCCACCTGTGCCACAGTATTAAATGTAGCACACACCAAGTTATTGGCGACAGATGTGCGAAGAGCCCAGCGAAAGTGATACGCATGCTCCTCTACAGTCCCAGCTCTCTGCCAAATACCATGATACTCCCTCTTGAGCTTATCCTGCTCAGCTTTCTAGAAGAACTGTCCCATAACCAACTCCTTGAACTGTGCCCAAGTCAAGCCGGCCACCCGGTCTTCGCCTCCATTCGATAGTTTACGAGCCTTCCACCATGAAGCCACGTCTCCTTCAAACTTGTATCAAGCTAACCTTGCCTTAAAGACAGGGTCGCATCCTATAGCGTTAAAGTTCTTCTCAATGTGAGATATCCAACTCTTAGCCTCAGCGGGGCTGTCAGTCTGCTCGAAAGATTTTGGACGCTACTTATTGAACCGCTCCAGCCATGTGATCAGGGTAGCTGGAGGTGGAGGAGGAGGATTCTGATTCTGGTAACAGTGATTGGTAGGTTGATATTGGGGCAACCCGTCATATGTGTGCTGACAAGAGTATGTTTCACTCTTTCAAAGTGGTGGATAATGGAGAGAAGCTCTACATGGGAAAATCTACGACTACTGATATCAAGGGCGAAGGAGATGTTATTTTGAAGATGACATCCGAGAAAGAGCTCAAGTTGACTAAAGTCTTGTATGTTCTGAAGATTCGTAAGAATCTTGTGTCCGGTTGGCTTTTGAATAAGTTTGGTTTTCGTCTTGTTTTTTAGTCTGATAAAGTTGTTCTTTCTAAGAATCAAATGTATGTTGGTAAGGGGTATGCCCTGAATGGTATGTTTAAGCTCAATGTAATAGTTGCTAATAATGCTATCAATAAAATGAATTCTTCTTACTTGATTGAGTCTTCTAATATGTGGCATGCTCGTCTTGGACATGTTAATTTTAATTCAATGCGTCGACTGATTAAATTTATTGGAATACCAAATTTTCATATTGATTCAAATTATAAGTGTGAAACTTGTGTCGAAGCCAAACTTACAAGATCATCTTTCAAATCAGTTGAACCGAAAAAACCAAACCACTTGATATGATACACACAGACATATGTGATTTGAAATCACTACCCACAAAAGGTGGCAATAAGTATTTCATCACGTTTATTGATGATTGCACAAAGTACTGCTACGTTTACTTGTTAAAAAGTGAAGATGAAGCTATAGACAAGTTTGTTCTATACAAAACCAAAGTTGAGAATCAACTTGGAAGGAAAATCAAGGTGGTACGAAGTGATAGAGGAGGTGAATATGTGTCTCCTTTTGCTGATCTATGTGCTAAACATAAAATTAGACACGAGTTCACTACTCCTTATTCACCTCAGCAAAACGGTATTGCCGAAAGGAAGAACCGTACCTTGAAAGAAATGGTTAATGCCATGTTGTTAAGCTCCGGTTTGAGCCGAGACATGTGGGGGAAGCAATTCTAACGGCTACTTATCTATTAAAAAAGATACCTCGTAAAGATAAAGAGGAAACCCTATATGAACTATGGATGGGAAGAAAACCATCATACCAGCACTTACGAGTGTGGGGGTGTCTAGCCAAGGGAGTTGTGTGCCGACACCTAAGGCCCAAACAATTGGACCTAAATATGTGGATTGTATATTTGTTGGATATGCTAAGAATAGCAGTGCTTATTGTTTCATTGTACATGATTCGAAAAATCCAAATATACACAAGAACACAGTTATGGAATCAAGGAATGCTTCTTTCTTTGAAAAAATATTTCCTTGTTTGAATAAGGAAACTAGAAGCACGTCTAGAATAGATGATGAAGTTGTCCAAGATAAGAAACAACAAGATGATAATGATATCCAAGATGAGAGGCAAGATCAACTAGAAGAAGAAGAGGTTGAACCTAGAAGAAATAAACGGGCGAGAACCGAGAAATCATTTGGACCTGATTTTGTTTCTTTTATAGTAGAAAATGAACCCACTTCTTATCAAGAAGGAATAAATTCTTCGGAAGGGCCTCGATGGAAAGAAGCGATTAATAGTGAAATAGTTTATTTTACAAAATCATACTTTGGAGCTCGTGGATTTACCTCCTGGTTGTAAACCACTAGCTTATAAATGGATCTTCAAGAAAAAGATGAAAGCTGATGGTACCATTGACAAGTACAAAGCAAGATTTGTAATCAAAGGATTTAGACAATGCGAAGGTCTAGATTATTTTGATACTTATTCGCCTGTTACGCGGATAAATTCTGTTAGAATGATTCTTGCTATTGCCGCATTAAGAAATTTAGAAGTTCACCAAATGGATGTGAAAATGGCTTTTCTAAACGGAGATTTAGAAGGAGAAATATACATGAACCAACCCGAGGGTTTCATAGCTCCTAGACAAGAGAGCAAAGTTTGTAGGCTGGTTAAGTCATTGTATGGCTTAAAGCAAGCTCTCAAACAATGGCATCAAAAGTTTGATCATGCCATGCTAGAGGGTAGATTCAAAATTAATGAATGTGACAAGTGTGTTTATGTCAAAGACACAAATAATGGATATGTGATTTTGTGTGTTTATGTTGATGATATGCTTATCGTTGGCAGTAATGACAAGCTGATCAAGTCTACTAAAGACATGTTGAAATCAAAGTTTGACATGAAAGACATGGGCTTGGAGGATGTGATCCTTGGAATAAAGATCATACGAACTTAGAGTGGACAAGCATTAAGTCAAGCACATTACGTGGACAAAATTCTTACTACTCATAATGCAGGGGATTACAGCTTATCTAGAACTCCAATTGACACCAGTTTGCATCTATCTAAAAATAGAGGCAAGGGTGTTGCCCAGTTAGAGTATTCAAGAGTTATTGGCATGTTAATGTATTTGATGACAGGTACCCGACCTGACTTAGCATATGTTGTTAGCAGACTAAGTAGATATACTAGTAATCCAAGTAATGCACATTGGAAAGCTATGAGTAGGGTACTTCATTTTTTGAGATACAGTCGTGATATGGACTGAATTATGCTAGATATCCAACTGTTATTGAAGGATACAGAGATGCAAATTGGATATCTGACATAAAGGATTCTAGCTCGATTAGTGGATATGTATTTACACTAGGAGGGTCGATATATATTGGAAGTCTTCCAAGCAAACTGTAATAGCTAAGTCCACGATGGAATCAGAATTTATCGCGTTAGATAAATGCGAAGAAGAGGCAGAATGGCTACGTTAATTCGTAGGACATACCCATGTGGCCTAAACCGGTAACGGCCATTAGTATACATTGTGATAGTCAATAGGCGATTGGCAGAGCTTATAGCACAATGTATAATGGAAAGTCTAGAAATATCCGCCGTCGATATAATTCGGTACGACAACTAATCTCAACAGGAGTTATCTCAATTGACTATGTGAAGTCAAAGGATAACATCGCGGATCCGCTTACGAAAGGCTTAAGTAGAGAGTTAGTTAGTAAATCGTCTAAAGGAATCGAACTAAAGCCCTTGAAGGAATGAGTTTCTATGAAGGAAACCCTAACCCAGTTGACTGGAGATCCCAAGATCTGGGTTTGATAGGACAACCTAATCATAGAAATGTGGGGGAAGTCACGTCAATGTGGGGGAGTTACTTAATACAGTACCTTTCCTAGTCCATTCCTAGAACAATGTGACTTATTAAGAGGTTAAACATATGGCTTAAATGATTCAGGATGAAATCATAAAGTATGATGATTCAAGATGAAATCATAAAACATATGTTTTTAATGATCCAAGATGAAATCACCTATGTGAGAGAGAAGTAGGGGTCGCTTCGAAGGAAATTGTGGGGGCGCAATTTCTAAGAACTCTTGCAGAACCAGGATAGTGTTCATGATCATAACGAACACGCCTATAAGGAATTGACAATGTCAGGGAGAGTCTTGTGTGAGTGTGTATTGTCGTCTACGTAAACAGAGGCTAAGTTTAAAGACCTCGCGTCTACTTAGATCTAGGAGACTAAGTGCATCTCACAAGGGAAGGTTGAAAGGGTCACGCCTACCTATCCTATGCAAGATTCAACTGTTGGAATTTTATTGAAACTTATGTGTATTACGACCGATGTTTATTCATGTGGGGGATTGTTGGGAAATAATGTTGGCAGAATGACTTTTGACCAACTTTTGACACAATTATGCATATGTATGTTTCATATATATTAGTGATACTTTATAGGTTCACTTTCTCCTTGAAGAGAGCTTCGCAATGAGCCTTTATGTGTCCAAAATGAAGCTGATGTGAATGAGATATCATGTAAGTTAGGCATTTGGTACCATGCTTAAAGAGAAAAAATAGTTTATTTTTTGTCCCACATCGGTGGGATGAGTAAACTAGAAGGGAGTCTATTGTGTATAAATATAGGCCTAATTCCATAGGTTTTTCAAATATCAAATCAATAAGTATTATTATTGATTTCCAACATACTGAGAGTACGCATCTAAATAAGGTGAAATTCCAGGCAGTTTTGTTATGTCCGACAATACAACTTACTGTTTCGGCTGTTATACCCTGGGAAACAGACGACGAATCTGTTTAAAGGAAGCGTGTCAAACGAATGCCTCGGCTCTTTAGTTCTAGCGTATCTTATGCGTGCCTTGACTTGCTGGTGATTTTGTAAGTCTTTTTATTATTTTATTGTTTTATTTAATTATCGTTTATAATTATGTCGTTTTAGTTTTACTACTTTCTTCATTATTGTTCTTTATTTTATGTCTTCATATTTTGTTAGTTTTATTAATTCTAATTCAATATCGAAGTTGAGATTCAACTTGGTAGGAAAATCAAGGTGGTACGAAGTGATAGAGGAGGTAAATATGTGTCTCCTTTTGCTGATCTATGTGCTAAACATGGAACTAGACAAGAGTTTGCTACTCCTTATTCACCTCAGCAAAACGGTATTGTCAAAAGGAAGAACCGTACCTTGAAAGAAATGGTTAATGCCATGTTGTTGAGTTCTGGTTTGAGCCAGGACATATGGGGGGAAGCCATTCTAACGGCTGCTTATATTTTAAACAAGATACATCGTAAAGGTAAAGAGGAAACCCCATATAAACTGTGGATGGGAAGAAAACCATCATACAGTACTTACGAGTGTGGGGTGTCTAGCCAAGGTAGTTTTGCCGACACCTAAGGCCCAAACAATTGGACCTAAATCTGTGGATTGTATATGTAAGAGTAATCACACGACTAACCAAACACGAATAACATGATGAAGATTAAACCAAAAAAAAGATTAGATTAAAATGAAGAATCAAAGAAAAATACAAAGTGTTGGTGTTTTCCTAGTGAGAGAAAGTACAACACCTTTCTCTCTCTAAAACAATAAATAAAACCACACACACAAATGAGGTGGTGGAGGCCTTTTATACTAAGTGAGAAATGTTTAGGAGGCCTTCCTCATTTGTGTGTTCGGGACTGAATCCCGTTACATAAACAATAGTAACTAAAAACTCTCGACATCATTAAATAACATTTTTCACGAGCTTTGCAACGATATATTATATGACCATCACTTTAATTACTTCTAACAATATCCCCCTAAGGGTGGTCATGTAATATGTGACTTCACTTCTTTGTTGTTGCAGACTTTGAAGCTCGATGTCCTGATAGTTTCTTTATAGTTCCTTTCATGACTTGTGATCTTAGATCTTTGATCTTAGCCTTGACTTGATCTTGAAACTTTTCCAGCTTGTGTTCTTATGTCTTTCCCCACATACTCATGTTTTGAGTTGACTTGAAAGCTTGTTAAAAATATCCCTTGATCATAAGAGTAGCGGAAGTCTTTGTCTTTAGATGTTCTTGAGATTTCTTCATTTACATGAGCATGTGGTCTTGAATTAAGACTCTTGAGGTTACGCCATCGTTTGCATTCCTTCGGTTTCCCGTTATACAGTAAGAATATTGTACCTGTGATTAGGTAAGTTCAAAGAACTTCCTTGACAGGGTTTCCGGCTGTGGTAGCCGTTCTCAATATTTGAATATATCAAAAGATAATTCAAAGTAAGGAGTGAATCATGCAGTTCCATTCTGATGATTAAGTCGTCAATTCAATTTCCTGGAACAAGTTTGAATCAATTAAGAATCAAACCATTGTTGCTTTCCAGTTGACACAAGTTTGATTCATATAGAATCTCACAAGTTACCTACCGCAGTGCTATTTGATGATGACACTTAAAGGATTTCCATTCATCATTGTAAATACTAATAAGTATTACTCTGAATTTTTTGGCAAGATCATAAAGATATTGCGTAGAGACCTGGAACGAGTTTGAATCAAAATAGAATCAAACCACTTTTGCTTTCCAGTTAGCATATGTTTAATTCAAGTGAATCTTACATATGACCTACCACATTGTTGTTTGATGTTAATACTGGAAGGATTTCCAATCATCACTGTGAATACTAGAGAGTATCACTCTGAATGTTCTAGCAATACCACAAGGATACAGCGTAGGACACTATGAATTATCGCTTGCGTTCTAATGATGAACAACAATTGATATATGGAATAAGTGTCCTAATGAGATTTTTGATGAATCTCGTTGGCTCTAGACTCTATAAGTGCACGTTTATTTGGTGATCGGAGGCTGGAGCAGACTGCCACCTTTTCTATATCTACTATCTCGGAGTGAGAAACTTGATAGAAATGAGTTGAACTCCATGACAATAAAACAAACTTCTTTTGAGAGAAGCTTGAGTAGGCTGTGAAGGGTTGTGCTTTGCATCACTGGGTCCATGATGCTTTGTCTTCAATACCAGAAATCATCAACGTGATTCTGATAGTAGATGTATTGACCCGGTTTCTGCCTAAGTTGTATGGAGGGCTATTTCTTTTCACCCTTTATCCTTACATTTCTTTTTCATTCTTCAACCCCTTCAATGCTTACCAAGACGTCATAACTAGCACCTTTTTGTGATTGTTCCAGTGCTAGCTTAAGTCATTTGTAACACCCCATTTTGATAATGGAATGTCACGCGTAATTATGGCGTGTCATCAAAGCATACAAGGATAAATGTCTAAAACATTACATGACCATAGGGTAAACCGGAATCAAACATCGGTTCCCAAACATAAGCCCAAAACATAATAAATCAAAGAAAATGAATGAAAGACTAAACAAGCATAAGTATATGAAGGCAAAAAGGAAAAGAAGTCTCTGGCAGCTTCCATCCTATGTACGTCCTCCAAATGCTCGAGTCTTTCCTAGGGTACCTGCCATTTTGGGACATGGAAAGGAAAGTAACGGCTGAGCAAAATGCTCAGTGCACGGATATAGACATAGTAAGTGACTAAAACATAATAGAGACTTAATAGCAGCGGAAATGTATAAGTCCTGGAAAACCTGGAACATGTTCATAAAACTGGTTTTATAGTTTGAAAAGCCTTATGTTTATCTTATGAAAACTGTTCACATATTTTACCATTAGCCAATATAGGTCATAAAAATCCACCGTGCATGAATACTTGGAGGGGTGACCTCATCATGCAAATTAGAGGGGCTGCCTCTAATTTAATATACTGGTTTTTGGGTAGGAGGGATCAGCTCCTTGTGAAGCATGCAAGGCACACACCACATTCACCATGAAATCCTGACTGAAAACATGTAACTAGGACGCACCCATACGCCCCACATGATAAATATAATATAAATGGCCAAAAGCTGAAGGGACGCCACGAGCAATCACTCCGTGGTGAAGTCATAACATCAGTGCCTCTAATGTTATGGTTATGGTACCTCCATAACTAGGTGTTGGTCATGCATGTATATGGCTATAGGTATTCTTAATTAAACATAAGCAATTCAAAAACATATAACACAAATACTGGGAAACAGTTGGCTGCATACGGGAAATTCTAATAAGGAAAGAATGTCCATACTGAAAGGACGGGAATTCGTACCTTATGTCCAGTGAACGAAGAAGACGAACTGAGAGGAATCCTACTTCCGTATCACTAATGCTACATGAATACATACGTGAATAAGTATCTGACTACTAAATACGTAACTGGTTTTATATCATGTCTTAGCTTATTTTATATGTTCTTATCATGTTTTACTGTTTAAAGTCTTAAACTGTGTTTATCTTATATTCTGTTTAATCTGATTAAGTATTTATGGTATTTCATGTATTATTATACTTACTGTGTAATAATAAGTAACTTTCCAAAAATAGCAGGTTTCCTAAAATAGAAAGTTTCCAAAAATAGAAAGTTTCCAAAAAAAAGAAAGTTTCCAAAAATAGAATTACTGCTTAAAATAGATAAGTTTCTAAAAATAGAAAGTCTCCATAAACAGATCAGCTGCCTTAATTAAATAAGTTTCCATAAATAGATTAGCTGCCTGAAATAAATAAGTTTCTAAAAATAGAAGGTTTCCATAAATAGATTAGCTGCTTTATTTAATTAAGTTTCTAAAAATAGAAAGTTTCCATAAATAGATTAGCTGCCTTATTTAATTAAGTTTCTAAAAATAGAAAGTTTCCATAATTAGAAATAAGCTGGTTAAATAAGCTAAGTATATAAGCCTAAGTGTTTTCATGATTATATTCTAAGTCATATGATATAATGTATAGTTTAATAATTATTTCATGTAATTAAATTAAACTATAGGTTAAAATTTTTAATTAAAGTATAACATGTTTTTAATTAAATAAAGTTAAATACTTAGGTTAAAACATGTATTATTATTTATTAATAATATAACCTAAGTCATGTTAATTAATTAATTATAACCATGGTTTTTAAATAATTAATTAATTTATAAGTCTAAAATATGAAAATACTTAGGTTAATAATTTCATGATTATTAATAATTAAAATAACCTAAGTCATGTTATTAAATTAATCATGTCATGTTATTAATTTAATTTTAACATAAGATGATAAAAATATAAAAAAAACTAAACATACACCATGAACCGGATCTTGACTAAGAACCATGAAACGGACATGAAATCGACACCATACCCCGAACCAAGTCGGGGTTACTCTTGTCTTGATGCTGCCGTGGGACCCACACCAACCAACCGGGACCATATGGTCTCGGTGGTGGTCAAGTGGCCAAACCGAGACCCTCTCGGGTTCGGTGCAGGCTGCGGCCAAGAACAAAACACCCCTAAACATCCCTTTTGATTTTATTCCAACCCAAATTCATGTTAGATCTATGATTTAATCAGGTTTTATAAAAAAACATAACATGTTCTTAATTATTAAAAGATTACATCAAAAGAAAAAGGGTTAAATGATTTACCGAATACGTGGATCTAAACAAGGATGAACAAACACGAACACTAGCAACAAATCCAAGATCAAAGATCAATAAACACCCTCTTGGTGTGTTGTATGGGTGGCGGCCAAAAGAGGGAGAAGGAAGAGAATTAGGGTTTTTGATGTTTTTCCTGTAAAGTGAAAAATGACATGTTTTTCCCTAGTTTTTCTTGTTTAGTAAAAATTGATGGGCTAAGCCCATTATTCCTCCCTAATTTCGTGGTAAGGGGGCCCACATGGGGTAACCCGATCATTTTCCGTGTCTAATTAATAAGTGTGTTCTCGTGTTCGTGTTTTACGTGTTTGTTCGTGTTTATTTGTGTTCGCGTTTTGTGTGTTCTCGTTAAATAATTACCGTGACCTAATATATTTATTTACGCTCGTAATAAATATATATATATAATTAATAATAGTTCGTGGTTTAATTACGTTCGTGATTTCATGATCGCATGTTCGTGATTAATTATTGTTAAATAATTATTGCGTGTTCGTGCGTAGTAAATACTTATCGTGTACTAACACGTACGTAATACGTAATATCCTAACACGTAAACGTAATCGTACTATAAAAGGAAAGTTTTAATCTAGTACGTACGATCTTAAGGGTACTATTCATGGTAAAAGCATGCGGGTTTTACAACTCTTCCCCCCTAAAAAGAATAATTTGTCCCCGAATTATAGATAACGTAACTGGAAGCGAAACATACCCGAATCAAACTGGAAAGGTATGCAAAATAACGGAAATGAAGGTGACATGGTAGAAGGGAACGTGGAACGTGACATGTCTTGAAAAGACATGGTACGTGACGTGACTGAAAGGACATATCTAATCGATAAGAGAAAAACGGATAAGAAGTCTGGATGAACTTGTCCGTTTCCAAGTGGCCTCCCTCTTGGAACGGTTCCTTCAGAAGATCCTGACACTAATGATAAATCTTGGTCCTCCTGACCTTGACTTGGAATACGAAGAAATTCTTGGTTATCAACGGAAGGTAGATCCCCTAAATTCGATCGAGGAAAATAAGAGTTAACGTGCAAGGGTAACTGAAACGTTACGATGCAAGACAATCTGACTTAACTGATAATTAGAAACGATGCGCGAGACATAAAGAAACGTAGTACGTGAAAAATTTTGAACGTGATACGTGAAAATTTTTGAACGTGCTACGTGGAGATATGGCGAGTGTAGTATGAGTAAACATATCGTGATCCATGATACGTGTAACATATCTTGATCATGATATGAGGAACGTGGAATGAACATGACATGTGAAACATATCGTGATCATAGAATATAATGGCGGTAACGCCAAACGCTACAAGGTGAGACGTGGAATATGACGTGAAACGTCTATCTGATGATGGAGAGTTATACTAAACTTGGGTCTGGTCTCTCAAGTTCTTGCAAAACTTCCCAAATGAGAAAAATGAACGTAAAATCGTAAGCCAAGATATGATCATGAACGTGAATAGTGTCATGAACACGAGCGTGAAAGCAAGTCGTGAAATTTGAACAAGGATGTGAAGTAAATTAGGAGCACAATTATGAATATTTGTCTGACCCGATAACTGAGGGATTGCCAAGTGATCGGGTGAGCCTTGGCTGGAACATGTCCGATCAATCTGTTGGTTCTGAAATCCATACGGATGTAAGGATTCTGCAGACTTGATCAAACTGTTGACAATAACCTAGATAGCATCATGCTTCTTCTGAGTTTGTTGAAATCTGGTAACTAAAATCCATGGAGATCTTGTCCCTTTTCGATTCACAATTTCATATGATGAAAACATCCCAGTCTGTTGGTGTCCTATCTTAACCTGTTTGTATGACAGGTATGAAGATATAAACGTAATTGTATCTTGCTTCATCGAACTTGATACATAGGAGTTTGCGAAACTCTGAGTCTATGAATCGAAACTTCTCTTAGCGTAGAATTTTCTAGAACACCTAATGTAGTGTAGGGTTCTCACCTTTACGCATAAGCTGAGTCATGGTAAGATTAACCGTAGAAAGCCATGTGATTCAGCGTGTCACTGAAATCAAACAGAATTGATATTGGAAAAAAAATTCCAGGGTAAAATTTCTCTTGTCATAGAATTTGCAATATAGTGCGGATATGGTCTTCCTGTTCTTCTCTAGGCTTAGAGGAAATTAGGTTATCCTTAATGAAAACACTGATGGATTTGCTTATGAGTTCATGAAAACTCACTTTATTAAGTCCATAATGCTGTTGGAGCATTGATGAGACTAATTCAAAATCATAAATCTAGCATGACCGAGTCGTGCACGAATAGCAGTCATGGACATGTCCTGCTCTTTCACCCGTCACTATTGGCAGCATGATCATGAATCCGATCATGTCAATACATGGCGGAGAGTAACGGTCGTAAATGGTGATTTTGTTTAAAAATCAACGGTAGTCGACACATAATCTTATGCTACCGTCCTTCTCCTTGAAGGTTCTTCTGGAGTGTATGGAACAATTTTGGAATAATCCGTTGGTTATGCGTAAAAGGACTTTAGTAGTCGTGTCTTACTGACCACTAGAAAATTTTAGCAATCATGGCTAACAAAGCACATGCTTGGGAAGCATAGATAATTTGTACAGATTTTCCTGGTGGAGAATCAAGCTGAATGTATTCAGGGGCCTGAACAATACTGTACATAATTATGAATCGTAGCATGGTGTGTTGTTCATAGTCCATTATTAGGATAAAATTCATCTCGTGTCCGTCCGAGGAAATGCGTTAGCAGCTTGGATCCCATCATTAAACTGAAGGAAAACCTTCGTATGCGTGGGAATACGAAAGGCGTCCTTCATGGTCATGAATATATGAACTATGGTGAAAGAAATGAAAGTGACATCGGCAACGTGACAGTTCTCAGTGATGCACCGATAATGGTATTGAAATTCTTGTGGCCTGATTAATACATGGCACAACAAAATAGATATACCCTTGGAGGGTACCCTGAATTTCTTAGAAATGTTCCATAGTTGGACGTGAGTCATGTGTCTTGACTCGTTTCTTGGAACTATAAGCATGACATATGTCTTGACTGGTGTCTTGACATGTGTCTTCAGGAGGTATACGTGAGACATGTGTCTTGACTGATGTCTTGACATGTGTCTTCAGAAAGTATACGTAAGACATGTGTCTTGACTGATGTCTTGACATGTGTCTTCAGAAAGTATACGTGAGACATGTGTCTTGACTAATGTCTTGACATGTGTCTCGAGATGTGAAACAAATATAACCACAATATAAGGTTATTATGCCAGAATTGGCGGATCGGTTGGACTACTAATCCTTGTATTTCTGATCACGTCCGTGGCCAGAGTTTCGGTTGCGATTTCTAGGATAGTTGCTGTCATAGTAGTGGTTACTATCGTCCTGTCTGTCAGTTCCATGATGGTCATTCTCATGACCGTGATTCATGTAACTATTCAGCTGAGTGGCCGGCTGGTACCGGTTTGCACTCATATGGCTGAAATGACAGCCGAATGACGTGTGACATGTAACTAAGAATTAGGGACAATGATTGATGGGAATCGTCTGATGGTGAAGCATCTTCTCGTCCAATTGCTTTGCTCCGACGCCTTTATCTTCGTCTTGTATGATCTCCAGGTTGTGAACAGCATCCGCATCTCGTAGCGTCTCCGAACGTCAGCAGCATCAACCTTTAGTAACATTTCCAAGTTATGAGCGGCATCAGCAATTTGTAGAGTATTAGCAAGTGGACATATGCCTGAGATGATTCAGAATCGGCTAGCGAATACTCGTGCAGTATTGCAAGTGAAATACACATGGATTTAGGTACGTGTAACACACATGGAACACGGTACATGGAGTACACGTTGAATGCACATGAAATGATCGGTATGGGGTCGATCATTTGTCATGATTTAAGGAAAGTATACCGGTTAAACGGTTAGGAAAACCATCATGATAACCTGGCAGTATTAGCATAGACATCATTCTGGTTATAACGGAAACGTTAAAGTGTGGTTACACAAAATTCAATGATGATTTGCCTGACAGCATGATCAATGAAAACCAACCATGACTATCATGAAAGCATGATTCAATGAAATCTAACAATTTCTTGTAGGACAACGTAAATAACAAAAGAGGTGTAAAACATAATCAACATGAAGACGGAATTATCATGAAGAAACATGAAACCATCTATCACGAAGAAGTGTATAACATAATCAGTATGAAACTGAAGTTAACCATGACATTATGAAAACATACTTGACATAAAAACATAATAACTTATGAGGGGACATGAAAAAAATTTATGCCAATTTAAATCATGAGAAAAATTTTATGCATGAAAAACAGTGCTCAATGCGTAATGTAGTTTATAAAACCTTTATATGTGCGAGGGAACGCCTATGGGTCGGCTCCAAAACAAAAGACATGGAGAGGGGACGCCTATGGGTCGGTCCCAAAGTTAAAAGTTTCGATAAAAGCACATGCGACTAAATAGGGCCAGTCCTGTACCAACCATTACTTAGTCATAATCCCTGCAACAATGATACATGAAACATAAATAAATGAAACTCATCTGTCAAAACTTATCAGAAAAAAAATTTTATGTGACTAATTATGAACTACTGGGGTTCAGTCCACATAGCCACAGTTCACGAGGAACATTATGCATGAAACAATGACACATAACTAAATATGAATGACGGTTGTCCATCCATATTAGTAAAACAGTATCGATGAAAACATCAAGGTTAAAACCTCAAGGTGCTGAAAACATCATGGTTAAAACAACAATGCGCTGAAAACATCAATACGTGGAATAACAAACGTTGGCTTAGGAAGCTCCTGGTGACTACCCACTAGTCACAGGTCGGGTTTTAGAGCCTACAGGTCGAAGCCTTGGCTCTGGTACCATAATTGTAACACCCCATTTTGATCATGGAATGTCACGCGTAATTATGGCGTGTCATCAAAGCATACAAGGATAAATGTCTAAAACATTACATGACCATAGGGTAAACCGGAATCAAACATCGGTCCCCAAACATAAGCCCAAAACATAATAAAGCAAAGGAAATGAATGAAAGACTAAACAAGCATAAGTATATGAAGGCAAAAAGGAAAAGAAGTCTCTCGCAGCTTCCATCCTATGCACGTCCTCCAAATGCTCAAGTCTTTCCTAGGGTACCTGCCGTTTTGGGACATGGAAAGGAAAGTAACGGCTGAGCAAAACGCTCAGTGCACGGATATAGACATAGTAAGTGACTAAAACATAATAGAGACTTAATAGCAGCGGAAATGCATAAGTCCTGGAAAACCTGGAACATGTTCATAAAACTGATTTTATAGTTTGAAAAGCCTTATGTTTATCATATGAAAACTGTTAACATATTTTACCATTAGCCAATATAGGTCATGAAAATCCACCGTGCATGAATACTTGGAGGGGTGACCTCATCATGCAAATTAGAGGGGCTGCCTCTAATTTAATATACTGGTTTTAGGTAGGAGGGATCAACTCCTTGTGAAGGATGCAAGGCACACACCACATTCACCATGAAATCCTGACTGAAAACATGTAACTAGGATGCACCCATACGCCCCACATGATAAATATAATATAAATGGCCAAAAGCGGAAGGGACGCCACGAGCAATCACTCCGCCGTGGTGAAGTTATAACATCAGTGCCTCTAATGTTATGGTTATGGTACCTCCATAACTAGGTGAAACTGGTCATGCATGTATATGGCTATAGGTATTCTTAATTAAACATAAGCAATTCAAAAACATATAAAACAAATACTGGGAAACAGTTGGCTGCATACGGGGAATCCTAATAAGGAAAGAATGTCCATACTGAAAGGACGGGAATCCGTACCTTATGTCCAGTGAACGAAGAAGACGAACTGAGAGGAATCCTACTTCCGTATCACTAATGCTACATGAATACATACGTGAATAAGTATCTGACTACTAAATACGTAACTGGTTTTATATCATGTCTTAGCTTATTTTATATGTTCTTATCATGTTTTACTGTTTAAAGTCTTAAACTGTGTTTATCTTATATTCTGTTTAATCTGATTAAGTATTTCTGGTATTTCATGTATTATTATACTTACTGTGTAATAATAAGTAACTTTCCAAAAATAGCAGGTTTCCTAAAATAGAAAGTTTCCAAAAATAGAAAGTTTCCAAAAAAAGAAAGTTTCCAAAAATAGAATTACTGCTTAAAATAGATAAGTTTCTAAAAATAGAAAGTTTCCATAAATAGATCAGCTGCCTTAATTAAATAAGTTTCCATAAATAGATTAGCTGCCTGAAATAAATAAGTTTCTAAAAATAGAAGATTTCCATAAACAGATTAGCTGCTTTATTTAATTAAGTTTCTAAAAATATAAAGTTTCCATAAATAGATTAGCTGCCTTATTTAATTAAGTTTCTAAAAATAGAAAGTTTCCATAATTAGAAATAAGCTGGTTAAATAAGCTAAGTATATAAGCCTAAGTGTTTTCATGATTATATTCTAAGTCATATGATATAATGTATAGTTTAATAATTATTTCATGTAATTAAATTAAACTATAGGTTAAAATATTTAATTAAAGTATAGCATGTTTTTAATTAAATAAAGTTAAATACTTAGGTTAAAACATGTATTATTATTTATTAATAATATAACCTAAGTCATGTTAATTAATTAATTATAACCATGGTTTTTAAATAATTAATTAATTTATAAGTCTAAAATATGAAAATACTTAGGTTAATAATTTCATGATTATTAATAATTAAAATAACCTAAGTCATGTTATTAAATTAATCATGTCATGTTATTAATTTAATTTTAACATAAGATCATAAAAATAAAAATAAAACTAAACATACACCATGAACCGGATCTTGACTAAGAACCATGAACCGGACATGAAATCGACACCATACCCCGAACCAAGTCGGGGTTACTCTTGTCTTGATGCTGCCGTGGGACCCACACCAACCAACCGGGACCATATGGTCTCGGTGGTGGTCAAGTGGCCAAACCGAGACCCTCTCGGGTTCGGTGCAGGCTGCGGCCAAGAACAAAACACCCCTAAACATCACTTTTGATTTTATTCCAACCCAAATTCATGTTACATCTATGATTTAATTAGGTTTTATAAAAAAACATAACATGTTCTTAATTATTAAAAGATTAAATCAAAAGAAAAAGGGTTAAATGATTTACCGAATACGTGGATCTAAACAAGGATGAACAAACACGAACACTAGCAACAAATCCAAGATCAAAGAACAATAAACACCCTCTTGGTGTGTTGTATGGGTGGCGGCCAAAAGAGGGAGAAGGAAGAGAATTAGGGTTTTTGATGTTTTTCCTGTAAAGTGAAAAATGACATGTTTTTCTCTAGTTTTTCTTGTTTAGTAAAAATTGATGGGCTAAGCCCATTATTCCTCCCTAATTTCGTGGTAAGGGGGCCCACATGGGGTAACCCGATCATTTTCCGTGTCTAATTAGTAAGTGTGTTCTCGTGTTCGTGTTTTACGTGTTTGTTCGTGTTTATTTGTGTTCGCGTTTTGTGTGTTCTCGTTAAATAATTACTGTGACCTAATATATTTATTTACGCTCGTAATAAATATATATATATAATTAATAATAGTTCGTGATTTAATTACGTTCGTGATTTCATGATCGCATGTTCGTGATTAATTATTGTCAAATAATTATTGCGTGTTCGTGCGTAGTAAATACTTATCGTGTACTAACACGTACATAATACGTAATATCCTAACACGTAAACGTAATCGTACTATAAAAGAAAAGTTTTAATCTAGTACGTACGATCTTAAGGGTAGTATTCATGGTAAAAGCATGCGGGTTTTACATCATTAGTCGGCATTATTCCCGTACACTCCACTACTCCATCATTCCTAAGGACTTCTAAGTTCTAATGGATTGTCCATGGGAAGATCCCTCCGGTTCTGGTAGGATCATAGGACGAATACCTAACCACCTTTTGACACCAATATTGTCGTGAATAATTGTGTTGAAGGTATAGGTATCGTAACTAGTGAAACTTTCTAAATCACCAAAAATGCTCCCCCTACATATATGCATCATAAAAGGAAGGTTTTTGCACATATTAGAAAGCACTTATATCAAAGATCTTATCCAAGAATGAAGCATGTTTGATCACACTTTAATCACTATTCTCCCCCTCAAAAATTGCATGAAATTGAATTTTTTGTGTAACTAGTGATAAAACATGGATAGAATAATGTGTCATGAAAAGTTAGACCAAATGTTTATGAAATCATTATACTCCCCCTCGAAAAGAGAGTCTAATTAAAATAGGGGAGTATATGAGCACATAGTTTTGAAATACTTTTAAAAAATTGTGCTCAAAAGTCCGAGAACAGTTGTATTCATGAGCTTAAAACTTTAAATGTTTTGATATAAGCTCATGACCGAGAAAAACGAATTTCTCGTTGTTGAGGATAAGTCAAAGACTTTCCTTTATTTAGGGACCGAGTTATAGTCTGACATGTGACTATAAGCCATTATGAGAAGAAAATAGAAAAGACATGTTTTGAAAACATTTGAACTCTCATTCAAACTTTATGTACGTACCCGTGTCATTATTGAGCGACATTTCTAAGTGCGTCCATATTATCGATGCTGAAAGACATGTCGGAGAAGAATATTTTTGATATTTTCGAAAGATTTTCTCATTTTTTATTTTGTTTTTCTAGATTTTATATTTTTGTATTTTGATTTTCTGATAGATATATACAAGGTTAGTGCGAATGTGCAAGACGTGCAAGTTCATCTGGAGTGAAACTACGCATACCAAGTCGACGAACCAAGAATTCAAATCTGTCTTATGAAAGAGCTTTGGTGAATATGTCGGCTAGTTGGTAGTCCGTCTTGACAAAATACAGTTTGATTGTTCCTCTTTCAACATGCTCCTTTATGAAATGGAATCGAACAGCAATGTGCTTGGTCTTGGAGTGTTGTACCGGGTTGCAGGATATGGCTATGGCTGATTATGAATCACAATAGATAGGAACTTTGTTAAAGTGAAAGCCATAATCCGTGAGTTGTGTTCTCATCCAAAGGACTTGAGCACTACACATGGATAGAGACACATATTCTGCTTCTGCGTTAGACAACTCCGTGTAATCTTGTTTTCTTGAGGACCAGATCACTAGCTTCTCGCCTAAGAATTGGGCTCCACCGGAAGTACTCTTGAATGTATCATGACGTCCTGCATGGTCGGCATCTGAAAACCCAGTGAGATTAAAACCAAAATCCTTCGTATATCAGAGATCCATGAGAATGGTTCCCCTAGAGATAACGCAATATCCTTTTAACCTCCTTGAGGTGCTTCTCGGTTGGATTGGCCTGGTACCGAGCACATAAACAAGTAGCATGCACAATGTCCGGTCTACTTGAGGTTAAGTACATAAGGGACCCAATCATACTTTGGTATTTTGTAGCGTCTATAAATGTCCCTTTCTTATCCAAATCAAGCTTGTGTTTAGTGTCCATTGGAGTACCAATAGGATCACAGTTTTCCATACCAAATTTCATTAGAATCTCAAGCACATACTTGGACTGATTTATGAAAATACCACGGGGGGATTGGTGAACTTGGAGACCAAGAAAAAACGTCATTTCCCCCCATCATGGACATTTCGAATCGACTTTTCATAAGGTCGGCAAATAATATGGAATATTTTGGGTTAGTAGAACAAAATATAATATCATCTACATAGACCTGAGCCACCAAGATGTCGTTGTCGTAGTGCTTGATAAACAACGTTGGGTCAATGGTTCCTTTGTTGAAGTGATTTTGGAGAAGAAATGATGATAATTCGTCGTACTATGTCCTTGGTGCTTGTTTCAAACCAAAAATTGCCTTTTCAACTTGTAGACATGGCTTGGATGTTCGGTGTTGATGAAACCTTCAGGTTGACATACATACACATCTTCGTTTAACGGCCCATGCAAGAAAGCCGTATTCACGTCCATTTGGTACACAGTGAACGATTTGTGTGCAGCGTATGCCAAGAAAAGACTAATAGCTTCCATCCGAGCAACCGGGGCGAAGGATTCTGCGAAATCAATTCCCTCCTTTTGTTTATAACCTCTCACAACTAACCGAGTCTTGTTCCTAATGACTGTTTGCTCTTCATCCATCTTGTTTTTGAATAACCATTTCAGGGTAAGGGGATCGATATTGTTCGGGCATGGTACTAACTCCCATACATCAAGCTGGATGAATTGATTGAGCTCTTCTTGCATAGACAATCCATGATGCATTGGTCATTGCTTCTTTAACACTTTCTAGTTCCATTATGCTGACTGATAGTGCATAGATACACATATCACGCCGGTACGCAGCTGATTTCGTGTTGAGATTGGTCGTGAGAGATTTCCAAGCACTTGAACCAAAGGATGATTCTTAGTCCATTTGTGTTTATGTGGAGTGTATGAGAAACTTGATGCGAGCTCGATGGATCCACATATGGTGTTGAAGGCTGAGTAGTACTTGTGGAAGCCGCAAATGGATTAAAAAACTCATGTTCGTTGAGCATCGCATTGTTTGCATTTTCAGCAACTATTTCATTCTGAAGATGAACATGATTAGGAATTTGCTGAGAATGTTGTTGAGTTGCGTCAGCAGTCGGAGAAGTGGTTGGAATTTTTGGAGTCAATATGGTTGAGGTTGACGTAGATGGTGCAAAAACGGATGTCGTTCGTGTAGATGCAATTGGAGGTTCTGGAACTACCGTAGCAGGTGCAGCCGGGGCATTTTGAGGAACACCAAATGACGAAGGACCCTCCATATATTCATCATAAATTGGCCCAAATAAAACTTCCAAGTCACGTTCCGAAGGTTGCAACGATAAGATTGCTGACGGTGCAAATTGAAGCGTGAGTCCTGAACTTACGTGTCCAGAAGTCTGACCTTGAAGCACGGGATGTGAACTTCTATGTTGAGAGGCCATACCCGAGAGTTCATCAAAGGTAACATTCATAGTCTCCATTACCTTTCTTGTCCTTCGATTATAAACCCTGTAAGCACAAACAGTTGAAGAATAGCCAATGAAAAAGCCAATATCACCTTTAGGTTCAAGTTTACCGATATCTTCACGATCATTCTTCGGATAACATAATGCACCGAAGACATGTAGAAATGAAATATCCGGTTTTCTTCCATTAATGATCTCATAAGGTGTTTTGTTGAATCGGGTGTGAATAATGGAGCGGTTTTGAGTATAACATGCAGTTGCTATAGCGTCAGCCCAAAGGATTAACGGTGCACTAGAGGAGAGAAGCATCGTCCGAGCAGCTTCAACTAATGTACGATTCCTCCGTTCCACAACTCCATACTGCTCTGGAGTTCTTACAGCCGATGTTTGATGAGAAATCCCAACTTCTTCAAAATAAGCTTTCAGTTGATGATTGGTGAATTATGTGTCGTTATCCGTTCTCACAATAATGACAGGGGCTTGCAGTAGAACTGATGTTTTATTCAAGAAGTTAATCATTAAACCAGGGGCTTCATCTTTTGATGCAAGAAAATGAACGCATGTGTAACGAGAATAATCATCCACAATCACTAGGACATACCGGTTTCCATTAATGCTTTTGATTCTCATTGGGCCACACAAATCCATATGAAGGAGATGCAACCTATTCGTCGAATTTGGAACAGGTTTGGATTTGTGAGGCTTCTTCTTGCTTTTACCTTGCTCACATGATGGACAAAGATGGTCTTTAGTATATTTGAACTTTGGAAGACCGGTAACGAGATCATCTTTTGCAAGTTGGGTGATGGCATCGAAATTGAGATGAGATTACCTTTGATGTCATAACCATGACTTTGTTGAAGTGGCCCAGGCCATGAGACAAATTGGAGATGCAGCAGACATTTGAAAAAGATCAATGATGTAAAGGTTGGTGGTACGATTTCCTTTCAGCAGATCAGTTCCTTCAAGATCCCTGACAAAGCATGTATGACTTCTGAAGGCTACCTCCAAATCTGAATCACAGAATTGCCCAAATGAGAACAAATTGTGTCCCAAGCCATCAAAAAAAGATACTCTGGTGATGATTATATTTCCCCAATGAAGATCACCATAGCCTAGAATTGCAGCAACATGATCATTTCCAAATCGAACAGTTCCCATAAAACGCCATACAAAGTTCTTGATAAAGCTTCGATTCCAAGTCATATGTTTGGAACAGCCCGAGTCCACGCACCAGAGACAAATTTCAACAGCCTGCCAATGATAAGAGAAGAAAAAATTTTGGCAGCCGATGAAATAGGTTCCTGTAGGGTTAGATGATAATTAAGCCTTATCACATACCAACATTTCACTGTCAGTATGAGAACTACTAATGTCGATAATTTTGCCATTATAGTCAAAATTTCTACCAGTAGGCAACCATTTAGAGGTGAATCTAGGGTTATTAGGCTTAGCAAGACTTTCTCTGGACCCTACGTGCGTACTTTTTGGAACATACATTTTAGCCTTAGGAGTGATATGTTTTTCACTGATTGAGAGCTTGTCAATTCGAGTATAACCACCATAATTCAAACCATTCATAGTCAAACCACAATCATCATGACTAAAAGTAAAGAAACATTTATTACATTTAGCACAAATAACTTCAGATTTTTCATTCCGAATAGCAAGTTTAAAGTCATTACATTCAGAAGAATTAAGTTTCTGATTACGAATAAAAAACGGTAAATTCCTACGGTGTTCTTCTACTTCCACATTATTAGCCTTGGGACGACTACTTCTAGAGGCAAAAGGGACCCTATCATTCCTTGTATTTCTCGTAGGTTGTGGCCTTCTGCTCTTAGTGTAGTTGTTCATTCCTGTAGAAAAAGACACACGCTTGTTAGAATTAGCATTTTTAAATCAATGACTTATGGTTGAGCGATAGTGGTCGGTTTTGTCCTAACGCTTGATTTACGTTGGTTGTAAAGCACAGAGATATCTACCCTAGTTTGAGAGGAAGGTCTAACGTGAAACATTCATGGGGCAATAACAGCAGCTTTCATTCCAGTAGCCTTGGGAAACGGTGTTACAGCAATACGAGTGGGTCCCAAGGTTGTTGGTTTCTGGATGATCGTATCCACAATCGAGCTAGGCTCAGAAGTCTTATCTTTTAACAAGGCCTTTAACTTACAGTTCTCGTAGATTTTATCAATAAGTTTCTGATTGATAGACTTACTTTGTTCAACAGCCCGCTTATATGAAACAACAACAGATTCTAAATCTGCAATCTTAGCCTTAAGCTTCTGAGCATTTCCATCACTGGCACTCTCTAACCCTGAAGAGGCCAAATTCTTTTCCTTAATCCCTCCTAACTGAGCCTGCAACCGTGCGATAGTTTGTTGCATTTCATTGTTATCATATGAAATTTTGTCATATTTGCATTCATCACATTTTTTGACAAATTTATTCCAAAGATCGGTAAATTCTTTGTCCTTTTTAATGACAACATATTCCATTTTCTCTTTCGTACGTTCAAGCTCAGTTTGGAGGGTTTCGTGATTCGACACAGAGGTATCTAACGCAACGGGGCTACTATCAACACTATCAGGTGCTTTAGAGAAGCGTTCAAGATCGTTTTCCAAACCTTTGATTTTATCAAGAGATTCATCAGCCTCTTTCGACAAAGATTTAAAGTCTTCAACAAAGTTGGCTAATTCTTTTAGAAAAGCATTTTTCAAATTGCTTATCCGAGCATCAACTTGATTAATAATCGGGTTCATATCGTTTTGAAGAATTTTCTGGACCTCAATCTGAACAGGTGATGTAAAATTTCCTCTAGTGATTTTGGAATTAACAACACGTTTAAGTATGACAAAGTTATCTTTTAGCTCGTTTAGAAATCGGCGTGTGATACTCGGTTTAGGAGGGTCATCAGATAATCCCTCACTTGGTAGCAAAAGCATTTCAGTACTCGTTTTAGACCGAACAAAAACTGTTGGAGGATTAACTTTCGGATAATAAACGGGTGTGACTTCTTTATTAAGCTTTTGCATTCTTAAACGATTCTCTTTGGCAAGTTCAAGGGTTTACTCAGAATCAGTCACACTAGGAGGATCATGCTCATCAGACAAGAGCACACTACAATTATATAGAGTTTGATTTGTGGCCTGAACTTGCTTAAGATATCCGGGATTAGGAGGAAGAGGACAACCTAAAGCCAATTTGTATCGAGTTTAATTTATCTCATTCACTTTTGGTGCGAGCATATTTATCGTCTACATAGTGTGGCCACGTTTTACTAAAAGGTTGTCTAATTCTCTAATCCTATCCTGAGCTTTGCAAAAATCCTCAAGAAGCCCATCTTCTCGAATTTTGAAATCATGTTTCAGCTTTTTTCGTTCTTCTTTTAAATCCAAAATAATAGATTTTTCAGTTGAAAGTTGTTTATTAAGAGAGGTGATTTCATCATTCAATTCGCTTATTGATGAGAATGTATTTATACATAGTCTCATCGTTCAAATCGGGCTTAAAACGCTTAAAATATCGTCAAAATACCCAAAAATATGCATGTGTTTGTTCATTGTGTATTTTAGGTACGGATATCGTGAAATCAACAAAAGATCACAAGAATGAAGCAAAAACGAACACGGGAAACGAAGTCGCACAAAGAACCGGGCCCAAGTATGGACTTTACAAAAATGCCCCTGAAGTTTTGAAGATTGTCAACTTTGGTCCCTCATCTTTGAAGATTTGGCAAGAAAAGACCTTGGAGAAATCATCATTGGCATGAGAAGTCCTCCATGTTTGAAGATTATACATAATAAGCCCTTGAAGATTGCTAAAAATGCTTAAATGGTCCTTGATACAAGAATTGCAAAGTTATGTGCCAAAAATGACAACTTGGGGAAACTTAAAACAAAGGGAATACAACTTTTTGGCTATTTAAATACAAGGTGAACACAAATGGGAAGACAAGGGGCTGTTTTTGCCCAGACAATCAAACATTCCCCCACCAGTACCATCCCTCCACGTCACCCACTTTAAAACCTCCACCAATCACGTATCACCTTTTCCCCATGTCAGATCCCACCACCCTTAATTCTTTTTTATTTATTAAACCAGTTTTAAAAACGATTTTATATACTTAAAAGTGGAGGGAAACACTTCCTGTGCAAGATTATCTCCCCTAATCCCCTTGTTCTTAATATTATGAACCCAGATTTTTAAACTTCACTTCAAAGGGTTTATTGAAATTGATTACCCAGAAGTTTAAATAAACCCATAACCATGACATCCCATGTGACAAATGGTGTCCAGCTCATCCCACACTTGCTACCTACCAAGAAGACATCACGGGTTACCTACAAGGACACTGACATGAAGACCAATCCAAGGGTTCAGATTCATTACTTGATGACCACAACGAATTCAACACCCCAGATTTCATCTCAACCTGCCAGCATCACATGGGACTCAAGAGTATTCTAGAACTCCAAATTTGAATATGGAATATGCTCAGGATCTTTCAGGGGTGTTTTTGGAAGTTCTTAGTTAGGGTTTTCATCCTAGATAGTATTATATAACAAGGTCATCTGTGACCTTGTTCATTGTTCCAACTTATGTAACTTTTTTTCTTATGAATGAATAATCAGAGTATTTTAAGTCAAAATTACATAAGTTGTGTTCCTGTTTAATGCTTTCAAGTAGTGTAATGATTTAAGTTTGTTTCTGAAAATTAGTTATCATCTTTCATCAAAATTATTATTTTTGTTCCAAAGTTTTTTGGCAAGGAAGTATTTTTGAGATCCATAAGCTCTCTTAGCTGTTGGATAGACTTTATTTGACATATCAAGTGTATACAAAAGCCTGAATTTTATGTTAGTTTACTTGTTTGGTTTATTACTTGTTCACAAATCCGGCTCTAATTTAGTGTGTTTATCAAAGATTTTTACAATTAAAATCTTAATTTTAATTGATTTTACTGTGATATTTATTGTAGCTTAAGCTACTACAAGCTTGCTTACAACAAGCTTGTATGCAGCCTAAGCTACTTGGAGTTTTGTTGTTTGTGCAGGAGCAAAAGTCCTAACCATTCACCATCTCCTTTTGTCTTATTTCTTGGGGTCAGTTGTTGACCCACCAGCCAAGAATAATCCATATCATCCACAGCTTCTTATAAGCCCTTGTTAAGCAGTTAAAAGCTCAAAGAAAGATGGCATCAGCAGAGTACTTGGCCTGAATAAGGCCAAGTTTGGTAAGTTCAGCTTGAACCCTTTCTTTTGATTTTTTGACTGTTTTATTTGGAGTTTTTTTTAGAATCTGAGATTGTATGCACTGTTATAGTAATCTTTCTATGATTTTTGGGTGTGATGAATATGTCCTCCTAGTTTTATAGTAGTGTACACAAGATTCGTATGCCAAATCTTAGTAAATCTGTTAAGAGTTCAGTTAAAGGGGTGTTTGGCATTGTTGAATACTTGAATATTGGTGTCATAAAAGTGAGTATAATCAGGCTTAACATACCCACATAGATAGTGTTAGGGTCATTCAGTATTTGTCTTATAGTTTGTTAGAAGAAATCAGTAGCTTGCATGTTAAAAAATGGTAAAATCTGCTTAAAATCAGCAAGCTTCTCTTTCTGTTTTATTTTGATGATTTGAAGTCCCTAATTTGGTTAGTTGTTAGGAAAGGTGTTCATAGAGGATTGTGTTTAGTCCTATTGTGAGTTGGTGATGATTTGAACAAGAAACTAGCACCCAAAGTTCATCAAAAGACCAAGTTTATCAGCAAATAAACTCAAGCCCCCTTTCTAATACTCAGTAACTGTATTTAGGGTATTTGTGTGCAAAATTTGTGTGCAACTTATTGTTTTTATAATTTTTATAGACTCTCTACACTCCACTGAGTGTATGGGTGCCAAGGTTGTCAAATTATTTTTAGCATTATTTTATTATTTTTATGATTATTTTGGTTTAAAAATAGTTTTTAGCATTTTAAAAATAGAAAAATAGTTCTAAAAATTTAGGAAAAATACTTTTTAGTCTTTAAATAATATAAGTGATTTATTAGTTCAATAAAATAATATTTTGGACATTTTGTTAATTATATTTAATTCTAGGGCTTTAATTAGCATTAAAAATTGAATATTTAATTAATAAAATGTTTTAAAATATATTTGTTGGATTATTATCCTTATTTATATTATTTTAGACTTAGTTTAATCTTTTAATTAATTTTTAGGTTTAATTTTTAATTTTGTCACGTTTTACGTAATTACGTCATTGTTTTACGTCAACGTCGTAGCGTAATCGTAGTCGTAGCTCGTCTTTACTTTTTCTCTCTTTAAACCAAAAACGTCACTAATCCAAACTTTGATTTTATATAACTGGCACATTAATCCACACACCTCCTTCGAGAACTGATGAGACTGCTTTTATACATAGTCTCATCTTCCAAATAGGGCTTAAAATGCATTAAATATCATCAAAATACCCATATATATACTTGTGTTTGCTACTTGTGTATTTTAGGTACAGATATTGAGAAAATGACAAAAGATCACAAGAATCATTCAAAAACGAACACGGGAAACGAAGCCGCACAATGAACCAAGCCCTAATGAAGACTTTCCAAGATCAACCCTTGAAGACTTGAAGAATTATGAAGAAGGGTCCTCCAATTATGAAGAATCGATACTTTATACCCTTGTATCCTCATAATTACAAGTTTGGTCCCTAAAGTTTGTCAAAATTACCAAAAGGGCCCTCCACTTTGAAGATTTGGCAAGTTTAGCCCCTCAACAAGCTAAATTGTCAACCAATATCATCCACAAAGTCAAACACATCATGAAGTCCTTCAAAGTACAAGAAATGACAAGTTTGGTCCTTTGAAAATTCCAAAATTACAAAAAGGACCCTCAACTTACAACATTTGGCAAAAATGGTCCCTCAATCATCAAGACTTGGCAATTTCAGTCCTCCAAAATGTCAATTATACAAGTCTAGACCATTATCATCGAAGAAATTACCAAACCAGTCCTTCAAAAATGCAAAAATGGCAAGAAATACCCCTGAATTCATTTTGTAAAAGTTTTTGGGCCAAAAATGCAAAGTGTGCAAAAGTTGTTAAGGCATAAATGGGCGTTGATAGAATTTTCAAGAGAAAAGGCAAGAAGAAAAGAGTTAAAGGACCAAAAAGGGGCAGACACCAAACTTACCTAGACCAGTGAGGGGGTGACACGTGCCCCACTCACTCCATCCAGCCAATCACAACTCACCCCTTGGCCATGTCACCTTCCACTTATAACAACTTTTAACTAACCCGGTTTAATTAATTAATTTTGGGCGCTTAACATGTTTTTAAACCATAAACTGGATCAAAACCTTGTTCTTGAGTTCATAAGCCAAAATTGGGTATTCCTTAAATACTATGAATTAGCTTGTAATTCTTTCCAGATTTATGATTAAGCCAACCCTAAACACATCCCAACCCTTAAACATGACACCTCATCACCCACAAGTTCACATGAGTTCCCTCCTTCACACGTTTTTGAGGATACTGCCAAAACTTGCCAGAAAATCAACACTCAAGATTGAAGCTTACATTTTAAGCTTCTTTCTAGCCTTTGGATACAATTGCAACCTGCCAACTCATACATAACTCCAAAACAAGTCACATGATTCAAGAAGATGCCAAAAGTCTCAAGGGAAAATTTGGAAGAACAAGCATTAGGGTTTAAACTTTTTAGTTGTTCCTTAGTCACTTGTAAGGCTATGTATAAAGCCCTTAGGTCTCATTGAGACGCTTGGCTTTTGATTTTTCCTTGTTCAAGTTTCTGTAAATCCTATTTCTAAGTTTAATGAAATTGAGTTTGAAACATTGAAGAAAAGTCATTGGCCAATCTTTGTTACTGCTTTCTATTGTTATATGCTTGTTAGTTCTTGAAGTTTAAAACCTGTTTTCAAAAGAGGAGTGTGCAAAAGTTTGCACATTTTCTCATTTTCTTGATATTTTGCTAAGTCTTGTTCCAATCTTGGAATTCTTGGGCTATAGGGCTGATCATAGCATCCTAACTGAGTTGGTTAAGGTGTGGTGAGGCTTATAACTTGGGGATAATCAAGTGTGGGGTAACAAGTTTGCATCAATCAAGATTTTTGAAGTTTCTGATTTTTATGATATTGTGCTTTAACCTTGTTCAATCTTAGCAGGCTTATTGTGGAAGCTTGTGCTTGTTCTTGCTAGCACATAAGCTCAAAATTCGTGGGTGTGGATGTACATCCATGAGGTTTGCATACTCAATCTCAAAATCTGCTTAAATTGTGATTTTTGGTGATATTTGTATGAAACTTGTGTTCTTGTGAATTTTGTGGCTTGAATCTGCTTGAATCTGTTTATCTTTACTTGTTTTAGTGTTAATTGATGCTTGGTTGGACTGAAATCTCACTTTGCCTTTGAAAATTTTGATTGGATAAAGGGGTGTTTGGGTCTACTGGTTTGTACTTGCAACTTGTTATTGTGTTGTTAGTTTGTGTTGTTTATGCTTGATATCTGTTCTACCTTTGTTTGAGAGTGTTTTGCTGCAAGTTTCTGAGTTTGAAACCTTGAATCAAACAAATTGCTATATCTTGTTGAGTTGACTGTTTTTTGACCTAAAATTTTGGGAAAACCTAGAGTTTATGCATGTTTAGGGATAAAAGCTGTTAAAACATCATCAATATAACCTATTTGATAGATTTGAAGTGTTGAAATTGGCTTGTGTGTCAAATACATTAGCAAAAGTAAAAACTGCATGTGTTAGTGTTCATCAGTAACTTTCATTGCTTGAATCTTGCTTAATTCTTTGAACCAGGGCATGAAACCTGTTTAGACTTGCTTATTGGAGTTTATAATAGCTTGTGTGTGCATTTGGTTGAATTTGGCTGGCTGATTATTGCTAAAACTGCTTATTTGTGCTCAACTGCTTATTGTTCATGTCTGTATCATGTCTGATGATTAATTGATTAAACTGTATCAATTAGGTGTTAGTGATTGTGTTATTTTGATTGTGATTGACTCCTTTTGATCCAAAGATCATTTGGGTGCCTTTGTGAAATCTGAATCTCCAAAAAAGTCACTAAAGACAAAAAGTCAAAATAGTCAAGCAGTGGAAAAAGTTTCCACTGCTCAACATCCAAAACTAGCCCCTGCTAGTGCAATTTTGTCATCAGCTTATCAATAAGCTATTCTAGCTTATTCTGACTTGCAACAACTTTTTTTTGTAATAGGTCTTCATTATTTGACCCATTTAAGTAGACTAGAGCTTATTGGACTTTGACTTTGACTTTTTACTAGAAAACCAACTACTTTGACTTTTAACATAAGTGCTTATTTGACTTTCCAGCTTATTGAGTGTGCTTATTGAGTAGGTTTTTGATTATTAAGCTTAGTTTTGTCATAAGAAACATTTTGCAACTTGAATCAGCTTCTGAGGTGGTCTAGATCACAAAAACGACTATTTTGTCGTTTTGTGAATAAGTTTGTGAACTGTTTCTGGCTTATTAAGTGGACTTATTTGAAATTTCTTTTTGCAAAACGTTTTCTTACCTCAAAAGAATGATGTGTGTCAAATTTCAGCTTATGGTACAAGTTTATGGCTTAATGTGCCAAAAGGCCCATTAAGAATAAGCTTTGTGCTTATTAAGCTGTGATAAGCTACATTTCAGCTTTCGGGCCTTTGAAATTTTTTGTTCATAATCAAATTTTAAGCTAAACTGGAAGTTTTGGGCGTATTTGGTGGACTTTAGTTTTTTGGGCCTTAAGTTAGCCCATTAAGGGTCTGTTTTGGGTTTAGCCCATTTTCTAGGCCTAATAGGGGTATTTAGGTAATTTCACTTTCATTTCTGAGTTATTTAGGTTAAATTAAGCTAGTTTGCAAGTTTTTAGAATTTTTTATAATTTTTGGATTTTTAATATTATTTTATTATTAAAAATTAAAAGTCTGATTTTCTAGGTTTTTATATTTTTCCTAGGTTCTAAACACTTAATTAGGATTTTTGCAACTTTCCAAATATTTTTTAGGTCTCTTAATTATTTTCTATAATTAATTTAAGTTTTAATTGATTTTAGGAGTTTTTAATTGTTTAAAAATAGTTTTAATTGGTTTTAAAATTTTGAAAAATAGTTTTTAGCTTAATTAGAGTATTTTTGAGGTTTACAAACTTTAAAATCTTGTTTAGGGCTTTTTAATAATTAATTTTGATTTTTAGGGCTTTAATTAGCATTAAAAAGTCATTATCTAATTAATTAAAAGGTTTTTGCAAGTTTTGATTTTTTGTAAACTCTTAGAATATTATTAGGGATTTTTGGTAATTTTTAGGAATTTTAAGGTTAAAATTTTAATTTTGGTAGTATTTACGGTTTTACGTGTACGCCTTTTTAGACTTAGTTTAATCCGTCTTCATAACCGTCATTCTCTTCTAATCCCTTTTCTATTTTTATTTCTCAAATATAATCACAAATTAATCCATATCATTACACACATAACACACTAGCCTCCTTGAGAACGAACTCATTGTAGGGTCATTTACACACGGTTTTCCTAAATCGTCGTGCTTACTTACCCTATTTGTTGCTCTTTTCCTAAAGGGTATACAAAAACTCAACTATCATTTTGGCGCCGCTGCCGGGGAGGCGTGTTGTGTTTTGATTTGGCATTGTTGTTTTTATACTAACCATAATTAGTATTTGTATTAGTAGCACTCTACTAATACGTATTATCGGTTTTCGGTTTTTGTGTGAATATTATTAATATATTGTATACGTAGAACAATAAATTCACAAGTACTCCAAATACGTGAGAAATCACAACCTTGACTTGGGAGGTCATTACCCAATCATTGTATTCGAATCTCAAACCAAAGAAAAAGGCAAAAATAGATAAATACTTTCGTGAAGCTTAATCTTGAAAATACAAACTATAAGGTGGGTATAAGGCGGATATTATAAAATATATCCTAAGGAAAAAGGCTCTTAAGTTCTTCGCGCCGCCTCGTTTCCCCGCTTGCTTGTGAGTATTTGATTGTGAGAGCTAATCGAGGGTTTTGCCGCCCAAAGTATTACTAAGTATCATATATATTTTCTTGGTTTTCATTGATTAAACCCTCTTGAACGATTTGGTGTTCCACCATCGTTCTAAAGTCATCGAAGGCGTTCACTTCACGTGATCGTTTTCATTCCTTGAGGTTTCGTTAATCAAGAGATTTGATTCAGGAGGAGATTTGTAGATTTGTGTCTACTTAATACATTCACCAAATTCCAAAAAGGTTAATACAATCAAAAACCACAAAAAATTGAAAAAAATACAAAACACCAAAAAGAATCTTCTTTGCTCGTCCCCTCGTTGTACATGACGTTTATGCTAACTCGAAATCAAGCAAGACGTGCACGTAAACGAAAGAACAAAACTCCCACACCCAACAATTCTAGTGAGGAGTCTCCTATTGACAAACCCATTGTAAGAGAAGCACCAACCATGGCGAATCGAACTATGATGGAGTTACTTCAAGCACCCACCGAGGGTTATGGAGAGGCTATTGTGATTCCCGCTATCCTTGCGGAGAATTTTGAGGTGAAAACGGGTTTGTTGTCGATGATCCAAAACAACAAATTCCGTGGTGATGAGAAGGACAATCCACACAACCATATCCGCCAATTCAATCGTCTTACCGCTACTTGCAAGTTTAAGGATGTCTCTAACGACTCGATTAAGATGATGCTTTTTCCGTATTCCTTAGCGGGGCCCGCTAAAATTTGGTTAGAGAAAGAGCCACCCATTTCTATATTGACGTGGAAGGATCTCGTTTCTAAGTTTGTGAACCAAATTTTTTCCGCCCTCTAAGACTACGCATTTGAAAAACGAGATTTCAAAGTTTTCACAAGAATTTAATGAAAGTTTTTCAACGGCTTGGAATAGGTTTAAGGAAATGTTACATGAATGTCCTCATCACGGTTTTTCCGATTTGCATCAAATTGACACGTTTTACAATGGACTTAATGATCATGAAAGGGATTATTTGAATGCCGCCGCGGGTGGTAATTTTTTGTGTAAAACGGTTGAGGAAGCTTTGGTGATAATTGAAAATAGATCTAAGGTGTATAGTCCTCGTAGCACGTCTAGTGTTCGTAAGGCTTCGTCTTCGGCTTCACCTTCTTTGTCTACTACCATCGATGCTTGCTAAATTGAGGCGAACTTGGAAAACAAGATTTTTGATAAGTTGAAAGGACTTTTGATTGAGTTTAAAGTTGGTGAACAAAGTGCTCCCGCTACGGCTAAAGCGGTTGAGGTTTCTTGCATGTATTGTGGTGGAGGTCATGATTTCTCCGAGTGCATTACCAACGGTGGTAACACTTCGAGTGCCTTCGCAGCCACGGGAAATTACAACCAAAACGGTCAAGTTTCCCGCTCTAATCAAATGACTCCACCGGGTTTTGGTTCAAATCAAAATGCTAACAACAATTATCGCAACAATCAAGTTGGTTTTAAAAACAATTACAACAAGGGAAACTATGGGAATCAAGGGGCTAATAATCAAGTTTCAAACAAAAATGATTTTCAAAATAACAACAAAAGTTTGCAAACATTGAAAGATCTTCCAAGTGAGTTTGTTGAATATGCTAGTGGGAATGATGCTAGGTTTGACAATATTCAAAGAGAAATCATTAGCCTAAGATCCGAGTTTAAGAACGACTTGAAGAAAGAGTTGAAAAATGAGTTAGCTAATGAACTTAAAATCCACACCAACAAGATGGAAGGAAATGTCACTAGGTTGCAACAAAACCAACAAAAGATGGAACAAGGGCAACATGAGATTAAACAAGAGATGATTAAGGCCGAGAAAAGGCAAACCGAAGCCGTATTGAGGCAATCTAATTTTGAAGATAAAATCTCGTCTATGTTTGAGGCAATAATGTGTAAACCGTCGTCAAGTGGTCTTCCTAGCAACACCATATCCAACCCTAAGGGTGAGATGAAAGTGATTACCACACGTAGTGGTAAGACACTTAAGGAACCGACTCCTCAACCAATTGCTCCTACGGAGGAAGCAATTGAGGAAGAACCCGAGGTGGTGGTCCAAAAGGAGCATGTCCCAATCCCACGAAGTACCGCTCATGCCACACCTACGGTTGACCCATTACCATCATTGGAACCCGAGATTCCAAAGGCTATGCCTACTATGCCTCAACCCACACCACCTTTGCCCTATCCATCGAGACTTAGGAAGGAGAAACGTCAAGAGTAGGGGTGTCAAAAAAGTTGACCCGACCCGAACCCGAATAATCATATTCGGGTCGGGTCACTCGGGTCAAAAAACGTATTCGGGTCAATTCGGGTTGACCCGAATTGACCCGAGTTTTAATTAGGCTCGGGTTCGGGTTATATATTTTTACCCTTGACCCGACTTGACCCGACCCGAGTTGACCCGAACCCGACCAACCCGACTTGACCCGACTAAAATTAGACTTTTTACATTGTTTTAGTACAAAAATAGGCCACTTTTTACACTTTTTCCTCAAACTCGGGTTGACCCGAACCCGAGTTGACCCGACCCGAGTTGAGCCGACCTGAATTGACCCGAACCCGAGTGACCCGAATTCTAATTAGGCTCGGGTTCGGGTTATATATTTTTTACCCTTGACCCGACTTGACCCGACCCGAGTTGACCCGAACCCGACCGGGTCAACCCGAATCACACCCCTAGTCAAGAGCGCGACAATTACCAATTTGAGCTTTTTATGAAAATGTTTCGTGATTTGCACCTTAGTGTGAGTTTCGCCGACGCTTTGGTCATGATGCCTCGATTTGCCGCTAACTTTAAGAGTATGTTGAACAACAAGGAGAAATTGCACCAATTGTCTAGTTGTTCGTCGGTTTATCTTAATCAAAAATTCGGTGATACCGGTAAATTTTTGATCCCTTGTGCAATCCAAGATATGGAAGAATGCTTCGCCTTGGCCGATCTTGGTGCTAGCATTAACTTGATGCCACTTGCAATCTTCAAGTCGCTAAATCTTCCTAATCTTACTCCTTCACTAATGTCTATCGAGTTGGCCGACCATTCCACGATTCCCGCATGTGGTTTGGCGGAAGACGTTTTTGTGAAAGTGGGGAAGTTCTACTATCCCGTAGACTTTATCGTTGTTGATATCCCTACCGATCCTCAAGTTCCTCTCATTTTAGGTCGTTCGTTTTTAGATACGTCTATGGCTTTGATTGATGTGCATGCTAGAAAGATCACCTTACGTTTCAACGACGAGGAACTTGTTATAAACGCAACTCAAAACTCTCAAATTTCTCATGTTTATTCCGTTGCAACCATAAACCTCGTTGACATGATTGACGTGGTTTGCGAGGAATTTTCACAAGAAGTTCTAGGTTTTGGTGATGAAGAAACTAGTGGCAATCCCACTATGTTAGATCCAATTCTTGATAATTCGACACCAACCTTCACTCCTTTTGAAGGTGGTGGTTTTACGTTGGAAGAATGCAATGTTCCACGTACTTGTGACGAAGACCTCGACAACGATGAGGACTTCTCGATTATCAAGGATTTTCTTAACGATTTCCCATTTCCTCCACCCGAGGAGGTTATGAGTATCGAGCCCAAATCTTCACTTGAGGAACCACCCATCCTTGAGTTGAAAGATTTACCTCCTCATCTCGAATATGTCTATTTGGAGGAGGACGACAAGTTGCCGGTTATTATTGCGAAGGATCTTTCAAATGATGAGAAAACCGCACTTGTCGATGTTCTAAAGGACCACAAAAGGGCGATTGCGTGGAAGTTATCCGACATTAAGGGGATCGATCCCAAATTTTGTACCCACAAAATCTTAATGGAGGAGGATTTCAAGCCCACAATCCAAAGTCAAAGGAGGGTGAACCCCAAAATTCACGACGTCATCAAAAAGGAGGTCCTTAAACTCCTTGACGCGGGAATGATTTACCCTATTTCCGATAGCCCTTGGGTGAGTCCTATTCATTGTGTCCCTAAAAAGGGAGGGATGACCGTTGTGCCAAACGATGCCAACGAGTTGATTCCCACTAGACTCGTGACCGGATGGAGAGTGTGCATTGACTATCGAAAGTTGAATGAAGCCACTCGAAAAGACCATTTTCCCTTGCCCTTCATGGACCAAATGTTGGAGCGTCTTGCGGGAAACGATTTCTATTGCTTTTTAGATGGTTTTTCCGGTTACTTCCAAATTCCCATCGACCCTCGTGATCAAGAAAAAACTACGTTTACGTGTCCATATGGAACGTTTGCCTATCGTAGAATGCCATTCGGACTTTGAAATGCACCGGGAACCTTTCAAAGGTGCATGATGGCTATTTTTCATGACATGATCGAGAAGACGATGGAAGTCTTCATGGATGACTTTTCCGTGTTTGGTGATTCTTTCACTTCATGTTTGTCGAACCTTGAGAGAATGTTAAAACGATGTGAGGAAACCAACCTTGTGCTCAATTGGGAAAAGTGTCATTTTATGGTTAAGAGTGGAATCGTCTTAGGGCACAAGGTCTCGAAAGCGGGGATTGAGGTTGATCAAGCTAAGGTAGACGTCATCGTCAAATTACCTCATCCCAAAACCGTTAAGGGAGTTAGGAGTTTCCTAGGCCACGCGGGCTTTTATCGTCGATTCATCAAGGATTTTTCAAAGATTTCTCGACCCATTACACATCTTCTTGAAAAAGAGGCACGTTTTGTCTTTGACGAAGATTGTGTACGAGCCTTTGAAATCCTTAAAAGGAAACTTACCGAAGCTCCCATTCTTGTTGCTCCCAATTGGAACCTCCCCTTTGAAATAATGTGTGATGCTAGTGATTAAGCTATTGGGGCCGTTTTGGGGCAACGTCATGATAAGCACTTCTTTCTTATTCACTATGCTAGCAAGACGATGACCGAGGCTCAACTAAAATACACTACAACGGAAAAGGAGTTCCTTGCCGTGGTGTATGCATTTGAGAAGTTCCGACCTTACCTCGTCTTAGCTAAATGCATAGTGTATACAGACCATTCGGCTATCAAGTATCTCATGGCAAAGCAAGATGCTAAGCTTAGATTACTTCGTTGGATTCTCCTCCTTCAAGAATTTGATCACACCATTGTTGACAAAAAAGGAGCCGAGAATCTAGCAGCCGATCATCTTTCTCGTTTGGAAGATCCTCACCAAAGTGTTTACGAGCCCAAGGAAATCACCGAAACATTTCCGCTCGAGACACTTGGTGTAGTGAATTCTAAGCTTGATCCTTCCACCCCATGGTTTGCGGACTTTGCAAATTACCATGCGGGTAACTTCATCGTTAAGGGTATGACGACTCAAGAAAAACGAAAATTCTTTCGTGACGTCAAGTTCTACTTTTGGAACGACCCTTACTTGTTTCGAACTTGTGCGGATCAAATCATCCGACGTTGTGTATTTGGCACCGAAGCTTCTAACATCCTTAGAGCTTGCCATGAGGGACCCACGGGTGGTCACCACGGTGCTAATCTCACGGCTAAGAAGGTGTTTGATGCCGGCTTCTTTTGGCCTACTATTTACCGAGATGCACAAGATCTTGTGAAGTCTTGTGATGCATGCCAACGACAAGGAAAAGCCTCACAAAAAGATGAAATGCCACAAAACATCATCCAAGGGTGTGAGATCTTTGACGTTTGGGGTATAGAATTTATGGGGCCGTTCCCATCATCTCGTGGTAATAAGTACATTCTCGTTACGGTTGAGTACCTTTCTAAGTGGGTGGAGGCTAAGGCCTTGCCCACCAATGATGCTCGTGTGGTAGTCAAGTTTTTGAAGCAATTGTTTTCTCGGTTTGGAACCCCTCGTGCTATCATAAGCGATCGTGGAACCCATTTTTGTAACGACCAATTTGAAAGGGTTCTAAGGAAATATGGGGTTACACATCGGCTTTCTACGGCTTATCACCCACAAACGAGTGGGCAAGTCGAGGTTTCAAACCGAGCGTTGAAGAGGATTTGGAGAGATCCGTTGGGGAAAACCGACAATTGTGGTCGGATAAGTTGGACGATGCTTTATGGGCCTTTAGGACCGCTCATAAGACACCCATTGGGTGCACTCCCTATAAGCTTGTGTATGGAAAGAATTGTCATTTGCCTATCGAGTTAGAACACAAGGCTTATTGGGCCCTAAAGCATTGTAATGATGATATGGAGACCGTGGGAAAACATCGGAAAATGCAATTGAATGAATTAGATGAATTGAGGGATATTGCTTATGAAAATTCATTGATTTATAAAGAAAAAACTAAAAAGTTGCATGACTCTAAAATCAAAAACCGGGTTTTTAACATTGGGGATCAAGTTTTGCTTTTTAATTCAAGATTAAAAATCTTTTCCGGTAAGTTGAAATCCCGTTGGTCCGGTCCATTCACCGTGACCCAAGTGTTTCCGTATGGGACCATCGAGCTAGCTCAAGATGATGGTCCTAACTTCAAGGTGAATGGACATAGGTTGAAGCACTACTTTGGCGGGGAAGTTCCATCCTTGAACTACCTCGACCAAGTCACCTTCCCTAATGATAATTAGTATTGAGGGGATCGAGTCGAGCTCATGACTCGGTAATCAAAAACGAGGAGCCTCGTGGGGGAGTCCCATGCTTATCCTATGTACATATTATCGCTTTCTAATGTAGTTAACGTGTGGGGATTTGTGCCCTTCCAACCTTTGTTCCGTGGTTGTTTGAGAATTGTGAACTTTAGATGATCATGATCTTCACGATTGGAGCCTCTCGTGTTTGTTTTATGGGAGCACTCGATCGTTTGCTTTGAAGACATTTCTCAATATCCATGATATATCCTTTTGATGTTCTAACCTTAGCTTTATAGCACACTTCATAAACGGCTATCAATTAATTGGTTACACCCTTTCCATGCTAGATTAGGCATTCTACTACGTCTCTAGTATGGGGGTGTTTGCACCCCTAGACTCGAAACATTGAGGACAATGTTTAACTTTAGTATGGGGGGGTGAATAGATACTTTCCTTGCCAAACCTTCACGCTTTCCAAAGTTTATCTTTTTGTTTATCGTTTTTGTTGTAAAATAAGGCTAAAAATGGCCAAATTTTAAAAATTTTCTCATGTTTTATAAGTGTTTGAAGACACGAATGTAGGTTTTCCGATGTCGAGAATAAGAGTAATTTTTTACTCGACCGTACGTGTTGAGCACTTAGCTTTGATTCCTTAACTACACATTAGGCTAAGTCTCTTAAATGAGGACGAGAAATGATACAGTTAATTATAAGTTACTATGCTAAACGTAGAATACTCGTATTCTTTCAAAAACTCATGTGTTCTCGTTGTTTGCTTATTCTCCCTTCGCTTGTAAATATTTTTTGCTTAATAAATATTGACTTAGCGGTTTAGTTGGGATTGTTGGGTTTCTAGTCTTTTCTAGTAGCTTCTGTGTAATTAAATTGGGAAGACATTAAGGTATCGCCAGCGTCACGGTTTTGAAGTATTGGCACCCCAATAATCGAAAGCTTCACCCAATAATAAGATTTCAAGTGCTCACCTAAATCAAGCAAACAATTTGAAGCCCCACAAGGCCGAAAAATCTATGCAAAATTGAAAAGTGAATCAAGCCTTAATCTTCGAAGCTTTAAAGATCCAAAATTCGCCTTAGCGTGAGGATATACGTCTTTGGCTAATAAAACCACCGCTGAGGCGGATAATAAAAGGCAAGGCAAGACCGAAGTCATAATAAAAGCTTCATGGCGAAGTTGAATAAAAGATGGAGGTAAACCAAAGATAATAAGGCCCTTCCGTTAGGGGGCGTATAAAAGTCTTGGTAATAAGTCTCATGTTCAAAACCGTTATAAAACCGTGTTTATCGATTCTTCTTGTCAACTTAATTTTTTGACATCGTTGTCTATTAGGAGGGGTTATTGATTTGATGGTCTTAGTTACACCGTTAGGACTCTTATTTTAGACCTAAATCTCTATTATCACATAAGTCAAACAATGTATCCTCGTGAAACATTCAAGACATAATAAAATATAAGAGATACAACTTAGGAATAATGGGAGGATAAGTACGTGATTAGGGCATATGAGTAGTGTTAGCATTACTAACTTATAATGACAATGATCTCGTTGCACGCTTGGCATGGAATTGGAGTGAAAATCGAGGACGATGAAATTATTTCTAACGAAGCATTCACATGTTCTTATTCTATGAACCTAAACGTCCCATTTTGCGATGAAAATCATACATTATGTCTAAAACGCAAGTAGTAGTAGCAATAGTAGTAGTATAGCTAGTTTATCGTTCAATAAAGTGAATAAAAATGAATTTTGGAGATGCTACGATACTTTATTCTAGCATTGCATGAGGGCACGGCAATGGTTTAGTATGGGGGAGTGATGAGACTGCTTTTATACATAGTCTCATCTTCCAAATAGGGCTTAAATGCATTAAATATCATCAAAATACCCATATATATACTTGTGTTTGCTACTTGTGTATTTTAGGTACGGATATTGAGAAAATGACAAAAGATCACAAGAATCATTCAAAAACGAACACGGGAAACGAAGCCGCACAATGAACCAAGCCCTAATGAAGACTTTCCAAGATCAACCCTTGAAGACTTGAAGAATTATGAAGAAGGGTCCTCCAATTATGAAGAATCGACACTTTATACCCTTGTATCCTCATAATTACAAGTTTGGTCCCTAAAGTTTGTCAAAATTACCAAAAGGGCCCTCCACTTTGAAGATTTGGCAAGTTTAGCCCCTCAACAAGCTAAATTGTCAACCAATATCATCCACAAAGTCAAACACATCATGAAGTCCTTCAAAGTACAAGAAATGACAAGTTTGGTCCTTTGAAAATTCCAAAATTACAAAAAGGACCCTCAACTTACAACATTTGGCAAAAATGGTCCCTCAATCATCAAGACTTGGCAATTTCAGTCCTCCAAAATGTCAATTATACAAGTCTAGACCATTATCATCGAAGAAATTACCAAACCAGTCCTTCAAAAATGCAAAAATGGCAAGAAATACCCCTGAATTCATTTTGTAAAAGTTTTTGGGCCAAAAATGCAAAGTGTGCAAAAGTTGTTAAGGCATAAATGGGCGTTGATAGAATTTTCAAGAGAAAAGGCAAGAAGAAAAGAGTTAAAGGACCAAAAAGGGGCAGACACCAAACTTACCTAGACCAGTGAGGGGGTGACACGTGCCCCACTCACTCCATCCAGCCAATCACAACTCACCCCTTGGCCATGTCACCTTCCACTTATAACAACTTTTAACTAACCCAGTTTAATTAATTAATTTTGGGCGCTTAACATGTTTTTAAACCATAAACTGGATCAAAACCTTGTTCTTGAGTTCATAAGCCAAACTTGGGTATTCCTTAAATACTATGAATTAGCTTGTAATTCTTTCCAGATTTATGATTAAGCCAACCCTAAACACATCCCAACCCTTAAACATGACACCTCATCACCCACAAGTTCACATGAGTTCCCTCCTTCACACGTTTTTGAGGATACTGCCAAAACTTGCCAGAAAATCAACACTCAAGATTGAAGCTTACATTTTAAGCTTCTTTCTAGCCTTTGGATACAATTGCAACCTTCCAACTCATACATAACTCCAAAACAAGTCACATGATTCAAGAAGATGCCAAAAGTCTCAAGGGCAAATTTGGAAGAACAAGCATTAGGGTTTAAACTTTTTAGCTGTTCCTTAGTCACTTGTAAGGCTATATATAAAGCCCTTAGGTCTCATTGAGACGCTTGGCTTTTGATTTTTCCTTGTTCAAGTTTCTGTAAATCCTATTTCTAAGTTTAATGAAATTGAGTTTGAAACATTGAAGAAAAGTCATTGGCCAATCTTTGTTACTGCTTTCTATTGTTATATGCTTGTTAGTTCTTGAAGTTTAAAACCTGTTTTCAAAACAGGAGTGTGCAAAAGTTTGCACATTTTCTCATTTTCTTGATATTTTGCTAAGTCTTGTTCCAATCTTGGAATTCTTGGGCTATAGGGCTGATCATAGCATCCTAACTGAGTTAGTTAAGGTGTGGTGAGGCTTATAACTTGGGGATAATCAAGTGTGGGGTAACAAGTTTGCATCAATCAAGATTTTTGAAGTTTCTGATTTTTATGATATTGTGCTTTAACCTTGTTCAATCTTAGCAGGCTTATTGTGGAAGCTTGTGCTTGTTCTTGCTAGCACATAAGCTCAAAATTCGTGGGTGTGGATGTACATCCATGAGGTTTGCATACTCAATCTCAAAATCTGCTTAAATTGTGATTTTTGGTGATATTTGTATGAAACTTGTGTTCTTGTGAATTTTGTGGCTTGAATCTGCTTGAATCTGTTTATCTTACTTGTTTTAGTGTTAATTGATGCTTGGTTGGACTGAAATCTCACTTTGCCTTTGAAATTTTGATTTGGAAAAGATAAAGGGGTGTTTGGGTCTACTGGTTTGTACTTGCAACTTGTTATTGTGCTGTTAGTTTGTGTTGTTTATGCTTGATATCTGTTCTACCTTTGTTTGAGAGTGTTTTGCTGCAAGTTTCTGAGTTTGAAACCTTGAATCAAACAAATTGCTATATCTTGTTGAGTTTACTGTTTTTTGACCTAAAATTTTGGGAAAACCTAGAGTTTATGCATGTTTAGGGATAAAAGCTGTTAAAACATCATCAATATAACCTATTTGATAGATTTGAAGTGTTGAAATTGGCTTGTGTGTCAAATACATCAGCAAAAGTAAAAACTGCATGTGTTAGTGTTCATCAGTAACTTTCATTGCTTGAATCTTGCTTAATTCTTTGAGCCAGTGCATGAAACCTGTTTAGACTTACTTATTGGAGTTTATAATAGCTTGTGTGTGCATTTGGTTGAATTTGGTTGGCTGATTATTGCTAAAACTGCTTATTTGTGCTCAACTGTATCATGTCTGATGATTAATTGATTAAACTGTATCAATTGGGTGTTAGTGATTGTGTTATTTTGATTGTGATTGACTTTTGATCCAAAGATCATTTGGGTGCCTTTGTGAAATCTGAATCTCCAAAAAAGTCACTAAAGACAAAAAGTCAAAATAGTCAAGCAGTGGAAAAAGTTTCCACTGCTCAACATCCAAAACTAGCCCCTGCTAGTGCAATTTTGTCATCAGCTTATCAATAAGCTATTCTAGCTTATTCTGACTTGCAACAACTTTTTTTTTTGTAATAGGTCTTCATTATTTGACCCATTTAAGTAGACTGGAGCTTATTGGACTTTGACTTTGACTTTTTACTAGAAAACCAACTACTTTGACTTTTAACATAAGTGCTTATTTGACTTTCCAGCTTATTGAGTGTGCTTATTGAGTAGGTTTTTGATTATTAAGCTTAGTTTTGTCATAAGAAACATTTTGCAACTTGAATCAGCTTCTGAGGTGGTCTAGATCACAAAAACGACTATTTTGTCGTTTTGTGAATAAGTTTGTGAACTGTTTCTGGCTTATTAAGTGGACTTATTTGAAATTTCTTTTTGCAAAACGTTTTCTTACCTCAAAAGAATGATGTGTGTCAAGTTTCAGCTTATGGCACAAGTTTATGGCTTAATGGGCCAAAAGGCCCATTAAGAATAAGCTTTGTGCTTATTAAGCTGTGATAAGCTACATTTCAGCTTTTGGGCCTTTGAAATTTTTTGTTTAGAATCAAATGTTAAGCTAAACTGGGAGTTTTGGGCTTATTTGGTGGACTTTAGTTTTTTGGGCCTTAAGTTAGCCCAATAAGGGTCTGTTTTGGGTTTAGCCCATTTTCTAGGCCCAATAGGGGTATTTAGGTAATTTCACTTTCATTTCTGAGTTATTTAGGTTAAATTAAGCTAGTTTGCACGTTTTTAGAATTTTTTATAATTTTTGGATTTTTAATATTATTTTATTATTAAAAATTAAAAGTCTGATTTTCTAGGTTTTTATATTTTTCCTAGGTTCTAAACACTTAATTAGGATTTTTGCAACTTTCCAAATATTTTTTAGGTCTCTTAATTATTTTCTATAATTAATTTAAGTTTTAATTGATTTTAGGAGTTTTTAATTGTTTAAAAATAGTTTTAATCGGTTTTAAAATTTTGAAAAATAGTTTTTATCTTAATTAGAGTATTTTGAGGTTTACAAACTTTAAAATCTTATTTAGGGCTTTTTAATAATTAATTTTGATTTTTAGGGCTTTAATTAGCATTAAAAAGTCATTATCTAATTAATTAAAAGGTTTTTGCAAGTTTTGATTTTTTGTAAACTCTTAGAATATTATTAGGGATTATTGGTAATTTTTAGGAATTTTAAGGTTAAAATTTTAATTTTGGTAGTATTTACGGTTTTACGTGTACGCCTTTTTAGACTTAGTTTAATCCGTCTTCATAACCGTCATTCTCTTCTAATCCCTTTTCTATTTTTCTTTCTCAAATATAATCACAAATTAATCCATATCATTACACACATAACACACTAGCCTCCTTGAGAACGAACTCATTGTAGGGTCATTTACACACGGTTTTCCTAAATCGTCTTGCTTACTTACCCTATTTGTTGCTCTTTTCCTAAAGGGTATACAAAAACTCAACTATCAAGAACGAACCCGCATTTATTCGACTTGTCGGTTTTCCTAAATCGTCGAGTTTAATACTTGCCGCACTTATACGTTCTTTTTCCTAAAAGACGTATCACTACACCTATCATTTTAGCGTGAATATCGTACATACTCATTTTTGTTATTTTTACTTATTATATTATAGTATCCAAATAAATCGTGTTTAATTTTCTTAAATTAAACACAACAATCATTTTACTATATTGTAGATATCCATTATCGTTTTAGTTTTTCTTGTGAATATATTACTAAATTGTACTTACGTAGAACAATAAAGATACAAGTACTCCAAAAACGTGAAAACGCAACCTTGATTCGGGATTTCATCACTCGATCATTGTATTCGAATCCAAAGCAAAAGTTTAAAGGCAAAATAGATAAATACTTTCGTGAGGCTTAATTTCGATTAACACAAACTATAAGGTGGGTATAAGGCGGTTGTATTTCACGACCTAAGGGAAAAAGGCTCTTAAGTGCTTAGCGCCGCCTCGTTTCCCCCGCTTGCTTGTGCGTGTTTTGAGAAAGAGGGCCAATCGAGGGTTTGCCGCCCAAGTATTATCTACGTATATTATATTTGCTTGTTTTCAAGATTAAACCCTCTTGAACGTTTTGGTGTTCCACCAACGTTCTAAAGTCATCGAGAACGTTCACTCCACGTGATCGTTTTCATTCTTTGAGGCTCTTTTAATCGAGAAATCGATTCGAGGAGAGATTTGTAGATTTGAGTCTACGTAATACAAGAAAAATCCAAAAAAAAATTAAAAACGATCAAAAACCAAAAAAAAATTGAAAAATCGAAAAACCGCAAAAAGAATCTTCTTTGCTACCACCCATTCTACGCTTAGTGCATGAGCACTCGATCGAAGGATTATTCCAATTCTAGCGAAGCTTCCAATCGACGCAATCGTAATCGAAGGAATCGACGACGTAGACGAGAATTAGAAACCGACGTTCCTAATATCGTTGTTGAAGAAACCGTAGAGGAGATGGCCGACAATCGTTCGATGATGGAATTGCTCCAAGCACCCACCGAGGGTTATGGAGACGCGATCGTAATTCCCGCTATCGAAGCGGAGAATTTTGAGATTAAGAGCGGAATGCTTTCGTTAATCCAAGCTACGAAGTTTCGAGGTCGTGAAGCCGATAATCCTCACGACCATATTCGGAATTTTGATCGTCTTTTAGCCACGAGCAAGTTTAAGAACGTCGACACCGATGTCGTCAAGCTTATGCTTTTTCCATACTCGCTCGATGGTGCCGCCAAGGATTGGTACGAGAAAGAGCCACCTAATTCGATAGTTACGTCGAAGGATCTCGTTTCCAAGTTCGTTAATTATTTTTTCCCACCGTCTAAGACAACGTTTTTCAAAAATGAAATTACGAAATTTGAGCAAAAACTGAATGAATCTTTTAGAGACGCGTGGGATCGTTTTAAGGAATTGCTTAGGCAATGTCCTCACCATGGTTTTTCCGAGTTGCACCAAATCGACACGTTTTACAACGGTCTTAGTTTTCAAGAACAAGATTCGTTGAATTCCGCCGCCGGTGGCAACTTTTTGTGTAAAACTCCGAAAGAGGCATTGATAATTATCGAGAACCGATCCAAGGTTTACCAACTCCGCAACGCACCGAGTGTTGCCAATGTCGCCAATGTTAGTAGTTCTAATCGCGACATTGAGAGATTTGATGCGAAAGTCGACAAGTTGACGAATGTGTTTACGTCTTTTCTCGTTGAGATGCAAAAGAAAGACGCTCCCGCTACGGTGAAAGCAGTTGAGGTTTCGTGTACGTTTTGTGGTGGACCTCATAATTATTACGAGTGTGCGGCTACGGATGGCCAAACGTCGAATGTGAGTGCGTTAAATGGAAACAATAATTTTCAAAATCAAAATAACGCGGGTCCATCACAACAAGGCAATTATAACCAAGGCAACAATTTTTCGAATCAAAACCGAAACAATTCTCAAGGAAACAATCAACAAGGAAATATTTCGAATCAAAATCAAGGTTATAATCAAGGTCGGAATTTGAATTGGCAAAACCGAGATAACAACAACAATCAAAACTCGGGTTTTCAAAACAACAATAATCAAGGTAACAATTTTTCAAGTGGGAATCAAGGAAATTTTCAAAGAAGTAATCAAAACCAAGGGAACTTTAATTCAAATCAAAATAGTTCGTCAAACGATTTTCAAAATTACATGAAAACGAATGAGGCTAATATGAGACGATTAGAGGGAGAAATTGGTACTTTGAAAAATGACTTTTCTAATACTTTGAAATTGCAAAACACGAAGATTGAGCAAGGACAAATTGACATTAAAAAGATGTTTTCGGCTATTATGAACAAAGCCTCGGGTGCTTCATCGAGTTCGTTACCTAGTGACACCGTTGCAAATCCGAAGGAACAATGTAAAGCCGCCTCGTCTCGTGAGAAAGGTCGTGTGATTACCCCTAACCTTGAAGGATTTCAAGTTGTTCCTTCTTCTCAACCCTCGACTTCTAAGACGTCTTATTGTTCTAAAGTCGATGGGGTGAACGTGGCGACCAAGGAAAAGAGTGCACACCCTCGTGTACCTCAAATTCCATCCACTGTTCAAAAAGAGAGTTTTATCGACCTTACGAAAGTAACCCTTGAAGAAACTTGTGCTTCAATCCTTCTTAAAAAACCTAAAAGGCGTATGCCGAGAAAGGAAAAGGATTCGGGCCAATTTCTACTCCCTTGTGATTTTTCCGAGATTGAGGGATGTTTAGCCCTTGCCGATTTAGGTGCTAGCATCAATCTCATGCCTCATTCTCTTTGGAAATTGATGAGATTGCCTTCACTTACCCCCACAAACATGACAATCGAGCTTGAAAATTGTACTCTACTTATACCAATTGGAATAGGCGAGGATGTCTATGTTAGGATTGGAAAGTTTGTTTTTCTCGCGGATTTCGTTATATCCGATTACGAGTGTGACCCTAAATGCCCCATTATTTAGGCCGACCATTCTTATCGACGGCTCGAACCGTAATCGACGTTCACGAGGGGAGACTTACTATGAGATATGGGGATGACAAAATGGACTTTTTCGCTAGAAAATCCCAAGTGTCTTGTGATGATGAAAAAACCGAGGTTTCAAAACCTAATGATTCGAATCCTAATGATTTCAAAATGTTCACTTTAGCGGAAAGAATGAGGCTTAATGCATGTTTTGAAAGAATTAAGAAAAACGGTTTTAAAGATGATGATACTAATGATAAAGAGTACGTGTACCTAATTCAAAAGGGTATGTGTAAATTTATGGATAAAAACTCACTTTGGGATGTATTTAGCGAAACAAGTGAAACACTAATTCCGAAGGGCGACGTTAGTGCAATCACGACAATGACCAAAATGGGCTCGTCTTCACCACCTTCGAAGGACCACGTCTTTGAGGCTTCAACTTCTAACTCCATCGAAGTGCCTCCTTTGCCTAGCCCAACACCCGTTGAGGCTAAAGGTTTTATCGACATCGATCCTCGCGTTTTAGAAAATTCACCTAAGCATAGTCATTCGACTTGTAAGACCATGGTTGTGAGGGCTCACATCGACTCTTTCTTTGATGATGACGATGGCGATTTTGCTGAGATTGATCACGTACTTCGAAATCCACATGCAATTTTTGATTCTCCTAAAAAGAAACATGTGAAGTACGATGATTACGAGTTTGATCCCGAGATTGAGGAAATCATTGAACAAGAGCTAGCTCTTTTGCCTCCACTCCCACCTACGAGTGAGGTCGATCTTTCCAAAATCAAGGATGAACTAAATGAGTTGGAACGTCTTATTTTCGATGACGAACCAACTCATGTGACCACCCAAAATCCAATTCTCGAGGAGTTACCTAATCAACACTCCTCAAATGAGAATTACGTTTACCACATTCGTGAGGATTTAACTTATCAACAATCCCCACAAATGGATGATGGTTTCGTGCTTGATCGTGATCTTTTCGAGAGAGTTTCTAAGATACTCAAGGAGGGGAATGACAAACCTTGGTTTGACAAGCCTATCTTTGATGAAGAAATCGATGAGACCGACGTTCATGAGGATGACGAGTATGTTGACCCCAAGGGGGCGGTGTTCTTTATTGATCGACGTTTTGAGAACTTATATAATCCACCACCCCCTAACCGCGAATAAAATGTGAGGATTTTTAGCGCGACTAATTTTGAATTTGACACGCCAAATATTTTCGACATTATCAAATCGGGTTTTCATAAAGAGTTTTTAAACGATGAAAAAGGGAAAGATTTTAAAAATGTTTTAAAAGATTTTTCTACAAGTTTAACTCCGTCATCACCGTGTTTTATGAGTGCTACCACCTCGTCTACTCCTTTTGACGAAGGTTGGTGTGGATCTAGTGTAGGGTAAGCCCCTTATGTTCCCTCACATTTCTCCACCGAGGACGAGATTTACGATCTCGTAATTGCTTGTAAAGGAAAATCTCGGTCTTCCACCGATGCAATAAATGGAAAACTTATCTATTTGCTTGGTGTGAGTCTACCTCGAGTAGCACATATGTTTGACTTACCCATTGTCCCACCTTTCTACTTCTTATCTCTTTTCTTCTACCCCTTTGGGGTTCGAGCATGTGATGAAGTGGCGTTGGTTCGTTTATCCCATGAAAACGAGGACGCCATCTTCGATCCCGGTATTTTGCATCATCAAAGGACTTAGTCCTTAGTACCGGTTGCTTTTTGGGCGTTGTTTATCATGTAAGCCCCACCAAAAATGACCATACCATGATTATCCCTAAATGATCACATTTATGGGGATTCGAGTCGAGCTTTTGACTCGGTTATCAATAACAAGGTGCCTCGTGAGGGATTCTCATGCTTATCCTTGTATATATTATCGCTTTCGTAGTTAACGTAACGAGGGGACTTGTGCTCTTCCAACCTTTGTTCCGTGGTTGTTTGTGATTGTGATTCATTAGGTTCATCGTCATCATTGAAGCCTCTCGTGTTCGTTTTACGGATCACTCGAGCTTCGATCGTTTCCTTTGGAGATTCCGATATCCGATGATATCCTTTTATGTTCTAACTTTTATCTTATTAGCATAATTCATAAACGGCTTTTAGGTTATTCGTTTTACTCTTTCCATGCTCAAGATTAAGCATTCGACTTCGTCCCTAGTATGGGGGTGTTTACACCCCTAGACTCGAAATATTGAGGACAATGTTTAGTTTTCGTATGGGGGTGAGTAGATACTTCACCTTGCTTACGTCACCACGCAATCCAAAATTTCATCTTTTTGTTATCGTTTTGTTGCAAATAAGGCTAAAAATAGCCAAATTTTAAAAATTTTCTTATTTTTCGTAAGTGTTTAAGACACGAATGTAGGTTTTCCGATGGTGAGAATAAGAGTAATTTTTTACTCGACCGTGCGTGTTGAGCACTTAGCTTCGATTCCTTAACTTTTTAGGCTAAGTCTCTTAAATGAGGACGAGAAATGATAGAGTTATTTATAAGTCTCGTAATCGTCACGATCTCATGTGTAGTAATTATTAGCTTATTCTCCCCACGCTTTTGATAATAAATTGTTAATAAATATTGATTTGGCGGTTTAGTCACTATTGTTGGTTTCTAATTTGTTTTAGTAGCTTCCATGTAATTAAATTGGGAAAACATTAAGGTATCGCCAGCGTCACGGTTTTGAAGTATTGGCACCCGAATAATCGAAAGCTTCACCTAATAATAAGATTTCAAGTGCTCACCTAAATTAAGCAAAAATTTGAAGCTCACAAGGACGAAAAATCTATGCCCAAATTGTAAGTGAATCAAGCCTTAATCTTTGAAGCTTTAAAGATCCAAAATTTGCTTTAGCGTGAGGATATACGTCTTTGGCTAATAAAACCACCGATGAGGCGGATAATAAAAGGCAAGGCAAGACCGAAGTCATAATAAAAGCTCCATGGCGGAGTTGAATAAAAGATGGAGGTAAACCAATGATAATAAGGCCCTTCCGTTAGGGCGTATAAAAGTCTTGGTAATAAGTCTCATGTTCAAAACCGTTATAAAATCGTGTTTATCGATCCTTCTTGTTGACTTAATTTTTTGACATCGTTGTCTATTAGGGTGAATTATTAATTTAATGATTTTGGTTACATCGTTAAAACTCTATTTTTAGACTTAATCTCTATTCACGCATAAGTCAATGATGTATCCTCGTGATCATTAAGACAAAATAAAATATAAGAGATACCAAGTAGGAATAAGGGAGTTTAGGTTCGTAATTAACACTCATGAGTAATGATCGTGTTGCTAACTTATAATAACAATGATCTCGTTACACGCTTAGCATGGAATTGGGTGAAAATCGAGGACGACAAAATTATTTCTAACGAAGCATTCACGTGTTCTTGTTCTATGATCCCAAAAATCACTTTATCGTGATGAAAACAATACATTATGTCTAAAACACGTGTAGTAGTTTATTTAAATTTATGTCTTCAATAAATGTCATCATAAAATGAATTTTGGAAGTGCTATGATACTTAATTCTAGCATTGCGTGGGGACACGGCAATGGTTTAGTATGGGGGAGTGATGAGACTGTATTTATACATAGTCTCATCGTCCAAATCGGGCTTAAAAAAACGCTTAAAATATCGTCAAAATACCCAAAGATATGCATGTGTTTGTTCATTGTGTATTTTAGGTACGGATATCTTGAAATCAACAAAAGATCACAAGAATGAAGCAAAAACGAACACGGGAAACGAAGTCGCACAAAGAACCGGGCCCAAGTATGGACTTTACAAAAATGCCCCTGAAGTTTTGAAGATTGTCAACTTTGGTCCCTCATCTTTGAAGATTTGGCAAGAATAGACCTTGGAGAAATCATCATTGGCATGAGAAGTCCTCCATGTTTGAAGATTATACATAATAAGCCCTTGAAGATTGCTAAAAAGGCTTAAATGGTCCTTGATACAAGAATTGCAAAGTTATGTGCCAAAAATGACAACTTGGTGAAACTTAAAACAAAGGGAATACAACTTTTTGGCTATTTAAATACAAGGTGAACACAAATGGGAAGACAAGGGGCTGTTTTTGCCCAGACAATCGAACATTCCCCCACCAATACCATCACTCCACGTCACCCACTTTAAAACCTCCACCAATCACGTATCACCTTTTCCCCACGTCAGATCCCACCACCCTTAATTCCTTTTTATTTATTAAACCAGTTTTAAAAATGATTTTATATACTTAAAATTGGAGGGAAACACTTCCTGTGCAAGATTATCTCCCCTAATCCCCTTGTTCTTAATATTATGAACCCAGATTTTTAAACTTCACTTCAAAGGGTTTATTGAAATTGATTACCCAGAAGTTTAATTAAACCCATAACCATGACATCCCATGTGACAAATGGTGTCCAGCTCATCCCACACTTTCTACCTACCAAGAAGACATCACGGGTTACCTACGAGGACACTGACCTGAAGACCAATCCAAGGGTTCAGATTCATTACTTGATGACCACAACTAATTCAACACCCCAGATTTCATCTCAACCTGCCAGCATCACATGGGACTCAAGAGTATTCTAGAACTCCGAATTTGAATATGGAATATGCTCAGGATCTTTCAGGGGTGTTTTTGGAAGTTCTTAGTTAGGGTTTTCATCCTAGATAGTAGTATATAACAAGGTCGTCTTTGACCTTGTTCATTTTTCCAACTTATGTAACTTTTTTTCTTATGAATGAATAATCAGAGTATTTTAAGTCAAAATTACATAAGTTGTGTTCCTGTTTAATGCTTTCAAGTAGTGTAATGATTTAAGTTTGTTTCTGAAAATTAGCTATCATCTTTCATCAAAATTATTATTTTTGTTCCAAAGTTTTTTGGCAAGAAAGTATTTTTGAGATCTATAAGCTCTCTTAGCTGTTAGATAGACTTGATTTGACATATCAAGTGTATACAAAAGCCTGAAGTTTATGTTAGTTTACTTGTTTGGTTTATTACTTGTTCACAAATCCGGCTCTAATTTAGTGTGTTTATCAAAGATTTTTACAATTAAAATCTTATTTTTAATTGATTTTACTGTGATACTTACTGTAGCTTAAGCTACTACAAGCTTGCTGACAACAAGCGTGTATGTAGCCTAAGCTACTTGGAGTTTTGTTGTTTGTGCAGGAGCAAAATTCCTAACCATTCACCATCTCCTTTTGTCTTATTTCTTGGGGTCAGTTGTTGACCCACCAGCCAAGAATAGTCCATATCATCCACAACTTCTTATAAGCCCTTGTTAAGCAGTAAAAAGCTCAAAGAAAGATGGCATCAGCAGAGTACTTGGCCTGAATAAGGCCAAGTTTGGTAAGTTCAGCTTGAACCCTTTCTTTTGATTTTTTTGACTGTTTTATTTGGAGTTTTTTTAGAATCTGAGATTGTATGCACTGTTATAGTAATCTCTCTATGATTTTTGGGTGTGATGAATATGTCATCCTAGTTTTATAGTAGTGTACACAAGATTCGTATGCCAAATCTTAGTAAATCTGTTAAGAGTTCAGTTAAAGGGGTGTTTGGCATTGTTGAATACTTGAATATTGGTGTCATAAAAGTGAGTATAAGCAGGCTTAACATACCCACATAGATAGTGTTAGGGCCATTCAGTATTTTTCTTATAGTTTGTTAGTAGAAATCAGTAGCTTGCATGTTAAAAAAATGGTAAAATATGCTTAAAATCAGCAAGCTTCTCTTTCTGTTTTATTTTGATTATTTGAAGTCCCTAATTTGGTTAGTTGTTAGGAAAGATGTTCATAGAGGATTGTGTTTAGTCCTGTTGTGAGTTGGTGATGATTTGAACAAGAAACTAGCACCCAAAGTTCATCAAAATACCAAGTTTATCAACAAATAAACTCAAGCCCCCTTTCTAATATTCAGTAACTGTATTTAGGGTATTTGTGTGCAAAATTTGTGTGCAACTTATTGTTTTTATAATTTTTATAGACTCCCTACACTCCACTGAGTGTAGGGGTGCCAATATTTGTCCAAGAAACCAAAGCAAGAGCTTTCCTAAGCTCAAAACGTGCTCAGATCCGTTTTTTTAGTGAAAGCAGTGGGAACCAATTCCCACTGCTAGTGTTAGCAGTTCCCCCTGCTTGACAAAAGGACAAAAGTGACCAAGTGTCACTTTCAGAAACTCAATTTTTTGTCTTTAGTGGGTGAAAATAGGAATTAGGACTTGATTCTTTTTTCATTATTTTTCTTATTTAATTTTTGATTTTTCTGTTTAATTAATTTTTATTTTACTGTTCATTTAATATTTTTTAGATTAAATTGCTTTTTAAATTACTTTTAATATTACTGTTTTTGTCTTTTAGTGTAGAAAATTAATATTTTTTAGTTTTAAAATTTTTCTTAGATTTAGAAAAATAGAGTAAGATTTTTAGTCTAAAAATATTTTACTGTTCACTTTTTTTATTAATTTTTAGAATTTAATTAAGTTTAATTAAGGTTTAATTATTATCAGTTTTGTCTTTTAGTGAAAATTTTTACTTTTTTCAAACTTTTTCATTTTTCTACTGTTCATTAGCATAAATTAGGATTTTCAAAATTGTCAAATTATTTTTAGCATTATTTTATTATTTTTTATGATTATTTTGGTTTAAAAATAGTTTTTAGCATTTTAAAAATAGAAAAATAGTTTTAAAAATTTAGGAAAAATACTTTTTAGTCTTTAAATAATATAAGTGATTTATTAGTTCAATAAAATAATATTTTGGACATTTTGTTAATTATATTTAATTCTAGGGCTTTAATTAGCATAAAAAATTGAATATTTAATTAATAAAAGGTTTTAAAATATATTTGTTGGATTTTTATCCTTATTTATATTATTTTAGACTTAGTTTAATCTTTTATTTAATTTTTAGGTTTAATTTTTAATTTTGTCACGTTTTACGTAATTACGTCATCGTTTTACGTCAACGTCGTAGCGTAATCGTAGTCGTAGCTCGTCTTTACTTTTTCTCTCTTTAAACCAAAAATGTCACTAATCCAAACTTTGATTTTATATAATTGGCACATTAATCCACACACCTCCTTCGAGAACGATCCCGCATTTATTCGACTTGTCGGTTTTCCTAAATCGTCGAGTTTAATACTTGCCGCACTTATACGTTCTTTTTCCTAAAAGGCGTATCACTACACCTATCACTTATCTTTTTAGCACTACTTAAGTGTAAGGCATTTAATTTCTTAGTTGTGCATTTTTCTTGACAAACCGATGTAGCATGAGCTTGTTCAAGTTCTTTAATTTTAGCCTGATGAATTTCAAAACTTTTCTCCCGTTCCTTATATCCCGCAAGCTCAGTGGTCAATGTGGAATTAGTTTCTCTAAACTTATTATTAACCACCGTAGCATGGTCAACATCCTTAGCAAGCTTATCGAATAAATATTTATAATACGCATGTGTCGCATCAGGAAGGGTTGTAGGCTGGGCAACTTGATCCACACTAAGGTCCACATTGGGCTCATTCAAAATAATATTACTATTATTCGTTTGATCCCCGTGTGTTTCAATGTAGGGCTCAAGAATCTCAGTATACTCCTCCTCCTTATTAGACGTACTATATATATCATTATCATCGAAACGTGGGTGTAACTCAGAGGGACCGTCTGAATCATAGACGGGAGCTCTGTCATCATGCATTCTTGAGGTAGATGCTTGTTGTAAGTTTTCCATCAAGATGTAGTTGGCATTCACCTCTTCTTCCTCATCATATTCTGCAGCAGAAGCCATAAGATCAAATTCCTCAGCTTGAAGTGAAATACATGCCTCTTCCTTTTGTGCTATGAGAAGCTGAGTCTGAAGATAAGCAGCATCCCTCTTCTTTTTACTATGCAATCTCGAGCATAATGACCAAATCCCCTGCAGTTGTAGCACTGAACCTGACGATTGTTGTTTCCATTTCTCGTACCAGTATTCTCAGCACTTGCAGCCATAATGTTTCCCATCTGACTACCAACCGCTGGTACAACAATTAACCCATTCTGATTACCCGCATTCGGAACACTCGGATTCTGACCACGGATTTGTCCATACTAATTTCCTGCATTCCCAACGGTCTGCCCAGCATTCTGACCATATTTTGTCCCCGTGTTCCCAACAACTACCAATTGGCGATCTTGATTCGCATTCATGAAAGGTTGAGCAATCTGCCTATTTCTAGTGTTTGAGGAGATTCTCTGATTATTGTTAGTAGGGTTAATGGTAAATTTGAATGCCTTTACGAGAAGTGAAAGACCAGTATTAATCGCATGAGTAGGATCGGTGATGTCATCAAAACAGGCAATGGGTTGTTGTAAGTAGTTCACAGCAGCAGGAAGTTGATATCCATAAGAGGTGAGTTGTTGTTGTTGTGGCAGAAGTTACTTGATGATGGGTTGATGGTAAGGTACCATGGGATATGACATAGATGATGGAGAGTTTTCCATAAAAGCCAATGGATCTTGTGTCTTGGCACGTCGTTCCGCCCATACTTCATTTGCCTCATCTTGATTCATCTTCAAATAATCATATACTTGAGTGTAGTCCACGACATGAAGATCCTTGGTTTGATTGACAAGAGTGACATATCGTGACCATTCAAAAGGAAGATTATCAAGAAATTTTATGTTGGCAGCAATTTGTGCAGGTTCATGTTTGTTTCTTCTAAGATGATTCATGAGGGTTGAAAACCGATGATAGTAAGGTTCAATTTGTTCCCCTTCAGTAGACGTAAATTTCTCCCATTCACGAAGCAACTTAGTTTCCTTTTCTTGTAAACCGATTTCACTCGCCTTCATCAATTACTGAATCCGAAGCCACATCTCGTGTGCGGTTTCACAACTATCGACAGTAGCATAAACATCTTCATGAAGTCCCATGAGAATGACTTGATTTGCTTGATCATCAGTGTCGAGTTGTCTGGATTCAACTTTAGTTAATTCTTCATCCATTTGCTCATGACTTGAGTCTGCTACAGGATTAGCATTTGTGGGGTCCCCAGGTACAAGGATTGTTCTTCTAACATACGGACCTTTTTGAATCGAGTTGACAATCAACTTTCCCAAAGGTTTACATTTTGCATAGTGAAGGAGTCGACTAGCCCATGTAGTGTAATTCTCCTTGGTAAGCATGGGAGGACGATTCTCAGTACCCGCAGCATAAATATCTTGTTGAGACGTCATCGTAGAAGTCGTGTGAAAAACAGGATCTCAATTCGTAGAAAGCAGAGTGTTGTAGATAAATCCCCTAAATTTGATTAAATTCCCTTAAGATTTTGCTCTCCAGAAACCAAAAATTCCAAGGCCAAAAACACTCGATTCCACAAACGTTTCGGATAACTGACCCCTTTTCGGAATATTGCAAGATTTCGGATAAATGGCTCTTTTCCGGAAAACAACCCTGTTTTCGGATAAACATGATATTTTCGGATAAACTGGGTGTTTTCGGAAAAACTAGCTATCTTCGGTTAAATGTGATTTTCGGATAAACTTGCTATCTTCGGATAAATGTGATTTTCGGATAAATGAATGAATTCGGAATAAAGGGTTTCTCGGATAAAATAGGAATTTTCGGATAAACTGAGGGTTTTTGGAAAAAAACTGTTGTCGGATAAACAGTAAATTTCGGATAAAGTGGTTTTTTCGGAATACAAAACCCTTTTCCTAAAAAGACAATTCGGATAAACTGGTTGTTTCGGAATCAGAAACCCTTTTCCGAAGATATACAATTTTCGGAAAAGCCTCAAAGAAAACCAATTCGAACCTTTACAAACCACACCTGTCGACTCCCCAAAAAACCACGAACAACCAAGAATCAGCAACCACGAATCTAAACACAGCCAATACCAATCAATTCGAACAATCTATTACAAAAACCACGAGATTAAGATCCAAAATCAACACCAAATCAACACTAAAGCTAACTACGAATCCCTAGACGAATGATACCACTTGTAAAATGTAATCACACGACTAACAAAACAAGAATAACATGATGAAGATTAAACCAAAAAAAAGATTAGATTAAAATGAAGAATCAAAGAAAAATACAAAGTGTTGGTGTTTTCCTAGTGAGAGAAAGTACAACACCTTTCTCTCTCTAAAATAATAAAATGAAAACCACACACACAAATGAGGTGGTGGAGGCCTTTTATAATAAGTGAGAAATGTTTAGGAGGCCTTCCTCATTTGTGTGTTCGGGACTGAATCCCGTTACATAAACAATAGTAACTAAAAACTATCGACATCATTAAATAACATTTTTCACGAGCTTTGCAACGATATATTATATGACCATCACTTTAATTACTTCTAACAGTATATTTGTTGGATATGCTAAGAATAGTAGTGCGTATCGTTTCATTGTACATGATTCGAAAAATCCAGATATACACAAGAACACAATAATGGAATCAAGGAATGCTTCTTTCTTTGAAAACATATTTCCTTGTTTAAATAAGGAAACTAGAAGCACATCTAGAATAGATGATGTAGTTGTCCAAGATAAGAGACAACGAGATGATAATGATCTCCAAGATGAAAGGCAAGATCAACCCGAGGAAGAAGAGGTTGAACCTAGAAGAAGCAAACGGGCGAGAACCGAGAAATCATTTGGACCTGATTTTGTTTCTTTTATGGTAGAAAATGAACCCACTTCTTATCAAGAAGCGGTAAATTCTTCAGAAGGGCCTCGATGGAAAGAAGCGATTAACAGTGAAATAGTCTATTTTACAAAATCATACTTGGGAGCTCGTGGATTTACCTCCTGGTTGTAAACCACTAGCTTATAAATGGATCTTCAAGAAAAGATGAAAGCTGATGGCACCATTGACAAGTACAAAGCAATATTGGTAATCAAAGGATTTAGACAACGCGAAGGTCTATATTACTTTGATACTTTGATACTTATTCTTGCTATTTTTGCATTAAGAAATTTAGAAGTTCACCAAATAGATGTGAAAATGTCTTTTCTAAACGAAGATTTAGAAGAAGAAATATACATGAACCAACCCGAGAGTTTCATGGCTCCTGGACAAGAGAGCAAAGTTTGTAGACTGTTTAAGTCATTGTATGGCTTAAAGCAAGCTCCTAAACAATGGCATCAAAAGTTTGATCATGCCATGCTAGAGAGTGGATTCAAAATTAATGAATGTGACAAGTGTGTTTATGTCAAAGACACAAATAATGGATATGTAATCTTGTGTCTTTATGTTGATGATATGCTTATCGTTGGCAGTAATGACAAGATGATCAAGTCTACTAAAGACATGTTGAAATCAAAGTTTGACATGAAAGACATGGGTTTGGCAGATGTGATCCTTGGAATAAAGATCATACGAACTCAGAGTGAACTAGCATTAAGTCAAGCACATGACGTGGACAAAATTCTTAATACTCATAATGCGGGGGATTCCGGCCTAGCTAGAACTCCAATTGACACCAGATTGCATCTATCTAAAAATAGAGGCGAGGGTGTTGCCCAGTTAAAGTATTCAAGAGTTATTGGCATGTTAATGTATTTTATGACAGGTACCCGACCTGACTTAACATATGATGTTAGCAGACTAAGTAGATATACTAGTAATCCAAGTAATGCACATTGGAAAGCTATGACTAGGGTACTTCATTTTTTGAGATACAGTCGTGATTATGGACTGAATTATGTTAAAAAACTAGCTGTTATTGAAGGATACATTGATGCAAATTGGATATCTGACATAAAGGATTCTAGATCGACTAGTGGATATGTATTTACACTAGGAGGGGCCGCTATATCTTGGAAGTCTTCCAAGCAAACTGTAATAGCTAAGTCCACGATAGAATCAGAATTTATCGCATTAGATAAATGCGGAGAAGAGGCGGAATGGCTACGTCAATTCGTAGAGGACATACCCACGTGGCCTAAACCGGTAACGGCCATTAGTATACATTGTGATAGACAATCGGCGATTGGCAGAGCTCATAGCATAATGTATAATGGAAAGTCTAGACATATCCGTCATCGACATAATTCGGTACGACGGCTACTCTCAATAGGAGTTATCTCAATTGACTATGTGAAGTCAAAGGATAACATCGCGGATTCGCTTACGAAAGGCTTAAGCAGAGAGTTAGTTAGTAAGTCGTCTAAAGGAATGGGACTAAAGCCCTTGAAGGAATGAGTTTCTATGAAAGAAAACCTAACCCAGTTGACTGGAGATCCAAGATCTGGGTTCAATAGGACAACCTAATCATAGAAATGTGGGGGAAGTCACGTCAATGTGGGGGAGTTACTTAATATAGTAACTTTCCTAGTCCATTCCTAGAACAATGTGACTTATTGAGAGGTTAAACATATGGCTTAAATGATTCAGGATGAAATCATAAAGCATGATGATGCAAGATGAAATCATAAACATTTGTTTTTAATGATTCAAGATGAAATCACCTATGTGAGAGAGAAGTAAGGGTCACTTCGAAGGAAATTGTGAGGGCGTAATTTCTAAGAGCTCTTGTAGAACCAGGCTAGTGTTCATGACCATAGCAAACACGACTATGAGGACTTGACAATGTCAGGGAGAGTCTTGTGTGAGTGTGTATTTTCATCTACGTAAACAGAGGCTAAGTTCAAAGACATCGCGTCTACTTAGATGTAGGAAACTAAGTGCATCTCACAAGGGAAGGTTCAAAGGGTCACACCTACCTATCCTATGCAAGATTTAACTATTGGAATTTTATTGAAACTTTTGTGTATTACGACCGGTGTATCACCATGGTGTGCACCGGTTCTGTTTATTAAGGAGAAGGACGGTAGCATGAGATTTTGTATCGACTGTCGTCGATTTAAACAAATCACCATTCATGACCATTATTCCCCTCCACGTATTGACGGCGGGTCTGATCGACTACCGGGTGCCAAACACTTTTCCAAGATCGATTTCCGATCATGCTGCCAACAATGGCGAGTGAAAGAGTAGGACATTTCCATGACAGCTATTCGTAGACGATTTGGTCATGCTAAATTTATGATTTTGTTTTGGTCTCACAAATTCTCCAGAAGCATTTATAGATTTGATGAATCAAGTTTCCATGAACTCACAGACAAATTCGTTATTGTTTTCATTGATGACATCTTGATTTTTTTTTCAAGCCTGGAGAAGAGCACGAAGATCATATTCGCATTATGGTACAATTCCACGACAGGAGAAATAGTACACTGGATCCTTTTCAAGTACCGATTTTGGTTGATTACAGTGACACGATGAACCACATTGTTTCTCACGTCTAGTTTTACCATGACTAAGCTTACGCGTAAAGGAGAGAATCCTACACTAGGTTATGTGTTCCAGAGGAAACTACGCTAAGAGGAGTCTAATTTACAGAGACTCATAGTTTCCAAACTTCTAGGTATCTAGTTCCTAGTGAAACAAGCTGTAGTTACGTTCATATTTAGTTACCTGACATACCAACATGTTAAGATAGAACACCAACATGCTAGTATTTTATTTCAACCAGTAGAAATTTTGAACGTAAATGGGACAAGATCTCCATGGATTTTGTTATCGAATTACCGCAGGCTCAGAAGAAGAATGATGCTATCTGGGTTGTTTTCAACCATTTGACCAAGTCTGCATATCCCTTTCATCCACAAGGATTTCATAGTTATCAGATTACCAGACATTTTCCAGCTAAAGATCGTACGATCACATGGCACTCCTTCAGTTATCAGATCAGATAAAGGTTCACGTTCGCGTTCATTAATTAAGTTCACGTCCTTGTTCAAGTTCACAATTTGCTTCTCACATTCACGTTCATGACATTGTTTACGTTCATGATCGTATTCTATCTTACGATTTAAGTTTCATTTTTGTTCTAGAAAGATTTGCAGAAAGCTTGGGAGAATAAACTTTCCATCATTAGACGGACGTTTCACGTCACATTTCACGTCTCACCTCATATCGTTTGGTTTTACCTCCTCAGTTATCTCGCGGTCACGATATGTTTCACATATCATGTTCAATCCACGTTTCTCATACCACGTTCACGATATGCCACACGTATCATGTCCACCATATGTTTCTCATATTACATTCACCATACCTCCACGTATCACGTTCACAATTGTTCACGTATCACGTTCACAATTGTTCACGTACTACGTTTAAATATGTCTCACGCATCATTGCTCAGACATTACTAAAATCATTTATTCTAAATTATTTTGCATCGTAACGCTTCAGTTATCTTTACAAGTTATTTCTTATCCACTCGATTAGATTCATGAGGAGCTATCTTATGTTGATGAACCAGAAACTTTTCAGTATCGTCAAGTCAGGGTCATGAAGACCAAGATTATCATTTGCGTTTAGATCTTTTGGAGGGACCGTTCCGAGCGGGAAACCACTGGGAAACGGAGGAGTCCATCCAGACTTCTTATCCTTTTCATTCCATAATTCAGATATGTTCTTTCAGTCACGTCACGTTCCATGTTCTCTTCAGTCACGTCACGTCCATGTTCTTTCAGCTTATCGCATCTCTAATTCGAGGACGAATTATTCTTTTAGAGGGGAAGAGTTGTAAAATCCGCATAAAATACCCAAGAACATTTATTTCATGAAATCAAGAATAAATTAAAACTTTAATATTTATTAACATACGACACGAATCACGAACATTTAATACAAGTATTGCGTATATTATTAATTACGATAAGCATTTACGTATAATACATAAGACATGACAAGAATAAAAACACGAGAATTAAAACACGAACCTACACGACAATTATTTAAGTCATGAAAATTGAAAACATTGTATGTATGTGTGTTGGGATGGCGTGTGAAACAAAAGAAAAGAAAGAAAAGGGCTTGAGCCCGGCCCACTTGATAATTTACAAGTTAGGAAAAGTAAGTACCCATTTCATTTTACCACTTTTTAGAAGTTATCACAAAACCCTAGCCACCATACTCTTTGGTCGCCGGATTTCACAAGAAAAAGGAAGTGAGAAAATGGTTTTGATCATTGATCTTAGGGTTTGATTCGTGTTCATTATACGGGTACGGTATCCTTAATCCTTAATCTTTTAATTCATTTCTTTTATTCATGAAGCAATTTACTTCAAACTATGGCTACATAATGATAACCATTGTTAGAACATGTAATTAATCAAGATTGGAAAGGGTTTCGGGTTTGGTTGTCATGGGAACCGAGACCACTGTGGTCTCGGTGGGGATTTTCCACAGCCGAGGGCTGTTTTGTTTTGACAGCCGCAATACCACACAAAACCAGCAGGGGCTCGGTTTGGTTTGTTTTACAGATTAGCGACAGAATCAGCGACAGAAATTTTGTCGCAGATTTCTAGAGGCAGATTCGCGACAACACAGCGACAGAAATTTCTGTCGCTAATCAGGCTGTGGTGATGTTTGGTTTTGTTTGATTTGTTTAGTGCGATCGAGACGGGTATCTCAGTAGGCTCGGGTAAAGGACACGGTATACAAGGATTATGATGCTAAACCATTTTAATAAATTAATTAATTTAATTACAGGTTATTATAATTAAATTAACCATGACACTTAGGTTATAACTATTAAATGTAATAATTCATGCATTAGGCTAAGTATTTTATTATGACATAATTAAATTAATATCATACTTTAATTTAATTATTTAGCTAAAGTAAAGTTTTATTAAAATAAATCATGTCATGTTATTAACTAATAATTCTTATCACAACCATGCTTTATATTATTAATTAATGATCATCATTTTAGATTCAAGTATTTATTTTATGAACTTTACTATTATGACACCATGACTTATAAATTATGCTTATTTAAGCTCTAGCTTATATTTTGGACTTATTAATCAAGCTTATAATTATATAGGGAAACTTTCTAATTTTGGAAACTTACTAAATATGGAAACTTTTTATTTTGGGAAACTTACTATCTTTGGAAACTTTCTATTTTTGGAAACTTGCTATTTATGGAAACCTGCTATTTTTAGAAAGTTACTTATTATGATACAACAAGTATAATAACACATGAATACATGAGATACAGTAATCAGAATACATGGAAACCATGAGTATTTACAAGATAATACATGAAACAGTAAAACATGATAAGAACATGTAAAACAAGCTAAGAACACTCAGAACCAGTAAAGTATACAATATTCAGACAACTCATTCACGTCCCTTATTTATGTAGTATCTGTGAAGTCGGAGTAGATTCTTCAGTTTTATTCTTCATTTCACTACTGGACATAAGGTACAGATATTCCGTCCTTTAGTATGGATATTTCCTTTGTATGCATGATTAGGATTCCCCATTTGCAGCCATCTATTTTTCCCAGTACTTTTATGTTATTAAGCTTTTCAGTAGTACTTATGTTTATTTTAAAATGCCTGAGTTATATACATGCATGACCATGTCATCTAGTTACGGAGGTACTGTAACCATAACACTTGAGGCACCGGTGTTATGACTCCTATGCGAGGGAGTGATTTCTCGTGGCGTCCCTTCAGTTTTAGTTTGACCATTATCAGTATTATCATGTGGGGTGTATGGGTGCATCCTAGTTTACAGCTTACATTTATCAGGTGAATATGGTGTGTGCTCTACATCCTTCATACGGACTTGATCCCTCCTACCCAGACCAGTATAATTAGAGGTCACCCCTCTAATGAATGATGAGGTCACCCCTTTATGTATTCATGCCAGTTGATACCTTCATGACCTATATGGGCTCTTGGCAAATTAATATACAGCTTTCAGATATAAACATAAGTTTTCAGAAATATAAACCAGTTTATAAACATGTTCCAGGTTTTCCAGGACTTACACTTATTTCGCTGCTTTTCAGTCTTTACTTATGTTTCAGTCATTCATATCATGTTATATATCCATTCATTGAGCGTATTTCCATGTCCCAAAACGGCAGGTACCAAGGACAGACTTGAGCATTTAGAGGGCGTGCATAGGATGGAAGCTGCCTTAGACTTCTTCTCCTTTTGCCTTCATATACTTATGCTTGTTTGGACACTTGTTTTGTCCTTCTCATTTCATTTACCTTATTATGTTTTGGGCTTATATTTGGGAACCGATGTCTGATTCTGATTTTCCATTTTGGTCATGTATGTTTTAGGACATATTACCTTGCATGCTTTGATGACACGCCAAAAATACACGTAACGGTCCACTTATCAAAGTGGGGTGTTACATGATAAGTATTGCAATATTTCAGTAATCTACAGTACCATATAATCATATAATCTTAGTGGGTGTTTGGGATTGCGTTTACAACTAGATTATCTACTTATTTCATTTTGAAAATAGAGATAAGCTAAAATGAGTGTTTGGATAATAAAAAGAGAAAAGTGATTATTTGCGTTTTGAAGCTTCCAAAATGGAGTTTTGAAAAAGTAAGTGGGGAGGTAATTATTTCATTTTCAAAATGGAGAAAAGTTCAAATGAATTTGTTTGTCATTTTACTTATTAAAAAAATCAAATAATCAAATTTGCCAAACACTCAACAAATTGATTATCTGATTATTGTGATTTCAAACAGGATAATCAAATCCAAACACTATTTTCTAAAATGACGTTTTCAAAATGATAATTATCTGATTATTCATTTTCAAAATGAATAATCTGTTTTCAATAGGCAATCCTAAACACCCTCTTAGTACTTGATCAACCATCTCAATTCTCAACTGACCATGAGTTGCTTTGTTACTATACTAGCCGAGTACCCGCACAATGCGACGGCGGGTACTCGATGACTAATTTTGTGACGAGCATATATTATTTATTTATATGTTGTAGAGGTGAATAATTTTCTTTAGACAAACTCTATTTGTAACGATAAAAATTTATGCATGAAAAGTGTTTTTTCCAATTTAATATGAATATTTTATCTTTGTAATTGTATAATCAAAACCAAAAGTGATATAGTTGAATAACACAAGTTTAAGCACTACTTATGTGTGATACATAACATAATAAAATAATCTGAACGCAAGTTAAAAGTAAACCCGAAAGTAGAACACTAAAAAAATAGGCTTAAGTAATGATAACTCGGCGCAAGCAACCAGTAAGTAATAAAAAATAGTAAGATAATAAAAAATAGTAAGGTGGTTGTTTAGTCATATCTTTTCCCTACCTATATAATCCAAAATATAACCAAACTCTTGGTAGTTAACCCCGCTAAAAAGGTAGAAAAACCCTAGTTTTCTCTCTAATGGTGGCCATGTCATACGTAGCCCCTAGTTTTCCTTGATCCGATCTTTTATGCTTTTTGTAGTTGGTTTGTTTTGCAAGATACAATATTTAAGATTCACATACGTGTAATCTCATTACTGTGTTTTGTTTTATTAATCGGATCCTAAGGGTTTCGAAGGTTTGTTTAATTATATAGGACTGTATTATCGCTGCTACCTAGGTATTTAATCCTATTACTCCACCGACAGCCTTTTTAGCATTTATTCCATTTTGACTTTTTTTGTTGTTTGTTGTGCTTGTTACTTCCAACAATATCATTAATCCATTTGGACTTTGTTGTCTAGGTTTTAGGTGTTGTGATTTGGATTGATTATTTATTGCTTATCATTGTAAAATCTATTATTAAGTAATATGGAGGTTTGGTAAGCTTATTGACATATCATCCTGTGTGATCAAGTTGGGTGTTGCGCTATCGCTAGTTAGGTTGTGGCTGTTTTTAGATCGATTATTGGGTGTGGGTTTTAGAGAGATGGATAAGGGTTTCCTCAATAGTCCCCGTGTCATTAAAGATCAGACTAAAGTTAGGGCTGGTGTTAAGGAATTAGCGAAGAAGATTAGGAATATTGATGGGAAATTTGTGGGTAATGATGGCCAAGCCCTTACGACTAGGCGAGGGGTAATCATTCAGGATCATACAATGGAGACGAACTCTACTACCACTGGAGGTCATGATGTAGCTGGTCCTCACAACCCCAAGGATAAACCACTAAAGTCAATACTTAAACCTCTTGGGAGCTTGCTGGATGGGGATACTAAACCTGCTAGTAATGATGGGATGTCAGCACCCATCTGTAATGTTTCGTCTAGTGTTGTTGCTTCTAGTTCGAATTCAGTTGCTACAAAGGATAATGTAAAAGTAAATATCACTTCATGTGTTAATGATATGTTAATTCCTGGAGCGGATATTGCTTTACCTAAAGATGCGGTCAATGAAAAAGCGGACAAGTTTGCTAACACGTTGTATGGGTATTTTATAGGAAAAAGACATGCATTTCCTATTGTGGAGAGTTATGTTAAAAATGTGTGGGCGCATTTTGGTCTTCATAGAACCATGTTTCATCATGGGTTTTTCTTTTTTCAATTCTCTACCAGGGATGGTATGGAGCAGGTGCTTTCTAATGGTCCTTGGCGTATTAGGTCTATACCTATTGTGCTAAATATTTAGAATCCAACGAAGAAGCTGGTTAAAGAGGCGATTACTAAGGTACCGGTGTGGGTCAAATTGTACGATGTACCTGTTGTTGCATATTCTGAAATAGGGCTGAGTTTGATTACCACTAAGGTTGGGAGACCTATCATGTTGGATGCTCATACTATTGACATGTGTGTGAATTCATGGGGCTGGTGTGATTATGTGCGGGCTCTTATCGAGGTGAGTGCAGATTGTGCTCTTGTTGATTCATTTGTTGTGGCAATTCCAATTAAAGGTGAGGAGGGGTATACATTTGAGACTATCAAGGTAGAATATGAATGGAAGCCTCCACGATGTGCTAATTGTAAAACGTTTGATCATTATGATTTGGAATGCCCGCGTAAACCAGTTGTTGCCAAGACTCAAGGCAATGACTTTGTGGAAGTTAAGAGGAGGAATAATCATCAGTATCTGCCTAGATCATGACCTATAGAAGGTATTCGTTTCAATAAACCTAAGTCTTCTTGGGTTATTAAGCCTTCTAAACCGTCGTCATCTAAAGCTAAAAATTCTACCAACAATGGAGCTAAAAAGTATGTCAATGATGACGTGAATTTGTTGGAATTGAAGAACTCGTTTGATAAACTTAGGCATGAGGAATCGGTTTTGGATGTGATTGAAAAGGTTGAAGAGGAAAATAAAAATCAGGAGGTACCGAAGGAAGTAAGCATGGACGTTTCAAGTACACAAGATGCGACAAAGGTAAGGAGGCTACTAAGGAGGCTTCTACTTCTTCTAGTAAGCCAAAACGATCTTTTGAACCTTTAGATATTGCTAACATCAGTGACTCGGATGAGGAGGAATTTTTTGCTTCTAATGAAGATTATACGGCTTACATGTCTTCGCTGGGAGGAGGTCATCCACTTGAGGAGGAATTTGATTTTTATGATGATGATTATGCGGACCAAATTAGGGATTTGCCAGGACAAATCCAGGATTTCCGTGATTTTCAACTCCGCTGTAGTGGTAGGAAGTAATAAAGATTGTTAGATGTCATAGGAGAGTATGTTCTCTTATGTAGGGGTTTGGAATTAGCTTTTCTTAGCTTGGTTGTTGCATATGTAACTGGCTTTGATATAGGATTTCGCCTATATCTTTTGTACTTAAATGGTTTTTTGGAGTAATATATTTTACCGGGGTTTAGTCCCCTTTCCCAAAAAAAATCTTGGTAGTTTAATCTTTAATCCATTAGCCCCTAAGAACCCATAATTTATGGTAGAGTCCATCTAGCATCCCAATCCAACAACATATTACAAAACCCTAATCTTTCTTAAGCTCACACAGATAAGACTCCACCTTTCTTTTTGCAGCCAAAAAAATTTGTTCAATCACTTTCTTTCTACATAGTACCCGTGAAATGATAATAAGACTTATCTATATAAAATCGAAATATCAACCACCATAAAACCAATGGTTTTTGCTTCTGTTATAATCCAAACACCAAACTTTATTTCTTTAACCAAAACCACCAGATCTACCACCAAAACCACCAAATCAACATCAAACCTTTAATGTTTGCGGCTGTTGATGGCGGCAGCTGAATTGGTGGCATCAACGAAAGTGGTGAAGGTTGTGGCTGTTGAGAAGGTGCTAAGGAAGTTGTGTGTTGTTTTTTTTATTGTAAGTTTTTTAACAAAGAGAAATAGACATAAATGTGTGTACGAATGGGTGGTTTATGATAATTTATATATGATTTGAAAACTGTTACTTATTTTGCATATAAAAAGAGCTGTTATTTTTTGTTTATGAAAATTATGAATCCAATAATGAAGAGGTTGTTACTATAACAAATTGTGGCATACGTTTTGCTAGAGTAATAAAATTCTAGGTTGATTAATATTGACTCAATTGACTCATTGTTGATATTTCTTTTTTTAACAATGTTGGAGGCTTAATATTTTAAAACTTCCAATTATAGAAAATGGTCTAAGGGCTCGTTTGGTATACCGTAATGACTATGAAACAATGACTATGACTCCAATTGATGTTGTTTGGTTAGTGGGCCCGGTTATTAAATAGGTATATGAAATCATAATTATTGCTATACATCATTCAAGTGAAGGAAGCCTCCTATGGCTTGGTATCAACTTTTTTCTTTTTTTTATTATCTCCAATGAAAAAAAAAACATTGATCAAATGGACGGTTGTATTAGATTGTTGTTGGTGTACTCCTAGTTCCACCAGATGCATAAGGATCCATCCTTGCATATATTTTTTTGTTCTCTTTTGGTCATGAACAAAGTCAACGAGGGCAATTGGTTTATTTTTCAAGATGTTCTTTGTTGGCAAGTTGGTTATCTCGAGTGCTTTATATGATTTTGGTCTTGTGGATATACGATGATGAAGATGCATGGATAGTATTTGAAACTTTATCTCTAAACCCTATATTGAAACCAAACATGTGTATAGAGAATGATACTTCACCCATACCCATACTCATTTCACTTTATATTTAAACCCTTACCGATAGTGATTCCGGACTACACACCAAATGCACCCTAAACCTTTTATAAAGTAGTAAAGATGGTGGTTGGGGTCATGTTTCAGCTTATCGCTATATATAGTTGCTACGCAGAAACTGGAGTTGTATAGTTTAAGGAAGCACTCATGAAACGTGATGCTATGGAAATACATTATATTATATACTTGCAATCACTACAAGATTGATAGTACTTTAGGCATTAGATAGCAAACCTATTCGGCTCAATAAACCTTAGTTTTATGACCGATAACAAACCTATTCGTCATTAGATAGCAAGCTTATTCGGCTCAATAAACCTTGGTTTTATGACCGATAACACCACTACCTTCACTGTTGTTGCTATCCAGTTAGCTATAAAATGCCACTAACTAGGCAAATTATATGAATAGGTGTAAAATGACATCTTTCGCACTTGAGAACTTGATGGATGATCACGCTACTACATATTTTTTGAAATTAAGAAAAATGTAAGGCTGTGTTTGTTTTCACATAAAAAAGTCTGACCGCCTCTGACGTCTGACCAGTCAGACGCGGTCAGACGTTTCGGTTGTTTGTTTTTTCACTCAGATTCAGAGCCAATCACAGCTATAATGTCTGATCCAGTCAGATCAGATGAGCAGATCTGACCAAGTCTTTAAACTTAAAATTTTCCCCTTGATCTTATAAATCCATCTCCGCATTACCAAAAAAACAAAGATCCTTGATACAAATCAATAATAGATCATTAGAAAATTATAACTCAAGAACAAATCACCTTTGGTCACGTAATTTTACAGGAAAGAAAAATAAAAGACAATTAGGACTAAAAGGTTCATTTGGTTTTTGTTTCCAAATAATAAAGAAAAGAGAACAAAATATCCTTCTCATGTTTGAAATTTTGAAAAAACAAATACAAAGAGAGAAACCTTTTTGGGTGGCGGCAGGTTATGAGACTGTGTGTGTGTTTAGTGAAAAAAACTAAGGATGATATCTTATATACTTGGTGTAGGGTTAGGTTATTAGTTTCGGGCCAAACAATATTTTAAGACATGTTAGGGCTATATTTGATGGGCCTAAATATATGTCTCAAAACATTTTGAACATTTTAAGTGATTGAATAGGGCTTAAAAAAATTCTGAATTTTGTAAGAGATTAATTATACATGTCGAGCTACTTTACGTGACACCACTAATTGAAGGGATAACCAAGGTTACTTTTATAAAAGTGAGGAATCGTATTTATGTGTATTTCTAGATTAAAAAATATTTTTTTTTCAAATAATTATCTTTAATGTTCTTAAAAAGATAGACAATTAAAAGTCATTCAGACAATTTCAAAAAAAACAAACAACATTATTTCATTCAGATTTAGACTTTTTGACCATATCTTACAAATAAGATGCGGTAGTCAGATTCAGACCCAAAACATCTTAATGAAACAAACACCACCTAACTGTATAATTTTGATGTTTTCTGAAACAAAAGATATTGTCACTAAAATTTTCATGTAGAATTCAGTCTATCATCATGACACAAACAGAGTTGTTAACAGGATTACGTTTCAAAAGACTAGAGCCACGATGATGCTAAGAGAACGAGGTGTTGTGAGAATTTCACAAAAGTGGACACCTTTGACAACAAACGAACTGATCTAGTTAATCATGTCAATAAACGTGGGATTATCAGTCACGAGGTTAGATGTTTTAAAAAAAACTGTAACTGAAAATATACAGATATGGCAGATATGTAAATGCAAAGTAGGATGTCCATGCAACGGATGATCAGCTATAATGTACTGTATTTTCCTCTATGAATGCAACGCACCATGGGACTGCAAGTCTAAAAGACCAAAAATGATCATGATCCAAATCAGGGATCCTATCTGCAACATACTAGTTAGTTTCTATCTGAGAGCACACTTTTCACCTTTACTCTCCAAGCATGTATACAACAAAAGACACTTTTTGTAATGAAACAAAGAAAAAAAAAACAGCAAGAGTGCATAGAACCAAAGATGCGTTATTGCTTTTATTCTGGAAAAGATTGAAAAAGAAACAGAGAAAACTCCAGCAGACACTGCTTCATGCTGAGTAGCTCCTTCACTACATGTATTCCTGTGTAATTTTTTTACTTCTGCTGGCTGTAACGCAATAATCCGTGGACATCAAGTATGCCAGGAGGAAACACAGGATCGATAGCTGCTCTAACAGCTACCTTTGCTACGGCTGTAACATTGACAGGCGGCGTCAACAATGGACCCACAAGTGGAACCTGACTCAGTGGCTTGGCACATTGGAGAACCTACCAGTACGAAAACGACAACCATTCTTCAGTCAGTTTTTGCCGTAGTAAAGGCAAACAAGAGCAAAAGAAACGCAACTAGAGGTGGCAAAATGGCCGGGTCACAGTTTGGGTAGCAAGTCAAACGTTATAGAACCAGAAAAGATACTGGCCAAAATGGGCCAGGTTTGGTTAACCCAATGCTTTTCTTGCCCAACTAAGATAAAAACGTGATGACAACATTATATAAGAAAGATATAGTATAGCATTATTAGTCTAAACATTCTTAAATGACACACTTTGGTGGTTGTAAGGATTTAACACTAGTGTCGGCAACTTTCGACAAATTCAACCCATGTGACCGGTTTCCATTTTGAGGTAACTTTTAATATTACTCTATATACAGAGTCACTCGAGCTAAATTGTACACCAACTGTTAGTCTGTTACTCAGGCATCTTTGTGTTTCCCTGATAGCATACAACTCAGACCCCTAAAGTTTAATTTCATAAGATTATCGCTCTGAGCCTTTTTAGTGACCTCCTTTTTAGCGATCTGATTTAGAAAAAGATAATTGTTTTTAATGTAACAACTGTAATTTCTTGGCAATGCTAGTAGATGTCATCATGTTTTATATCTCAAGAGGGGTGGTCACTTATTCATATCTACCATATCTACAAAGGGACATACGTAGCAATCAATAAGTTAAAAGAGTAAGCAAAACTTACCATCTCTAGTGGAGAACCAATGACACCCAGAGGCAACTCCAAGTTGCCAACACGACGATTTCCATAGATGAAGCCAGGCCTTAGAATCACATCTGAAAATAACATTGAGATCGATCATACATTTGAAGGGGATAAATGCCAAGATAAGTTACATTATTGTACAACAGAAGACTGAATCAACTTAAGCACGACAACACAAGTGCACGAACTAGAAAAGTAACAGAACTTTGTAAACCCAACTAATATTCGTTGACATGCTGCGTCTAGTACTAAAATAATTATAATTTAATTGGATAAATCAAAGAACCATATTAGTAAGTAGTAACGCATATTGCAAGAAAAAGTAAGAGAACACTCACGTCCATATGGATATCTCACTAGCAACTCTGTTTCTGCAGCTCTCTGCATAAATATTACACAACCATCTATTAGATAAATTAATCAGAAATATTTAATTAACATGCAGAAATATTACAAATTACAATTGGGGATTCATGAACATGCAGCGCTTTAAATCTTTATTACCAACATTTTATGCTCGCATTTCAGGCTCGGTGGATAAATGATCCAATGAGCACCGTTCAGCTTTATCATCAGATTCTAGGTAAATTAATAAGTTTAACCTCGTTAACCAACGCTAAAATAAATTAACATGATCCAAATTACCTTTCCATCATAATATCCTTGTAAAAGGTAATTAATCACACCAGAGTCAGCAGCAGAAACGAACACAAATCTTTTAACCCCTGTAGGATAGAAATAAAAACAGATTATAAAAGTATTGCAAGTACAAACATGAATCTTGTTACTCGTATCATGTATTAGGAGACGGTAGTTCCATCATGCTGAAGTTTATATGGTAACAATTATATTGTTACAAACATAATTGTACCTTTTTAGTAAAACGAACATGATGCATTTAAATATCTCAGTAATTTAGACCAGAGCCCAATATGTTAGGCTAACCCATAGTTCCCATTCATTTAATACATTTTGGATGAGTTCACCTTTTTCAGCTGCAGCTCTTATTGCTGCGATATTTGCAGTTCCATTGATCTTGTACATGTAATTGTTGGAACCAAAACCACCAACACAAGATACCTGTAAGTTTTTAATGGGGCAATTAAAGTGTGATCCACATAGAAAAACAACCAGTTGCATTTGAATTGTTCTACGAAAAAGATACAGGTATGGCAGCGAATTATTATTCTATTGAAGGTCTACAAATAACTATGATGTAAAAGACATATAAATAAGTGCTCTACACATAATAAATCACAAGCTTGAATATACTTTTAAGTTACACTCTGATTAGTAAGAGACTACGCACAATTGAGGTCACTCCGCTTAATGCTTCCTTCCATGAGTCGCCAGACAGCAAGTCGCCTAACCACACACAAAGATAAACTTTAATATGATACTAGAAAATATCCCTGAAATTAGCTTAGCGAAAATTAAAAAAAAAAAAAAAAGAACCCCCAGATTCAAACCTAAATTTTTTATAACGCAAATCAAAAAGTTACACTTTTTCAAGCAAAATATATCACACCTAACTGAATATATCAGAACTAAATTTCATACATCAGCTTGATCCAAAATAAAGTTCTATTTCTTATTTCTATCTATAAGAAATTTTATAACATGATTACCAGGGTCTGACTTGATGTCTTTCTGGATTCTTTGGCATTTACAAAGTTAGCACAAAAAGCAAATGATATACAAGACAGTTTGAGAGGTATTGGAGAAGGAATCGAATATGAGTAAGAAGATAATGAGCAGAGAGATGATTTTAGATTTCAGCCTTTAAAAATGATTATGTGCCATGCACATTTCCTACTTTTAACATAATTCTGTCAATGCCACTGGGCTAGTGACGAAGCAATCAAAATATTTTCGGAATGAAATGCAAAAAAAGGTTAATGGACTATAACCCCAAGTTGCTATATAGTCCAAGTGTCCAACAGCGCTTAAAACTTGTATTCATGGATTTAATTTTTTTCTAACTCGGAATGTACTGGAATTACGGGTGTTTAAGGTTTCAATATTCTCATTACCTGCAAATTGATGAAAATTTGAATGTTAGTATGTTAATTGCATCTTTGAAATTTTATAATTGAATATTTGCCTCTAATAGATTTTTTCTATTTTAATAAAGGGTGAGTTGGTAAGATCGACACACAAAAACATACACATAAATTATGACGGCTAACTCGATTAGTAGTACAATTAGGAGGAAGAGAAAAGAAAAGCATTATGATCCATGTAGAGTACGTGGTCTCGTTGAAATGACTGAATTTACATAAACAGACTAATATGAACAGAAGGTGGATCAAATTCTAATGATGAATCACTTTATAGACCAAAAAGCAACTGAAAGTTGACCAACCAGGACTATATGTCTGGAAATAACTCAATTACCATTGTTGCAAATTATTATGAGGAAAGAATTGTTAGGGCAGCTGTCATATATCCAATTCCAAATTTCAAACTATGGGGTAAGATCCCAGTAAAACCAAGATGATATTAAAGAAAAAATGTTTCAGAGGAATTTTAGTAATTTCTTTTTCTATTTTCTTAATTTCTTGAATTTACACTAAAAGTATACATGACTCTGACTTGGAAAGTCACGAGTCAACTCGACTCGGAAAAATTGATGAATGTAGGGATGAGCGTATAGCCCCGAATCCCGGTACACGGTACGGGACCGGTACCATGATTTTAGTTAAAAAAAAAAAACCTGGACCTCTAATTCGGTAGCGGTACCAAAACGGAAAAATATCAAAACATACCCGAAATTTTTATAATTGTGTTTTTAATTAAACAACATATATAAACACGTATTGAACCCATTAAATGCAAAAAAAAAAAAAAAAGTTATTTGATAAGCACATGACGAAACACCCAAAATTCTCACGAAACAAAAACTATTATAAAAAACCTCTCTAAAGTTAAATCTTAATCTATTATCTTAATCATCATCGTTGAAAACAAATGGAAGTATGTTAACTTTTTGTTGTTTATAAGTAATTCCCTATATTCTGAATATACTTGTTTATAATTAATTTCATCGGAAACAAATGTACGTGGGTCAGTTTTGAACGATTTCACAAGATTAAATGTTTCTTTGTTGAAACTCGTTTAGTTTGTTTATTTTGAACGATTTCAAATGATGTTGGTAGAATTTTGTAAGTTATGAAATGTTTGCAAGTTGGCGACTAGCTTGGAATTTTAAGTTTTTGAACTTTTGGAACCCATTTCTAGACATTTTTCTTGTTTATATTAGCATTAAAACTAAAATTTGTTTTAATTTAACAAAAAACGAGAATAACCGAATTGGTACCGATTTCCCCGTACGGAGTACCGGTACCCAAATCCCGTTCGGTATGGTACCGGTACCCACTTTTTATGCTCGGGAAAAAATCGGTACCACCAATTCGGTACGGGTTCGGTACAGTACTGGTACCATGCTCATTTCTAGATGAATGACTCGTAAGAGCCATTGTATTTTAATAGTCGATGAACGAGTCACCTCGTTTCAAGGGTAATCTGTCTCGACTCTTGACTCGTAAGGGTTTGACAGCTATGCTATTGGCCAAATGACAATTTGACAGAAAAAAGCTTCATTGCCTAACTCGACATACTTCCATTTTAATCAAAGTCCAACAATGCACACTCAATAACTATATTTCACTAGTTAAATTAAATTTTGCTTTTTCCATCTAAGAAAACTATTGTGCGAAAACTGACGCCTATAATTCAATAATTAACATAACAGAACAAGATTAATTAGCATACTTTTTATAACATAATACATTTAGGTTATGTAATTAGATTAAATTATACTACATCGTTTACAACTAGTAACATATAAATTTATGGTTATCCTTTATGTACAAAATTGTAGTTTCATAAATGTCCAAATGTTTTCAAGACCAACATCTGGTTTGCCATGCTGATGTGTCGTCAATATTTCTAAATTTCAATCAACAAGTTGATAAATGATAAACACCAACAAATAAACAACATTCCTAGGTTTTTTCAAAAAAAAAAAAGCAGCATTCCAATTTCCTAGGTAGATCTATACAGAGTGACAATATATAGATATAAAAAGAACCATAAAACTCATATGATTCATTTTTTATCAAATGACAGACCACATAGATCAAAATATAGGTTTTGCACTTTTGTCTACCTAAGATGCTATAAAGCGAAACAAGAATGGAACAAAAAACCCTAATAATGGCAGAAATATTTTCTCCCTAGCCGCCACTCTTAGCCTTAATTTCGTTTTCCTTCCTGATTTCATCTCCTAAACCTTAATTCGTTGCTGTTTGATCACTGAATTTCGATTCGTGTATCATAACATTAATTGATTACGGTTTGGTTGAAGGATTTAGGATTGGTTGTCGTTTTTTAGGGTTTCTATTGGTTGTTTTAGGGTTTCTTTATTTCTGTTTTTTCGTTCTTGTTTGTATTCCCTGTTTAGATTTGCTGTTTGAGTCGTGGGTTGTTTATGCTCATGTAAGGTGTCAAGGCGGGTTGGCTGGGATCCTATTTTTTAGGATCTGTTCGTTTGGGATTTTTAAACGGGAGTTATTAGGGTTTTTTTAGGGTTTTTTCTTGGGTTTATTGGTTACGATGGCTGAGTTGGATAATCAGGTTGATGTGACGGCTCTTTCTGATAGAATGCAGCGATTGAGAGCAATTATGGCGGATTCAATGCATGCTAGGACTCCTAACGCTGGGGTCCCATGTGGTGAGCATGCTGGGTTCTCGGGTGCTGGTACTAATCATACGGCTGAAAAGGATGGCGTGGTTGATATAATGAATGACAATAGTCAGGGGCAGATTAATAGGCAGCCGTCTGCTGCTAGGGTTTCGTTTGATGCTTTGAATGACGTTACCGCTACTGCTGGGATTCACGTTACTGCTGCTGTTAATGCACATATGCAGGTTGCGCCGGATATGTGTGACATGTCCAAGAAGGCTAGTAGTAATGGTGTTGATAAAACTGGTGAGCAAGTTAACCATGATGCGAGGAATGGGAGTTTTATGGCTAGGAAGAATGAGGTGGGTGTTCAACATACGCCTGGGGCTGGAACTTCGTATTCTTCATCAGTTGGTGCTTCGGTTCAGATTGGTAACACCTCATTTGCGTCGCTAGTGCAGAATAAGCCGGTGTGTAAGCCGGTTCATATTAAGGAATTGCATAATGATGAACAAGTTGTTGGGGCTGCTGTAACTCTTCAGTATGATGTTGTGGAAGAGATTCAGTCGCATCTTAATAACACACTGTTTGGGTATTTCATTGGGAAGCGTCTTGCGTTTCCGTTGGTATAAAATTATGTGAAGAATGTATGGGCCAAATATGGTTTAAAAAGAGTTAAACTCCATGATGAGTTCTTTCTTTTTCAGTTTGATTCTAAAAGTGGTATGGATAGGGTGTTGGAGAATGGTCCGTGGTTGATTCGACAGGTTCCGTTAATTCTGAATGTTTGGTCGTCTACTATGGATTTGCATAAAACAGAGATTAAGAAGGCACCGGTGTGGGTGAAACTTCATCATGTGCCTATTGATGCTTATTCGGAGATTGGTCTTAGTTTGATCACAACTCAAATTGGTAGACCTATTATGCTTGATTCTTATACTAGCAGCATGTGTATCAACGCGTGGGGTAGAAGTACTTTTGCTCGTGCTCGTATTGAGGTTTCGGCTGATGATGCTTTAAAGAAGTCGTTGGTCATTGCTATTCCGATTGAGAAAGATAGAGGGCACAAATTGACAACTATTGACATTGAGTATGAGTGGACGCCTCCTAGATGTTCTACTTGTCTTATTTTTGACCATATTGATGCTAAATGTCCTAGATTGCCTAAACAGGTAGTGGTTGAGAAGGTGGTTAGCAGGGAAGATCATAAGGCTGTGGATGATGATGGGTTTCAGGTAGTTAAGAACAAGAAGAGCAAGGGGGAGAATAAGAAGCAACAACAAATTTCTGGTATTAAACTTACTAAACCAGCTCTTAATCTTCAGTTTCGTAATGTTGAGAGGGGTGAGACCTCTAAAACGAATGCTACGGGTCAGAATCCTAAGAAGGCAGCTCCCATGCTTAGGAAGGGTTTCTTAAATAACAAAGCCTCGAGTTTTGTAGCTAAGACTAATTATAAGAAGAAGAGTTCTCATAATTCTTTTAGTGCTCTTTGGGATAAGATAGATGATGGTACCGATTGGGAAGATGGTTCTAATATCAAGGAAGATGTGGTTAATGCTAGTGATAGCGAGGTTGAAGAAGTCATATCGATTGATGATCGGCATGGTGCTCGTCAGCCTGATGTTCGCTCTAAGTGTTAGCCTTGATGTCACTTTATTTTCATTGTTCATGCACCTTTAGGTGGTTTTTTCCTATTGGTGTTATTTGTTTTGTAATTGTTTAGTAGGATCATATGGCATGTCATATGATTTAGTGGTTGTTCAAGCTTTTGCTTGAGGTTAATGTAGCATTGCAGCTACATTCCATTGTACTTCAACGCTTTTGGGAATATATTTTACCGGGGTCTTGTTCCCCTTTACCCAAAAAAAAAAGATGCTATAAAGCACATTCTTGTGTTCAATGTTCATAAACCAATAATTGCCTCTTGAGCAATCCCAATTGAGCCCATGGTCTTATATTTATGGGTATATGTGCGTATGCAATATAAATGTATACACAGATTTAAAATTAACAAGATGTGATACCTTGATGCCACTGTACAGTGTTAGCCCACGGTTCCTCAACAGATGACTTGCCAGATCTGGGAAATAAAATATTTTACCGACAAGTAGGGAAGAACAACAGTGCGGACAAATATAAAAGAGCACAGAGGCAAATAGTCATCGTTAATATGCATATCAATGAAACAAATCTATACCGCTGGCTGATCAACGCAAGTTGGAAGTATTATTTGTTGATTCCAGTTTAGATTTAGGTCAAAAGTCTTGTATGTTGATTTGCAATTTACTGGATTCTATATAGAAAATTCTATAGTTCGTAGGGGAGTGTGGATTCATTCGACTTCAACACCAGATTCCATGGTAGGTTCCGACATTCCATGGGGGAGATCAGCGTGGTGGACAACCTCATAATGGAAGCATTATTATCTCATCTTGAGCTAGAAGAGAATCCACAGATTCGCAATGTCTATCTCTTGGCTGAGTAATACATAACTTGCCATCTTTAGAGTTTCTGGTTTTCCAATTAGCATTTCGTTTTGGCTGAGGCCCAATTATTTACAAGTCACATGTCTCTCATAATAACACTATTGAAGCATTTCTTTACAAGTGTGGTTCATATTACGTAATTAGGTAGGTACATGACAAAATCACAACAACTACTCATGTTAAACTGGTGTATTTATCAAAAAGTAGACTAGTATACCTACAAAATGTGAACCCTTAAAGCGGGAAAAGTGATCATGATCCTGTATCCCATGTTACACAAGGTACATGACAAGTGTATCTGTGGACAGTTATAAAACAGTCTGACATTGTGATCGGATCCATAAAAAATACAGAGTTCTTACACATTTAGCGTTTTAAGCCTTCTAGCGAAGTAGGAAAGGAAGTTGTAAGCCGCTAAGGAAGTTAGGTGCAAAATTTTCTTTTCAGTTTATCAGAGAACTTTGTACCAGTGATCATGCAAATGGATAGCAGAGAAGTAGTTGTTGCAATCCTGTATCCCATGTTAAACTAGGTACATGACAAGTGTATCAGTGGACAGTTATAAAACAGTCTGACATTGTGATCGGATCCATAAAAAATACATGAGTTCTTACACATTTAGCGTTTTAAGCCTTCAAGCGAGGAAAGGAAGTTGTAAGCCGCTAAGAAAGTTAGGTGCAAAATTTTCTTTTCAGTTTATCAGAGAATTTTGTACCAGTGATCATGCAAATGGATAGTAGAGAAGTAGTTGTTGCAATCAACCTCCACAAAGGGCTATTAGTTCTACCATATGAATTTAAAATTAGTTCACGTCCACAATTTTCTTTTAGTTTACTAAATTCCTGCACTTGATTCCAGGGTTTCTCTGCGTCAAAACTCACAATGTTATCTATTTAGCATTGTCGCTGGTGAAAGTAGATGTTGTAATTCTTCAACTACTTTGCTCATTGTCTCTTCGTGCTTTCCAACTCTACTTAAGTAACAAGAGTAGAATTCAGATACTCCTATTATGCAAGTTCATATAGTATGACCTTTTTCAGCAAAGGAAATTCAAGAACTACTTAAGGGGATAACCATTATTTGGATTTTAGAGTGGTTTAAACCATATTTCAGGCAACAAACTCATGACGAGTTGTTCAACTACTCTTTTACTTGAAAATTCGCTTATGTTATATTGGACACTTAAACAAACAACAACCTGAATCATGTAGATACTTCTCTATTTGCAGTACCAGTATCTTTGTTGTTTATAGAATATATTTGTTCGTGAAATTCAGAAATGACGCACACTCTATATAAACATGGATCTCCAATAAGCTGCTACATGACATAATTGATATGTTATTTTTTGGGTAAAAGGGCTTAACCTCGGTAAAATAATATGAATTGATATGCTTTTTACTTGCAAGGATAGACAGACACAACTTTCTTAACTGCCAACATAAAATGTGATTACAATTCCATAACACAAGATCATTTAGGATATGTAGCTACAAATGAAGATACGAGAATAAAGAACTAGCGCTCATAATAGCACCAAGAGATGTGCTAAAATCGATTAAAAGAATACTGGCATGTTAGGGGTTGTCTGTTTCGACTTATATAGCCTGCTTATAGCGTATTTGGTTTTGGGCTTATGTTTCATGAGCTCACTTTTTGTGGCTTATTTCGAAACTTTTCGGCTTATATATATAAACGTATTATGACATAATAAACTTATATAAGCCGAGAAGATTCAAAATAAGCCAGAAAAAGTGAGGTAATGAAACATAAGCCCCAAAACAAATAAGCCATAAGTAGGCTATATAAGCCGAAACAAACAGCCCCTAACATGCCAGTATACATTCTTATTTCTTAATATCTTGCACAACAAAATACATGGTATAAAACAAAACGACAACACATCTCCTAGAAAGCAAGCAAGCATACCTGCTAATGCTGGCCACATTGAAACCACGGTTAATAGCTTCTTTACATATATGCGAACCAACAAATCCACTTCCACCAAGCACAAGCAACTGTTAAGTTGACACAAACAACTCAACATCAAATCACACACATATATATGAAAGAGAATATATGGAAATCGACCTTATCGGCAAGAGGAGGTGGAACATTAAGCGTTTCGGCTTCTTCGACTTTAAGCGGTTCTTCGATTTTAATGAATTCAGTTGAAAAGCATCTGCTTCTTCCACTCTTTGTTATACCTAACGCATTACTGCATTTTTTTTTTAAATAAAAAAATTATACTCATAACATCAATCAATCATTATATATAAAATAAAATAAACGTGACATTTAACAATTAAGGTTTTAATTGATTAAATAAAGAGGAACTCACAAATATTTGGAGAGTGTTAATCTAGAGTGGATTAAACGAGACATTAAATCTGTTTCAAGCTCTTCTTTATTCAAAAATGAACAAGAGTGGAGGAAGGAAGGTTTTTCTCAAATTCACCAAAAACTGTGTTTTTTTTTATTTTCATATTGAGAGGACTTATTTTAGATACACCCGAGTTTTAAATAGACCAGATCATATAGCATAAGATAATTAAATACTTTTCGTAAGGGTACATTTTTTTTTGCATAACGATTAACGGTTTAAGAGATATTAATGTTTGAAAAAATATATGAAAATATATTTTGTGTTTAATTTTAATCTTATCTATTAGATTAAAATGGATATAAAAGATAGAGATTCCTTAGTATGCAAATAAAGTTTATTATCCCAATAAACTTAAATTTTGTTGTGAATAGAGATAAAGAATAAATGGTATTCTTCAATTGATATATCAGAGGGTAAACACAAGGAGTATTTATAAGACAAATACTAGGGTAAACCCTAATTACTACTTGGGTCATGGGCCTTATTCTAGACATCCACATATTATTCATAACACTCCCTCTTGGATGTCTCTATAGATAATATGCTTTGAGAATGTTGCCTCGTTAAAAACCTTGTCAGGAAAACCCAGTGGGACAAAACCATGACTAAGGAAAAGAGTGCAACGCGTATTATCTCCCTCTGATTACTACATCACTTAAGATATTTAACTCCTCGCATTCCAATATTGTGAATAAGCTTCTTGAATGTTGAAGTTGGAAGTGCCTTTGGTAGATAGATCCGCCAAATTGTCGCTTGAACGAACTTGTTGAACTAGAATATGACCGCTCTTTTGTAAGTCACGAGTGAAACGAACTTCGGTATCGCCTTTCATGTAACCTCCTTTGAGTTGAGCAATGCATGTTGCGTTATCTTCATTCAAAACTGTTGGTCCCATTTTTTCTGAAAATACTACATGACCTGCGTATGTGTTGTGTTACATTTCTTAACCAAACACATTCTCGATTTGCCTCATGGATTACTATAATTTGTGCCTGATTGAATGAAGTTGCTGCAATTGTTTGCTTTATCCAACACCATGAAATCGCTATTCCTCCACTTGTAAAACATATCCAGTTTGCGACCGACCATTTTAAGGGTCAGACATATATCATGCATCTGCAAAATCAACTAAACTTGTATTTGATGGGTTAGAGTATAAACCCATATCTCTTGTTAAAAACCTTACTAGATAAAACCCAGTGGGACAAAAAATCTAGTGAAGAAAAATAGTACATTAAATCCTTTATACGCTCGGGGATGTTGCCTCGTTAAAAAACTTGCCGGAAAATCCTGCGGGGACAAAACCATGGTAAAGGGAAAAAGAGTACAACACATATATTCCCCCCCCCCCTGATGATCACATTACTTAAGCTCACTCACTAAAATACACGTTAAGGTGTCTTAATAAAATCATATGTATGAACACTATTTACATATATTCTTTGCATAATAATACGTCATACATCTCGTTCAAGTTTATCATCAAACTTTGCAAGTTATTCATTTCCAACAAGTATGACCCTTAGCAAAAATTGAATTGTTCATTTTCAAATGACATATCTCAATCGATATTGTGATCATCAACTCTATAAATCAAGAGAGTCTTTCTAACATCATGTGACTTCATAAATACGAGTGTTGTTTATCCACATAAAGATACAACTTTATCTTTAGTTTTCATGATGCATACATATTTCATCATTAAGATGTTCAATTCTGGAATTAAGACAAACTTTGTCTTTTGTTTCAAATTCAATTTCTATGCACTTAGTCGCCTTTATAACCATAACTCTTTATTTGGCACAATACTACACACTAAGGCGATTATAACATATATGCTCAAATCATGATTACTTCAATACAATCAATATTGTTCTCGAGAACGTTTCTTATATGGCTTAAGCATTAATTATCTCTAGCATGCTCCATGCATATTATATGCAATAATGAAATATCAATATCACTTGAGCTCTATTCATATATATATTTTAGACGCATATCACTTATTATCACATGCCAGACTTATACAACATTTATTGGATCCACCACATGTGAACATGTATCTACATGATCATTTTCAAGTCTTTGAGAAATATACATGTGCCATCATTTGCAACTTATGCATATTTTAATTTTGATCTCTCATAAAGACTATTACGTATCCAATAAGTTTTATAAATAGATTGTAAGCTTCAATCATATGTCTCATCACAAGAGACTTCCATTATTCATTATATTCTTGCGTCATTAATATTTTGGATATTCATCTATCCATGATCCTCGCATTCACTTTAGCGCTATATTCTTTATTATCGTTATCATTCACATTATAACTATATCTCTATCGACGTCGATTTATTTCTTTTCGATTCCACACTCTACTAGACATTGCATTTTATCATTTATTGAAATCTCATAGTATTTCATGTACCCGGGGTTTTCTCAATTACCTTCATGTCTAGTGTCTCTTTAGGAGACTATCAAGGGGTCTTTATTACCTCGATAAGACCATCTTAATTTTCTCGCTCCATTTTATGTATACAATCGAGGATTTTTATTTGGAATCGAATAGTCTATCACGTTGTAGTCGTGCCATAGACTTACCACCAATAATTGGTTTTATTGTTGGGACACTCATTTTAATTGGAGCACTAGCAGCGTTTGTGATCTAGTCACTTTATTTAGGTCACTAACCTTGTCTGGCAATTATCTGGAATGTAATTTGTCCCATGAACTTTATGTTCATATTCATTACTTGTGAGGATCAACTTTTCATTATCATAATTCATTCCAAATTTCTCGCTGCTCATTCTCCCCTTGAATGAATTATCATTCTCAAAATCTCATTTTGTGCGTTGTGGTGGACTTATTATGATATATGTCACACATTTTAATATCTCATATGGGAACTATATGGTTTGTGACCAAAAACCATTATAACGGGGAAGATTTATTATTAAATGTTGGCAAGATGCGAATTAATAAGTTATAAATTGCCCCATAACCAAAACATTTGTTCTCATAATTATTTGCTTTACAATTATCTGAACACGTTTTATAAACGTTTCAACAAAAACAATTCACATATGAATATGTGCTATCTTTAAGTTCACATATATACCAATACTCACCCAATACTTTATTCACCACAATTCTTAATATTTTGTTTGGAAAATCATGCTCACATCGAGCCACTAATTACGCCAACTTTAAGTTGCGTATTTGATGATCATTTTGACGATGCATCGATTTTATAACTCAAAATGATCCACATGAGACATGTATAGGCCCATACATGCTCTTTTTATCTTTTCCAACATTTCAAGGAATGAGTCCTTATTTATATTCAGTGGTGATAAGTAATGAACTTTCATTGAGAACAATATAGATAATCAAAATCATCTTTGAAGATACTCATGGTTCTTCTATAACTTTTGCATCATCATTGACCCGAGATGGTCCAACCGGTCATGCCAATTACTACAATAATTTTGGCTCATAAACATATAAATTATGGCCACATGTGATTCAATTGCACATTATATATATAATTCGAATAATTTGAAGAGCTCGCATTTTTTTTAGCTCTTTTATGTCTTTCACAGACAATTTAGTATAATTCTCGCACTGAATTATATCAATAAAACATATATACTAATAAAGTGATCAAGTTTCTTATATGCAAAAACTTAGTAACACCAAACATATCTAAACTCATGACTATACTCATAGAAAACCAACACCAATAAATAACTAATAGTTATCCTCAATATTTAAAATAACATATAGTCACCATGTATACGAGTAACACGTACTAGTTCATGCCAGTCACTTAGTTTATGATAGTTAGATATCGATTAGACTTGGCTTAACTAGATATCAATTTATCTGTCGAATTTATAAACTGAGTTCTTATTACGATACATGCATGATAAATATTTCTAGAAATTGATTTTTTTTCTAAAGAGTTAAGCTAATGTGAAAATAATGACCATGATCAACCTAACTACTTTGATTGTGAACGTCGTCAAAGTCACAATAATATTGTTAGCAACCTCAAAAGTGTAATAAAATAATGATATTTATTATCATCCTCTCAACGAGGATCCTAAACAGAAATATCTAACGATGAAATTATAAAGTGTCGTTAAATATATGATAAATCTATTTTTTTAAGATTTATGTATGTGTTGAGCATTTTATATCAAAAGATGACAAAAATTTGTTTGATTTGATTTCAAAATCTTTAAACTGATTATCCGCGAACAATATAACCCACAAAACAAACCGGATTGATCAAAATATATTTGGCTAATAATAACTCTAGTTGGGTATTGCCGATCTAACACTATGTCAAATGAGATTTTTAGATACGGTATAACGTAAAATGGTTCAACTTATATTTTCAAAATAAAAAATATATTTTGACAACATTTCATCAATCTTTTTATTTTTAAAATTATTTTGTTTCCTATATATTAAAAGCATAAAATTATTTTGCACACTTTTCTTTGTTCAAAACAATTATATTTAGCCATCGTAGCAAATGCATATTTGGGAGTATCATTATGTTACCGCAATATGAAGTCGTGTTTTAAATGTAAGGCAAAACAGGAGGAGGTTCGTTATTTTCTTATTACCCAAAAGATAAGCAATCACCTTTTATTTTTAGTCATTTGTGTACAATAATTACCAATATATATACATATTTTCCTACTATATTTGGCATCTATAAAAATCCTCTAACATTATATGTTTATACAATTGTATTGGTAACATGTAACAATAATATCTTCACAAGCTACTAAACGAACCTAGGATCACAGTATAATATATAGGAGCCAAAAGTAAGTAATACTAGTACATAATTATTAGCGCGAGAAATTAAACGTAGTTTGATAGTAGTAATAGATTTCGCATAGAAATTAAAGATCATCTTCTAGACATCACATGCACTTTATACATATATTACTACAAGGCTTCGTGCAAATAATCAGCTTATATGTGTCATTCTCAATTAATAATTTTACCATGTCATAAATTAAATTAAATTAAATTAAATATATTAATTAATTAAACTATTAGTATCAAATTAGATCCATGGACATGGAACGTAACCCGTTTTTAATAGCATATAAGATCGAGTTGCATCGATATTTTATGGTATAACAATCTAAACAAAGAATACTGATTTAGTTAGCCAATAATATGAAAATATTTGATTAAACCATATGATCTTGAACAGGTCTATTTTATCATAAAATCAAGAGTGACATGATGACACACCAACTAGAAAATCAACTTGAAGTTATATTAGTCGACAACACTAAATCAATCAATATGCTCAAACCATACATCTCTTAACCTAAATTCATATTTCGTGTGCAAACAAGATATTTATGACACGTACATATGGAAATTATATTGTATATTTTTTTATTTGTTCCTTCATGATTCGATCCATCAAATTTTTATGACTAGTTTTATATAAACAAAAGAAACAATACTGTATTAAACAACCATAAAACTAATATACTTGTTTTACTCTTTTAGGTTTTTTGAAACAAAACTTCCATGAACAATCATAAGCAGTAATTAATGCAAGCTTTATTTAGTTAAATTATTAAACATACTAACTAAAATCCTATTTACTGGCTATCATTGGACATAAATTATGTGTGGACCCTAAGCAATTTTTTTATATGAATATAAGATAACAACAACTTTGGGTGCACAATATACAACAAGCAATAATCATAATTAACTAAAGAAAGGGATTTAAGATTACGCACCTCTTAGTAATGTTATTTTAACTGAAACCGAGACCTTAATACATGCGGCTTTAGTATATCTGGAACGGGGGCTGCTTTCTCGAACTAACGATCAAAAAGTTCAGCGATAGAGCGTGATGATAACGTGTTGTGAATAGAGATAAAGAATAAATGGTATTCTTCAATTGATATATCAGAGGGTAAACACAAGGAGTATTTATAAGACAAATACTAGGGTAAACCCTAATTACTACTTGGGCCATGGGCCTTATTCTAGACATCCACATATTATTCATAACAAATCTTTCATATTTTTATAATTTTATGCATCTAAAGATTTATAAAACATAAATATGTGAGAGGTTTATGTAGAGGTGCTAAAAGGAGCGGCTTGGACGGGCAACGGATTGGGTAACGGTTCAAACGGGAAATGGGTAAAAAAGGCGCCAGACAAATGGGCAAAAAAGAACTATAAGATAGATAATTTTGCGTTTTCTTCAAAAAATTTACGTTTTAGGTCCAGTTTTTTATGTTTTTAACCGATTTTTTAGCCCATATTTTACGTTTTCGTTCTTATTTTTACATTATCGTCGCTATTTTAAGTTTCGTAAGTTTTTTACGTTATCGTCAATACTTTTAAGTTTTCGTCAGTCTTTTACGGTCGTTCGATTTTTTACGTTTTTGTCAGTATTTTTTTACGTTTTCATCAGTATTTTTAGGTTTTTGTCAACTTTTTTACGTTTTCGACCGGTTTTTAGATTTTCGTTATTATTTTTACGTCATCGTCAGTATTATTACATTTTCGTCAGTTTTTTACGTTCCGTCCGGTTTTTTTTATGTTTTCATTGGTATTTTTACTTTTGTTCAGTTTTTTACGTTCTCATCTATTTTTTTACGTTTTCTTAACTATTTTTATGTTTTCGCTAATTTTTTTACATTTTCGTTCGTATTTTTACGTTTTAGTCATGTTTTAAGTTATCGACAGTAGAATTACGCTTTCGTCAGTATTTTTACGTTTTCATTCGTTTTTTACCCTTTCGTTCGATTTTTTACGTTTGCATAAAAAAACTTTACGTTTTCGTTCGATTTCTCACGTTTGCGTCAATATTTTTACGATTTTCTAAAAAAATCAAGAATCATTAAAACTACTCAAGTAAATGTAAAAACTCGGACAAAAACGTAAAAGAATCGGATGAAAACTAAAAAACTATCAAAAACGTAAAAATAGAACAAAACGTTAAAAACTGACGAAAACGTAAAAACGGACAAAAACGTAAAAAAATCGGACAATAAGGTAAAAGTACTGAGAGAGCGTTTAAATACAGACAAAAAACATAAAAGACATACGCGAACGTAAAAAATCGGACGAGAAAAAGTAAAAATGATAAGGAAGACGTAAAATTTTGAAGAAAACGTAAAGATACTGACTAATGCGTAAAATACTAACCAAAACGTAAAAAAATTGACGAAAATGTAAAAAATCGGATAAAAGCGTAAAATACTGACAAAAACGTACAAATACATACGCAAATGTAAATAACTGAACGGGAACATAAAAATACCGACAAAAACACAAAATTACTGACCAAGACGTAAAAAATCAAACGAGAACTGATTGTAGTAAAAATAGATGTCTACTATCTTTTAGGAAAAAGAAAGTAAAAACAACTAACGTCGAAGTATTAAATCTTACGTTTTAGGAAAAACGCAAAATCCGACAAGTGAGTTCGTTCCTCAAGAGAGTGTATGTATTTTGTTAGTGTCAAAATTATATTACGTAATTTGGATTAGTTCGATTTTGGAATAAAAGAGGGAAAATAAATGACGATTATGCTAAAATTAAAGTACGACGATAGAAAGGTAAAATCGTAAAACGTGACGAAAAATAAAAATGAACTAAAATTTTTTCAAAAATTACAAATATATCCTAAATAATATATATAAGGATAAAAATTCAACAAAACTTCTTGAAAACTTTTATTAAATCATTATTTAATGTTAAATGCTAATTAAAGCCCTGAAATTAAAAATAATCAAAAAATCCAAACAAAGATTTTATCAAATGTAAACCTCACCTATATTATTATATTACTAAAAAGTATTTTTCCAAAATTTTAAACTAATTAAATCTATTTTTAAATGACCAAAAAACATTTTTAACTTAAAATAATCATAAAAAATAAAAGAAAAGTGGGAAAAATCCAAAACCAATTTTTAAAAAGTCTAAGGTTTAGTGGCAAATTAAGGTTTCCAAAACCTTGTGATCCTAAGAAACCAACAGATTAACACACGCACCTATCCTTTATCTAACTAAAAATCAAGATTCGAGGCTTAAAACCTTCAAATGAGCCAATACTCTGCTGTACAAAGAGACAATGGGGTCTGCTGGTTTATAATGACAGATAATGGGCTATTTCAGTGACGTTCAACGCACGTTTAAAACCACCAAATGCTATTCTAACCTAGATAACTGATTATTATACCCTAAACCTATTTGTGAACCAAGATTCCACAAAATTAAAACAAGATTAAGACACTTAATCACCCTATTCTGGCAACTATGGACAGAATATGATATGCTGGACAAACGAACACCTACAGTGAGTTTAATCCTAGCCTAAAAGCTTCTAAAAGGTCTCCAATACCTACTCCCAGATACCACAGCCCTACACTTTCTAATAATCTAACTAAAACCCAAATTTGGAAAACCAAAACACATTAATAAGACCCCCGAATCTGCTGATATAATCAGCAACAGAGAAAGGAGTCAGCTGACTTAGGTAGTACAGAAAAAGAGGTCTGCGAGTTTGTATGTTGAATCATTGAGCTAAGAGGGTAAACTAAACGCCACCCAGATTCTAACGCAACCAAACTGATTCAAAGCTTAAACAGAATACTACCAACTAACCTACCTTCTAGCTATCTAACCAACACCAAAACGAATCTGTCAAACCATATCAAACCTACTGATTGTGTGGCAGATTTTTACAAAACCTTTCAATTTTTTTGTTCTCCTTCGTAAAACCTTAAACGAACTTTGTTTTTAAACTATCTAAGCCAAGACAAGAATTACATAACATGGGGCTGCGTTGTCACCACAACCACCCAAATTCCTAAACCGAACAGTCCTTTTAAAAATAAAAAAATGAGATTTTGCCAAGAAAATATTCTCCGAATCAACACCAAATCACTTCTAAACTAACAAAGCATGACAGAATCGTGTAGAAAACACAATATGCGCAAAAAACTAAGGCAAACAAAATAACTAGCATACAACTTTCGCTCAAAAATTCGTTCAATTAAAACAATAAAAGGAGGGTTCTAAGCCGATACCTTGTTTGATTCACATCCAAACCAAACTATGGCAGCTGATGCCATCTCCTGTTTAGCCAAAACTGAACTATGGTTTTTGAGTAAGCTTATGCAAGGAATGTGAACTGGTTGTTGATGGACCTACAACAGGACCAAACCAGCAAATAAGAAAGGAAGGAGATGGGCGTCTTGCTGAGGACTTTTGCTCCTGCACAATGACACACTTCCAAATAACTTGGGCTACTATCAAGCTTGTTGTCAGCAAGTTGATAGTAGCTTAAGCTACAATAAGAACTTAACAAAAAAACAAATAGAACAACTGAAAATCAATTTCCTTGAAAAAAGAAAATAATCAACCAGTTTTGAAACTATATGAAACTAACAATAACTTAACAAGATACTAAAACCTTGTGTGAACTTGATTTGTCAAATCAGTTTCACACAACTTTTTATCATCTTGGACCTTCAAAGTATTTTTGATAAAATTTCTTTCCAAAAAAAAAAACTTTTGAATTACTAACTTAATAACAGTAAAGTAAACACACGAATTTGAGATAACTAAAAAACTACAATGGAACTCAGAATAAACTTTGCAAATGATTTAGGGAAAATTGTAACTATTTTATTTCAATAAAAAACATACAAAGTCTAAACTGGAACAAAGGTCACTCACAAGTTGAGGACTCTTTATATAGAATGGTTAAGATGATTCTAGAAATACAAGAAATACTAAACCCTTGCTTACAATGATTCCCGAATTTGCCCTTTGAGATTTTGAATTTAAAAAGTGGTCAATGAGTGCCATGTGATCTTGTTGTCCTTGACTCCATCTTGGTTGTTCATTATTCTCTTTGGGAGCAAGAAACGTTTTTGAGCTGTTGATTTGGTCCAAGATGCTAGAGATGTACAATGTCACATGAGTTGTGTGAGCTATGGGGGGGACAAGAGGGTGATACGTCCCTTTCTAGGCATGGGGTTATGTTGAGGTAAAAGTGAATGGTAGAAATTAATAACCAATTTAAGTTTACCCTTTGTGATGATTAATTCTAGGTATTTTTAGGGTTTATGGGTGAGTTTTGAGGAAGATTATGTGTACAGTAATGGTAAAGTGGGAAAACTGGGACTGATTAATATTAATTCAAAGTATTAATATTAAACGTGGGGTGAGTTTGACTGGGGCTGAGGGGGTTTTGGGTATGGGATGGGTATTCAGTGGGTAAGGGTCGGGTTAATGGGTTGTTTGGTGGGTTTGGGTTTTAGTATTGGCAGAAATTACCCCCATTGTTCTAAAAATTATGCATTTAAGGATTTCAGCAACCAACACTCCTTTTCCTTTGTTAAATGTTTGACACACTTGTCATTTTTGGCACATACAATTAGCAAACTTTAGTCAAGGGCCTTTCTTGTCATTTGGAATTCTTCAATGATCAAGTATATAAACACTTGACATTTTAGGGACCCAATTGTATTTTTGAGATTTACAAGGGTATAAAATAACAAGTCTTCAATAGATGAGGGACCAATCTTAACAATCTTCAAAACTTCAAGGACTTCTTTGTAAATTCATGATTCGGGTCCGGTTGTTTGTGCGTCTTCGTTTCCCGTGTTCGTTTTTGCTTGAATCTTGTAATCTTTTGGTGAATTCACGATATCCGTACCTAAAATACACAATGAACAAACACAAGCATATATTTGGGTATTTTGATGATATTTTAAGCGTTTTAAGCCCGATTTGGACGATGAGACTATGTATAAATACAGTCTCATCACTCCCCCATACTAAACCATTACCGTGTCCCCACGCAATGCTAGAATTAAGTATCATAGCACTTCCAAAATTCATTTTATGATGACATTTATTGAAGACATAAACTTAAATAAACTACTACACGCGTTTTAGACATAATGTATTGTTTTCATCACGATTAAGTGACTTTTGGGATCATAGAACAAGAACACGTGAATGCTTCGTTAGAAATAATTTTGTCGTCCTCGATTTGCTAAGCGTGCAACGAGATCATTGTTATTATAAGTTAGCAACACGAACACATCTCATGAGTGTTAATTACGAACCTAAACTCCCTTATTCCTACTTGGTATCTCTTATATTTTATTTTTGTCTTAATGATCACGAGGATACATCATTGACTTATGCGTGAATAGAGATTAAGTCTAAAAATAGAGTCTTAACGGTGTAACCAAAATCATTAAATTAATAATTCATCCTAATAGACAACGATGTCAAAAAATTAAGTCAACAAGAAGGATCGATAAACACGGTTTTATAACGGTTTTGAACATGAGACTTATTACCAAGACTTTTATAATCTGCCATCATCGGTGGTTTTATTATCATGGTTTACCTCCATCTTTTATTCAACTCCGCCATGGAGCTTTTATTATGACTTCGGTCTTGCCTTGCCTTTTATTATCCGCCTCATCGGTGGTTTTATTAGCCAAAGACGTATATCCTCACGCAAAAGCGAATTTTGGATCTTTAAAGCTTCAAAGATTAAGGCTTGATTCACTTTCGATTTGGGCATATATTTTTCGGCCTTGTGAGCTTCAAATTTTTGCTTAATTTAGGTGAGCACTTGAAATCTTATTATTAGGTGAAGCTTTCGATTATTCGGGTGCTAATACTTCAAAACCGTGACGTTGGCGATACCTTAATGTTTTTCCAATTTAATTACATGGAAGCTACTAAAACAAATTAGAAACCAACAATAGTGACTAAACCGCGAAATCAATATTTATTAACAATTTATTATACAAAAGCGTGGGGAGAATACGCTAATCATTACTACACATGAGATCGTGAAAATTACGAGACTTATAAATAACTCTATCATTTCTCGTCCTCATTTAAGAGACTTAGCCTAAAAAGTTAAGGAATCGAAGCTAAGTGCTCAACACGCACGGTCGAGTCAAAAATTACTCTTATTCTCACCATCGGAAAACCTACATTCGTGTCTTAAACACTTATGAAAAATAAGCAAAAATTTAAAATTTGGCCATTTTTAGCCTTATTTTGCAACAAAACGATAACAAAAAGATGAAAATTGGATTGCGTGGTGACGTAAGCAAGGTGAAGTATCTACTCACCCCCCATACTAAAACTAAACATTGTCCTCAATGTTTCGAGTCTAGGGGTGAAAACACCCACATACTAGAGACGAAGTCGAATGCTTAATCTCGAGCATGGAAAGGGTAAAAAGAATAACCTAAAAGCCGTTTATGAATTATGCTAATAAGATAAACGTTAGAACATAAATGGATATCATCGGATATCGGAATCTCCAAAGGCAACGATCGAAGCTCGAGTGATCCGTAAAACGAACACGAGAGGCTTTAATGATGACGATGAACCTAATAAATCAAAATCACAAACAACCACAGAACAAAGGTTGGAAGAGCACAAGTCCCCTCATTACGTTAAACTAAGAAAGCGATAATATGTACAAGGATAAACATGGGAAATCCCCCACGAGGCACCTCGTTTTTGATAACCGAGTCAAGAGCTCGACTCGAATCCCCATAAATGTGATCATTTAGGGATTATCATGGGCTGGTCAACAAACGTGGGTCTTACATGTAAACAAGGCCCAAAGAAACCGATAATAAAGGCAAAGCCTTTATACCGGGGTCAAAGATCGTATCCTCACATTTGGTGGAAAATGATAAAGGCAAAGCCGGAGGATACATTCTGTAAGGAAGAAAACTCCTTACAACGTACTCGAAGTACGTGTAGTCATGAGAACCGAGAGGGTGGGTGGGATTACTTTGAGATGAAGGCAAATTTGAAAGAGAATCAATAAAAATGGGGGTCTCAAAGTATCCTCCCGGTTCTAAGGCAAAGGCCTCATTAAAATCCTCATTCTCATCGAGAGGCGGCCCATCGGTGAATGATACAAAGATTTTACTCAGTTAAAAAGTTCGTTATAGTGGTTGTATGTCTAATCGAATTGATAACTAGTTCAAAGTGCGACTCAGCTGTCTTTGGTGGAAACAAATGTTGTGTCGTTGTAGTATATTAAAGTGCAAAAACTTTAAAGTAAAAGGTAGTAAAATAAATCTAAATCTAATTTAAAATAAATGACGAGAAATTAAAAGCGTGACGAGAAATTAAAAGGCAATTAAAGTAAATAACGCAAACTTAAAACTATCCTAAAGGCAAACTTAAAACGCAACTAAAACTTAAACTAAGGCAAGGCTTAAAATAAATCTAAGGCAAGTAAACTTAAAGTGCGACTAAGTAAAAAGGCGGGAAAAGTAAAGCTTGAAAAGTTAAAACTTAAAAACTGAAATTAAAAAGAACCTGAAAACAGCTCATTCGGAATAATCCTTCGTTCGGAATAATCACTCATCCGGAATGTCACCTTCGTTCGGAATGATTCTTCTTCACTCGGAATAATTACCAAAACCTTGATCCGGAATTTTCCGAATGAACACCTTGACTCGGAATAATAGATGTTCCGAATGAGCTCCTTTGATTCTGAATACCAGCTTGATCCGGAATAAACTAGAAATAACCCTTCATCCGGAATGTTCCGAATGAACAACCACAACTTTGATTCGGAATAATTACTATTCCGAATAAACTCCCTTGATCCGGAATATTTTACTATTCCGAATGAACAAGTTGATCCGGAATGTAGTCTTTGGTTCGGAATGTAGCCCTGATCCGGAATGTTCCGAATGAGCACCCTTTACTCGGAATAATTGTTGATCCGGAATATATGATATTCCGAATGAAGATGTTTGATTCGGAAAAAACAGCTGATCCGGAATATTGTTGCTTGGTTTGTAATAATTGTAGACTAACTCCTTTATCTGGAGTAAACTCCCTGATCCGGAATAATCAACAAACAACCTTGATTCGGAACAACCTGCTTGAAACCCTTGATTCGGAATAAACCTGGGAAACAGTAATAGCGAAGAACACGGAACCAAAAACAACACGAATCTAGATAAAATCAATCAAAATGAACCAAAAGATTAAACAAGACTAATCCAATAACATCTACTAATCATAAACAAACAATCCAAAACAATCAAACTAACAATAATAATCAAAATAATCAAAACCCACTTAATTAAATCAATAAAATTTAAAGAACATAAACATGAACAATAAGCATAAAGATTAAAGATTAAAGAAAGGTAGATAGGAGATGAACAATAAAAGTAAAGATTGACAATAATTAAAAGGAAACTTACTTGAAATTAAAGGTATTTAAGGTGCAAGACAATTAAGTAAATGACATGTATTTAAATGTGAAAAAATTAAAATGGTGGAAGAACTAGTGTCACTCTAGCCAACAAAATGAAAATGAAATCCTAATGATCTATTTATAGGAGGATTAGGGAGGTGCTTTAGGAAGCTTCCTCCCCTCTTTCATCTTTCTTTAATTGCATGATTAAGTCCTTGTCTTCTTAATTATTTGACTTTAACGACTTTGTCTCGGGATTTCTTTAAACTCGTCTTGAAATTTCTTCATAAATAAGACTTGAGTTCTTCGGCTTTAAGTAAACATCCGTCTTTTGACTTTTTCTTCGATAAATCTTCAGAATTGGTCTTGGACTTCCGTTCTTTTTGCACTCTTGATTTCTTGACTTCGTCTTTTGTCTTTTTCTTCGATAAAAGCCCGTGAATGCCCGTGTTTTCTCCCCTTTTTATTTTTTCGTCCTAAATCACAACAAAAACACAAACCACGCATAATTCCGACATTTACGACATAAAATACACGTTTCGGCTTGGTTATTATTGTAGTTAAGTGGTAAAAAAGGATGGGTGTTTACACACCTATCAAATCCCCTACACTTGACCATTGCAATGTCCTCATGCAATGCATTAGTTACAAAGCACGATTACACTTTTCATCATAATCAATCCACGTTGGCCTTTATTAAAGAGATAGAAAATTATAAATATTCAAAGTAAAGAAATCAAAAACATACCTTCGGGTTTTGGAAATGTCATGAATGATCATCATACTCAAGTTTTCACATTCTCCAAACCAAGCTTAAAAACGAGATCATTGTTATTATAAGTTAGCAAACTAACACGAACTCATGTGGGCCAATTATTTACTTAGACTCCCTTATTCCTAGGTGTATCTCTTATATTTTATTGTTGTCTTGAATGATCACGAGGATGCATTGTTGACTTATTTCGATAGTTATTTAGGCTGAAAATAAAGTGGGACGATTTAATCAATAGTTAGTTAAAGGACAAAATCTTTTAAAACTGCTTCTCGGGACCTCATAAAGTTCATATCTTGGCATAACTCGCTTCGCGATTTGAGACCTTTCTTGGACCGATATTTGGCAACGACTTCATACTTCAAATCTTGAGAGACGTTCATGAAATAATGGTCTTCTCTTCATAATAGGAATTTCTTCACTTGAAGTTTTGAGAGATTCTTCATATTTGGACCACGACTTCTTCATTTTTCTCCAATCTTTATTTTGGACTTTGATATACAACGATCCGCCTCCTTTTTGGACTTGGATCTATTTATCCTCATACCTTGCTAGGGTCTTTTCGGATAGACTTCTCCATGATCTTTACGGGAGTATTTGCTTTTCGTCGTGTGTCTCGATCCTTCATATTGATCTTTGATAAATGATTCTTCACATCACTTTGGATCTTTAGCAACAAAATGTAGCCCTCATGCCTTGTTAGGGCCTTTTCGGACTCGCCAATCTTCGCATCCCGCTTCAATAAGTTATGCCTTGGCTATGAACTCTAATCCATACCGAGCAACTTTTAAACGATCTTGGGCTAGAAGCTAAGTAACTTTTCAAATCGTACAACCTTATTTATTGCAGATAAATTTATTAGCAAGCGATGGGAGAATAGGCTTATAATTAACTCACATAAATTCATGAAAGGATACCAAACTTATAATTGACTCTATCATCTCTCGTTCTCCACAATTTAAAATCTCAAGGAATGAGACTCGTGGATGCTTAGCCTATTAAATCAAAGTTTTGGGTTTTCGAGTCGTCTATAGGATCTTGCAAACTCTTAGACTTTTTCAAGTTTAGAAATCGCATTTTAAAGTTCCCTTGATAAATGACTCTCTAGGATCAATTATAGGAACTTGCGAAAAGTTCTTGTTCTTAACCTGTGAGAGTTAAGACTTTCGCGTTTTATAGCTCCCTATATAAAAGCCTAGCAAAACTTGACTCAAACACGTTAAGGATACTAGCTAGAGTAAACTTAGATAAGTAAACTCGGGTTGAGTCAAAAGATTCACAACGTTTGAAATTAAAACCACATTATTAAAATTTATTCTAGCAAAGAAAGAAAATAACTGTACAAAGGGAAAAACTAATAGGCCAAAATAGATCAAAAATTTTGAAAAATGTCGAAAAATTGATTTTCCGGTTAAAATGAGGACAAATACAAGGAAAAGGCCACTTAACTTCGATAGAAGTCCCCCTACACTTAATATAAACATTGTCCTCAATGTTTAAGCATGTGGGAGTAAACTCCCCTACACTTAGGACATTGTGCACGTTGTTTAAATCATGCTAAGGAAAAGACAACTAACGAGATTCCTATTTTAATATTGAAAAATATAAAATAGTGAATTGAAAAGAGTTTAGGATAGAACCGGGAAAATGGGAACACGGAATCACGGGTCGTCAAAAATCATCAAGAGTGGATCATTGAGCGCTCGAATCCCTGAATATGAGAATAGAGGAAATAGCAAACACCAACGGGTCTCCCCTACACTTAGGATAAAGATAGCTAAAAGATAGATACATGCGTTGCCTCCCAAGAAGCGCTTGATTTTTGTTCACCGAGTCGTGAGCCTGACTCGACCTTGATTAGCATAGGAAGAAGCATGAAAAACATCCACCGGGATCAAATACATAGTTTTCGTCCATCAAATAGCACAAGCATAAGGCGAACAAGGCAAGCCAAAGAAGAGTAGGCAAGGTTCCCTTAAGCAAAGATGGAGCACGGTGGTAGCAAGGGTGAAGAGGTGCAAGCATATCTTTAGTAGTTCCAAAAATCTTTCCTTTTATTTCATCAGATGGATACTGAGATGGCTTAAGAATATCGATATCAGGCTCGAACACCTTTTCCTTTAGGGGAAAATAGCACTCAGGCTCAGCAGAATTCGAAGATGATCCGCGAAGAAAAGGCACAAGCTCGTTCTCAGAAGGTGGACAAAGAGGTGTTAAATCATACGTGCTGCAGATGTTGGTGTCGTCCGGTTTCTTCGCCTTTGAAAGAATTTTCTTCAAATCCGTAGAAGGATCAAGACCATAATCATCAAAGTGTAAAGGAGGAGCATCACTCTCATGAGGGAAGTAAGTATTGAGAAAAGTAGAAAAGTCTTCCTCAAATGAGTAATCATCCAAAGTAGGATTAAGCATGGTAGGCGGAGGATCTTCATCATGAGAAGAATCACTCGAAAGAGTATCGGCCTCATCAAAATCATCATAAGTGGGCATGTCGGGATACCCGGAAGTAAAATCATCATAATCATCTCCATCGGAGCTAGAATCATCATCATAAGCATCAAAGATCGGTGGAGAATCATATATGGGTGAAGGTTCCAAATTGGAGAGAGAATCATCTACATCATCTTGAAATAGTGGATTATCATTGCAAGAATCGAATAGAGGATTGTTGTAGACGACAAAATCATCGAGCACATTAATCATATTCGCTGATTCTCTTCCATAGGATTTGCTTGTAAGCTTCCCCATTTCAAAAACTTGGGCATCATCCCCGACTCTTAAGATGAGCTCACATTTATCCACATCTATTAAAGCTCTACCGGTTCTCAAAAATGGGCGTCCAAGTATTAACGGAATACGAGGGTCCATTTCATAATCAACAACGACGAAGTCGACCGGAAAAGTGAATGTACCAACTTTAATGAACACATCTTCGGCAATACCAACGGGGTAAGCGAGAGTGCGATTGGCTAGCTCAAGAGTCATTTTGGTGGGTGTAAGGTCGGTCAATGATAACTTTTTCCAAACACTTAAAGGCATCAAATTAATACTGGCCCCGAGATCGGCTAGGTACTTTGGTTAAAAGTACAAGGTAGCACAAAACGACCGGGATCTCCAAGTTTCTCCGGAAGTTCTTTAAGAAGGACGACAGAACAATTTTCATTCAATCGAGTATTAACAAACTCGACCATCTTCTCCTTCTTATTAAGTGATGTAGAGTTTTTGCTACCCTTTAGGAAAAGGATGACAAAATAGGGTAAGTGAGCACGACGATTTAGGAAAACCGTGTGTGAATGACCCTAAAAGTGAGTTCGTTCTCGAGGAGGCTAGTGCGTTGTGTAATGAATTGATTTTGATTTGTGATTATATGATTGAGAAAGAAAGAAAGAAATGAGATTAGAAAAGGAAGACGGATTAAACTAAGACGAAAAAGGCGATCACGTAAAACCGTAAATAGTGCAAAAATTAAAATTTTAACCTAAAAATTTCTAAAAATTACTAAAAATCCACAATAATATTCTAAGAGTTTACAAAAAATCCAAACTTGCTAAAACCTTTTAATTAATTAGATAATGACTTTTTAATGCTAATTAAAGCCCTAAAAATCACAATTAATTATTAAAAAGCCTTAAACAAGATCTTAAAGTTTGTAAACCTCAAAAATATCCTAATTAAGCTAAAAAATATTTTTTAAAATTTTAAAACCAAATAAAACTATTTTTAAACACTTAAAAACTATTAAAATCAATTAAAAATTAAATTAATTCTAGAAAATAATTTAAAAGTCCTAAAAATATTTGGAAAGTTACAAAACTCCTAATTAAGTGACTACAATCCAGGAAAAATGTAAAAACTTAAAAAATCAAACTTTCAATTTTTAATAATAAAATAATATTAAAATATTCAAAAAAATTCAAAGTTTATAAAAAAATTCTAAAAAATTACCAAAAATCTAAAATAATGTAACTAAGACAGAAATGCAATTAAAAGTTTCTAAAACCTATTTAATAATTTTATATTAAATTTTAAAGTTGGTTAAAAACCCTAAAATCCTATAAAATCAAAAATAAGACTTTTTGAAAACTTAAAGTGATGTAAACCTCAAATTACTTTAATAAAACCTAAAAACATTTTTTATAAAATTTTAAAACTACTTTGCTATTTTTAAACTAATTAAATAAAAACGGGTAATTAAAAAATGATTAAAAATAAATAAAGGAAGAGAAAAATCAAAACTTAGCACAGAAAAATCCTAAATGAGGTAACAAACCTAGGAAAAATACAAACTAGCCAAAAAGCTTAGCCAATAAGCCTGTGGTGGCTTATTTAGCTACGGCTTAATTTAGAAAAGCCAAATCAAAAACCCCTTAAGTAAATAATGTTGCAAAGTGTTACCAGTCAAAGACCCTAGGGCATTTGGTAAACGCGTTTGTGTGTGGGAGGAGTGGCGCAGGTTCGAGTCCTGGCCACGTCCTTTTTGTAAAACTTTTTTTTTTCTTTTTTTAAACTTTGAAAACACAAAAAACAGTAACCTACCTACTCTAAATCAAGCTCTTAACCAAAATCAAACTAGAATCAAGCTTTTAAAGATAAAAAACGTGCCCAGATTGTTTTGTGTTTCTGATGAACTCCCAAGTAAACAGACGTATCTTCACAAGTGAAGATAAGAACAAGAGGCCTTGTTCTTGGTGCTTGTTGATATTTGATGGACAAATGGGGCACCCCTACACTCAGTTGGAGTGTAGGGAGTCAATTAAACAAGAAACTCACAAGTCTAACACAAGAATCAAGCAAATCAATCTCACAATGTTACTGATTAAGCTAATATGGGTCTGAGAGTGTTTTTTGCTGGTTCAAATGGCACACAAGTGGATTCCAAATGCTTAAAACATGCACACAAACTAACCAAATGGCATATAACTGATCACAAACCCCTATAGGACCTAACATCTAACAGACTTAGAAACTTGGTAGTCAAATTAACACACAATCATGCACAACAAGCAGTTACTGGTTTTTGACCTTTTTTCCAAATTTTGAGCATGCAATTGTGTTCTAAACCTGTCCAAACTGAAAACCAATTGTACTTACTATCTAATAACAACCTAGTGAGTGGCTAAGACAGATTTTTAAGCAAGATTTAAGCTTTTAATCCCCACTTAAACCCTAACCCAAACACCCCTTAATAATTAGAAACTTAAAATTAACAAAGCAAGCCTATTTGAATCTACTCAAAACTGATTGCAAACACTTCTAGCATACATGTAAACCTAATTTGAGCAAAGTCAAGCACTTAAACAAACATTCTAACAACTTTCACACAAATCTCATATGAATCACACAATTTTGAAAACTTAAAACTAAGAACAAGAATGCTACCTTGTTGGGCCTACATCTAGGCCCAACAGTGACTGAAAAGTCACCTCCCACAAGCTGGTGGCTTGTGCTGATGGCTTATAGAAACAAAGTAGCTAGTAGAGAATTGATGGTGGTGGTCACAGTTGACACACACACCCAATATATCTTCTAAAGGGGTGATATTATAAACCTGCTAAGAGAGAAGGAACAAAGCTGTGTAAAAGCTTAAAGGCTTGCCCCTAGCTTATAGATGAAGCTAGAAGAGAGCTTAAAGCTTGGGTTAGAACTAAGATAAACTAAACAATAGACCAAACAATGGCTGTCTAAGATTGGGTACCCACTATACCAGAACAAGTCATGGTATCATGGACATACACAATCTTAAACACCACTAAACCAACACATTTCATCACCATTTTATCAGACTTTAATGAAAATTTAGATTTTAAGAAAACCTTGAAATGAAAACAGAAACTTGGAAAACTTAATAAACTTGCTGAAAATTAAAACCAAACTTGAACAATGATAACTTAAATCAACTGAAATATTAGATGGAACTTGTTTTCATCACCAACACTTAACTTAATTTCTCATTCAGAAACGAAAGCTTTACAAGGTTGTGATAAAGGAAAACAAGAACCAGAACTAAGCTAAGACTTATGCGTCCTTATATAGGGACTTACAAGGTTGTTCTAGAACTATTAATAAAAAATTCACAAGCTGAAACCCTAATGCTAGCTTTTCCAGAAATGCCCTTGGTGATTTTTGAATTTTAGTCCCATGTGATCTTTTGTTGTCTGCTTGTGGTGAAATCAACATTGCAAAAATGATCCAAGGGGTGTAATTGATGCGTGAATATGAAGTCAAGACTTGGTCGTTGATCCTTCTGGCCTGGTTTGTCTTCAAGCTCTTTTGTGGGTCAGGGGAGGGTTGGAGAACCATGTGGGGATGAGGGTGACATTTTTTGGGAGTTGGGATGGGATTAGGGTGTGATGAATTATCAATCTGGAAATAATTAGGCAAAAACCCCTTGTTTTGTGTTTAATCCGACCTGGGGAGTTCTAGGGTTTATAAGGGATTAGTGTGGGGTTTTAATCTGATTTGGGGAAAAAGTATTTAAATTATGTGTTTGGGTGGGAAAGTTAAAAAGGATTAGTTAATTAGGTTTAAACCGTGAGTGGAGGGTGACGTGTGAGGGGAGTGAGGTGGAGTGATGTGGTTGGCTGGTGGGGGTGACATGGAGTGGTGATTGGCTGGGGTAGGTTAGTGTGTTTGACAGCTTTGGCCCCCAAAGGTTTCACTTTTCTTCACTTTGTAATAATCAGCATAAACTTCAATTCCCTTTATAAGCAACTTTGGCAGTTTGACACTTTTGGCACAACAAGTTTTTAAACTTGTTTCAAGGACTAAACATGCAATTTGATGATATTTGAAGGACTGATTTTGGCATTTTCTTCATTCTTCAAGGTTTGACTTGTTTGTTGACTTCTTGGAGGACCAATATTGACAATTTAGTTTTGTTGAGGGACTAAATTTGCCAATTCTTCAAAGTTAAGGGTCCTTTTTGTAATTTTGACAAACTTTAGGGACCAAACTTGTAATTATGAAGATACAAGGGTATAAAGTGTCAATTCTTCCATATTTGAGGACCCTTCTTCATAATTCTTCAATTCTTCAAGGGTTTTCTTGGAAAATTCTTCATTAGGGCTTGGTTCATCGTGCGGCTTCGTTTCCCGTGTTCGTTTTTGACTGATTCTTGTGATCTTTTGTCATTTTATCAATATCCGTACCTAAAATACACAAGCAACAAACACAAGCATATATTTGGGTATTTTAATGATATTTAATGCATTTTAAGCCCTATTTGGACGATGAGACTATGTATAAAAGCAGTCTCATCACTCCCCCATACTAAACCATTGCCGTGCCCTCACGCAATGCTAGAATAAAGTATCGTAGCACCTCCAAAATTCATTTTATTCACTTTATTGAATGATAAACTAGCTACATTACTACTATTACTACTACTTGCGTTTTAGACATAATGTATGATTTTCATCGCAAAATGGGACGTTTAGGTTCATAGAATAAGAACACTTGAATGCTTCGTTAGAAATAATTTCATCGGCCTCGATTTTCACTCCAATTCCATACCAAGCGTGCAACGAGATCATTGTCATTATAAGTTAGTAATGCTAACACTACTCATATGCCCTAATCACGTACTTATCCTCCCATTATTCCTAAGTTGTATCTCTTATATTTTATTTTGTCTTGAATGTTTCACGAGGATACATTGTTTGACTTATGCGATAATAGAGATTTAGGTCTAAAAATAGAGTCCTAACGGTGTAACTAAGACCATCAAATCAATAACCCCTCCCAATAGACAACGATGTCAAAAAATTAAGTTGACAAGAAGAATCGATAAACACGGTTTTATAACGGTTTTGAACATGAGACTTATTACCAAGACTTTTATACGCCCCCTAACGGAAGGGCCTTATTATCTTTGGTTTACCTCCATCTTTTATTCAACTTCGCCATGAAGCTTTTATTATGACTTCGGTCTTGCCTTGCTTTTTATTATCCGCCTCATCGGTGGTTTTATTAGCCAAAGACGTATATCCTCACGCTAAAGCGAATTTTGCATAGATTTTTCGGCCTTGTGGGGCTTCAAATTGTTTGCTAGATTTAGGTGAGCACTTGAAATCTTATTATTGGGTGAAGCTTTTGATTATTCGGGTGCCAATACTTCAAAACCGTGACGCTGGCGATACCTTAATGTCTTCCCAATTTAATTACACGGAAGCTACTAGAAAAGACTAGAAACCCAACAATCCTAACTAAACCGCTAAGTCAATATTTATTAAGCAAAAAATATTTACAAGCGCAGGGAGAATAAGCAAACAACGAGAACACATGAGTTTTTGAAAGAATACGAGTACTCTACGTTTAGCATAGTAACTTATAATTAACTTTATCATTTCTCGTCCTCATTTAAGAGACTTAGCCTAATGTGAGTTAAGGAATCAATGCTAAGTGCTCAACACGCACGGTCGAGTCAAAAATTACTCTTATTCTCGCCATCGGAAAATCTACATTCGTGTCTTCAAACACTTATAAAACATGAGAAAATTTTTAAAATTTGGCCATTTTTAGCCTTATTTTGCAACAAAAACGATAACAAAAAGATAAACTTTGGAAAGCGTGAAGGTTTGGCAAGGCAAGTATCTATTCACCCCCCATTCTAAAGTTAAACATTGTCCTCAATGTTTCGAGTCTAGGGGTGCAAACACCCCATACTAGAGACGTAGTCGAATGCCTAATCTAGCATGGAAAGGGTGTAACCAATAAATTAATAGCCGTTTATGAAGTGTGCTAAAAACCTAAGGTTAGAACAATCAAGGATATATCATGGATATTGAGAAAGTCTTCAAAGCAAACGATCGAGTGCTCCCATAAAACGAACACGAGAGGCTCCAATCGTGAAGATCATGATCTAAAAACCACAATGCACAAACAACCACGGAACAAAGGTTGGAAGGGCACAAATCCCCACACGTAAGCTACATTAGAAAGAGATAATATGTACATAGGATAAGCATGGGACTCCCCCACGAGGCACCTCGTTTTTGATTACCGAGTCATGAGCTCGACTCGATCCCCTCAATACTAATTATCATTGGGGAAGGTGACTTGGTCGAGGTAGTTCAAGGATGGAACTTCCCCGCCAAAGTAGTGCTTCAACCTATGTCCATTCACCTTGAAGTTAGGACCATCATCTTGAGCTAGCTCGATGGTCCCATACGGAAACACTTGAGTCACGGTGAATGGACCGGACCAACGGGATTTCAACTTACCGGAAAAGATTTTTAATCTTGAATTAAAAAACAAAACTTGATCCCCAATGTTAAAAACCCGGTTTTTAATTTTAGAATCATGCAACTTTTTAGTTTTCTCTTTATAAATCAATGAATTTTCATAAGCAATGTCTCTCAATTCATCCAATTCATTCAATTGCATTTTCCGGTGTTTTCCCGCGGTCTCCATATCATCATTACAATGCTTTAGGGCCCAATAAGCCTTGTGTTCTAACTCGATAGGCAAATGACAATTCTTTCCATACACAAGCTTATAGGGAGTGCACCCAATGGGCGTCTTATGAGCGGTCCTAAAGGCCCATAAAGCATCGTCCAACTTATCCGACCATGATTGTCGGTTTTCCCCAACGGATCTCTCCAAGATCCTCTTCAACGCTCGGTTTGAAACCTCGACTTGCCCACTCGTTTGTGGGTGATAAGCCGTAGAAAGCCGATGTGTAACCCCATATTTTCTTAAGACTCTTTCGAATTGGTCGTTACAAAAATGGGTTCCACGATCGCTTATGATAGCACGAGGGGTTCCAAACCGAGAAAACAAGCTTTTCAAAAACTTGACTACCACACGAGCATCATTGGTGGGCAAGGCCTTGGCCTCCACCCACTTAGAAAGGTAGTCAACCGCAACGAGAATGTACTTATTACCACGAGATGATGGGAACGGCCCCATAAAGTCTATACCCCAAACGTCAAAGATCTCACACACTTGGATGATATTTTGTGGTATTTCATCTTTTTGTGAGGCTTTTCCTTGTCGTTGGCATGCATCACACGACTTCACAAGATCTTAGTAGGCCAAAAGAAGCCGGCATCAAACACCTTCTTAGCCGTGAGATTAGCACCGTGGTGACCACCCGTGGGTCCCTCATGGCAAGCTCTAAGGATGTTAGAAGCTTCGGTGGCAAATACACAACGTCGGATGATTTGATCCGCACAAGTTCGAAACAAGTAAGGGTCGTTCCAAAAGTAGAACTTGACGTCACGAAAGAATTTTCGTTTTTCTTGAGTCGTCATACCCTTAATGATGAAGTTACCCGCATGGTAATTTGCAAAATCCGCAAACCATGGGGTAGAAGAATCAAGCTTAGAATTCACTACACCAAGTGTCTCGAGTGGAAATGTTTCGGTGATTTCCTTGGGCTCGTAAACACTTTGGTGAGGATCTTCCAAACGAGAGAGATGATCGGCCGCTAGATTCTCGGCTCCTTTTTTGTCAACGATGGTGTGATCAAATTCTTGAAGGAGGAGAATCCAACGAAGTAATCTAGGCTTAGCATCTTGCTTTGCCATGAGATACTTAATAGCCGAATGGTCCGTATACACTATGCATTTCGTCAAGACGAGATAAGGTCGAAATTTCTCAAATGCATACACCACGGCAAGGAACTCCTTTTCCGTTGTAGTGTATTTTAGTTGAGCCTCGGTCTTCGTCTTGCTAGCATAGTGAATAGGCAAGAAGTGCTTATCATGACGTTGCCCCAAAACGGCCCCAATAGCGTAATCACTAGCATCACATATGAGTTCAAAGGGGAGGTTCCAATTGGGAGCAACAAGAATGGGAGCTTCGGTAAGTTTCCTCTTAAGGATCTCAAAGGATCGTACACAATCTTCGTCAAAGACAAAACGTGCCTCTTTTTCAAGAAGATGTGTAATGGGTCGAGAAATCTTCGAAAAATCCTTGATGAATCGACGATAAAAGCCCGCGTAGCCTAGGAAACTCCTAACTCCCTTAACGGTTTTGGGATGAGGTAATTTGGCGATGACGTCTACCTTAGCTTGATCTACCTCAATCCCCGCTTTCGAGACCTTGTGCCCTAAGACGATTCCACTCCTAACCATAAAATGACATTTCTCCCAATTGAGCACAAGGTTGGTTTCCTCACAACGTTTTAACATTCTCTCTAGATTCGACAAACACGAAGTGAACGAATTACCAAACACGGAAAAGTCATCCATGAAGACTTCCATCGTCTTCTCGATCATTTCATGAAAAATAGGCATCATGCACCGTTGAAAGGTTCCCGGTGCATTACAAAGTCCGAATGGCATTCTACGATAGGCAAACGTTCCATATGGACACGTAAACGTAGTTTTTTCTTGATCACGAGGATCGATGGGAATTTGGAAGTAACCGGAAAAACCATCTAAAAAGCAATAGAAATCGTTTCCCGCAAGACGCTCCAACATTTGGTCCATGAAGGGCAAGGGAAAATGGTCTTTTCGAGTGGCTTCATTCAACTTTCGATAGTCAATGCACACTCTCCATCCGGTCACGAGTCTAGTGGGAATTAACTCGTTGGCATCGTTTGGCACAACGGTCATTCCTCCCTTTTTAGGGACACAATGAATAGGACTCACCCAAGGGCTATCGGAAATAGGGTAAATCATTCCCGCGTCAAGGAGTTTAAGGACCTCCTTTTTGATGACGTCGTGAATTTTGGGGTTCACCCTCCTTTGACTTTGGATTGTGGGCTTGAAATCCTCCTCCATTAAGATTTTGTGGGTACAAAATTTGGGATCGATTCCCTTAATGTCGGATAACTTCCACGCAATTGCCCCATTGTGGTCCTTTAGAACATCGACAAGTGCGGTTTTTTCATCATTCGAAAGTTCCTTCGCAATAATAACCGGCAACTTGTCGCCCTCCTCCAAATAGACATATTCGAGGTGAGGAGGTAAATCTTTCAACTCGAGGATAGGTGGTTCCTCAAGTGAAGATTTGGGCTCGATACTCATAACCTCCTCGGGTGGAGGAAATGGGAAATCGTTAAGAAAATCCTTGATAATCGAGAAGTCCTCATCGTTGTCGAGGTCTTCGTCACAAGTACAACATTGCATTCTTCCAACGTAAAACCACCACCTTCAAATGGAGTGAAGGTTGGTGTCGAATTATCAAGAATTGGATCTAACATAGTGGGATTGCCACTAGTTTCTTCATCACCAAACCCTAAAACTTCTTGTGAAAATTCCTCGCAAACCACGTCGATCATATCAACGAGGTTTATGGTAGCAACGGAATAAACATGAGAAAGTTGAGAATTTTGAGTTGCGTTTATAATAAGTTCCTCGTCGTTGAAACGTAAGGTGATCTTCCTAACATGCACATCAATTAAAGCCATAGACGTATCTAAAAACGAACGACCTAAAATAAGAGGAACTTGAGGATCCGTGGGGATATCAACGACGATAAAGTCTACGGGATAGTAGAACTTCCCCACTTTCACAAAAACGTCTTCCGCCAAACCACATGCACGAATCGTGGAATGGTCGGCCATCTCGATAGACATTAGTGAAGGAGTAAGATTAGGAAGATTGAGCGACTTGAAGATTGCAAGTGGCATCAAATTAATGCTAGCACCAAGATCGGCCAAGGCATAGCATTCTTCCATATCTTGAATTGCACAAGGGATCAAAAATTTACCGGGATCACCGACTTTTTGAGGTATGCGATTAAGATAAACCGACGAACAACTAGACAATTGATGCAATTTCTCCTTGTTGTTCAACATAGTCTTAAAGTTAGCGGCAAATCGAGGCATCATGACCAAAGCATCGGCGAAACTCACATTAAGGTGAAACTCACGAAACATTTTCATAAAAAGCTCAAATTGGTAGTTGTCGCGCTCTTGTCGTTTCTCCTTTCTAAGCCTCGATGGGTAAGGCAAGGGTGGTGTGGGTTGGGGCATAGGCATAGCCTTTGGAATCTCGGGTTCCAATGTTGGTAAAGGGTCGACCGTAGGTGTGGCATGAGCGGTACTTTGTGGGCTTGAGATATGCTCCTTTTCGACCACCACCTCGGGTTCTTCCTCAATTTCCTCCACCATTGGAGTAATTGGTTGAGGAGTCGTTTCTTTAAGTGCCTTACCACTTCGTGTGGTAATCACTTTCATCTCTCCCTTCGGGTTTGATACGGTGTTACTAGGCAAACTTCCCGAAGTAGAGGCTTTGTTCCCCATGACGGCTTCTAAAATGGCATTAAGCTTAGCATCTTGACTATTAAATTTAACATCTTGACTAGCGGCTTTTTGGTCAATTCTTTGTTCAAGCCTAGCATGACTTTGTTCAATTTTATTGTTTTGACCTCTAATTTGATTAGCAAAATCATTTTTCAACTCATTTCTCATGTTAAGATTTTCCTTCACAAAATTAGCTAACTCCTTGGTGTTTTTAGCCGTGTCCCTAGCTTGACTAGCCAATTGCTCTTGAATGTTTTCCAAAATCTTATCATTTGCCGTAGCGTAATTCAAAAAGTCCATTGGAAGTTCTTTAGTGTAAACATTTTGAAGACCTTGACTTGTGTTTTGAAAATTACGGTTTTGGTTTTGATTTTGCAATTGGCTACTACTTCCTTGATTCCCATAGTTGTTATTACCCTTGAAATTGTTCCTTTGATTGCTTTGGTAACCAACTTGATTGTTTCGATAATTGTTAGCATTTTGATTTGGTGGAAAACCCGGTGAAGTCAACTGATTAGTGCGGGGAACTTGACCGTTTTGGTTATAAGTTCCCGCGGCCGCGAAGGCACTCGAAGTGTTACCACCGTTGGTAATGCACTCGGAATAATCGTGAGCTCCACCACAATACATACAAGAAACCTCAACCGCTTTAGCCGTAGCGGGAGTGGGTTGTTCACCAACTTTAAACTCAATTAACAATCCCTTAAGCTTATCAAAAATCTTGTTCTCTAAATTAGCCTCGATTTGGCAAGCATCAACGGTGTGTGACAATGAAGGCGAAGGCGAAGACGAAGTCTTACGAACACTCGACGTGCTACGAGGACTATAGACCTTAGACCTATTCTCAATGATTAACAATGCTTCCTCGACCGTCTTACACAAAGAATTACCACCCGCGGCGGCATTAAGATAATCACGCTCATGATCGTTCAAGCCATTGTAAAACGTGTCAATTTGATGCAAATCGGAAAAACCATGATGAGGACATTCGTGCAACATTTCCTTAAACCTATTCCAAGCCGTTGAAAAACTCTCGTTATACTCTTGTGAAAACTTTGAAATCTCGATTTTTAAATGCGTAGTCTTAGAGGGCGGGAAAAATTGGTTCACGAATTTTGAAACGAGATCCTTCCACGTCAATATAGAATTGGGTGGCTCTTTCTCTAACCAAATTTTTGCGGGCCCCGCTAAGGAATACGGAAAAGCATCATCTTAATCGAGTCGTTAGAGACGTCCTTAAACTTGCAAGTGGCGGTGAGACGATTAAATTGGCGAATTTGGTTATGAGGGTTGTCCTTTTCGTCACCTCGAAACTTGTTGTTTTGAATCATGGACAACAAACCCGTCTTAACCTCAAAATTCTCCGCAAGGATAGCGGGAATCACAATCGCTTCTCCATAACCCTCGGTGGGTGCTTGAAGCAACTCCATCATAGTTCGATTAGCCATGGGTGCTTCTTTCACTACAATGGGTTCGTCAATAGGAGACTCCTCACTAGAAGGAGTGGTTGATTTGTTTCTTCGTTTACGAGCACGTCTTGCTTTGGAGCGAGTTTGCATAAACGTCACGTACAATGAGAGGGCGAGCAAAGAAGATTCTTTTTGGTGTTTTTACTTTTTCAATTTTTTTGTGGTTTTTGATTGTTTTAACTTTTTTTTGGATTTTTGGAATGTATTAGGTAGACAAAAATCTACAAATCTCCTCCTTAATCAAATCTCTCGATTAAAGAAGCCTCAAGGAATGAAAACGATCACGTGAAGTGAACGCCTTCGATGACTTTAGAACGATGGTGGAACACCAAATCGTTCAAGAGGGTTTAATCAAATGAAACCAAGAAAATATATATGATACTTAAGTAATACTTTGGGCGGCAAAACCCTCGATTAGCTCTCAATCTCAAAATACGCACAAGCAAGCGGAGGAAACGAGGCGGCGCGAAGCACTTAAGAGCCTTTTTCCTTTAGGTCGTGAAATACAACCGCCTTATACCCACCTTATAGTTTGTATTTTTCAAAATCGAGCTTCACGAAAGTATTTATCTATTTTTGCCTTTTTCTTTGGTTTGAGATTCGAATACAATGATTGGGTAATGACCTCCCAAGTCAAGGTTGTGATTTCTCACGTATTTGGAGTACTTGTGAATTTATTGTTCTACGTATACAATATAGTAATAGTATTCACACAAAAAACGAAAAACCGATAATACGTATTAGTAGAGTGCTACTAATACAAATACTAATTATGGCTATATAAAAAACAACAATTGTTCAACCAAAACACAACACGCCTCCCCGGCAGCGGCGCCAAAATTGATGTAGAGTTTTTGCTACCCTTTAGGAAAAGGATGACAAAATAGGGTAAGTGAGCACGACGATTTAGGAAAACCGTGTGTGAATGACCCTAAAAGTGAGTTCGTTCTCGAGGAGGCTAGTGCGTTGTGTAATGAATTTATTTTGATTTGTGATTAGATGATTGAGAAAGAAAGAAAGAAATGAGATTAGAAAAGGAAGACGGATTAAACTAAGACGAAAAAGGCGATCACGTAAAACCGTAAATAGTGCAAAAATTAAAATTTTAACCTAAAAATTCCTAAAAATTACTAAAAATCCACAATAATATTCTAAGAGTTTACAAAAAATCCAAACTTGCTAAAACCTTTTAATTAATTAGATAATGACTTTTTAATGCTAATTAAAGCCCTAAAAATCACAATTAATTATTAAAAAGCCTTAAACAAGATCTTAAAGTTTGTAAACCTCAAAAATATCCTAATTAAGCTAAAAAGTATTTTTTAAAATTTTAAAACCAAATAAAACTATTTTTAAACACTTAAAACTATTAAAATCAATTAAAACTTAAATTAATTCTAGAAAATAATTGAAAAGTCCTAAAAATATTTGGAAAGTTACAAAACTCCTAATTAAGTGACTACAATCCAGGAAAAATGTAAAAACTTAAAAAATCAAACTTTCAATTTTTAATAATAAAATAATATTAAAATATACAAAAAAATTCAAAGTTTATAAAAAATTCTAAAAAATTAACAAAAATCTAAAATAATGTAACTAAGACAAAAATGCAATTAAAAGTTTCTAAAACCTATTTAATAATTTTATATTAAATTTTAAAGTTGGTTAAAAACCCTAAAATCCTATAAAATCAAAATAAGACTTTTTGAAAACTTAAAGTGATGTAAACCTCAAATTACTTTAATAAAACCTAAAAACATTTTTTATAAAATTTTAAAACTACTTTTGCTATTTTTAAACTAATTAAATAAAAACGGGTAATTAAAAAATGATTAAAAATAAATAAAGGAAGAGAAAAATCAAAACTTAGCACAGAAAAATCCTAAATGAGGTAACAAACCTAGGAAAAATACAAACTAGCCAAAAAGCTTAGCCAATAAGCCTGTGGTGGCTTATTTAGCTACGGCTTAATTTAGAAAAGCCAAATCAAAAACCCCTTAAGTAAATAATGTTGCAAAGTGTTACCAGTCAAAGACCCTAGGGCATTTGGTAAACGCGTTTGTGTGTGGGAGGAGTGGCGCAGGTTCGAGTCCTGGCCACGTCCTTTTTGTAAAACTTTTTTTTTCTTTTTTTAAACTTTGAAAACACAAAAAACAGTAACCTACCTACTCTAAATCAAGCTCTTAACCAAAATCAAACTAGAATCAAGCTTTTAAAGATCAAAAACGTGCCCAGATTGTTTTGTGTTTCTGATGAACTCCCAAGTAAACAGACGTATCTTCACAAGTGAAGATAAGAACAAGAGGCCTTGTTCTTGGTGCTTGTTGATATTTGATGGACAAATGGAGCACCCCTACACTCAGTTGGAGTGTAGGGAGTCAATTAAACAAGAAACTCACAAGTCTAACACAAGAATCAAGCAAATCAATCTCACAATGTTACTGATTAAGCTAATATGGGTCTGAGAGTGTTTTTTGCTGGTTCAAATGGCACACAAGTGGATTCCAAATGCTTAAAACATGCACACAAACTAACCAAATGGCATATAACTGATCACAAACCCCTATAGGACCTAAGATCTAACAGACTTAGAAACTTGGTAGTCAAATTAACACATAATCATGCACAACAAGCAGTTACTGGTTTTTGACCTTTTTTTCCAAAGTTTGAGCATGCAATTGTGTTATAAACCTGTCCAAACTGAAAACCAATTGTACTTACTATCTAATAACAACCTAGTGAGTGGCTAAGACAGATTTTTAAGCAAGATTTAAGCTTTTAATCCCCACTTAAACCCTAACCCAAACACCCCTTAATAATCAGAAACTTAAAATTAACAAAGCAAGCCTATTTGAATCTACTCAAAACTGATTGCAAACACTTCTAGCATGCATGTAAACCTAATTTGAGCAAAGTCAAGCACTTAAACAAACATTCTAACAACTTTCACACAAATCTCATATGAATCACACAATTTTGAAAACTTAAAACTAAGAACAAGAATGCTACCTTGTTGGGCCTACATCCAGGCCCAACAGTGACTGAAAAGTCACCTCCCACAAGCTGGTGGCTTGTGCTGATGGCTTATAGAAACAAAGTAGCTAGTAGAGAATTGATGGTGGTGGTCACAGTTGACACACACACCCAATATATCTTCTAAAGGGGCGATATTATAAACCTGCTAAGAGAGAAGGAACAAAGCTGTGTAAAAGCTTAAAGGCTTGCCCCTAGCTTATAGATGAAGCTAGAAGAGAGCTTAAAGCTTGGGTTAGAACTAAGATAAACTAAACAATAGACCAAACAATGGCTGTCTAAGATTGGGTACCCACTATACCAGAACAAGCCATGGTATCATGGACATACACAATCTTAAACACCACTAAACCAACACATTTCATCACCATTTTATCAGACTTTAATGAAAATTTAGATTTTAAGAAAATCTTGAAATAAAAACAGAAACTTGGAAAACTTAATAAACTTGCTGAAAATTAAAACCAAACTTGAACAATGATAACTTAAATCAACTGAAATATAAGATGGAACTCGTTTTCATCACCAACACTTAACTTAATTTCTCATTCAGAAAAGAAAGCTTTACAAGGTTGTGAAAAAGGAAAACAAGAACCAGAACTAAGCTAAGACTTATGCGTCCTTATATAGGGACTTACAAGGTTGTTCTAGAACTATTAATAAAAAGTTCACAAGCTGAAACCCTAATGCTAGCTTTTCCAGAAATGCCATTGGTGATTTTTGAATTTTAGTCCCATGTGATCTTTTGTTGTCTGCTTGTGGTGAAATCAACATTGCAAAAATGATCCAAGGGGTGTAATTGATGCGTGAATATGAAGTCAAGACTTGGTCGTTGATCCTTCTGGCCTGGTTTATCTTCAAGCTCTTTTGTGGGTCAGGGGAGGGTTGGAGAACCATGTGGGGATGAGGGTGACGTTTTTTCGGAGTTGGGATGGGATTAGGGTGTGATGAATTATCAATCTGGAAATAATTAGGCAAAAACCCCTTGTTTTGTGTTTAATCCGACCTGGGGAGTTCTAGGGTTTATAAGGGATTAGTGTGGGGTTTTAATCTGATTTGGGGAAAAAAGTATTTAAATTATGTGTTTGGGTGGGAAAGTTAAAAAGGATTAGTTAATTAGGTTTAAACCGTGAGTGGAGGGTGACGTGTGAGGGGGAGTGAGGTGGAGTGATGTGGTTGGCTGGTGGGGGTGACATGGAGTGGTGATTGGTTGGGGTAGGTTAGTGTGTTTGACAGCTTTGGCCCCCAAAGGTTTCACTTTTCTTCACTTTGTAATAATCAACATAAACTCCAATTCCCTTTATAAGCAACTTTGGCAGTTTGACACTTTTGGCACAACAAGTTTTTTAACTTGTTTCAAGGACTAAACATGCAATTTGATGATATTTGAAGGACTGATTTTGGCATTTTCTTCATTCTTCAAGGTTTGACTTGTTTGTTGACTTCTTGGAGGACCAATATTGACAATTTAGTTTTGTTGAGGGACTAAATTTGCCAATTCTTCAAAGTTAAGGGTCCTTTTTGTAATTTTGACAAACTTTAGGGACCAAACTTGTAATTATGAAGATACAAGGGTATAAAGTGTCAGTTCTTCGATATTTGAGGACCCTTCTTCATAATTCTTCAATTCTTCAAGGGTTTTCTTGGAAAATTCTTCATTAGGGCTTGGTTCATCGTGCGGCTTCGTTTCCCGTGTTCGTTTTTGACTGATTCTTGTGATCTTTTGTCATTTTCTCAATATCCGTACCTAACATACACAAGCAACAAACACAAGCATATATTTGGGTATTTTAATGATATTTAATGCATTTTAAGCCCTATTTGGACGATGAGACTATGTATAAAAGCAGTCTCATCATTAAGCAATTCCTTAAACATCTTGACAAATTGTGGCATTTGAGCAAGAGCTTCAACAAGGGTAAAAGTGATCTTCATTCCGGCTATCTTTTCCAAAAAGTTAGCGACTTGAAGGTCATTCTTAGTCAAAATTCTAGCCTTGTTGAGTCGAGAAGGGTAAGGAATGCTGGGGTTAGGTGGTGGAGGAGTAGAAGGTGAAGGTTGAGTTGGTGAAGGTTGAGATGTTGAAGGGTTCTTCTTGGGTACCTCGTCACGACGAGGCGGAGACGGTAATGGTGTACTAATACTAGGTGTGGGAGTAGTAGGGATAAATGGTGGTGGAGGAGGTGTAGATGATGGGGTCGGGATAGGTGGTCCTACTAATGTAACTTCACTACGGGTAGTAATAGCACTCACATTCGCTCTCGGATTGGTGACGGTGTTTGAAGGTAGAGAACTCGAAGTAGAGGGTTGAGTGGTGGGCAAGAAACTAGCCAACATTCAAATCGATCGTTTGATTGCTGAAGGAGGATTGTATATTATCTCGAAGCTCGGAACTAATATCATTCCCTTGCTTAGTGATATCCCCTTTCAAATTGATAATTTGACTCTGCAGATTCTTAATTTGCTCTCCTTGGGTTCTCATTAAAGCTTCAACATCTTGGTTAATGGGTGGGGCTTGTTGAGCGGGTGGGTGATAAGGATTAGAAGCTCTAGGTGGGATTTGGTTGCTTCTAGTGTAGTTGTTGGCGGGGTTGTGGTTTTGAGGAGAAAAACCGGGTGAAAGGTAGTTGTTGGACCGGTAACTTAGCAAATTTCTATCCCCTTGCGGTCGGGCTTGGTAATTTTTCGGTGAATAATTACCATAAGCTGCATACACGTTTTCCAGATTTCCTTGAGTAGAAGGACAGTCAGTGTATGAGTGAGGACCACCGCATGTTTCACAAGGATTGGCTACCGCTTTAACTTGTTGTTGGTTTGTAGCGAGGAGCAAGATATTTTTGTTCATTTCGGCCATCATGCGGGTGAATTCAGTCATATCGGGGTTTGCTGAAGTAGAAGAAACATTGACTCTCGGGTTGTTCCTTGAAGAAGCGGAGGAATCCCAGTTTTTGTGATGAGTAGTCATGTTTTCAATAAGCTCTCTACACTCCTCGGGTCTTCTTTTCATAAATGTGCCACCGGCGGCTGCATTAATCGTATCACGATCACGAAAAGTCAAACCATTGTAGAAAGTATCAATTAAGGTCACAGGGAGCATGTTGTGGTTTAGACAACGATCGATCAAAACATTATATCTTTCCCAAGCATCAAAGAGAGATTCATCGGGTTCTTGCATGAAACCGCTGATTTGATTGCGAAGGCTCGTCGTGACCATGGATGGTGGAAAGTAGCGCGACAAAAAGCGTTGAGTCATTTCGTCCCAAGTATGAATGGAATTCATCGGGAGACGATCAAACCATTTCTCGGCGTGGTGTGATAAAGTATGTGGGAAGAGTTGAAGGCGTAGAACATCCATAGTGGCACCGGGCAACTTCATGCTTTGGGTAATTGTAATGAATTTATCAAGGTGTTTGTTGGCATCATCATCAGGCATTCCGCGGAATGGATCAGTTTGCACCTTCTGGATCATGTGATGCTTCAACGAAAACTCCGGAGCCGTGATTTGCATCAGTGCAATCGGTCCTCCTCGTCCAAACATGGTAGGTTGACAAAGCTCCTCCATTGTCCGAAGATCGGACTATGGAAGAACATTGTTGTTGTTATTGAGGTGCGGTGGATTATTGTTGTTGTTCACACCTGCCATAGCTAAATCTTCACGAGTCTCACGCTCTTGATAATTTGAAGATCTAGTACGTATACACCTGCAAAGGCAAAAGAAAACAAAACCAAACACAAAGAGAATATATATACACTATAAAGAAAATAAAATCTTTTTGGATTTTTGAAATTTTTTAATTTTTATGGATTTTTAACAATTTTTTAATTTTTATGGTTTTTTTTTGAAAATTTTTAAACAAGAAAATAACGCTCACGAATAAACGGATCCCAAAAAGCAACGCGTCTCTCACAGAAAACCGTTAATCTTTACGAAAAGAGCCGGCAGCGGCGCCATTTAATAACTAGATTTTACTCAGTTAAAAAGTTCGTTATAGTGGTTATATGTCTAATCGAATTGATAACTGGTTCAAAGTGCGACGCAGCTGTCTTTGGTGGAAACAAATGTTGTGTCGTTGTAGTATATTAAAAGTGCAAAAACTTTAAAGTAAAAGGTAGTAAAATAAATCTAAATCTAATTTAAAATAAATGACGAGAAATTAAAAGCGTGACGAGAAATTAAAAGGCAATTAAAGTAAATAACGAAAACTTAAAACTATCCTAAAGGCAAACTTAAAACGCAACTAAAACTTAAACTAAGGCAAGGCATAAAATAAATCTAAGGCAAGTAAACTTAAAGTGCGACTAAGTAAAAAGGCGGGAAAAGTAAAGCTTGAAAAGTTAAAACTTAAAAACTGAAAATAAAAAGAACCTGAAAACAGCTCATTCGGAATAATCCTTCGTTCGGAATAATCACTCATCCGAAATGTCACCTTCGTTCGGAATGATTCTTCTTCACTCGGAATAATTACCAAAACCTTGATCCGGAATGTTCCGAATGAACACCCCCTTGATCCGGAATATACAAGTTATTCCGAATGAACCTTTGATCCGGAATGTTCCGAATGAACACCTTGACTCGGAATAATAGATGTTCCGAATGAGCTCCTTTGATTCTGAATACCAGCTTGATCTGGAATAAACTAGAAATAACCCTTCATCCGGAATGTTCCGAATGAACAACCACAACTTTGATTCGGAATAATTACTATTCCGAATAAACTCCCTTGATCCGGAATATTTTACTATTACGAATGAACAAGTTGATCCGGAATGTAGTATTTGGTTCGGAATGTAGCCATGATCCGGAATGTTCCGAATGAGCACCCTTTACTCGGAATAATTGTTGATCCGGAATATATGATATTCCAAATGAAGATGTTTGATTCGGAACAAACAGCTGATCCGGAATATTGTTGCTTGGTTCGGAATAATTGTAGACTAACTCCTTTATTCGGAATAAACTCCCTGATCCGGAATAATCAACAAACAACCTTGATTCGGAACAACCTGCTTGAAACCCTTGATTCGGAATAAACCTAGGAAACAGTAATAGCGAAGAACACAGAACCAAAAACAACAGGAATCTAGATAAAATCAATCAAAATAAACCAAAAGATTAAACAAGACTAATCCAATAACATCTACTGATCATAAACAAACAATCCAAAACAATCAAACTAACAATAATAATCAAAATAATCAAAACCCACTTAATTAAATCAATAAAATTTAAAGAACATAAACATGAACAATAAGCATAAAGATTAAAGATTAAAGAAATGTAGATAGGAGATGAACAATAAAAGTAAAGATTGACAATAATTAAAAGGAAACTTACTTGAAATTAAAGGTATTTAAGGTGCAAGACAATTAAGTAAATGACATGTATTTAAATGTGCAAAAATTAAAATGGTGGAAGAACTAGTGTCACTCTAGCCAACAAAATGAAAATGAAATCCTAATGATCTATTTATAGGAGGATTAGGGAGGTGCTTAGGAAGCTTCCTCCCCTCTTTCATCTTTCTTTAATTGCATGATTAAGTCCTTGTCTTCTTAATTCTTTGACTTTAACGACTTTGTCTCGGGATTTCTTTAAACTCGTCTTGAAATTTCTTCATAAATAAGACTTGAGTTCTTCGGCTTTAAGTAAACATCCGTCTTTTGACTTTTTCTTCGATAAATCTTCAGAATTGGTCTTGGACTTCCGTTCTTTTTGCACTCTTGATTTCTTGACTTCGTCTTTTGTCTTTTTCTTTGATAAAAGCCCGTGAATGCCCGTGTTTTCTCCCCTTTTTATATTTTCGTCCTAAATCACAACAAAAACACAAACCACGCATAATTCCGACATTTACGACATAAAATACACGTTTCGGCTTGGTTATTATTGTAGTTAAGTGGTAAAAAAGGATGGGTGTTTACACACCTATCAGTGAACCCCTCGAGAATGGAGGCATCACAAGTCAAAAGAGAAGGCTCATCCAAATGAGACTTAGGGAGGGTGACTAGCAAATCCGACTCATCGAGTTTAGGATCCAAAGAATCCTCACTCTCGATGTCCTCGAACATCTCATCAAAGAGAGGATTTACGTCACCAAAAACGAACTCGTCATCAAATTCAAAAAGGGTATTCGAGTAGATTTTAAATTTGTCGACACGAACTTCCTCATCGAGTAGTGACTCGTCATCACTAGTGGAAAAATCATCATCGAAAAGCGGGTTCAAAAAAGTCAATGATTCTCTACCCAAAGTTTCATTGGGAGAGACATCATCACATGAAATCGTATCACACTCACTATCGTAATTTGCCTCGCTAGAATTTTCGTGGAAAAATTCATCGAGAGCAAAATCACTTAACTCCTCATCGGAGACAACCGTAGGCTTACTTTGGATGGGAATAGGGATCTCAACACTAGGATTAGTGTTAAGATTCTTCTCCCCCATACTTAGAGAGGCATCGGGCTCCGTTGGGAGCATGAGAGTAATGGTTTCACAAGACGAGTTGAGATTAAAAATGTCGCTATCGTCGTCGTCATCATAAATAGGAGGCGTGAGATCACATCTAGCTAGATGCTCCTCTCTTTCTAGTTCTTGTTTTTTATGACGAATATCGATGCTTACACCATTGTAATCTTGTAAAAGTTGTTTAGTTCTAATCTCACACTCTCTTTTAAACTCGTCACTTATTTCTTCTTTATGATATCTCCTAATGCCGAGTTCATTAGTTATATCGTTTATTTCTTGATTGATTCTTCGTTTCTCCTCTTCCATATCTTTGATGCTTTCTTCGATCACTTCGACGATTGAAAGTTCATTTTTCTCCATAATTTGTTGAAAAAGCAATTTAATTTCTTCAAATCCCTTGTCGACGCGACTTGCACCGAGATCATCATCGAAAAATTTTTGTGGAGGTGATTGGTCAAAACCGGAGAATTGGTTGTCGAAAGACGTATCATGGTTCATCGATTGACAATCATACCCATAATGAGGTGCGTTTCCACAAGACTCACATGAATACGACGATGGATATTGCGATGATTGGTTAAAGAAATTAGGATTCGGTTCGGGGTCATTATAATTCGTACAACTAAATCCGAAGTCGTTCTCCAAACCGCAAAAATTACACGAATAAGACGAAGGCGGTTGTGGAGTTTGGTCATAGGATTGAAATCCGTAACCATGGTCGTTTTGAGGAGAGTTGTATATATACCCCTCCCTTCCTCCATAAATCTCGCAATTGAAGCAATTACCACCGTCGGGCGGACCTCCACAATATCGACAAGAGTAATATCCCTCGTTGGACATGACGAAACGCGAATGGTGTTACGAGAATTAAACACTAGAGGGTTAGAAAAAGAATTAATTGATTAGGGGTAAGAAGAATATTTTTCATTTTTGATTGTTTTTTATTTTTTTTTTGTTTTTTTGGTGTATTACGACTCAAATCTACAAATATCTCCTCGAATCAATTTTTCGATTAAAGGAGCCTCAAGGAATGAAAACGATCACGTGGAGTGAACGCCTTCGATGACTTTAGAACGTTGGTGGAACACCAAAACGTTCAAGAGGGTTTAATCTTGAAAACAAGCAAATATATATGATACGTAGATAATACTTGGGCAGCAAACCCTCGATTAGCCCTCTTTCTCAAAACACGCACAAGCAAGCGGGGGAAACGAGGCGGCGCTAAGCACTTAAGAGCCTTTTTCCCTTAGGTCGTGAAATACAACCTCCTTATACCCACCTTATAGTTTGTGTTAATCAAAATTAAGCCTCACGAAAGTATTTATCTATTTTGCCTTTAAACTTTTGCTTTAGATTCGAATACAATGATCGAGTGATGAAATCCCGAATCAAGGTTGCGTTTTCACGCTTTTGGAGTACTTGTATATTTATTGTTCTACGTAGATACAATATAGTAATATATTCACAAGAAAAACGAAAACGATAATGGGATATCTACAATATAGTAAAAAGATTGGTTTGTGTTTAATTTAGGAAAATTAAACACGATTTATTTGGATATTAAAATATATTAAGGAAAAATAACAAAAATGAGTATGTACGATATTTACGCTTTCCAAAAATTGAAAAGCAAAAACGCACTACTCACACAAACACGACAATAATAATGGCACACTAAAAACACCTCCCCGGCAGCGGCGCCAAAATGATTGTGGTAAAAATACGTGTTTAGGAAAACAACGTATAATGGGCAAGTATTAAACTCGACGATTTAGGAAAACCGACTAGTCGAATAAATGCGGGTTCGTTCTCGAAGGAGATGTGTGGATTAAGTGTGCCAATTATATAAAATTAAAGTTTGGATTAGTGTCGTTTTTGGTTTAGAGAGAGAAAAAGTAAAGACGAGCTACGACTACGATTATACTACGCCGAATTAACGTAAAACGCGAACGTAAATACGTAAAACGTGACAAAATTAAAGATTAAACCTAAAAATTAATTAAAAATTAAAACAAAGTCTAAAATAATATAAATAAGAATAAAAGTCCAATAAATAAATTTTAAAACATTTTATTAATTAAATATTCAATTTTAAATGCTAATTAAAGCCCTAAAATTAAATATAATTAAGAAAAAGCCCAAAATATTATTTTATTGAAATAATAACTCACCTATATTATTTGAAGACTAAAAAGTATTTTTCCTAAATTTTTAAAACTATTTTTCTATTTTTAAAAGGCTAAAAACACTTTTTAAACTAAAATAATCATAAAAATAATAAAATAATGCTAAAAATAAATTTTATTTTTCTAAAAATTCTATTTTAACTAAATTAACAAGGTAAAAATGAAAAAGTTAAAAAAAAAACTAAAAAAAATGGCTAAAAACGAAAGTACCCCAAAGTACTCCAAGGTAGAGTACTTCTGTGTTGTCCAAGATATCACCAGACAACAGGCTTGTCCAACATCAGTGTTGTCCGATATCGGACAACACTAAAAAAAAATAAAAAAATTTGCAGCGTTCTCGGACAACAAAGAAAAACTTGTTGTATGTTTTTTTGAGTTCGTTTTTGCTTGTTTCGAGTTCGTTTGTCGATGTTTTTGGGCACAAATGGCACCCCTACAACCAGTGGGTTGTAGGGAGTCAAATACAAAACACAAACACAAATAAACAAACACAATTTCACACACCAATCAAACAATAAAAGGCTATAAGAACACGCTAATTACAGAAAATACTTGCTGAACTAATAAGGCTGCATAGAGACTTTTGACTAACAAAAACTCAAGAGTAATCTACACAGACACGTAATTATGTTGTACCAAGCCCTAGGTTAATAAAAGACCTATTAGCTTCCAAGATTTCAATCTTTAATCACGAGTAACAAACCCTATAGCTACTGATTTTGTTTATGGCAGAAAGTGGCGGGTTGTGTAAGTTTCAAGCATAAACAGTGGGTTTAGTGGCAAATTAAGGTCTCCAAAACCTTGTGATCCTAAGAAACCAGCAGATTAACACACGCACCTATCCTTTATCTAACTAACAATCAAGATTCGAGGCTTAAAACCTTCAAACGAGCCAATACTCTGCTGTACAAAGAGACAATGGGGTCTGCTGGTTTATAATGACAGATAATGGGCTATTTCAGTGACGTTCAACGCACGTTTAAAACCACCAAATGCTATTCTAACCTAGATAACTGATTATTATACCCTAAACCTATTTGTGAACCAAGATTCCACAAAATTAAAACAAGATTAAGACACTTAATCACCCTATTCTGGCAACTATGGACAGAATATGATATGTTGGACAAACGAACACCTACAGTGAGTTTAATCCTAGCTTAAAAGCTTCTAAAAGGCCTCCAATACCTACTCCCAGATACCACAGCCCTACACTTTCTAATAATCTAACTAAAACCCAAATTTAGATAACCAAAACACATTAATAAGACCCCCGAATCTGCTGATATAATCAGCAACAGAGAAAGGAGTCTGCTGACTTGGGTAGTACAGAAAAAGAGGTCTGCGAGTTTGTATGTTGAATCATTGAGCTAAGAGGGTAAATTAAACGCCACCCAGATTCTAACGCAACCAAACTGATTCAAAGCTTAAACAGAATACTACCAACTAACCTACCTTCTAGCTATCTAACCAACACAAAAACGAATCTGTCAAACCAATGTTTTCAGACCCGGGTCGACCCGGTCAGGTCAAACGGTTGAACCGGTTCCGGCCGAAAAACGGGTCATATTGACCCGGGTTTCATATTTTCGAAACCACGGAACAAAGGTTGGAAGAGCACAAGTCCCCTCGTTACGTTAAACTAAGAAAGCGATAATATGTACAAGGATAAACATGGGAAATCCCCCACGAGGCACCTCGTTTTTGATAACCGAGTCAAGAGCTCGACTCAAATCCCCATAAATGTGATCATTTAGGGATTATCATGGGCTGGTCAACAAACGTGGGTCTTACATGTAAACAAGGCCCAAAGAAACCGATAATAAAGGCAAAGCCTTTATACCGGGGTCAAAGATCGTATCCTCACATTTGGTGGAAAATGATAAAGGCAAAGCCGGAGGATACGTTTTGTAAGGAAGAAAACTCCCTACAACGTACTCGAAGTACGTGTAGTCATGAGAACCGAGAGGGTGGGTGGGATTACTTTGAGATGAAGGCAAATTTGAAAGAGAATCAATAAAAATGGGGGTCTCAAAGTATCCTCCCGGTTCTAAGGCAAAGGCCTCATTAAAATCCTCATTCTCATCGAGAGGCGGCCCATCGGTGAATGATACAAAGATTTTACTCAGTTAAAAAGTTCGTTATAGTGGTTGTATGTCTAATCGAATTGATAACTGGTTCAAAGTGCGACTCAGCTGTCTTTGGTGGAAACAAATGTTGTGTCGTTGTAGTATATTAAAAGTGCAAAAACTTTAAAGTAAAAGGTAGTAAAATAAATCTAAATCTAGTTTAAAATAAATGACAAGAAATTAAAAGCGTGACGAGAAATTAAAAGGCAATTAAAGTAAATAACGCAAACTTAAAATTATCCTAAAGGCAAACTTAAAACGCAACTAAAACTTAAACTAAGGCAAGGCTTAAAATAAATCTATGTCAAGTAAACTTAAAGTGCGACTAAGTAAAAAGGCAGGAAAAGTAAAGCTTGAAAAGTTAAAACTTAAAAACTGAAACTAAAAAGAACCTGAAAACAGCTCATTCGGAATAATCCTTCGTTCGGAATAATCACTCATCCGGAATGTCACCTTCGTTCGGAATGATTCTTCTTCACTCGGAATAATTACCAAAACCTTGATCCGGAATGTTCCGAGTGAACACCCCTTGATCCGGAATATACAAGTTATTCCGAATGAACCTTTGATCCGGAATGTTCCGAATGAACACCTTGACTCGGAATAATAGATGTTCCGAATGAGTCCCTTTGATTCTGAATACCAGCTTGATCCGGAATAAACTAGAAATAACCCTTCATCCGGAATGTTCCGAATGAACAACCACAACTTTGATTCGGAATAATTACTATTCCGAATAAACTCCCTTGATCCGGAATATTTTACTATTCCGAATGAACAAGTTGATCCGGAATGTACTCTTTGGTTCGGAATGTAGCCCTGATCCGGAATGTTACGAATGAGCACCCTTTACTCGGAATAATTGTTGATCCGGAATATATGATATTCCGAATGAAGATGTTTGATTCGGAACAAACAGCTGATCCGGAATATTGTTGCTTGGTTCGGAATAACTGTAGACTAACTCCTTTATCCAGAATAAACTCCCTGATCCGGAATAATCAACAAACAACCTTGATTCGGAACAACCTGCTTGAAACCCTTGATTCAGAATAAACCTGGGAAACAGTAATAGCGAAGAACACGGAACCAAAAACATCACGAATCTAGATAAAATCAATCAAAATGAACCAAAAGATTAAACAAGACTAATCCAATAACATCTACTAATCATAAACAAACAATCCAAAACAATCAAACTAACAATAATAATCAAAATAATCAAAACCCACTTAATTAAATCAATAAAATTTAAAGAACATAAACATGAACAATAAGCATAAAGATTAAAGATTAAAGAAAGGTAGATAGGAGATGAACAATAAAAGTAAAGATTGACAATAATTAAAAGAAAACTTACTTGAAATTAAAGGTATTTAAGGTGCAAGACAATTAAGTAAATGACATGTATTTAAATGTGCAAAAATTAAAATGGTGGAAGAACTAGTGTCACTCTAGCCAACAAAATGAAAATGAAATCCTAATGATCTATTTATAGGAGGATTAGGGAGGTGCTTAGGAAGCTTCCTCCCTTCTTTCATCTTTCTTTAATTGCATGATTAAGTCCTTGTCTTCTTAATTATTTGACTTTAACGACTTTGTCTCGGGATTTCTTTAAACTCGTCTTGAAATTTCTTCATAAATAAGACTTGAGTTCTTCGGCTTTAAGTAAACATCCGTCTTTTGACTTTTTCTTCGATAAATCTTCAGAATTGGTCTTGGACTTCCGTTCTTTTTGGAATCTTGATTTCTTGACTTCGTCTTTTGTCTTTTTCTTCGATAAAAGCCCGTGAATGCCCGTGTTTTCTCCCCTTTTTATATTTTCATCCTAAATCACAACAACAACACAAACCACGCATAATTCCGACATTTACGACATAAAATACACGTTTCGGCTTGGTTATTATTGTAGTTAAGTGGTAAAAAAGGATGGGTGTTTACATACCTATCAAATCCCCTACACTTGACCATTGCAATGTCCTCATGCAATGCATTAGTTACAAAGCACGATTACACTTTTCATCATAATCAATCCACGTTGGCCTTTATTAAAGAGATAGAAAATTATAAATATTCAAAGTAAAGAAATCAAAAACATACCTTCGGGTTTTGGAAATGTCATGAATGATCATCATCCTCATGTTTTCACATTCTCCAAACCAAGCTTAAAAACGAGATCATTGTTATTATAAGTTACTAACACGAACTCATGTGGGCCAATTATTTACTTAGACTCCCTTATTCCTAGGTGTATCTCTTATATTTTATTGTTGTCTTGAATGATCACGAGGATGCATTGTTGACTTATTTCGATAGTTATTTAGGCTGAAAATAAAGTGGGACGTTTTAATCAATAGTTAGTTAAAGGACAAAATCTTTTAAAACTGCTTCTCGGGACCTCATAAAGTTCATATCTTGGCATAACTCGCTTCGCGATTTAAGACCTTTCTCGGACCGATATTTGGCAGCGACTTCATACTTCAAATCTTGAGAGACGTTCATGAAATAATGGTCTTCTCTTCATAATAGGAATTTCTTCACTTGAAGTTTTGAGAGATAATTCATATTTGGACCACGACTTCTTCATTTTTCTCCAATCTTTATTTTGGACTTTGATATACAACGATCCGCCTCCTTTTTGGACTTGGATCTATTTATCCTCATACCTTGCTAGGGTCTTTTCGGATAGACTTCTCCATGATCTTTACGGGAGTATTTACTTTTCGTCGTGTGTCTCGATCCTTCATATTGATCTTTGATAAATGATTCTTCACATCACTTTGGATCTTTAGCAACAAAATGTAGCCCTCATGCCTTGTTAGGGCCTTTTCGGACTCGTCAATCTTCGCATCCCGCTTCAATAAGTTATGCCTTGGTTATGAACTCTAATCCATACCGAGCAACTTTTAAACGATCTTGGGCTAGAAGCTAAGTAACTTTTCAAATCGTACAACCTTATTTATTGCAGATAAATTTATTAGCAAGCGATGGGAGAATAGGCTTATAATTAACTCACATAAATTCACGAAAGGATACCAAACTTAAATTTGACTCTATCATCTCTCGTTCTCCACAGTTTAAAATCTCAAGGAATGAGACTCGTGGATGCTTAGCCTATTAAATCAAAGTTTTGGGTTTTCGAGTCGTCTATAGGATCTTGCAAACTCTTAGACTTTTTCAAGTTTAGAAATCGCATTTTAAAGTTCCCTTGATAAACGACTCTCTAGGATCAATTATAGGAACTTGCGAAAAGTTCTTGTTCTTAACCCGTGAGAGTTAAGACTTTCGCGTTTTATAGCTCCCTATATAAAAGCCTAGCAAAACTTGACTCAAACACGTTAAGGATACTAGCTAGAGTAAACTTAGATAAGTAAACTCGGGTTGAGTCAAAAGATTCACAACGTTTGAAAATTAAAACCACATTATTAAAATTTATTCTAGCAAAGAAATAAAATAACTATACAAAGGGAAAAACTAATAGGCCAAAATAGATCAAAAATTTTTAAAAATGTCGAAAAATTGATTTTCCGGTTAAAATGAGGACAAATACAAGGAAAAGGCCACTTAACTTCGATAGAAGTCCCCCTACACTTAATATAAACATTGTCCTCAATGTTTAAGCATGTGGGAGTAAACTCCCCTACACTTAGGACATTGTGCACGTTGTTTAAATCTTGCTAAGGAAAAGACAACTAACGAGATTCCTATTTTAATATTGAAAAATATAAAATAGTGAATCGAAAAGAGTTTAGGATAGAACCGGGAAAATGGGAACACGGAATCACGGGTCGTAAAAAATCATCAAGAGTGGATCATTGAGCGCTCGAATCCCTGAATATAAGAAGAGAGGAAATAGCAAACACCAACGGGTCTCCCCTACACTTAGGATAAAGATAGATAAAAGATAGATACATGGGTTGCCTCCCAAGAAGCGCTTGATTTTTGTTCAACGAGTCGTGAGCCTGACTCGAACTTGATTAGCATAGGAAGAAGCATGAAAAACATCCACCGGGATCAAATACATAGTTTTCGTCCATCAAATAGCACAAGCTTAAGGCGAACAAGGTAAGCCAAAGAAGAGTAGGCAAGGTTCCCTTAAGCAAAGATGGAGCACGGTGGTAGCAAGGGTGAAGAGGTGCAAGCATATCTTCAGTAGTTCCAAAAATCTTTCCTTTTATTTCATCAGATGGATACTGAGATGGCTTAAGAATATCGATACCGGGGTCGAACACCTTTTCCTTTAGGGGAAAATAGCACTCAGGCTCAGCAGAATTCGAAGATGATCCGCGAAGAAAAGGCACAAGCTCGTCCTCAGAAGGTGGATAAAGAGGTGTTAAATCATACGTGCTGCGGATGTTGGTGTCGTCCGGTTTCTTCGCCTTTGAAAGAATTTTCTTCAAATCCGTAGAAGGATCAAGACCATAATCATCAAAGTCTAAAGGAGGAGCATCACTCTCATGAGGGAAGTAAGTATTGAAGAAAGTAGAAAAGTCTTCCTCAAATGAGTAATCATCCAAAGTAGGATTAAGCATGGTAGGCGGAGGATCTTCATCATGAGAAGAATCACTCGAAAGAGTATCAGCCTCATCAAAATCATCATAAGTGGGCGTGTCGGGATACTCGGAAGTAAAATCATCATAATCATCTCCATCGGAGCTAGAATCATCATCATAAGCATCAAAGATCGGTGGAGAATCATATATGGGTGAAGGTTCCAAATTGGAGAGAGAATCATCCACATCATCTTGAAATAGTGGATTATCATTGCAAGAATCGAATAGAGGATTGTTGTAGACGACAAAATCATCGAGCACATTAATCATATTTGCTGATTCTCTTCCATAGGATTTGCTTGTAAGCTTCCCCATTTCAAAAACTTGGGCATCATCCCCGACTCTTAAGATGAGCTCACATTTATCCACATCTATTAAAGCTCTACCGGTTCTCAAAAATGGGCGTCCAAGTATTAACGGAATACGAGGGTCCATTTCATAATCAACAACGACAAAGTCGACCGGAAAAGTGAATGTGCCAACTTTAATGAACACATATTCGGCAATACCAACGGGGTAAGCGAGAGTGCGATTGGCTAGCTCAAGAGTCATTTTGGTGGGTGTAAGGTCAGGCAATGATAACTTTTTCCAAACACTTAAAGGCATCAAATTAATACTGGCCCCGAGATCAGCTAGGGCAGTAAATTTGTCGGTTTGGTTAAAAGTACAAGGTAGCACAAAACGATCGGGATCTCCAAGTTTCTCCGGAAGTTCTTAAAGAAGGACGGCAGAACAATTCTCATTCAATCGAGTATTAACAAACTCGGCCATCTTCTCCTTCTTATTAAGCAATTCCTTAAACATCTTGACAAATTGTGGCATTTGAGCAAGAGCTTCAACAAGGGTAAAAGTGATCTTCATTCCGGCTATCTTTTCCAAAAAGTTAGCGACTTGAAGGTCATTCTTAGTCAAAATTCTAGCCTTGTTGAGTCGAGAAGGGTAAGGAATGCTGGGGTTAGGTGGTGGAGGAGTAGAAGGTGAAGGTTGAGTTGGTGAAGGTTGAGATGTTGAAGGGTTCTTCTTGGGTACCTCGTCACGACGAGGCAGAGACGGTAATGGTGTACTAATACTATGTGCGGGTGTAGTATGGATAAATGGTGGTGGAGGAGGTGTAGATGATGGGGGCGGGATAGGTGGTCCTACTAAAGTAACTCCACTAGGGTAGTAATAGCACTCACATTCGCTCTCGGATTGGTGACGGTGTTTGAAGGTAGAGAACTCGAAGTAGAGGGTTGAGTGGTGGGCAAGAAACTAGTCAGCATATTCTTCAAATCATTCGTTTGATTGCTTAAGGAGGATTGTATATTATCTCGAAGCTCGGATCTAATATCATTCCCTTGCTTAGTGATATCCCCTTTCAAATTGATAATTTGGCTCTATAGATTCTTAATTTGCTCTCCTTGGGTTCTCATTAAAGCTTCAACATCTTGGTTAATGGGTGGGGCTTGTTGAGCGGGTGGGTGATAAGGATTAGAAGCTCTAGGTGGGATTTGGTTGCTTCTAGTGTAGTTGTTGGCGGGGTTGTGGTTTTGAGGAGAAAACCGGGTGAAAGGTAGTTGTTGGACCGGTAACTTAGCAAATTTCTATCCCCTTGCGGTCGGGCTTGGTAATTTTCCGGTGAATAATTACCATAAGCCGCATACTCATTTTCCGGATTTCCTTGAGTAGAAGGACAATCAGTGTATGAGTGAGGACCGCCGCATGTTTCACAAGGATTGGCTACCGCTTTAACTTGTTGTTGGTTTGTAGCGAGGAGCAAGATATTTTTGTTCATTTCGGCCATCATGCGGGTGAATTCGGTCATATCGGGGTTTGCTGAAGTAGAAGAAACATTGACTCTCGGATTGTTCCGTGAAGAAGCGGAGGAATCCCAGTTTTTGTGATGAGTAGTCATGTTTTCAATAAGCTCTCTACACTCCTCGGGTCTTCTTTTCATAAATGTGCCACCGGCGGATGCATTAATCGTATCACGATCACGAAAAGTCAAACCATTGTAGAAAGTATCAATTAAGGTCACAGGGAGCATGTTGTGGTTTGGACAACGATCGATCAAAACATTATATCTTTCCCAAGCATCAAAGAGAGATTCATCGGGTTCTTGCATGAAACCGCTGATTTGATTGCGAAGGCTCGTGACCATGGATGGTGGAAAGTAGCGCGACAAAAAGCGTTGAGTCATGTCATCCCAAGTATGAATGGAATTCTTCGGGAGACGATCAAACCATTTCTCGGCGTGGTGTGATAAATTATGTGGGAAGAGTTGAAGGCGTAGAACATCCATAGTGGCACCGGGCAACTTCATGCTTTGGGTAATAGTAATGAATTTGTCGAGGTGTTTGTTGGCATCATCATCAGGCATTCCACGGAATGGATTAGTTTGCACCTGCTGGATCATGTGATGCTTCAACGAAAACTCCGGAGCCGTGATTTGCATCGGCGCAATCGGTCCTCCTCGTCCAAACATGGTAGGTTGACAAAGCTCCTCCATTGTCCGAAGATCGGGCTGTGGAAGAACATTGTTGTTGTTATTGAGGTGCGGTGGATTATTGTTGTTGTTCACACCTGCCATAGCTAAATCTTCACGAGTCTCGGGCTCTTGATAATTTGAAGATCTAATACGCATACACCTGCAAAGGCAAAAGAAAACAAAACCAAACACAAAGAGAATATATATACACTATAAAGAAAATAAAATCTTTTTGGATTTTTGAAATTTTTTAATTTTTATGGATTTTTAACAAATTTTTAATTTTTAAGGTTTTTTTTTGAAAATTTTTAAACAAGAAAATAACGCTCACGAATGAACGGATCCCAAAATGCAACGCGTCTCTCACAGAAAACCGTTAATCTCTACGAAAAGAGCCGACAGCGGCGCCATTTAATAACTAGATTTTACTCAGTTAAAAAGTTCGTTATAGTGGTTATATGTCTAATCGAATTGATAACTGGTTCAAAGTGCGACTCAGCTGTCTTTGGTGGAAACAAATGTTGTGTCGTTGTAGTATATTAAAAGTGCAAAAACTTTAAAGTAAAAGGTAGTAAAATAAATCTAAATCTAATTTAAAATAAATTACGAGAAATTAAAAGCGTGACGAGAAATTAAAAGGCAATTAAAGTAAATAACGCAAACTTAAAACTATCCTAAAGGCAAACTTAAAACGCAACTAAAACTTAAACTAAGGCAAGGCTTAAAATAAATCTAAGGCAAGTAAACTTAAAGTGCGACTAAGTAAAAAGGCGGGAAAAGTAAAGCTTGAAAAGTTAAAACTTAAAAACTGAAACTAAAAAGAACCTGAAAACAGCTCATTCGGAATAATCCTTCGTTCGGAATAATCACTCATCCGGAATGTCACCTTCGTTCGGAATGATTCTTCTTCACTCGGAATAATTACCAAAACCTTGATCCGGAATGTTCCGAATGAACACCCCTTGATCCGGAATATACAAGTTATTCCGAATGAACCTTTGATCCGGAATGTTCCGAATGAACACCTTGACTCGGAATAATAGATGTTCCGAATGAGCTCCTTTGATTCTGAATACCAGCTTGATCCGGAATAAACTAGAAATGACCCTTCATCCAGAATGTTCCGAATGAACAACCACAACTTTGATTCGGAATAATTACTATTCCGAATAAAATCCCTTGATCCGGAATATTTTACTATTCCGAATGAACAAGTTGATCCGGAATGTAATCTTTGGTTCGGAATGTAGCCCTGATCCGGAATGTTCCGAATGAGCACCCTTTACTCGGAATAATTGTTGATCCGGAATGTATGATATTCCGAATGAAGATGTTTGATTCGGAATAAACAGCTGATCCGGAATATTGTTGCTTGATTCGGAATAATTGTAGACGAACTCCTTTATCCGGAATAAACTCCTTGATCCGGAATAATCAACAAACAACCTTGATTCGGAACAACCTGCTTGAAACCCTTGATTCAGAATAAACATGGGAAACAGTAATAGCGAAGAACACAGAACCAAAAACAACACGAATCTAGATACAATCAATCAAAATAAACCAAAAGATTAAACAAGACTAATCCAATAACATCTACTAATCATAAACAAACAATCCAAAACAATCAAACTAACAATAATAATCAAAATAATCAAAACCCACTTAATTAAATCAATAAAATTTAAAGAACATAAACATGAACAATAAGCATAAAGATTAAAGATTAAAGAAAGGTAGATAGGAGATGAACAATAAAAGTAAAGATTGATAATAATTAAAAGGGAACTTACTTGAAATTAAAGGTATTTAAGGTGCAAGACAATTAAGTAAATGACATGTATTTAAATGTGCAAAAATTAAAATGGTGGAAGAACTAGTGTCACTCTAGCCAACAAAATGAAAATGAAATCCTAATGATCTATTTATAGGAGGATTAGGGAGGTGCTTAGGAAGCTTCCTCTCCTCTTTCATCTTTCTTTAATTGCATGATTAAGTCCTTGTCTTCTTAATTCTTTGACTTTAACGACTTTGTCTCGGGATTTCTTTAAACTCGTCTTGAATTTCTTCATAAATAAGACTTGAGTTCTTCGGCTTTAAGTAAACATCCGTCTTTTGACTTTTTCTTCGATAAATCTTCAGAATTGGTGTTGGACTTCCGTTCTTTTCGCACTCTTGATTTCTTGACTTCGTCTTTTGTCTTTTTCTTCGATAAAAGCCCGTGAATGCCCGTGTTTTCTCTCCTTTTTATATTTTCGTCCTAAATCACAATAAAAACACAAACCACGCATAATTCTGACATTTACGACATAAAATACACGTTTCGGCTTGGTTATTATTGTAGTTAAGTGGTAAAAAAGGATGGGTGTTTACACACCTATCAGTGAACCCCTCGAGAATGGAGGCATCACAAGTCAAAAGAGAAGGCTTATCCAAATGAGACTTAGGGAGGGTGACTAGCAAATCCGGCTCATCGAGTTTAGGATCCAAAGAATCCTCACTCTCGATGTCCTCGAACATCTCATCAAAGAGAGGATTTACGTCACCAAAAACGAACTCGTCATCAAATTCAAAAAGGGTATTCGAGTAGATTTTAAATTTGTCGACACGAACTTCCTCATCGAGTAGTGACTCGTCATCACTAGTGGAAAAATCATCATCGAAAAGCGGGTTCATAAAAGTCAATGATTCTCTACCCGAAGTGTCATTGGGAGAGACATCATCACATGAAATCGTATCACACTCACTATCGTAATTTGCCTCGCTAGAATTTTCGTGGAAAAATTCATCGAGAGCAAAATCACTTAACTCCTCATCGGAGACAACCGTAGGCTTACTTTGGATGGGAATAGGGATCTCAACACTAGGATTAGTGTTAAGATTCTTCTTCCCCATACTTAGAGAGGCATCGGGCTCCGTAGGGAGCATGAGAGTAATGGTTTCACAAGACGAGTTGAGATTAAAAATGTCGCTATCGTCGTCGTCATCATAAATAGGAGGCGTGAGATCACATCTAGCTAGATGCTCCTCTCTTTCTAGTTCTTGTTTTTTATGACGAATATCGATGCTTAAACCATTGTAATCTTGTAAAAGTTGTTTAGTTCTAATCTCACACTCTCTTTTAAACTCGTCACTTATTTCTTCTTTACGATATCTCCTAATGCCGAGTTCATTAGTTATATCGTTTATTTCTTGATTGATTCGTCATTTCTCCTCTTCCATATCTTTGATGCTTTCTTCGATCACTTCGACGATTGAAAGTTCCTTTTTCTCCATAATTTGTTGAAAAAGCAATTTAATTTCTTCAAATCCCTTGTCGACGCGACTTGCACCGAGATCATCATCGAAAAAATTTTGTGGAGGTGATTGGTCAAATCCCTTGTGAAGTCGTGTGATTCGTGCCAACGTCAAGGAAAATCGTCTCAACGTGATGAAATGCTGCAAAACATAATTCAAGTGTGTGAGATTTTCGACATATGGGGAATAGACTTTATGGGGCCGTTCCCATCGTCTCATGGTAACAAGTATATCCTCGTCGCGGTGGACTACCTTTCTAAGTGGGTGGAAGCTAAGGCTTTGCCTACTAATGATGCTGGTGTGGTAGTGAAGTTTTTGAAGCAACTATTCTCTCGGTTCGGAACCCCTCGTGCTATTATAAGCGATCGTGGAACCCATTTTTGTAACGACCAATTCGAAAAGGTCTTAAAGAAATATGGAGTTACTCATCGTCTTTCTATGGCTTATCACCCGCAAACGAGTGGGCAAGTCGAGGTTTCGAACCGAGCTTTGAAGAGGATTTTAGAGAGGTCAATTGGAGAAAACCGTGCTTCATGGTCCGACAAACTCGATGACGCTTTATGGGCCTTTAGGACCGCTTATAAGACACCTATCGGTTGCACTCCTTATAAGTTAGTATATGGGAAGAATTGTCATTTGCCCATTGAATTGGAGCACAAGGCATATTGGGCCCTTAAGCATGCAAACTTTGACTTGAAGACCGCGGGAGATCACCGGAAAATACAATTGAATGAATTGGATGAATTAAGAGACAATGCTTATGAAAATTCATTGATTTTCAAAGAAAAGACTAAAAAGTTTCATGATGCAAAGATTAAAAACCGGGTTTTTAACGTTGGTGATCAAGTGTTACTTTTTAACTCTCGACTTAAGATATTTTCTGGGAAATTGAAATCTCGTTGGTCGGGTCCTTTCACCGTTACACAAGTGTTTCCTTATGGGACCATCGAGCTAGCTCAAGATGATGGTCCTAACTTCAAGGTGAATGGACATAGGCTTAAGCACTACTTTGGTGGGAAAATTCCTTCAATGGTTGCCCTCGACCAAGTCACCTTCCCCAATGATAATTAGCATTGAGGGGATCGAGTCGAGCTCATGACTCGGTAATCAAAAATGAGGTGCCTCGTGGGGGAGATCCCATGCTTATCCTTTTATGCTTACTATTCACTAATAAGGCGACTTGTACCCTTCCAACTTGTTGTCTCGTGGTTGTTTGTGATTGTGTTATCTAGATCATCATCATCTACGATTGAAGACTCTCGTGTTCGTTTACGTGAACCTCCATCGTTTGCTTGAAGAAGTTTTTCACGAATCCATTGACATATCCTTTATTGTTCTAACAATTATCTTTTAGCATACTTAATAACACCCTTCCAACTTGTTGTCTCGTGGTTGTTTGTGATTGTGTTATCTAGATCATCATCATCTACGATTGAAGACTCTCGTGTTCGTTTACGTGAACCTCCATCGTTTGCTTGAAGAAGTTTTTCACGAATCCATTGACATATCCTTTATTGTTCTAACAATTATCTTTTAGCATACTTAATAACGGCTTTAGATATATTGTTGATCACCCTTTCCATGCTAGATCCTAAGCATTCGATTCTTCGTCTCTAGTATGGGGGGTGCTCCACCCTTAGACTCGAAACATTGAGGACAATGTTTACTTTTAGTATGGGGGGGGGGGGGGGGGGGTGAATAGATACTTGTTTTGCTACACCCTCACGCTTTCCAACTTTCAATGTTTTGTTTTGTTGCTAATAAGGCTAAAAATGGCCAAATTTTAAAATTTTTCTTAGTTTTCATAAGTGTTTTTAAGACACAAATGTATATTTTCCGATGGGTAGAATAAGAGATAATTTTTTACTTGATGGGCATTTGGAGCCATTTACATTCCTTAACCCGCTCAATTCAAGTTTTGCTAGACTTTTATATAGGGAGCTTTAAAACGCGAAAGTCTTAGCTCATTCGGGTTAAGAACAAGAACTTTTCGCAAGTTCCTATAATTGATCCTAGAAAGTCACTTATCAAGGGAACTATAAAATGCATTCTCTAAAATTGAAAAAGTCCAAGAAAGTGCAAGATCCTATAGGTGGCTTGAAAACCCAAAACTTTGATTTGATATAGTCTTAATGAAAGCTAATCCAAATTTGGCTTAATTTTGACTTGCATGGCTAAGTATTCACGAGTCTCTTTAATTAGAGGTCTTTATATAGTGAAGAACGAGAGATGATAGAGTTAGACAAGTGATCATGCTAAACGTAGAACATGAAAATGTTCTTTCAAAAACTCATATGTTTTTAATTGTGGCTTTTTCTTCCCACAAGATCAATGCATTTAGGAATAAATAATAATTGCAATAAGTAAGGTCGTACGATTTGAAAGGTTACTTAGCCTCTAGCGCAAGATCGTTTAAAAGTTGCTCGGGGTTGAATAGAGTTCATAGCCAAGGCATAACTTATTGAAGCGGGACGCGAAGATTGGTGATCATCCAAAAAGGCCCTAACAAGGCATGAGGAGCTCTATTTTTGCTAAAGATCCAAGATGATGTGAAGTATCATTATTCCTAAATCAATATGAAGGATCGAGACACACGACGAAAAGCAATTACTCCCCTAAAGATCATGGAGAAAGTCTATCCAAAACGACCCTTACAAGGTATGAGGATAAATATATCCAAGTCCGAAAAGGAGGCGGATCGTTGTATATCAAAGTCCAAAATAACAATTGAAGAAATATGATGAAGTCGTGGTCCAAATATGAAGAATCTCTCAAAAACGTCAAGTGAAGAAATTCCAAATATATGAAGAGAAGACCATAATTTCAAGAACGTCTTCCCAAGATTTGAAGTATGAAGTACATGCCAAATATCGGTCCGAGAAAGGTCTCAAATCGTGAAACGCGTTATGCCAAGATATGAACTTAAGGAGATACACGAGAAGCCGTTTTAAAAGATTTTGTCCTTCGGCTAACTATCGATTAAATCGTGCTACTTTGCTTTCGGACTAATAACTACTCAAATAAGTCAATATGAATCACTTTTGATCCATGACAATTAGTTAAAAAATGCTAGTAACCCATTTTCTTTTATAATAACTAGGATTGCGGGGAGAAAAAGTATTACACAATTTGGACGTATGAGTAGTGTTAGCATTGTGACTTGTACCAACAATGATCTCGTTTTTGCACTTAGCATGGAATGTATGACAATCAAGGATGACGAAGTTTACTCTAAGGGACATTTGCTTGTTTCTATTCTTTAACCCTAAAAGTCACTTTCGTGATGAAAATCATACATTATGTCTTTACACATCTTCGTAGTATTTTTGCAAGTCTTTTACTCTTCAATAAAGGTTAATAAAGTTGAACTTTGGTGATGCTTAGATACTTTATTCTAGCATTGCGTGAGGGCACGACAATGGCTTAGTATGGGGGAGTGATGAGATGGCATTTATACATGATCTCATCGGTCTTTTCGGGCTTTAAATGCATAAAAATGTCATAAAATACCATATATATGCTTGTGTTTGTTTACTTGTGTATTTTAGGTATGGATATCGTGAAAAAGACAAAAGATCACAAGAAACAAGGAAAAACGGACACAAGAAACGAAGCCGTACAAAGAACCGGGCCCTAATTCATGATTTATCCAAGATTTACCCTTGAAGACTTGAAGATATGCAAGATTGATCCTCAATGAATGAAGAAATGACACTTAAAACCCTTGTGAATTCATAATTACAAGTTTGGTCCCTTAAGTTTGTCAAAATTACACAAAAGGTCCTTCAACTTTGAAGAATTGGCAAGATTAGTCCCTTATCAAATCTAATTTGTCAATTATGGTCCCTTATGGACTTAAAGTTACATTGAAGACCTTTGAAGATCAAAAATGTCCAAGATCAGTCCCTCAATTATCCAAAAATGGCAAAAACAACCCTTTTAAACCTTTTGACAAAGTTTTGTGCCAAAAGTGCAAAGTTCTGAAAGTTATTAACAAAGGAAACATGATTTGTGGGCTGAAATACTTGATTTACATTCTTTCCCAAAGAACAAGGACTAAAGCTGTGCAAATGAAACATTTAAACCAAAAATGCGCCAAACACAAACACAATCCTACAAAAACGGATCAAACCTTGTCACTGTAGCGAGTAAGAACCCAGATTTTACAGCACTTAAAACAAAGGGTAAAAACAAATTACCCAGGCACATGCTTGATTCACACGCCCAGTAACCTATCCCACATCAAAACCCTCACTCCCACTCACTATGGACCCCACCCCCAATTCCCTTTCAACCAATCATGTGACAACTTCACCTCCAAGTCATCCAACGTGGCCAAATCAACAGCTGAGAGTCCTTGCTTCATCTCAAAGCTAAAATGAACACTCAGGATCATTTTGGACAGCTCATCAACAACAAACGGCCTGAAGTGCTCAAGGACATTTAGGGAATTTCACTTATAGGGTTTGTGAATAGTGCATAGCTAGCATTTGCCTATAAAAAGACTCCTCAACCTGTGAGAGAGCTTTTGTTCCAGTTTTAGGCTGTCAATCTTTGTAATCCCTTTTTAAGATAATAAAATTTGATTTTCTGAATTTTGAGAAATCTTGTTCTTGTTTATTAAAAGTTGGTGGTAGAATAGCCTAATTCTGAGTTCCATTTTGATATTTGAAGGTTTTTGAGGCAAGGTTTTAGTTGATAAAGCCTGGGTTTCAAAAATCAGAAAGTGCTTGTTTATTTTATCTCACCTTATTGTTTGTTCATCTTAGCAGCATTGGAAGCTGGTACTTGTTCTGCTAGTACCTCAGCTCAAACAATCCAGGGCTTGGATGTAGGTCTTGGAGGTTTGCACCTTCTCCCTTTTCAATTTTCTCTCTTATTTTCTAAATTTTTGGTGATTTTGTTTGATTGTTCTTAAATCTGTGTGTTTGTGGTTGAATATTGTTAATCTGGCTTTGTTTGATGTTTATGAGGTGTTGTTAGTTTGATTTGTGGGTTGAATCTGGATAAGCCTTTGAAAATTTATCAAAACAGGTTTTTAAGGGGGTGTTTGGGTTAATTGCATAAGCAGGTTTTGATGCTTGTTGAGTGGTTGTTTATTATTGCTATCTGTTGGTACATGTTTATCTGATATACTTGGTCATATTGCTTCATATTTTGTGGTTTGAAACACCTAGATTCTTAATAAGGGTATAAAATCTTGTTTACTTGATAATTTTGGCTTAGGTTTAAGGGAAACCTAGATCTAATCATAGACTAGGGCTAACAAGTGATTAAACCTAGTTAATATCACCAGGGAAAGAGATTTGAGTGCTTGAATTTGGATCTGTGGTCAATTAGATCAACAAAGTAGGCTTGTGTTCTTGTAGTTCATGTCAGTAACATTTATCTGCTTTGATCTTGTTCTATACTTTGATTCAGTGTTTGATTTAAGTTTATTTGTGCTTATTCATAGTTTATATAGCTTGTGTATGCATCCTGTTGAATTTGGTTGGCTCATTCATGCTATATCTGCTTATTTGTGCATAACTGCTTATTTCACATGTCTGAGCAATATCTGGTGACTGTTTGATTATTTCTGGCTTATTGTGTGAACCAAATTGTGATTTTCTTGTTGCTATTGACTCCTTGTGATTCACTGATCACAAGGGTGCCCTTTTTTCCAATTGAATCCAAATAAATCTCTCTAAAAAGCTTGGTCAAATAGTCAAAGCAGTGGGAACCAGTTCCTACTAAAAGTTCCCCCTGCTAGTGTTAATTGGGTTTCAGCTTATCAATAAGCTATAATAGCTTATTTTAACCAGCAACAACTTGGATTTTCTAATAGGTGCTCATTATTTGACCCATTTGTTCATACTGGAGCATTTGGTGGGTTGACTTTAGGGTTTGACTAGAAAACCAACTTAATTGACTTTTTCATAAGTGCTTATTGGTTCATTCTGGCTTATTGGTGTTTCTTATTGGATTTTTGTTGATTGATTTGGCTTATTGAGTTCATTTGTGACATTTTGCAAGTTGAATCAAGTTCTAAGGTGCCCTAAATCTCAAACCCGACTATTTTGTCTTTTAGTGAAATATTACTTTGCTTATTTCTGGCTTATTGAGTGTGCTTTTTCAAAATTTCTTTTTACAGATCTCTTATGCATCCCAAAAGAAGGTTGTGTGTCAAATTAGAGCTTATGGCATTAGCTTATTGCTTAATGGGCTAAAAAGCCCAATAAGGATAAGCTGTTTGCTTAATAAGCTGTGATAAGCTCACTTTCAGCTTTTGGGCCTTTAGAGTTTTGTGTTTAGAATCAAATTTTGAGTTAGATTGGGCTTTTCCAAGTTAATTGGGACAGGTTTGACTTTTTGGGCTAAAAACCCATTTAAGTGGACTGTTTTTGGTTTTGGCCCATTTGAGGGCCCATTAGGGGTATTCTGGTCATTTCACTTTCATTTTCTGATTATTTAGGTTAAAATAAACTAGTTTGCAAGTTTTTAGATTTTTTAATAATTTTTGGATTTTTAATATTATTTTAATATTATTTTAATATTATTTTATTATTATTTTTCAAATTTCACATTTTTCAACTTTTTACATTTTTCTTAGCTTAAACACATTAAAATAGGATTTTTTCAACTTTTAGAATAATTTTGTCACTTTTAGATTAATTTTTATAATTATTTTAAGTTTTAATAGTTTTTAAATCATTTTAAATAGTTTTCCTTAGTTTAAAAATTTCTAAAAATAGTTTTTAATCTTTTTAGGTCATTTTAGAGGTTTACCAATTGAAAAATCTTTATTAGGGCTTTTTGATAATTTATTTGATTTTTAGGGCTTTAATTAGCATTTAAAAATTGAATATTTAATTATTTAAAAGGTTTGAAAAAGTTTTGATCATTGATAAACTCTTAGTTTATTTATTTTGATTTTTGGTGAATTTTTGGTAATTTTTAGAATTAATTTTTATTTTAGAGTTTTTTACGGTTTTACGTTTTGTCGTCGTAGTAATAATTTTCACGTCTTCGTAATCCTCTTTTCTCATCCCCTTCTAAACCAATATTAATCTCAAACATTTTACATCTTAGTCACACACATATACCTCCTTGGGAAACGAACTTTCATTGGGTCATTAGTGCTTGATTTTCCTAAATCATCACTTAATACTTACCGCTTTTATGCTCCTTTTACTAAAGGTCGTAATTTTACCACAATAAATGTGTTTAGGAAAACAACGTATAATGGGCAAGTATTAAACTCGACGATTTAGGAAAACCGACAAGTCGAATAAATGTGGGTTCGTTCTCGAAGGAGGTGTGTGGATTAAGTGTGCCAATTATATAAAATCAAAGTTTGGATTAGTGTCGTTTTTGGTTTAGAGAGAGAAAAAGTAAAGACGAGCTACGACTACTGATGTGGTGATTTTACTACTCTTTAGGAAAAGAGAGCAAAAAGGGTAAGTATTAACGAGTAGTTTAGGAAAACCACAAGTTATGACCCAAAATAAGAATGGAGTGAGTTCGTTCTCGAGGAGGCTAGTGCGTTGTGTTAAGAATTGATTAATGATGATTTTATTGTATTGAGAAGAAAAGAAAAGAGAAATAAGAAAGAAATGATGGTTACGAAGACGGATCGAGCTAAGACGAAAAAGCGTTCACGTAAAACCGTAAAAAACTACAAAATTAAAAATTTTAAAACCTAAAAATTAATTAAAAGCTAAAAGTATTCTAAAATAATATAAATAAGAATAAAAATCCAATAAAAATATTTTAAAACCTTTTATTAATTAAATATTAAATTTTTAATGCTAATTAAAGCCCTAAAATTAAATATAATTAATCAAAATGTCCAAAATATTATTTTATTGAACAAATAACTTACTTATATTATCTAAAGACTAAAAAGTATTTTTCCTAATTTTTGAAAACTATTTTTCTATTTTTAAATTACTAAAAACTATTTTTCTATTTTTAAATTACTAAAAACTATTTTTAAACTAAAATAATTATAAAAAATAATAAAATAATGCTAAAAATAATTTACCAATTTTAAAAATCCTATTTTACTCTAATGAACAGTAGAAAAATGAAAAAGTTTGAAAAATAATAAATTTACCACTAAAAGACAAAAACAGTTTAATTAAAACCCTAATTAACTTAAATTAATTCTAAAAAATAATAAAAAGATGAACAGTAGAAAATTTTTTAATTAAAAATCTTAAAACCTTATTCTAAGTCTAGGAAAAATTGTAAAACTGAAAAATAGGTATTTTTGGCACTAAATGCAAAAAACAGAAACATATAAGTTAATTAAAAATAGCAATAAAACCTAAAAAATAGCAAATGAACAGTAAATAAAAATCTAATTAATCAGAAAAATCAAAAATTAAATAAGAAAAATAAAGAAACAATTTTCAAGTCCTAATTCCCAATTTAGAGCACTAAAGAAAAAAAAGTTTGAATTATGATAGTGACATCTTTGGGGTTTGTCTGCTAGTGAAGCAGGGGAAACAATTGTGCTACCAGTGGGAAGTTTGTTCCCACTGCTAGTGCAAAAATGTGGTCAGTTGACCAATTGGGCTTAGGAAAGCTCTTGATTGGGTTTTGCTTGGGCAAATGGGCACTCCCACAACCAGTTGGGTTGTGGGAAGTCAATTAAACAAGAAAAAACACAACCCTTTCACAAAAAACAAGCAAATCAAGCAACCAAAGTTTCTGATTAAGCCAATGCAGGTCTGGTGATCAGTTGGCCAAATTACTTGCACAAATCCGAATTTCAAACCCAAAAAGCTTGCATACAAATCCACAATATGATATACAAGTGATCACAAACCTCTCTTAGACCTATCTACTAGCAACTACCAAGATTCAAAGTACCAATCTTACAAAAATCAGGCAGAATAATGGCTTTACTGATTTTAGCTATGTTGTCCAATATTTGAGCATTCAACTTGTTTAAAAACTCACCCAAAATGACAAACAACTAGCATACAACCTAACCATACCCTACTGAGTGTATCTAAACAAGATTAAAACAAAACTTGATTGATTTACCCTGATTAGAACCTTAATCCAAACACCCCTTATATTTTCTGAAAATGATGATTACCAAGCAAATCAAATCAAATCTTTACCAAACTGATTTTAAGCCTTCTAACATGCATCCTACAACTTATATCAGCAATATCAAGCACTAAAACAAACACATAACCAGTTTACATGCAAAATCACATAAACCACAAATAACTGAAAATGAAAATGGAACAAGGCTTTTACCTTGTTGGACCTACATCCAGGCCCAACAATGGCTGCTAGCCATCTCCAATCAGGTCCAGACCCGAGCTGAACCTTGGACTAAACAAGCTCCCACTTGAACCTACTAAAATCAATAAGAACAAACACAAAAATGCACTTTCTGATTTTCAAACCTTTTTCACCAACTTGAAACCAATGAACAACTTATGAAACAAGTAACCACTTCAGTTATCCAATGATCCACTCCACTTTCACTTCATGGACCTTGGATTTCTGAAAACCTTAAAAGAACTTTTTGAAACCTTTTTGAAAACTCAAACACACAAGTGTTTACACAGTTGAAAAATGGAACTCAGCTAGCTTCTCAATCACAAACCAAACTTTTAGTAACCATAAAAAGGAATTAAATTGCTCAAACACAAACACCAAACTTTTATATTAATAAAAAGGGATTTACAAGTGATGAAAGCTAAAAACTGGAACAAAGAAAAAAATGAGACACACACGTCTCATTTATACAAGTGAATGGAATAAACTAGAAGCTAAAACCCTAGTTCTTGGACTGCCTAAAATGCCCTTGGTCTTCTTTCTTCAAAATCAGTCAAAAGGTGCTACATGTGACATGCCAGTTGTATGAGATGATCTTGGACGTTGGAATTACCTTTGGGAGGAAGAAAATCACATGGGTCGTTGATCTTGTCTGCTTGTTGGGGTTTGTGTGAAAGAGACTTTGCAGGGGAGCATCTTTTAGGGACCCACAGCCATGTGGTGGTGTTTCTGGGTGTGGGGAAAGGTTTACTTAAGGGTGAATAGTAAATCTGGAAAACATTAGGGTAAAACCCTTTGTTTTGGGTAAATTAGTTTTTAGGGTTTATGGGGATTTAGAAGATGAAGAACAGCTGTTTGATTAGGATTAGGATTAGGCAAATTTGAAAAACATGTTTACCCCGTTTTTTATTTAACTAATTAAAAAAGTTGCTAGTGGATGTGTGACGTGGAGGGGGTTGTGAGGTGGAAGTTTGTGATTGGTGGTGGTGGGTGATGTGTTAGTTTGATTGGCTGGGAAGGGTTTGGTTGTCTGGCAGTTTAGGTCCCCAAGGTTTCATAATCCCTTCACTTTGTATAAAACAGCCACAATTCTTTCTTCCTTTGTAAATAACTTTGGGCATTTTACACTTTTGGCACAATAACTTTTTAAGCTTGTAGCAAGGACTTCAAATGCAATTTCTTCATACTTCAAGGGCTGAACTTGCACAATCTTGATATTTTAGGGACCCACAAGTAATTTTGAGGATTTACAGGGGTATAAAATGAAAGGTCTTCTAAAGTTGAGGGACCATTCTTGCCAATCTTCAATTCTTCAAGGTCCATTTTGGAAATTCCAGATTTGGGTCCGGTTCATTGTGCGGCTTCGTTTCCCGTGTTCGTTTTTGAATGATTCTTGTGATCTTTTTGTCATTTCCTCAATATCCGTACCTAAAATACACAAGCAACAAACACGAGCATATATTTGGCAGTTTTAATGATATTTTACGCATTTTAAGCCCGATTTGGACGATGAGACTATGTATAAAAGCAGTCTCATCACTCCCCCATACTAAACCATTGCCGTGCCCTCACGCAATGCTAGAATAAAGTATCGTAGCACCTCCAAATATCATTTTTATTCACTTTATTGAAATGATAAATTAGCTACACTACTACTATTACTACTACTTGTGTTTTAGACATAATGTATGATTTTCATCGCAAAATGGGACGTTTAGGTTCATAGAATAAGAACACGTGAGTGCTTCGTTAGAAATAATTTCATCGTCCTCGATTTTCACTCAATTCCATGCTAAGCGTGTAACGAGATCATTGTCATTATAAGTTAGTAATGCTAACACTACTCATATGCCCTAATCACGTACTTATCCTCCCATTATTCCTAAGTTGTATCTCTTATATTTTATTATGTCTTGAATGTTTCACGAGGATACATTGTTGACTTATGCGATAATAGAGAATTAGGTCTAAAAATAGAGTCCTAACGGTGTAACTAAGACCATCAAATCAATAACCCCTCCTAATAGACAACGATGTCAAAAAATTAAGTTGACAAGAAGAATCGATAAACACGGTTTTATAACGGTTTTGAACATGAGACTTATTACCAAGACTTTTATACGCCCCCTAACGGAAGGGCCTTATTATCTTTGGTTTACCTCCATCTTTTATTCAACTTCGCCATGAAGTTTTTATTATGACTTAGGTCTTGCCTTGCCTTTTATTATCCGCCTCATCGGTGGTTTTATTAGCCAAAGACGTATATCCTCACGCTAAAGCGAATTTTGGATCTTTAAAGCTTCGAAGATTAAGGCTTGATTCACTTTCAATTTTGCATAGATTTTTCGGCCTTGTGGGGCTTCAAATTGTTTGCTAGATTTAGGTGAGCACTTGAAATCTTATTATTAGGTGAAGCTTTCGATTATTGGGGTGCCAATACTTCAAAACCGTGACGCTGGCGATACCTTAATGTCTTCCCAATTTAATTACACGGAAGCTACTAGAAAAGACTAGAAACCCAACAATCCTAACTAAACCGCTAAGTCAATATTTATTAAGCAAAAAATATTTACAAGCGAAGGGAGAATAAGCAAACAACGAGAACACATGAGTTTTTGAAAGAATACGAGTACTCTACGTTTAGCATAGTAACTTATAATTAACTCTATCATTTCTCGTCCTCATTTAAGAGACTTAGCCTAATGTGTAGTTAAGGAATCAAAGCTAAGTGCTCAACACGCACGGTCGAGTAAAAAATTACTCTTATTCTCGCCATCGGAAAATCTACATTCGTGTCTTCAAACACTTATAAAATATGAGAAAAATTTTAAAATTTGGCCATTTTTAGCCTTATTTTGCAACAAAACGATAAACAAAAGGATAAACTTTGGAAAGCGTGAAGGTTTGGCAAGGCAAGTATCTATTCACCCCCCATACTAAAGTTAAACATTGTCCTCAATGTTTCGAGTCTAGGGGTGCAAACACCCCCATACTAGAGACGTAGTCGAATGCCTAATCTAGCATGGAAAGGGTGTAACCAATAAATTAATAGCCGTTTATGAAGTGTGCTAAAAACCTAAGGTTAGAACAATCAAGGATATATCATGGATATTGAGAAAGTCTTCAAAGCAAACGATCGAGTGCTCCCATAAAACGAACACGAGAGGCTCCAATCGTGAAGATCATGATCTAAAAACCACAATGCACAAACAACCACGGAACAAAGGTTGGAAGGGAACAAATCCCCTCACATTAACTAATTAGAAAGCAATAATATGTACATGGATAAGCATGGGTCTCCCCCACGAGGCACCTTGTTTTTGATAACCGAGTCAAAAGCTCGACTCGAATCCCCATAAATGTGATCATTTAGGGATAATCATGGTGTGGTCAATTTTTGGTGGGGCTTACATGATAAACAAGGCCCAAAAACAACCGGTATTAAGGACTAAGTCCTTTGATGGTGCAAAATACCGGGATCAAAGATGGCGTTCTCATTTTCATTGGAAAAACAAATCAACGCCACTTCATCATGTGCCAACAAAAACTCAAAGAGTTTCAAGAAAATAGGTGAGAAGAAATAGAAGGGTGGGACAATGGGTAAGTCATAGAAACATTGAGCTACTCGAGGTAGACTCGCACCAATCAAATGAAAAGATTTTCCATTTATTGCATCGGTGGAAGACCGAGATTTCCCTTTATAAGCAATTCTAGGATCAAATATCTCGTCCTCGGTGGAGAAAGGGGAGGGAACATAAGGGGATTCCCCCACACTAAGTCCACACAAAGCATCGTCAAAAGGAGAAGACGAGCTTGTAGTACTCAAAACACGTGGTGATGACGGAGTTAGAGTTGTAGAAAAATCTTTTAAATTCAATTCAAAATCTTTTCCTTTTTCATCTTTTAAACTCTCTTTGTGAAAACCCGATTTAAATGTCAAAAATATTTGGTGTTTCTAAAGCAATGTTAGTCACACTAAAAATTCTCACATTTGAAAACCGTTTTGGTATAGGTGGTGGTAAGTTCTCAAAACGTTTGTCGACAAAGAAAACTCCCCCATCGGGATCAACACATTCATCATCCGAAGAATCATTCACAATTGGAATCGTAGGCTTAACACTCTTAACCTCCACCGGCGGAGGGGACGGAACTTCATTTTTCTCAACAACTCCTAAAACTCTATTTGAAATCCTTTTGCAAATGTTTTTGATGGGATTGACATTGTACAAAGACGTGATAGAATACACATGAGAAAGTGTGGAGTTTTGAGTTGCATTAATGACGAGTTCTTTCTCATTGAAACGAAGAGTGATTTTCCTTGCATGCACATCGATAAGTGCTCTCGAGGTATCCAAAAATGATCGACCTAAAATTAGAGGAACTTTAGGATCGATGGGAATGTCAACAACAATAAAGTCTACAGGATAGTAGAACTTTCCAACTTTCACAAAGACGTCCTCGGCAACTCCACAAGCTAGAATCGTAGAATGATCGGCCATTACGATTGACATTCTTGAAGGAGTGAGATTGGGAAGATTAAGCGATTTAAAAATCTCAAGAGGCATCAAATTAATACTAGCACCAAGATCGGCCAAGGCGTAGCATTCTTCCATGTCTTGTATAGCACATGGGATTAAAAACTTGCCGGGATCACCGACTTTTTGAGGTATGCGGCTTAGAAAAACCGATGAACAACTAGACGATTTTTGCAAGTTCTCTTTGTTATTCAACATACTTTTGAAGTTCGCGGCAAATCGAGGCATCATGACTAAGGCGTCGGCAAAACTTATATTAAAATGCAAGTCACGAAACATTTTCATAAAGAGTTCAAATTGATAATTATTTCTTTCTTGTGCCTTTTCCTTGTCTCGTCTTGAAGGGTAGGGTAAAGGTGGTGTGGGTTGGGGCATAGGCATAGGCATCGGCCTTGGAATCTCGGGTTCCACAATTGGTATGGGTTCAACCGTAGGTGTGGTTAGAGCGGTACTTCGTGGGCTTGTAATTTGCTCCTTTTCTACCACCACCTCGGGTTCTTTCTCTTTTTCCTTCTCCATAGAAGTACTTGGACGAGAAATGGGTTCTTTGAAAGTTTTACCACTACGAGTAGTAATAACCTTCAATTCTCCTTTCGGGTTCACAATGGTATCACTAGGAAGACCACCCGAAGAAGAGGGTTTACACATGATAGCTTCAAACATTTTTCCCATTCGGTCTTCAAACTTAGATTGCCTAGCATCCGCTTTTAACAACTCTTGCTTAATCTCATGTTTACCTTGCTCCATTTTTTGTTGATTTTGTTGGAGTCGTTGAACATTTCCTTCCATTTTATTAGCATGAGTTTTAAGTTCATTAGCAAGTTCGTTTTAAGCTCGTTTTTCAACTCGGATCTTAAGCTAACCATTTCACGTTGCATATTGTCAAACTTAGCATCGTTTGCCTTTGCATAATTCAAAAACTCTCCTTGAAGATTTTTGGTGTGATCGTTTTGAAAACCTTGAGTAGAAGTTTGAAAATCACGGTTTTGGTTTTGATTTGAAATTTGCCGTGCCTTGATAATTACCACCTTGGTTGTTGTTTCGATAGTTATTAGCATTTTGATTTGGTGGAGCTTGATTTTGGCGAGAACCTTGACCGTTTTGGTTATAAGTTCCCGTGGCTACATAAGCACTCGAAGTGTTACCATCCGCGGTAATGCACTCGGAAAGATCATGAGCTCCACCACACGACAAACAACTCTTAGAAACCGCTTTAACCGAAGCGGAATTCGAAGCTTCTTGAGCTTTCCAATGGGACATAAGGTTAGCAAATCTATCAAAAAACCGATTTTCTTCATTTGCTTCATCATGTAAAGCATTAATGCTACAAGACGATGACGAGCCCATTTTGGCAACACTCGGTGTGTTACGAGGGCTATAAACCTTAGACCTATTCTCAATAATGACCAAAGCTTCCTCGACCATTTTACACAAAAAATTACCACCCGCGGCGGCATTTAAACAATCTCTTTCATGATCATTAAGTCCATTGTAAAACGTGTCTATTTGGTGCAAGTCGGAAAAACCGTGATGAGGACATTCATGTAACATCTCCTTAAACCTATTCCAAGCCGTTGAAAAACTTTCATTTGATTCTTGTGAAAATTTAGAAATCTCATTTTTCAAATGCGTAGCTGGGATATGGTGTCAGGGCAGTCGGTTGTGTGTCCTCTATGTGAAATGCAGCCGGACTCACACTCTCATTTATTTTTTGAGTGTGACTATTCTAAGCAGGTTTGGTCTCATGTTAAACGCTTTGCGGATCTGGAGTCGGCGCGTCCTAATATTTTCGATATTGTGACGAACTTATTACCTATAGCTAAGAGAAAATCTGTGAAAAGTTGCATCGGGAAGCTGGTGGTCCAAGCTACTGCTTATTTCGTCTGGCAAGAACGAAACAGGAGATTGTTTAAACAAGTGAAAAGAACGGTGAACGAGGTCATTGTGTGCATCATGGCGTCTGTTCGTCTTAAACTTATGTCTTGTCATTTCAAGAGGTCGATGGATGGGTTAAAATATGTTCGGCTTTGGGAGTTGCCGGATTCTGTTCTTCGTTAGTGATGTGTTTTTGGCTTTGTATTATTCGGTGGTACTTTCCTGTGGGTGTCATTAGTTTTGTAATGGCTAGGTAGTTCTCGTATGGCATGTCATATGAGTAGAGGTCGTTCAAGCTTATGCTTGAGGTTAATGTGGCACTCAGTCACATTCCATTGTACTTAACTGATATTTTTTGGTGTAATATATTTTACCGGGGTTTATCCCCTTTACCCAAAAAAAAATGCGTAGTCTTAGAGGGCGGAAAAAATTGGTTCAAAAATTTCGAAACGAGATCCTTCCACGTCAATATAGAATTGGGTGGCTCTTTCTCTAACCAATTTTTGCGGGCCCCGCTAAGGAATACGGAAAAAGCATCATCTTAATCGAGTCATTCGAGACATCCTTAAATTTGCACGTAGCGGTAAGACGATTGAATTGGCGGATATGGTTGTGGGGATTGTCCTTCTCATCACCACGGAATTTGTTGTTTTGGATCATCGACAACAAACCCGTTTTCACCTCAAAATTCTCCGCAAGGATAGCGGGAATCACAATAGCTTCTCCATAACCCTCGGTGGGTGCTTGAAGTAACTCCATCATAGTTCGATTCGCCATGGTTGGTGCTTCTCGTACAATGGGTTCGTCAATAGGAGACTCCTCACTAGAATGAGTTGGAGTGGGAGTTTTGTTCTTTCGTCTACGTGCACGTTTTGCTTGATTACGAGTTAGCATAAACGTCACGTACAACAAGGAGACGAGCAAAGAAGATTCTTTTTGGTGTTTTTAATTTTTCAATTTTTTTGTGGTTTTTGATGGTATTAACGTTTTTGGAAATTGGTGAAATGTATTAAGTAGACAAAAATCTACAAATCTCCTCCTTAATCAAATCTCTCGATTAAAGAAGCCTCAAGGAATGAAAACGATCACGTGGAGTGAATGCCTTCGATGACTTTAGAAAGATGGTGGAACACCAAATCGTTCAAGAGGGTTTAATCAATAGAAACCAAGAAAATATATATGATATGTAATAATACTTTGGGCGGCAAAACCCTCGATTAGCTCTCAAAATCAAATACTCACAAGCAAGCGGAGGAAACGAGACGGCGCGAAGCACTTAAGAGCCTTTTTCCTTTAGGTCGTGAAATACAACCGCCTTATACCCACCTTATAGTTTGTATTTTTCAAAATCGAGCTTCACGAAAGTATTTATCTCTTTTTGCCTTTTTTTCTTTGGTTTGAGATTCGAATACAATGATTGGGTAATGACCTCCCAAGTCAAGGTTGTGATTTCTCACGTATTTGGAGTACTTGTGACTTTATTGTTCTACGTATACAATATAGTAATAGTATTCACACAAAAACCGAAAAACGCTAATACATATTAGTAGAGTGCTACTAATACAAATACTAATTATGGCTAGTATAAAAACAAAAATTGTTCAATCAAAATACAACACGCCTCCCCGACAGCGGCGCCAAAATTGATGTGGTGATTTTACTACTCTTTAGGAAAAGAGAGCAAAAAGGGTAAGTATTAACGAGTAGTTTAGGAAAACCACAAGTTATGACCCAAAATAAGAATGAAGTGAGTTCGTTCTCGAGGAGGCTAGTACGTTGTGTTAAGAATTGATTAATGATGATTTTATTGTATTGAGAAGAAAAGAAAAGAGAAATAAGAAAGAAATGACGGTTACGAAGACGGATCGAGCTAAGACGAAAAAGCGTTCACGTAAAACCGTAAAAAACTACAAAATTAAAAATTTTAAAACCTAAAAATTAAAAAGTAGTCTAAAATAATATAAATAAGAATAAAAATCCAATAAAAATATTTTAAAACCTTTTATTAATTAAATATTCAATTTTTAATGCTAATTAAAGCCCTAAAATTAAATATAATTAATCAAAATGTCCAAAATATTATTTTATTGAACAAATAACTTACTTATATTATCTAAAGACTAAAAAGTATTTTTCCTAATTTTTGAAAACTATTTTTCTATTTTTAAATTACTAAAAACTATTTTTAAACTAAAATAATTATAAAAAATAATAAAATAATGCTAAAAGTAATTTACCAATTTTAAAAATCCTATTTTACTCTAATGAACAGTAGAAAAATGAAAAAGTTTGAAAAATAATAAATTTACCACTAAAAGACAAAAACAGTTTAATTAAAACCCTAATTAACTTAAATTAATTCTAAAAAATAATAAAAAGATGAACAGTAGAAACTTTTTTAATTAAAAATCTTAAAACCTTATTCTAAGTCTAGGAAAAATTGTAAAACTAAAAAATAGGTATTTTTGGCACTAAATGCCAAAAACAGAAACATAAAAGTTAATTAAAATAGCAATAAAACCTAAAAAATAGCAAATGAACAGTAAATAAAAATCTAATTAATCAGAAAAATAAAAAATTAAATAAGAAAAATAAAGAAACAATTTTCATGTCCTAATTCCCAATTTAGAGCACTAAAGACAAAAAAGTTTGAATTCTGATAGTGACATCTTTGGGGTTTGTCTGCTAGTGAAGCAGGGGAAACAATTGTGCTACCAGTGGGAAGTTTGTTCCCACTGCTAGTGTAAAAATGTGGTCAGTTGACCAATTGGGCTTAGGAAAGCGCTTGATTGGGTTTTGCTTGGGCAAATGGGCACTCCCACAACCAGTTGGGTTGTGGGAAGTCAATTAAACAAGAAAAAACACAACCCTTTCACAAAAAACAAGCAAATCAAGCAACCAAAGTTTCTGATTAAGCCAATGCAGGTCTGGTGATCAGTTGGCCAAATTACTTGCACAAATCCGAATTTCAAACCCAAAAAGCTTGCATACAAATCCACAATATGATATACAAGTGATCACAAACCTCTCTTAGACCTATCTACTAGCAACTACCAAGATTCAAAGTACCAATCTTACAAAAATCAGGCAGAATAATGGCTTTACTGATTTTAGCTATGTTGTCCAATATTTGAGCATTCAACTTGTTTAAAAACTCACCCAAATTGACAAACAACTAGCATACAACCTAACCATACCATACTGAGTGTATCTAAACAAGATTTAAACAAAACTTGATTGATTTACCCTGATTAGAACCTTAATCCAAACACCCCTTATATTTTCTGAAAATGATGATTACCAAGCAAATCAAATCAAATCTTTACCAAACTGATTTTAAGCCTTCTAACATGCATCCTACAACTTATATCAGCAATATCAAGAACTAAAACAAACACATAACCAGTTTACATGCAAAATCACATAAACCATAAATAACTGAAAATGAAAATGGAACAAGGCTTTTACCTTGTTAGACCTACATCCAGGCCCAAAAATGGCTGCTAGCCATCTCCAATCAGGTCCGGACCTGAGCTGAACCTTGGACTAAACAAGCTCCCACTTGAACCTGCTAAAATCAATAAGAACAAACACAAAAATGCACTTTCTGATTTTTCAAACCTTTTTCACCAACTTGAAACCAATGAACAACTTATGAAACAAGTAACCACTTCATTAATCCAATGATCCACTCCACTTTCACTTCATGGACCTTGGATTTCTGAAAACCTTAAAAGAACTTTTTGAAATCTTTTTGAAAACTCAAACACACAAGTGTTTACACAATTGAAAAATGGAACTCAGCTAGCTTCTCAATCACAAACCAAACTTTTAATAACCATAAAAAGGAATTAAATTGCTCAAACACAAACACCAAACTTTTATATTAATAAAAAGGGATTTACAAGTGATGAAAGCTAAAAACTGGAACAAAGAAAAAAATGAGACACACACGTCTCATTTATACAAGTGAATGGAATAAACTAGAAGCTAAAACCCTAGTTCTTGGACTGCCTAAAATGCCCTTGGTCTTCTTTCTTCAAAATCAGTCAAAAGGTGCTACATGTGACATGCCAGTTGTATGAGATGATCTTGGACGTTGGAATTGCCTTTGGGAGGAAGAAAATCACATGGGTCGTTGATCTTGTCTGCTTGTTGGGGTTTGTGTGAAAGAGACGTTGCAGGGGAGCATCTTTTAGGGACCCACAGCCATGTGGTGGTGTTTCTGGGTGTGGGGAAAGGTTTACTTAGGGGTGAATAGTAAATCTAGAAAACATTAGGGTAAAACCCTTTGTTTTGGGTAAATTAGTTTTTAGGGTTTATGGGGATTTAGAAGATGAAGAACAGCTGTTTGATTAGGATTAGGATTAGGCAAATTTGAAAAACATGTTTACCCCGTTTTTTATTTAACTAATTAAAAAAGTTGCTAGTGGATGTGTGACGTGGAGGGGGTTGTGAGGTGGAAGTTTGTGATTGGTGGTGGTGGGTGATGTGTTAGTTTGATTGGCTGGGAAGGGTTTGGTTGTCTGGCAGTTTAGGTCCCCAAGGTTTCATAATCCCTTCACTTTGTATAAAACAGCCACAATTCTTTCTTCCTTTGTAAATAACTTTGGGCATTTTACACTTTTGGCACAATAACTTTTTAAACTTGTAGCAAGGACTTCAAATGCAATTTCTTCATATTTCAAGGGCTGAACTTGCACAATCTTGATATTTTAGGGACCCACAAGTAATTTTGAGGATTTACAAGGGTATAAAATGACAAGTCTTCTAAAGTTGAGGGACCATTCTTGCCAATCTTCAATTCTTCAAGGTCCATTTTGGAAATTCCAAATTTGGGTCCGGTTCATTGTGCGGCTTCGTTTCCCGTGTTCGTTTTTGAATGATTCTTGTGATCTTTTTGTCATTTCCTCAATATCCGTACCTAAAATACACAAGCAACAAACACGAGCATATATTTGGCAGTTTTAATGATATTTTACGCATTTTAAGCCCGATTTGGACGATGAGACTATGTATAAAAGCAGTCTCATCAACTACGATTATACAACGACGAATTAACGTAAAACGCGAACGTAAATACGTAAAACGTGAAAAAATTAAAGATTAAACCTAAAAATTAATTAAAAATTAAAACAAAGTCTAAAATAATATAAATAAGAATAAAAGTCCAATAAATAAATTTTAAAACATTTTATTAATTAAATATTCAATTTTAAATGCTAATTAAAGCCCTAAAATTAAATATAATTAAGAAAAAGCCCAGAATATTATTTTATTGAACTAATAACTCACTTATATTATTTAAAGACTAAAAAGTATTTTTCCTAAATTTTTAAAACTATTTTTCTATTTTTAAAAGGCTAAAAACAATTTTTAAACTAAAATAATCATAAAAATAATAAAATAATGCTAAAAATAAATTTTATTTTTCTAAAAATTCTATTTTAACTAAATTAACAAGGTAAAAATGAAAAAGTTAAAAAAAAAACTAAAAAAAAGGCTAAAAACGAAAGTACCCCAAAGTACTCCAAGGTGGAGTACTTCTGTGTTGTCCAAGATATCACCAGACAACAGGCTTGTCCAACATCAGTGTTGTCCGATATCGGACAACACTAAAAAAAATAAAAAAAATTTGCAGCGTTCTCGGACAACAAAGAAAAACTTGATGTATATTTTTTTGAGTTCGTTTTTGCTTGTTTCGAGTTCGTTTGTCGATGTTTTTGGGCACAAATGGCACCCCTACAACCAGTGGGTTGTAGGGAGTCAAATACAAAACACAAACACAAATAAACAAACACAATTTCACACACCAATCAAACAATAAAAGGCTATAAGAACACGCTAATTACAGAAAATACTTGCTGAACTAATAAGGCTGCATAGAGACTTTTGACTAACAAAAACTCATGAGTAATCTACACAAACACGTAATTATGTTGTACCAAGCCCTACGTTAATAAAAGACCTATTAGATTCCAAGATTTTAATCCTTAATCACGAGTAACAAACCCTATAGCTACTGATTTTGTTTATGGCAGAAAGTGGCGGGCTGTGTAAATTTCAAGCATAAACAGTGGGTTTAGTGGAAATTAAGGTCTCCAAAACCTTGTGATCCTAAGAAACCAGCAGATTAACACACGCACCTATCCTTTATCTAACTAACAATCAAGATTCGAGGCTTAAAACCTTCAAACGAGCCAATACTCTGCTGTACAAAGAGACAATGGGGTCTGCTGGTTTATAATGACAGATAATGGGCTATTTCAGTGACGTTCAACGCACGTTTAAAACCACCAAATGCTATTCTAACCTAGATAACTGATTATTATACCCTAAACCTATTTGTGAACCAAGATTCCATAAAATTAAAACAAGATTAAGACACTTAATCACCCTATTCTGGCAACTGTGGACAGAATATGATATGTTGGACAAACGAACACCTACAGTGAGTTTAATCCTAGCCTAAAAGCTTCTAAAAGGCCTCCAATACCTACTCCCAGATACCACAGCCCTACACTTTCTAATAATCTAACTAAAACCCAAATTTGGACAACTAAAACACATTAATAAGACCCCTGAATCTGCTGATATAATCAGCAACAGAGAAAGGAGTCTGCTGACTTGGGTAGTACTGAAAAAGAGGTCTGCGAGTTTGTATGTTGAATCATTGATCTAAGAGGGTAAATTAAACGCCACCCAGATTCTAACGCAACCAAACTGATTCAAAGCTTAAACAGAATACTACCAACTAACCTACCTTCTAGCTATCTAACCAACACCAAAACGAATCTGTCAAACCATATCAAACCTACTGATTGTGTGGCAGATTTTTACAAAACCTTTCAATTTTTTTTGTTCTCCTTCGTAAAACCTTAAACGACTTTGTTTTTAAACTATCTAAGCCAAGACAAGAATTACATAACCTGGGGCTGCGTTGTCACCACAACCACCCAAATTCCTAAACCGAACAGTCCTTTTAAAAATAAAAAAATCAGATTTTGCCAAGAAAAGATTCTCTGAATCAACACCAAATCACTTCTAAACTAACAAAGCATGACATAATCGTGTAGAAAACACAATATGCGCAGAAAATTGAGGCAAACAAAATAACTAGCATACAACTTTCGCTCAAAAATTCGTTCAATTAAAACAATAAAAGGAGGGTTCTAAGCCGATACCTTGTTTGATTCACATCCAAACCAAACTATGGCAGCTGATGCCATCTCCTATTTAGCCAAAACTGAACTATGGTTTTTGAGTAAGCTTATGCAAGGAATGTGAACTGGTTGTTGATGGACCTACAACAGGACCAAACCAGCAAATAAGAAAGGAAGGAGATGGGCGTCTTGCTGAGGACTTATGCTCCTGCACAATGACACACTTCCAAATAATTTGGGCTACTATCAAGCTTGTTGTCAACAAGTTGATAGTAGCTTAAGCTACAGTAAGAACTTAACAAAAAAACAAGTAGAACAACTGAAAATCAATTTCCTTGAAAAAAGAAAACAATCAACCAGTTTTGAAACTATATGAAACCAACAATAACTTAACAAGATACTAAAACCTTGTGTGAACTTGATTTGTCAAATCAATTTCTCACAACTTTTTATCATCTTGGATCTTCAAAGTATTTTTGATAAAATTTCTTTCCAAAAAAAAAACTTTTTGAATTACTAACTTAATAACAGTAAAGTAAACACACGAATTTGAGATAACTAAAAAACTACAATGGAACTCAGAATAAACTTTGCAAATGATTTAGGGAAAACTGTAACTATTTTATTTCAATAAAAAACATACAAAGTCTAAACTGGAACAAAGGTCACTCACAAGTTGAGGACTCTTTATATAGAATGGCTAAGATGATTCTAGAAATACAAGAAATACTAAACCCTAGCTTACAATGATTCCCGAATTTGTCCTTTGAGATTTTGAATTTAAAAAGTGGTCAATGAGTGCCATGTGATCTTGCTGTCCTTGACTCCATCTTGGCTGTTCATTTTTCTCTTTGGGAGCAAGAAACGTTTTTGAGCTGTTGATTTGGTCCAAGATGCCAGAGATGTACAATGTCATACGAGTTGTGTGAGCTGTGGGGGGGGGGGGGGGGGACAAGAGGGTGATACATCCCTTTCTGGGCATGGGGTTATGTTGAGGTAACAGTGAATGGTAGAAATTAATAACCAATTTAAGTTTACCCCTTGATTTTGTGATGATTAATTCTAGGTATTTTTAGGGTTTATGGGTGAGTTTTGGGGAAGATTATGTGTACAATAATGGTAAAGTGGGAAAACTAGGACTGATTAATATTAATTCAAAGTATTAATATTAAACGTGGGGTGAGTTTGACTGGGGTTGAGGGGGTTTCGGGTATGGGATGGGTATTTTCAGTGGGTAAGGGTCGGGTTAATGGGTTGTTTGGTGGGTTTGGGTTTTAGTATTGGCAGAAATTACCCCCATTGTTCTAAAAATTATGCATTTAAGGATTTCAGCAACCAACACTCCTTTTCCTTTGTTAAATGTTTGACACACTTGTCATTTTTGGCACATACAATTAGCAAACTTTAGTCAAGGGCCTTTCTTGTTATTTGGGAATTCTTCAATGGTCGAGTATATAAACACTTGACATTTTAGGGACCCAATTGTATTTTTGAGATTTACAAGGGTATAAAATAACAAGTCTTCAATAGATGAGGGACCAATCTTGACAATCTTCAAAACTTCAAGGACTTCTTTTTAAATTCATGATTCGGGTCCGGTTGTTTGTGCGGCTTCGTTTCCCGTGTTCGTTTTTGCTTGAATCTTGTAATCTTTTGGTGAATTCACGATATCCGTACCTAAAATACACAATGAACAAACACAAGCATATATTTGGGTATTTTGATGATATTTTAAGCGTTTTAAGCCCGATTTGGACGATGAGACTATGTATAAATACAGTCTCATCAGCTGGATATATCTATTTCGCGTCTAGTTATTGAGAATGTGGGGAATCGATTTGAAAATACTCTATATGGATACTTCATGTGAAGCTTTTCCTGTGGTTGAATACTATGTGAAGAACAACTAGGCGAAGTATGGGCTTAAGAGAATTATGCTTAATGCGAGAGGTTTCTTCTTTTTCAAATTTGATTCGCGCGTTAGATTGGAAAGTGTTCTTGAAGGTGGACCATGGATGATTAGGAATAATCTGCTTATTCTTAAGAGATGGGCGATGAATACTAATTTACTTAAGGAGGAGTTAAGCCGTATTCCAGTTTGGATTAAATTGCATGATGTTCCGTTGGAAATGTTTGATGAGGAAGGTATTAGTATACTTGGATCTTATTTGGGGAAGCCTATGATGCTGGATGCATATACTAGTGCTATGTGTAAGGAGTCATGAGGCCGGAGCAGTTTTGTTAGATGTGTTATTGAGGTTAGCTCTGAGGCTCCTTTACGTGAATCAACTAGTATTGGTATTCCATTATTTGATGGTACGGGTTTCACTAAGGCTACTATTAAGGTTGAGTATGAATGGAAGCCTCCTAGGTGTGATAAGTGTAAGATCTTTGGGCATTCTATTGAGTCGTGTCCTACTATGGTGGTGGCTACTAAGGAAGCTGCAAATGTTAATGATGGATTTTAGCAAGTGGTCAACAGAAAGAAAAAAATTAATAATGCTAGTAATGTGAACTCACAAAATGTTAAAGTGGGCTTTCAACCTGGTAAAAAGTTTGTGTATGCTCCGAAGGCTGATGGTAAGAATGTTAAGGAAAAATCTCATATTGAAAGCCCTAATACGTCAATTGGTGGTCCAAAGAGGAATATTGAGGTTTTGCATGGTTGGACATCTGGTCCAAATAGGCCGTTGGTTATGCCTATTTCTAAGGTTGCTTCATTTCCGCAGGCTACTCCCATTGTGATATCTAATCCCTATGATGCTTTATCTAATCTTAATATGGATGATGGTAGTAAATCTACGTATACTGTTTTGGACGATGAGGAGGATGTGGAGAATATTTATGATGAGTCGGCAAATCTTATGAATGATTCTCAATCAGGGGCAAGCACTCCTGTTGTTAACGTTTTTAATGTTTAGTATCGCTTCTTGGAATATACGGGGCTTGAATCAGTCCCCTAAGCAGAGAGAGGTTTGACAGGTGGTTACTGATACTTGCATTTTCATTGGGTTCAAAATAATTCTCGGAATCCTCTTGAATTGATCTCGGTTCTAAGTGGAAAGATTTGTTCTTGGTGTCCAAAAATGGGTTTGGTTTTCTAATCTACTAAACAGGGAAATGAATAAAGTGATAAAGATATAAACTTAAAACAATCAACAATTAAAAAGCAACACTTGAATTAAAACAGGAAAATGTCCCAACTGAAAAATATCCTACTCGGAATAAAACCTTACTCGGAAAAAGAAGTCTATTCGGAATGTTTCTATGCGGAACAATGCTATTCGGAAAATACAGTCTATTCGGAAAAACAAACCTATGCGGAAAAATGGCTCTATTCGGAAAGCATGTCCTATTCGGAAAATCTGGCTTATGCGGAAAGTAAGTCCTATTCGGAAAGTGACCCCTATTCGGAATATTCCGAATAAGAGGTTAGACAAAAGGTCTATTCGGAATGTATAGCTTACTCGGAATATGGAAAATATTCCGAATAGAGGTAAAATAAATAGACTATTCGGAATGTCTAAACATTCCGAGTAAGAGAAAAATGAATTGGCCTATTCGGAATATCCAAAATTCCGAATAAAGGAATAAGAAAAGCTGCAATTCGAAAAGTCTGGGAACCGAAGAACAGTAGCAGAACTGGGAAGATGATTTCAAACCGAATCAAACCAATTAAGCAAAAAGGTTTTACCAAACTAACCAATAATCATTTAAATACCATAACCAACAAATCCCAACAATAAAAACACTAAATCAACAACTTTCACAAGGTTAAAATCAATCAAACAAGAACTTTTAAAACTTTGAATAGAAAAGGAGATGAATAAGATGAATAGAAAGATTGGAATTGAAAGATTAATGTAAAAGTTAACAATAGTAATGATCAAACACTTACAAGATTGAAGGAAAAATGAAAAATCACCAAACACCCTAATGGTGTTGGTGATGAAACGAAGCAAAACACTCGGAAGGAGAAAAATAAAAGCTAACTCCCTAAAATGTGAAAGGAGAGTCTATTTATACTCCTAGTGGTTGGTTGGTGAGTGAGCTTTCTTCTCTCTTTTCGTCTTCTCGTCTTTTCAGTAGAGTTGACGTTTTCGATTCTGATTCGGGATTTGTCGTGGATTAAATTCAACTCGTCTTTTAATTTCTTCGCTTAATAGACTTGAGTTTCTTCGACTTATGTAAATCTTCCATCTTTGGTCCTTTTCTTCGATAAATCTTCGAATAGGCCCATTGACTTCAAATCTTTTGCATCTCTTGGACAATAGACTTCGACTTTAGTCTTTTTCCTTGATAAACCCCGTGCAATCCCATGTTTTCTTCAATAATCATCCGGTTGACTCTGAAAACACAATAAACACAAAAACCACGCATAATTCCAAACAAATGATATTAAATACGTGTTTTGGTCTTGTTTTAGCCAGTTTTAAGTGGTAAAAGGATGGGTGTTTACACACCTATCAAATCCCCTACACTTAACCATTGCCATGCCCTCATGCAATGCTTAGTGATAAAGCAAATTTACATTTTCCTCATAATCAATAAACCTTGGCCTTATTAACATACTACTAAACAAAAATTAAAGTTTTAAGAGAAATTAAAACTTTAAAGTAAACAAAAGGATAGAAAACCATTTTTACTTGAAAATAGCTACATGGAAATAACTTGTAAAGAGATCAAGGACTTACATTAGGGCTTTGGTGCTGCGAAGATTTATCACCCTCAAGTTTCACGTTCCCCAAACTAAGCTTAAAAACGAGATCATTGTTATTACAAGTTAGCAAATCAAACACTTACACACATGGCTTAAGTAAATGCTTAAACTCCCTTATTCCTAAATGTATCTCTTATATTTTATTTTTGTATTAAAATGATCAAAAAGATGCATTTTTTTGGACTTATTTCGATAGTTTATTTAGGCTGAAAGCAAAGTAGGACGATTTGATCAATAGTTAGCTAAAGGACAAAATCTCTTAAAACTGCTTCTCGGGATATCAAAAAGTTCATATCTTGGCATAACTCGGTTCACGATTTGAGACCTTTCTCGGGCCGATATTTGGCATGTACTTCATACTTCATATCTTGAGAGACGTTCTTGAGATAATGGTCTTCTCATCGTAATAGAGTTTCTTCACTTGGAGACTTTTGAGGGGTACTCCAACTTTGTTGACCATGACTTCATGATTATTTCTTCAATCTCTAATTGGGATTTTGAGATACAACGATCCGCCTCCTTTTCAGACTTGGATCTATTTATCCTCATACCTTGTTAGGGTCTTTTCGGATAGACTTCTCCATGATCTTTATGGGAGTTGATTGCTTTTCGTCGTGAGTCTTGATCCTTCATATTGACTTTGGGAATAATGCTTTTCACATCACCTTAGATCTTTAGCAATAAAATGGAATCCTCATGCCTTGTTAGGGCCTTTTCGGACTCGCCAATCTTCACGCCCCGCTTCATAAGTTATGCCTTGGCTATGAACTCTTATCATTATCGAGCAACTTTTAAACGATCTTGGGCTAGAAGCTAAGTAACATTTCAAATCGTAAGACCTTACTTATTGCAGATAAATTATTAGCAAGTGATGGGAGAATAGGCAAATAATTACACCAAGTGAGCTTGTGCAAGAATACCGACTTATATTTGACTCTATCATTTCTCGTCTTCCACAAATTAAAATCTCAAGTAATGAGACTCGTGGATTCTTAGCCTAATAAACCAATTAAGGTCTACATGGTTAAGGATACTAGCTAGAATAAACTTGGATAAGTCTATTCGGGTTGAGTCAAAATAAACGCAACGGGCCTAATATGTCAAAGATTTCTCAGCTAGCAAAACACCACTTTATTAATATTTTTGACTTTATTGCGGGATATATACATATGAAGGCAAAGATAAAAATTTAAAAATTACAACTAAATGGCCAAAGTTAATAAAAAATTTGAAAAATGTTGAAAAATAGGATTTTCTGGTTAAATGAAGGCATTTTCATGGAAAATTCCACTTAAAACTTCGATAGAAGTCCCCCCTACACTTAAGATAAACATTGTCCTCAATGTTTAAGCATGTGGAAAAAGTCTCCCCTACACTTATGACATTGTGCACGTTGGTTAACTCAAGTTAAGGAAGAGACGACTAAAGTGATCAATTTTAAATGTGAGTATGAAGAAAATTGAATCACGATAGTTGAGAGATAGAACCGGATTTCGGATAACACGGGAGCACGGTTCTTCAAAGTTTCCAAGAGTGCACTTATCCCTGTAATCACATCACCACACAAAAACAAAGAACCTATAGAAGTCCCCCTACACTTAGGAGGTTAAAACGTAAAAGCAGAGATACTCGGGCTGCCTCCCGAGGAGCGCTTGTTTTTGATAACCGAGTCACGAGCCTGACTCGACCCAAATTCAGTTCATGGGGAACGTGGTGAGGGTTGGAATCATCTCCTGAGAGATGTCCTCACCAAAGTACAACTTCACTCGTTGGCCATTCACCTTAAAATTTGGTCCATCAGGTTGAGCGAGCTCGAGAGTACCATATGGAAAAATTTGGGCAATGGTGAATGGGCCGGACCAACGAGATTTGAGTTTGCCCGAAAAGATTTTCAACCGAGAGTTAAAGAGTAAAACTTTGTCTCCAATATGGAACTCTCGGTTTTTGATCTTGGAGTCGTGAATGAGCTTAGTTCCTTCCTTATAGATCAAAGAATTTTCATAAGCCTCATTCCGAAGTTCATTGAGCTCATTGAGTTGGATCTTGCGTAGGTCACCGGCTTTGTTAATATCAAAATTAGCCCACTTCAAGGCCCAGTAAGCCTTGTGTTCCAACTCAATGGGGAGGTGGCACGCTTTCCCGTACACAAGACGATAAGGCGTACAGCCGATCGGGGTCTTGTAAGCAGTACGGAAAGCCCACAAAGCATCATCAAGTTTATCAGCCCATGAGGCACGATGCTCTCCCACGGTTCTTTCGAGAATTCGCTTTAGTCCTCGGTTGGATATTTCAGCCTGGCCATTAGTTTGTGGGTGGTAGGCTGTGGAAAGACGATGATTGACACCGTACTTAGCCATGACTCTTGCGAATTGGTCATTGCAAAAATGAGTCCCACGATCACTAATAATGGCACGAGGCACAACGAATCTAGCGAAAAGAGCTTTCAAAAAGTTACAAACCACCCTTGCGTCATTAGTAGGTAAAGCTTTGGCTTCAACCCACTTTGAAACGTAGTCAACGGCTACAAGGATGTATTTGTTTCCTTTAGAAGAAGAGAATGGCCCCATAAAGTCGATACCCCAAACATCAAAGATTTCACATTCTTGTATGAAATTCTGAGGCATCTCGTCTTTATGTGTGATGTTGCCTTGTTTTTGGCAAACATCACATCGTTTAACCATATTGTGAGCGTCACGATATATGGAGGGCCAATAAAATCCCGAGTCAAACACTTTTTTGGCGGTGTAGTTGGGACCAAAGTGACCACCAGTGGGTCCTTTGTGGCAAGCATCAAGGATTTTTAAAGCTGCCGGTCCATCAACACATCGGCGAATAATCAAGTCGGCACATTGTTTGAAAAGATACGGGTCATCCCAAAAGTAAGTCTTGATGTCTTTGAAGAACTTTTTCTTTTGCTGGGATGTTAACCCGTCAACGAGAATTCCACCCGCCAAGTAGTTTGCAAAGTCTGCAAACCACGGGGTTTCATCAGAATTCGAATTTATAGACATTAAGGTCTCCAAGGGAAAAGAATCATTGATTTCTTTGTTCGGATGATCCCCCTGGTAAGGATCCTCAAGTCTGCTGAGATGATCCGCGGCTAGGTTTTCAGCTCCTTTTTTATCGCGAATTTCGATTTTAAATTCCTGGAGCAGCAAAACCCAGCGAAGAAGTCTTGGTTTGGAATCTTGCTTTGTCAACAAGTACTTCAACGCGGAATGATCGGTATACACAATTGTTGTAGAAAGGACAAGATAGGGGCGGAATTTTTCAAAGGCATAGACAACAGCTAAAAGCTCTTTTTCTGTTGTCGTATAATGCAATTGAGCCCCCGTCATTGTCTTGCTAGCGTAATGGATTGGTTGGAAGTGTTTATTCACTCTTTGTCCCAGAACCGCTCCAATAGCAAAGTCACTAGCATCACACATCAACTGAAAAGGCAGCTCCCAATTAGGGGTAACCAAGACGGGTGCCTTAGTTAGCTTATCCTTAAGCGAGTTGAAGGCTTCAAGGCACTCTTTAGAAAAGATAAAAGGAGTATCTTTTTCCAAGAGGTGGGTCATCGAACGAGCGATTTGAGAAAAATCTTTGATGAATCGACGGTAGAAGCCCGCATGACCCAGAAAACTTCTCACACCCTTCACGGTTGAAGGTGGAGGCAACTTGGCGATAACATCGACTTTAGCACGGTCTACTTCAAGACCGGCTTTGGAAATTTTGTGTCCCAGCACGATGCCTTCTTTTACCATAAAATGGCATTTTTCCCAATTCAGAACAAGGCGAGTGTCTTCGCACCGCTTAAGCATACGTTCCAAATTGGCAAGGCAAGAAGAGAAGGAATCCCCGAAGACCGAGAAATCATCCATGAAGACTTCCATGGTTTGTTCAACCATGTCATGGAAGATAGCTAACATGCACCTTTGGAAAGTCCCGGGGGCATTGCATAAGCCAAAAGGCATTCTTTTGTAAGCAAATGTGCCATAGGGACAAGTGAATGTAGTCTTCTCTTGATCTTGGGGATCGATGGGTATTTGGAAATAACCCGAGAAACCATCAAGAAAGCAGTAATATTCATTACCCGCTAAACGTTCAAGCATTTGGTCCATAAAAGGTAGAGGGAAATGATCCTTTCTCGTGGCATCATTGAGTTTGCGGTAGTCTATACAAACTCTCCACCCAGTAACGAGACGAGTGGAAATCAACTCGTTGTGTTCATTGGGAACAACGGTTATTCCGCCCTTCTTGGGCACACAATGGATTGGACTAACCCATGGTGAATCCGAAATAAGGTAAATCATACCCGCATCAAGAAGTTTGATAACCTCTGTTTTGATGACTTCATGGATTTTTGGATTCACCCTTCGTTGGCTTTGAATTGTGGGCTTAAAGTCGTCCTCCATGAGAATTTTGTGTGTGCAGAAGTGAGGATCAATTCCACGAATATCAGAAATCTTCCACGCAATAGCCTTCTTATGATCTTTCAACACAACAATGAGGCGAGTTTTCTCTTCATCTTTCAAATCCTTAGCAATGATGACTGGTGACTTCTTCTCTTCTTCAAGGAATACATACTCAAGATGGGGCAGCAACTCCTTAAGTTCCAAATCCGGAGGATTTCGAAGTATCGATAGCAATGATCGTGGGAGATGGAGGCGAAGGATTGTCTTCGTTGAGAAGATTGTCAAAGAAATTCATGTCTTCATCCCCATCGGTGGGAGAATCATTAGTAGCTAAATTCACATCTCCCATGGTATCTTCAAGATTGTTCCAAAATAAATCACTATCTCCAAATAGAGACAACGATGAAGCAATAGAGGACACGGTCTCAACATTGGGAAGATAGGTAGGAATACTTTTGCAAGCATCATTAAAGTGTTCTTCACAAGCCTCATCAAGAACGTCAATACAATTAACACTCTTATATGAATAAGGCTGTTTAGACAACTTTCCCATGTTGAAGACTACTTTATCGTCACCCACTCTCATGATAAGCTCACCGGCTTCAACATCGATGAGAGTGCGACCGGTCCTCAAGAATGGACGACCAACAATGAGTGGCACACGGGGGTCCATCTCGTAGTCGATGACAACAAAATCAGCAGGAAAGGTGAATTTGTCGACTCCTACAATAACGTCTTCGGCTATCCCCACTGGATAAGCAACCGTACGGTTAGCTAATTCCAAAGTCATTTTGGTGGGGACTAGCTCTGGGAGAGATAATTGCTTCCAAACGCTTAGAGGCATAAGATTAATACTGGCACCTAGATCGGCTAGGGCCATGCAATTCTCTACTCCCGGGAAATTGCAAGGAATTAAGAAACGACCCGGATCACCAAGCTTGGTTGGCAATTTCCTTAAGAGTACTGCAGAGCAATTCTCATTAAGTTGGGTGTTGGTAATATCGAGGAGCTTTTCCTTGTCGCTCAGAAGATCTTTAAACATTTTCGCATATTTAGGCATGTGAGCGAGAGCCTCAGCGAAGGAGATATTGAAATTCAGTTGTTTAAACATCTTAAGAAAGTTAGAAACCTGAATATCGTCCTTGCTTTTGAGCTTCTCTTTCCTCAACCTAGATGGATAAGGTATATTGGAAGAAGAGGAGGGCTTTGGAAGAATAGGATCACTCACATCCTTGGGTGGAGGAGGGGTAGAAGGAAGAGGTGGAGAAATTGGGGGAGTAGAAGGATGAGGAATAGGAGCAGGTGACTCGCTCTCCTTAGTCACAACCACCGGTGGAGGTATAGGAAGCTCGGGTTCCTTGGTACCTTTACCACTGCGAGTGGTGATTGCTTTCATCTCCCCTCTTGGATTCGCAACGGTGTTACTCGGAAGAGTACCCGAAGAAGAGGGTTGATTACCTTGGAAGAAACTAGCCATCATGTTTCTCAAGTCATTCGTTTGACTATCCAAAGTATTTCTCATGTCGGCTCTCAAATCGTTTCCTTGCTTGACCAAGTCTGCTTTCAGGTTGAGCACTTCTCTCTGAAGATTTCCCACTATCACATCGTTGGTCCTCATATAAGTTTCCACTTCTTGGTGAAGAGCGGTGGGTTGGTTGGGAGGAGCATTGTATGCGGGTGGTTGGTAAGAAGGTTGTTGGTATACTTGGTTGTTTCGTTGAGGTGGTTGTTGCTGCTTGTGAGGAGGGATGTATGGTGTACGAGGTTGTTGTTGTTGTTGAGGAGAGCGATTGAGAATTTGTTGTTGGTTTGGGTTGGTAGGAGGAAAACCGGGTGGTGAAAGATAATTGTTGGAGCGGTAGCTAAGCAAATTACGGTCACCTTGAGGTCTAGCTTGATAAGCAGGTTGAGGATAGGTGCCATATGCCGCATTCACATTCTCAGCAGGGTAGTCTTGGGTGGCAGTGCAAGAGGTGTAAGAGTGAGGACCACCGCATATCTCACAAGGTTGGCTGACAGCGTTAACTTGAGCGTTTTTAGCGTTGTTGCTGTTGTTGTTGCTGACGGTGTGGGTGACAAGCGATTCAAGAAGCGTAGTGATTTTGTCCAATCGCTTGTCGCTGTCATTAGTGCTAGCACTAGCGACATTGGTCCGAACACTCTTGGTTTGCACACAAGACTTATTCTCAATGATATCCCAAGCAGCATTGGAAGTCTTAGCCAAAAGATTACCCCCGAGGCACTGTTTAGTGAATCTTGGTCACTCATGCTTAAACCATTGTAAAAAGTATTAATTTGATGTACTTTGGTAAAACCATGTTGTGGGCATTTTCTTAAAAGATCTTTAAAACGATCCCAAGATTCACTGAACGACTCATCGTACTTTTGTTCAAAATTTATGATTTCATTCCGCAAAGCGGTAGTACGAGAGGGTGGGAAAAAGTAATTGATAAACTTTGTTTCCAAATCCGTCCACGAGAGAATACTCTGTGGCGGTTCTTTAGCAAGCCAATGCCGGGCTTGTCCCTCTAAAGAAAAGGGAAAAAGTTGTAACCTGATAACCTCTTGTGGAACATCATTGAATTTGACCGTGTTGGTGAGTTGCAAGAATCTCTTGATGTGGTCATGTGGATCATCAATGGTACGTCCCAAGAATGGTTGAGTGGAGACCATCTGGATAAAGCCTGATTTTAGCTCAAAGTTGTTGGCGGTAATTGGAGGTATGACAATTGGGTCAGTGTTGCCATCTACATGAGCTTGCAGCAATTCAATCATCGGGCGATTATCCGGAAGGGGCTCATTGTTGTTGTTATTGTTCATGTTGTTGAAAGGTGGGTTGTTGTTGTTATTATTATTGTTTGGAGGTGGTATGTTGTTGTTGTTTTGTACACCGGCCATGTCTAAGTGATCGAGAGGCTCGGGCTCTTGATAAGACGTGGATCGAGTGCGCATACACCTGCAAAAGAACTAACAAGAGAAAAACAAAGCAAAAATATTTTTGGTTTTTATGTTTTTTACTTTTTAGGATTTTTTGAAAATTTTATATTTTTTTTAGTGTTTTTGAAATTTTTTATGAAAAATTAACGTTCACGGAGAACGGATCCCAAAATCCAAGTTCTCACAAAAAACTTTTGATCTTAACGAGAAGAGCCGGCAGCGGCGCCATTTGATACTTGCATTTTCATTGGGTTCAAAATAATTCTCGGAATCCTCTCGAATTGATCTCGGTTCTAAGTGGAAAGATTTGTTCTTGGTGTCCAAAAATGGGTTTGGTTTTCTAATCTACTAAACAGGGAAATGAATAAAGTGATAAAGATATAAACTTAAAACAATCAACAATTAAAAAGCAACACTTGAATTAAAACAGGAAAATGTCCCAACTGAAAAATATCCTACTCGGAATAAAACCTTACTCGGAAAAACAAGTCTATTCGGAATGTTTCTATGCGGAACAATGCTATTCGGAAAATACAGTCTATTCGGAAAAACAAACCTATGCGGAAAAATGGCTCTATTCGGAAAGCATGTCCTATTCGGAAAATCTGGCTTATGCGGAAAGTAAGTCCTATTCGGAAAGTGACCCCTATTCGGAATATTCCGAATAAGAGGTTAGACAAAAGGTCTATTCGGAATGTATGGCTTACTCGGACTATGGAAAATATTCCGAATAGAGGTAAAATAAATAGACTATTCGGAATGTCTAAACATTCCGAGTAAGAGAAAAATGAATTGGCCTATTCGGAATATCCAAAATTCCGAATAAAGGAATAAGAAAAGCTGCAATTCGGAAAGTCTGGGAACCGAAGAACAGTAGCAGAACTGGGAAGATGATTTCAAACCGAATCAAACCAATTAAGCAAAAAGGTTTTACCAAACTAACCAATAATCATTTAAATACCATAACCAACAAATCCCAACAATAAAAACACTAAATCAACAACTTTCACAAGGTTAAAATCAATCAAACAAGAACTTTTAAAACTTTGAATAGAAAAGGAGATGAATAAGATGAATAGAAAGATTGGAATTGAAAGATTAATGTAAAAGTTAACAATAGTAATGATCAAACACTTACAAGATTGAAGGAAAAATGAAAAATCACCAAACACCCTAATGGTGTTGGTGATGAAACGAAGCAAAACACTCGGAAGGAAAAAAAATAAAAGCTAACTCCCTAAAATGTGAAAGGAGAGTTTATTTATACTCCTAGTGGTTGGTTGGTGAGTGAGCTTTCTTCTCTCTTTTCGTCTTCTCGTCTTTTCAGTAGAGTTGACGTTTTCGATTCTGATTCGGGATTTGTCGTCGATTAAATTCAACTCGTCTTTTAATTTCTTCGCTTAATAGACTTGAGTTTCTTCGACTTATGTAAATCTTCCATCTTTGGTCCTTTTCTTCGATAAATCTTCGAATAGGCCTATTGACTTCAAATCTTTTGCATCTCTTGGACAATAGACTTCGACTTTAGTCTTTTTCCTTGATAAACCCCGTGCAATCCCATGTTTTCTTCAATAATCATACGGTTGACTCTAAAAACACAATAAACACAAAAACCACGCATAATTCCAAACAAATGATATTAAATACGTGTTTTGGTCTTGTTTTAGCCAGTTTTAAGTGGTAAAAGGATGGGTGTTTACACACCTATCAGTTACTGAGAATAATTTAAGCGTATGTGCTATTTTGGAGTCTCATGTTGATGTATCTATTGTCTATGATACATGTCGTAAGGTGTGTAGGAGATGGAAGTGGACATCTAATGGTAGCCTGTGTACTAAATGTTCTCGTATTATTGTTGGTTGGAATGATGATATGGTTGATGTTGGTATTATGGCTCAAACGGAACAGGTCATTCATTGCCAGATTAATACTCGGGCTGACTAGAAAACCATTTTTTGTTCTTTTGTGTATGTTGCCAACTTCTATGTTGATCGTCGTGTGTTATGGAGTAATCTTGTTGCTCATGCTTATCTTATGCGTGTTAAGCCATGGGTTTTGATGGGTGATTTCAATGCTGCTCTTAATCTTGAAGATCACTTTTATGGTGGGTATGAGCTGAATATTGCTATGCGTGTATTCAAAGAATGTGTTCAACTCATGGAGGTTATGGATGTTAATGCTACTGGGCTTCATTTTACATGGAATCAAAAACCTTAAGGTGATTGTGGTGTTCTTAAGAAGATTGACAGGATTATGTCTAATATGGGATTTATTGATGAGTTTCTGGGTTCCCTTGCGGTGTTTCAACCTTATCAAATCTCGGATCATTCTCCGTGTGTGCTTCGTATTCCTAAGGTTAGTAGACCAAAGCCAAAACCTTTCAAGTTCTTCAATTTTCTTGTTCATAAAGAAGGGTTTCGTTGGCTGTTTTGAATGGGTGGAATTTGAGTGTTTCAGGTTGTGCTATGTATCGTGTGGTTAAACGTCTGAAACATCTAAAAGCGCCATTTCACAAGCTTCTCCATGCGAATGGTAATTTACACGCGCGTGTCACTAGGACTAGGGATGATCTTGACGCGGCTCAAAGGGAACTTGATTTTAATTCGTCACATATTGATGTCCATGAAACTTATGCTCGGTGTCTTTTAGCGTTCAAAGAAGTGTCACTTGATGAGGAAAGGTTTTTAAAACAGAAAGTTAAGATTGAGTGGCTTGATGCAGGTGATTACAATACAGCTTATTTTCATAAAATTGTTAAGTGTTCTAATGCTCGCAACATGATTGATATGGTGTGCGACATGTCTAATGTGTTGTGTGAAGGTAATGATGTTGTGAATGCGTTTGTTGCACATTATGAGCAGTTTCTTGGTCTGGAGGGTATTTCTATCCCTTTGGACTCACAGGATCTGTTCTCTAATGTACTTGATGCACAGTGTGCTTTGGATATGGTTCGGGTGGTGTCGGATGCTGAGATTAAGAGTGCATTGTTCTCGATGGGTGATGATAAAGCTCCTGGACCTGATGGTTTTACGGCTGCATTTTTTAAGAATGCTTGGGATATTGTGGGTAGTGATGTTACATGTGCTATTCGGGACTTCTTTACTAATGGTAAGTTGCTTAACGAAATAAATCACACTATTATTGTGCTTATTCCAAAGGTGACGGTCCCTAATAAGATCACGGATTTTCGACCTATCTCTTGCTGTAATGTGATTTTTAAATGCATTACGAAGATTATTGCTAACCGTATTAAAGTGGTGTTGGGGGACTTGGTTAATATAAATCAATCTGCGTTTGTTCCGGGGCGTAGGATTTCGGGTAATATATTGCTTACTCAGGAATTAATGCGAAGTTATTGTTGGAAATACGTTTTACGCATTTAAAAAGTCTCGGTCACTCCAACAATGTAGTTATAGGCTCGTAGTTATGTTTAGTTTCATTTATTAAATAGCCCGACCCATGAGCATGTTCATGGGCCGGAAGCCCAAGTCCATTAAGGACTTGGGGTATTTAAACCTCTTTCCACCATGGAAAGATGTGTTGGTTGTTCATTTCTTTCATTTTAATATACAAGTTTTCTTTCACTTCTCTCTCTAACTTTCTCTCTCTAGAAAAACATCAACCCTCTTGATTCATAAAGATTATCATTGTTCTACAATTGGTATCAAGAGCCATGGGATGAAATAAAGATTGGTTTTGTGTTGTTCATACGTTTTTAAGTGTGTTCATGTGTTTTTGATTGATTTTTCCAAAAGTTACAAAATTTTTTCGTGTTCTTTGATTCCAAGTGATCTACGTATCTTCTAAATAGTTCTAGTAACGATTTGGTGATATTCGTTTGGTTAGAATCACGTTTTTCAAGGTAAAAATCCTTTCTTTCTTGGTGATCTTAAGTCTCGGACTGATTTTTAGGGATACGATATGTCTTTGTCTTTGCATAAACCCTGGGGGTTTCTACTTGCGATCCTTAGTCACGATCCTTTGTTGCGATCATAACTTAGATCCTCGCTACGATCCACCATTGCGATCTAGTAGTACGATCTATAGGTACGATCCACCATCACGATCAAGAACCAGTTGCTCAGTACGATCCATCAGTGCGATCTAGTAGTACGATCTATAGGTACGATCCATATTTCCATTGCTTAGTACGATCCATCAGCACGATCAGGCTACGATCAGTATTGCTACGATCAGGGTACGGTCATCTCACTACGATCAGGGTACGATCATCTTACTACGATCAGGGTTCGATCATCTCACTACGATCAGGGTACGATCATCTTACTACGATCAGGGTTCGATCATCTCACTACGATCAGGGTTCGATCATCTCACTACGATCAGGATACGATCAGGATAGGGAGTACGATAGATCACTAGGATAGGGGAGTGTGATCGCAACACGATTTGGGAGTCCGATTAGAGTACGATCAGCCATAGTTTTTCAACACTTAGAGGATTTTCAACCTTGGTTTTTATTTGGAAACATTAGCAAAAAACACACAATCAAAAGATCTTAATATCTTTAGTTACACAACATTAAAACACATAATCTTATTTCATTGCTCGATCATAACTGATAATTTTTTTTCAAGGGATCACAAAATGAATTCACATTCATTTATGCCAACTATGACTTCACTCACCGATATTTCGATCATTTCGGGTACCGATACTCGCCCGCCTTTGCTCATCAAAGATCTATTTGAAGCATGGCAAGGCCGTATGAGAACATATATCATGGGCAAACAAAATGGTCGACTTATGCTTCAATCAATTGATAAAGGACCATTATATTGGGGAGAGGTTACCGTCAACAATGTGACAAGACCAAGTGAGTATCATGAGTTAACCGATGCCAATAAAATCATTGCAGATGCCGATGAAAGGGCTGTTCAGACAATTCTTCAAGCCCTTCCACCCGATATCTTTCGAATGGTGAGTGAACATACAATAGCAAAGAATCTTTGGGATCGACTTGCGGTTTTGCTACAAGGGACATCTCTCACAAAGCAAGAACGAGAGTGTCAACTGTATGATTTGTTTGATAGGTTCACATACCTTCCAGGGGAGACACTTCATGATTTTTATTGGCGTTTTTCCACTTTGATGAATGACATGAATGTCTATAATCTAAGGATTGAATAGTTTCAGTTAAACACCAAGTTTTTGAACACACTACCCCCTGAATGGAGTCAATATGTGACTGATGTCAAAATGATTCGTGATCTACACAAGTCCAATTTAGATCAACTCTATGCTTTCTTACAACAACATGAGAAGCATGTGATCCAAAACCGAATTTCTTAAGGACCTTATCATGAACCAATGGCATTATTGGCAAACCATCCTACACTGTCATACCACAACTCTCAGCTTGCTTTAGGACACAAATCTTCATATCAACCTGTGTATCAAACACCAAGCTTTCCACAGTACTCGATTCTGCCACCGCTGCCAACATCTTATCACCAACCAGCAACATCATCATCACAAGGAGATTCACACCCATCACCTTATGCTTCACACCAGTATTCACCGTATCAACCTCCCACCAACCTTGCTAGTACCTATCCACAACTTGAGGCTCCTCAACCTCATTACTCACATCAAGTAAGTGCTCCAACCAATCAGTTTGTTGCTCAACCAGCATCAGCATTCTACTATGAAGATGACATCCCTGTCCCTGAATTTAGACAAGGAGATAGCCCTACTGAAATCCTTGCTCTGGTGTCTGCATATTTAAGTCAAACTTTGAACAAAAGAGGTTACCGAGGTTCAGCAACAACTAACAATCAGTTAAGGAACTCGTCCAACTCTCGACAACAGGCAACAATTCAGGACGGAAGGGTCATGGTGCAACCACTTCAAGGGAGATCAAATTCGTCTACTGCTGGTGCACGTTCATCCACTACTACTGCTACAAGGGCTAACAGCACTGGTAAAATGAAGGTGGTTATTTGCTACAACTGCAAAGGGGAAGGGCACATGGCCCGAGAATGCAAGCAGCCTAAGAGGAGAAGGGACGACACATGGTTTAAGGAGAAGATTTACCTGGTGAATGCTCAAGCCCAAGGTCGTGAGCTTGATGAAGAAGAATTGGCATTCCTTGCAGATCCGGGAGTAGCGGAAACTGATGGTCTCACAACAGTCATCACCAACAATGCTGCATATCAATGTGATGATTTGGATGCATATGACTCTGATTGTGATGATCTTAACACCGCCAAAGCAGCTCTTATGGCAAACCTTTCACTCTATGGAGCTGATACCATTTCTGAGGTACCAAATACTGCTACAGATACTAGTATTGTACCTTATCAAGTTGAGCAAATGTCTGCGTATTCGGAACAGCCTCCGGTGGTTAGTAACTCAATCGACGAGACAAACAATGATAGAAATAACATTGCAAGTCCTCAGACTTTGAGTGAACCACAACCGGGAGCTCTTACGACTATCAATTCGTCTGCTCAACCTGATTTGGTTATGGTCCCTGCATCTTTGCTTAGCCAAATGAATAATGCGGTCCTTGAAACCCTTAATGCTAATCAGACTTTATCTGCCGAGCTTGCTTTGCATAAGGACAAGGTTAAAACCTTGGAAATGACTCCTGTGTCCACTACCTTAACCAATCCTGAATTCGATAGGTTTAGGAAAGTTCAAATGGACAATCTGCTAGAAATTGAAAGTTTACGAGCAAATCTTTCGAATGAGCTTAAAGAAAAAGAGTCAGTCGTTACTAATTTTCAACAACTTCAAACGGATTTTGAAATTCTTGAGTCCAAACAGCTTGAAATGGAAATTAAGACGTCTGAAAGAATAAAAGAAACGGAACTTAAGCTTTTAAAACAATATGCTGCTTCACATCTAGTACACTTGTTTCATGCATCATTTAAAGAGTTCAACCTATCGCGTCTCATAGACTTACCACCTAACCCGGGTTATGCAAAGCAAGCACTTAACCACAACCCACGACTTTATGATGCAACAAAGTTAGGATTGGTATTAGATCCGATTGTGTTCTCTAATGATTCTGAGAGTATGACACCATATGATGAAAAGTAGTTAAAATTACTTTCTACATATCCTGAATATGATTATGCTTCAATGAATGCAAAAAATGCCACAATAGATCTTAGAATTCGTTTTAATATGAAAAAGAGAACTCTCCAAACATCCACTTTCATGCCGACTAGAGAATGCCTTAGTATAATTCCTACACTTGTCAACTCGGACAAACCAAAGGAAATTCCTAAGAATCTTCCACCGGTTAGTACGGTAAAGCTCAGCTTGGAAGAGATTGGGCAATACCTTACCGATTTTGACAAGGTCATTTTGGAATGTACGACTTCAACGGCTCAAACCGCTGGAGAATGGGCGTTCGAACACATGAAAACGGTGTTTGAGAAAGAGATCGTTCCGTTTGTGGACCATATTAAACAAGGAGTCTATGATCTAGCGTGTAATTTAAGTTTTGAAATTGGTGAAGTTCAAAAAGTTTTCAATAAAATGGATGATGCTTATGAACAACACTTAATTGAAAAGGAAAAGATTTTATCAGAATATGACCGCTTTTTAGAACATATGGTGTCTCTCGAAGTGATGCAAGTTGTTACTGTTAAATATACTCATGAAATTTCATCTACTGTGAATATTTGTGATGATGTGCATGAATCTGTGAATACTGTTGAACATGTGAATACTGTAGAAAATCATTCTTGTCATGAATCCAACGCTGAATTTTTAAAGCTTCAAGATTCGTATAATACACTCTCAAAAAGTTTTAATGAGCTTCAACAACATTCTATATCTCTTGAAATTGAGAATCAATCTAAAAATGAAACTCTTTCAAAACTAAATGATGGTGGAAACTTCGTTGAGACAAGTGACAAGATGATTCAGATGGTTCAGAATTTAGAAGAAGAGATGATGAGAATTAAGAGAGAATTACTAGAAACAAAAACGGAACTAGAGGCTGCAGAGACTAAGAATCATGTCCTAGAAAATAGAATTAATTATATACTAGGAGAGCGTGAACAAGTAAGGCAGGGAGACTCACAAATTTCTGGTTCAATGGAAGAACACCTCTCGTTTAATGCGATAGAGCAAAAGTCTTTAATTGACAAACTGAACAAGAAATGTGAGGAAACCTCTGACCTAAAAATCCAGCTCATAGACAAAAACATGGTTTTGGCCGAGTTAAAGGAGACACTTCTTCTCACCCGACAAGAAGTTGTTAATAACTTAGCTACCAACTCTGCACCGTCCTCTAGTGCTCCAACAACCAATTCAGTAGTGCTTTATAAGAACCCGCTCCATAAGAAAAACCCGGTTACCTACGATGATTATATGAGGAATGCAATTAAGCATGTAGATCTTGTTAGGGATATTTTAGATGATTTGTATGCGTTAGATCCCTCAAGCAGTTACTATTATTCAGCTCATGAATATATTAAGCGTGTTCAATATTTCTTAGCATATTTGCAATACATAGGAAAACCGGGTTCTGCACTACTCACTAATCGACCCATTGCTGTAACTCCATTCAATAAGACCCCAGGAGTAAAACCGTCATTGGCACCATCAAGTAAGGCACCTTTAAAATCTGTAACTAATGTTCCCTTGGCTTCTACAGGAGTAACTATGTCCACTAAGGCTAAAGGATCTCAAGACAAGAAAGATAGGATCAAGCCTTCCACTAATAGGACTGAGAAGAAGAAAGTAGAAGTGCACCCTAGGAACGTTATTTCAGTTTTAAATAAAAAGAATCATGTAGCTAAGACAAAAGGTCCTCTTTATGAGTGGAAACCTAAGCAAAATGTGAATTCTAATGCGAAATGTTGGAATTGTAATGAATGCATGTTTTCTCAGCGTCATGATTTATGCCTTGTTGATCACGTGAATGAAATGTATGCTATTAAGAAATAATCTTGAATGGATTCCAACAGGGAAGAAATTTACCCAAGTTGGGTGGCAATGGAAACCCACTGGTAGGACCTCTACTGCAAATGGAACTAAGTGCCCTTTAACTAGGATCACATCCACGGAAGTTAGGTCTAAGCGTCCTTTAAATAGGAACACTAGCACTAAGAAATGGAAAAGCGCCCTTTAACTAGGTCTGCCCCCACTACTGTGCCTACCAGTGGTAATGTCCCCAGTCAAAAAGTACCTCAGAATACTAGACAACTAGAATCTAAGCCAACCACTAGTAAGAAAATCTGGAAACCTAAAGTTTCGTCTGATAGCAAATCTAAGATAACTGTATCTGTACCTGCTAACTCAGAAGAACAATTAGAATCCGATACATCGTCTGTGTTTGGTAATATTTTCAGGTCGTCCAAATTATTCTTTGGTATTTGGACTCGGGGTGCTCCAAACATATGACTGGAGACCGCTCGATGCTCAGAAATTTCGTCAGCAAGTTTCTAGGAACGGTTAAATTCGGTAACGACCATATTGAAAAGATTATGGGTTATGGTGAATACCAAATTGGGAATGTCACGATTTCAAGGGTTTATTATGTGGAGGGACTTGGTCACAATCTATTTTCAGTAGGACAATTCTGCGATTCTAACCTTGAAGTGGCCTTTCGACAACATACTTGCTTCATTCGCGATCTTGCAGGAAATGATTTGTTAAAGGGTTCTCGAGGGGATAATCTCTATACTTTGTCTATTCAAAACATGATGGCCGCCTCTCCTGTTTGCCTACTCTCCAAAGCATCTAAGACCAAGTCATGGTTGTGGCATTGACGGTTATCTCATCTTAACTTTGATGCTATTAACCATTTGGCTAGAAACGAACTTGTTCGTGGTCTTCCAAAACTTAAGTTCGACAAGGATCATTTATGTTCCGCGTGTTCATTGGGGAAAAGCACCAAGAAATCTTACAAACCTAAAGCATAAGACACCAACCAAGAACCACTGTATCTTTTGCACATGGATCTTTGCGGGCCAATGCGTACAGCTAGTGTGAGTGGTAGAAAATACATCCTCGTTATAGTGGATGATTTCTCAAGGTTTACATGGGTAAAGTTTTTAGCATCCAAGGATCAAGCACCAGAGTATATCATTACTTTCTTAAAGATGATCCAAGTACGTCGTAATGCTACTGTTCACCGCATTCAGACTGATAACGGCACTGAGTTCGTTAATCAGACTCTTCGAAATTATTATGAAAAGGTTGGTATTTCTCATGAAACATTTGTGGCTCGCACTCCACAACAAAATGGTGTCGTTGAAAGACGTAACCGTACACTTATGGAAGCTGCTCGAACTATGTTGATTTATGCGAATGCTCCTTTATTCTTATGGGCCGAAGCAGTAGCAACCGCATGTTATACCCAAAACCGCTCCATCATTCGCAAACGTCATGGTAAAACTCCATATGAGCTACTTCATGGACACAAACCCGATATTTCATATCTTCATGTGTTTGGTGCACTTTGCTATCCAAATAAAAATAGTGAGAATCTGGGAAAACTTCAACCGAAGGCTGATATTGGAATTTTCATTGGTTACTCGCCTGCAAAGAAAGCTTACCGTATTTATAACCGTCGTCTTGGCAAGATTGTAGAAACTTTGGATGTCGATTTTGATGAGCTGACAACGATGGCTTCTGAGCAACACAGCTCTGAACCCGCGTTACACGAGATGGGAACCGGTACAATCAGTTCCGGCTTAATTCCCAACAACCCTACTTCTCCATCATTCATACCACCACCAAGGTCCGAGCGGGATAAGTTATTTCAACCTATGTTTGATGAATTCTTTGATCCACAGAGTAATGATTCTCCAGCACCCGTAGCAGTAGCTCCGATTCCCGTAGTTGTTGCTCAAGATAATGGAAATCTATCCGAGGCATCTACTGTTACTCTTGAACAAGATGTACCATCCCCCACCAATTCTCAAACACCACCTGAATCATCTCCCCCACTCGTTCCTAATGATATTGAAGAGGATCTATATGATCACGATCTGGAATATGCTCACTTACAAGAGCTTCCCTTCTTTGGTTCACATATACCTGAAGACCCTACCGGTGCGTCTACCTCAGAGGAAGCTCCTGTAATCGTTCACTCCCGACCACCACGGATTGAAACTCACAACACTAAATGGACAAAGGATCACCCAATCCGCAATATTATTGGTGACATCGGTCGACCAGTCTTAACACGCCATCAACTTCAAGAACATGCATTATATTGCTATTTGATGCATTTCTTTCAGACACTGAACCTAAAAACTGGCAACAAGCCATGACCAAATCATCATGGATTGAAGCCATGCAAGAGGAACTTAATGAATTCCAACGTCTTGAAGTGTGGGAATTAGTTCCGTTACCCAGCAACGTTGAAATCTTGACATTGTTGTGGGTATACAAGGTTAAGCTCGATGAGTTAGGAAGTGTGCTGAAAAACAAAGCTAGATTGGTTGCTAGAGGTTACAAACAAGCTTTGGGTATCGATTTTGAAGAATCCTTTGCTCCTTTTGCACGATTGGAGGCAATTAGACTATTCCTTGCTTATGCTGCTCACATGAATATGATCGTCTACCAAATGGATGTTAAGACGGCATTTCTCAATGGTGAATTAAGGGAAGATGTCTATGTAAGCCAGCCGAATGGATTCGTCAATTTAGAGTATCCTAATCACCTGTACAAGCTCAAGAAGGCTCTTTACGGGTTGAAACAAGCTCCACGCGCGTGGTACGATCTCTTATCGTCGTATCTCATCTCCAAAGGCTTCTCCAAAGGCAAAGTGGACCCCACATTATTCATTCTCAAGGAGGACAACGACATGATACTAGTACAAATTTACGTTGATGATATAATATTTGCTGCTACTAATCAACGTTTGTCTGACCGTTTTGAGAAAATTATGTCCACACGCTTTAAGATGTCGATGATGGGAAAAATTTCATTTTTCTTAGGGTTGCAAATTTCTTAGAATCCCAGAGGCATCTTTATTAATCAATCCAAATTTGCTCTTGAATCCTTAAAGAAATATCACTTTGAAAACTGTGACCCCGTGGATACTCCAATGGTGGAGAGATCCAAGTTAAATGAAGATAAGGAAGGGATAGCTGTCGATCCTAAACTTTACCGTGGAATGATCGGCACCCTTCTCTATCTGACTGCTAGCAGGCCTGATTTGCAATTTGCTATAGGCATGTGTGCCCGGTATCAGGCTCGGCCTACCGAAAAGCACTTACATGTTGTGAAAAGGATCTTTAGGTATCTAAAAGGAACACTTCATCGTGGTCTGTGGTATCCGAAGGATTCCTCTATTGCACTAATTTCATATGCAGATGCAGATTATGCCGGGTGTCAAGATACCAGACGTAGCACTTCTGGCAGTGTGCAACTTCTTGGAGATAGATTTGTTAGTTGGGCATCAAAAAGGCAAAAAAGCGCTGCGATATCAAGTACTGAGGCTGAATACATTGCTATGTCCGGTTGTTGTGCTCAAGTTCTTTGGATGAGGTCACAATTGACTGACTACTGTCTTGGATTCAACAAAATCCCGATGTACTGTGATAACAAAAGTGCAATCGCTCTATGCTGCAACTACGTTCAACACTCTCGAGCAAAGCACATTGACATCCGCTACCACTTCATCAAGGAGCAAGTGGAAAATGGAGTGATCGAACTGTACTTCGTCAACACTGAGTATCAGCTGGCAGATATATTCACAAAGGCCTTAGATCGAGGACGTATCGAGTTTTTGATCGAAAAGCTAGGCATGAAATCATTTTCACCAGCGACACTTAAGGAGTTGGCAGAAGAATCTGAAGAATAGTAATGGTAAACTATTCTCGAGTATCCTTTGATTGTGATCTTGTATATTATCGTACATATTTAAACCATCAAAAGCAAAATACAAAAATAGAAAACATAGAAAATCCATAAAAAATATAAAACATAGAAAATCCATAAAAAATATAAAATCAAGAAAATCCAAAAATATTGTTATTTTTATTTTCAAATCGGGCATGTCTTTTAGTACGGTAATATTTACGGCTTTAGAAATGTCGATTAATATTGACACGGCGCCATAAATAGAGTCCGTATAAAAGTTGTACAAGTTTTAAAACATGCCCATTATGGCTTGTAGTTATTTCAGACTGCAACCCGCTTTTCGCATTAAAGTCACGTATTTCTCTTGAAAACGTTGGATCACAACGGGAATTAAGTTTCTCGGGCAAGGTTTACTTTAAAACCTTGTAAGGGGCCAAGTTTACTTTATAACTTGGTCTAACACAAATTTGTGTACGTTTCAGTGCACTTATTTTGTCTAAATAAGAGAAATCTTATTGCCACCAGAATCGTTCTTAAAATCACTAAACCGAAAAAAAAGTCTTCTCATATATTTGTTCTTCTAAAAACAGTGACTACAGCTCTTTAAATAGAAAACGGGTCTATGTTTAAGGGGGAGCAAATATTATATTGCTTTTGGAATTAAAATGCATCTTCAAAAAGGATTTTCAGAAACTATAAAACCAGCCATTCTCAATTCTATATGCTTTGTTAGTTTATGTGGCTTGAGGTTATGCCTGTTTGAAATTAAGCCTTAGGAGGTTGATGTCGTGTTTACCTTCTAAGATAAGACGTTACAGGTTTAGGTGTTAGCTATTTCACATGTTGCTACATGTTTTGGTTAAACATTTTACACCTTGGGGGAACACAAATTGCAAACATGCAACTAAGGGGGGGGACCAAATTGCAATTTCTTGCAAATTGGTTTGACCACAGTCAAATACATATCCCACCCCCCACTCGTTTATCTGTCTTAACAGAAACTCTAAACACTCATTCTTCCGCCATTGATAAAGCTTCATACACCATCTTTTGTGCTTCCTTTTTGAATCCGTCCTAGGTATAACTTTGTCCATCTATGCTTCTGTTTTTTACATGTTTACATATTCTGCTCATCTCATTGAACTCAAAACAAGTATCTCTTTGAATCTGAACCAATTTAGGGTTTCGAGATTATTGATGAAAATGAGTTTTTAGAACTGGGATTTGTTCACATGGCCTAGTTATACATTGGATATTAACAGATTGGCTAATAACATCGTCCTTGTCCCGAAATTGCTCACTTTAGATTTACCTCGGTTCTATCACCAAGAATGCGATCAATGGCTGCGATCCATTCTCATCGCATTGATTGCGATGGCTTTACCTTATCCACTCGCTGCGATGGTTCATTACGATGGGCCTGTTGCGATGGTCCATTGCGATGGATCGTTGTGATGGTTCATTGCGATGGATCGTTGCGATGGATCGTTGCGATGGTCCGTTGCGATGGATCGTTGCGATGGTCTGTTAAGATGGATCGTTGCGATGGGTCTGTTACGATGGCTCCAATGCGATGGGTAGGATGCGATGGGTAGGATGCGATGGGGTAGGATGCGATGAGTATGCTGCGATGGGTAGGATGCGATGGCTAGAGTGCGATGGGTTGGTATGATGGATTTAGTTCAATGGACTTAATACATGAGTTCACTACGATAGGAACAACACGATGCATTGTTTAAATGGACAAAATTTGCAAGTTTGATAAAACATATTAAACACTATTGTGACTTTAGTTTTGCAATGCATCTGCCTTGAATATTTTTTAGCTTGCGATATAGGTCTATATTGTTGTTACCCCTGTTACGCTGGTTATGGATTTTAAGTGTTGTACATATGCCTAAGACTTTCTTATGAAATCTGCCTAGTCTTCACTCCCATTTTTAGGCTTTTAGTAAATTAGGGCCTTTAAAACGAGACCAAGTCATATTGAAATTGAATAATTTTATCTCATAAGAATACTTGAACGGTTTCTTATTACAGAAGGTCATCTTATTTAATAAGTTGACTATTCTGTAAACAAAAGAGATACAAATTAATTATTCAATGTCTTGTGTTTTGCATCCAGGCCATGAAAGACAATGTCTCATCGTTGTCTAACTCTGTGTTCAAGCCTACTGAAATCTGGGTTGAAGTTACTCCTAAAATTACTGAAGTAGTGGTTAAAACTGAACCAAAGCCCACTGAAGTTATGGTTGAAATCTCACCAAGACTAACTGAGGTTGTGGTTGAAACCAAACCTAAACCTACTGAAGTTCTTGTTATGACAACCAAGAAATCCAAATACTTCAAGTAAATTATGCTAGGTTGTGACTTCATTAGAATAAATTGTCTTTGGCATATCTTTCTATCTTAGATGTGATTCTGCATGTATGAACCTTGTCTTTATGAACAATGCTTGTATTTTGTTACTCAAACATGTATGGTGACATTTGTTGTGATTTATCTAAAATGTTTAGGATTTACATAGTTTATGAGATATATATATATATATATATATCAAGTGTGCTCGTGTTAATCTAAAAACAGGAAAATGTCGATAACCGAAGAAGAACAAAAACAATTAGATCTTATCCTTGTTCCACTTAATGCTCGAATGCAACATGCACCAAACAATTTTCGTCTGAGAGACGATTTTGATCCTTCTTTGGCGGCATTCAAAATCGCAACAGACATCCTAGATTGTTCACCAATAAAGGATGCATTACGTGTCACTGCATCGGTTCCTGAAGTATACATGCATGAATTTTGGGCAACTGCCTCAATCACACAAGCAAATCAATTGTCAAAGAAGATAATCTCCTTTACTCTGAACAACAAAGCCTTGACATTTGATCTGCGACAGTTTAGGCAACTATTTAAGCTTCCAAAGCTTGCAAAAGGGGAACACTTTGTGCCTGATCCAGATGCAGAAGAACTACTTAGAGTAATCCGAGAGTTGAACTATGAGGGTGAAATTGGTTTTCTTTCTCAGTTTAACACATCACATATAGGTCAACCTTGGAAAGCAATTGTCATCACTTTAGTGAAGTGCCTTACTCCCAAGATTCGCGGATCAGATGCAATGCGACCCGCTCAGGCAGTTATCTTTTGGGGTCTCTACACCGGATCTAAAGTGGATTATGCCTTACAACTTTGGGAAGAATTTTGTCATCAATTCACAAGTTCCAAGAGAAAAGCGGTACATCTTCCATTTCCAAGGTTCACAAAACTCATTATCAGTCACTTCATGAAGAGTGACCCAGATATTGATCATCGCGGGAACTTCTTCTATCATACTCAAGATGATGACGATGTGTTAGACACTATGACTGCGGATAATCAATTCACAAAATATAAACTCAGACCAGCTCAAGTGCCTGCAATCATGATGAATGACGGTATAAGGGAAAGTGATCACTACAAGAGAAGTTTAACCAAAACCTTAAAAAACATCAATGGCTGCCAAAAAATCCCTTCTTCTCATAACCTAATTTTCTTTTTCCTTTAATCCGAATACCTTATAATGATGCTGGTTTCTCGAATAATCACTGATTATTCTTGAGTTAACAAAGTCTTTATTTGGTTGATTGATTTTAGGGTAAATTAAATTGGTTTTAATTTTCGTTTTTTTGCCGTCATTGTCTTTTGCGAGTGTATTATTTCTCTCGTTGGTGGTTCTTGTCCTTTTTTAGATCGTCACGTTACATGGGCAAGTTGTTTTCGTTTCGTTTTGTTTGTTTAAACAAGGCTTAGCATTTATCTTTTTAGGGTTTCGGTGGGTATTGTTTTGAGCAAATTGCATTTAATCTTCATTAAGAGTTATAGTTGCATTATTTAATTATTGTCGGCTGACCCTTCACTGTTGGATTCGTTGATTGTTTGTTTAAGGTTGCAATTGTCGGCTGACCCTTCAACCGGACCCACCAATCAAAGGATTCTTGTGACGGCTGACTGTTTGTCTTGGCGGCTGACATTCTTTAAATAAATTTAGTGTCGCTCTTTATCTCCTAGGTATCTTTGAATCTGGGTTTTGGTTATCGGTTGTTATTACGATAAAAAAAAGAAATAGTTACTGTTTGTTTAGGGTTTATTTTGTAGGGTTCGTGGTTGGCTGAGTTTAAGTGTCGACTGAAAATAGTTTATTATTCTGTGGTTCGATTGAAAGCTATGTCGGATTCGAGTTATGAAAGTAATAAGCCACTGTTTACAGGTTGGAATGATAAGGTTAAGGTGTCTACTTTTGAGGTTTTAGTAACGTTAGAGGAGATATCTAATTTGTTTTCTATTCCTTTGAATACTGTGCGTGACATTGAAGTGTTTGCAAATGGTGTGAAGGCAAACGAATTTCCTAAATGGTCTACTTTACCTAAGGAGACCACTATGCTTTATTATAAAGCTTTGTGTGAATGCCATAAGAATTTAACTAGCAGCACTTCTTCACTCAGTTCAGGTGGTTCGAGTGTGCACTCTGCACAAATGGCTAGGGAAACAGACCTTGAAGCTAAGGCTGCTACCATTAATGATATGCAATCGTGTAATCTACATGCGGTTTTGAAATTATTTGGTGTAACGATTCGCACGAAAGGTGACGCGAGTGAATTTATGCATGAATTAAGAATGAAGAAACATCCGTTGTGGGAATTGATCTCACCTGATCGTGCTAAAGAAATTCTGCTGTTACTTTGCAGATTTGAAGGTGATATGGTTACGTCTACTAATGGAGGTATTAATGCAGTCTCTTCTTCGTTTAATGAAAATGTTTATGAAGGGGTTAATATCTCTATTCCTAGGAAGGTTGTTGAAATAGTAAATGCTCGCTACCATAACACTTTATATGGTTACTTTCTTGGTAAAAGGATTGCATTCCCTGTGGTTGAGTATTTTGCTAAGAATAACTGGGCAAAACATGGTCTTAAGCGTATCATGATGAATGAGAAAGGTTTCTTCTTTTTTCAATTTGGATCTAGTGAGGGTCTTAATGCGGTTCTGTAAGGTGGTCCGTGGATGGTTCGTAATTCACCAATTTTTCTTAAGAAATGGACTATGAAAACGAATCTTCTAAAGGAGGAACTAACTCGTATTCCGGTATGGGTTAAGTTTCATGATGTCCCGCTACAGGTATTTGAAGAGGAAGGTATTAGTTTAATTGCTTCGATTCTTGGTAAGCTTATTATGATGGATAATTATACTGCTAATATGTGCAAAGAGTCTTGGGGTCGTTGTAGTTTTGCTCGCTGTCTTATTGAGATGAATGCTGATTCGGAGTTTATAGATAACGTTACTATTGGTGTCCCTGATCTTGAAGGCTCTGGTTGTACTAAGGAGTTAATTCGAGTTGAATACGAATGGAAACCGCCTAGATGTCATACTTGTAATATTTTTGGTCATTCCGTTGATTCTTGTCCGAAAATTGTGAAACCTATAACGGTTGAAAAAGTGACAACTCATGTTGATAATGATGGGTTCCAACAAGTGCAAAGCAAGAGGAAGAAGTACAAAGGTAATTTAGGGAATCAAGTTCCGAGAGGTGTTCCATTGAGCAAGGGTTTCCAAGCAGGTAAGACGGTTGTTTTTCGCCCGAAAACTCACTTGGATACTACAAGTACTAGTGCTGATAATAGTAGTAAGTTGAATACTAAATCTGGTCAGTTGCAGCAGTCTAGCAATTTTAATGGTCCGAACAAGACTAAAGCTCAATTGAGCAGTGTTTCTACATCTAATAAATTTTCATCTTTGTCCATGCCTGGTATTGACGAAGGGGCTCAAGTAAGCGAGGAAGATAATGAGGAGGAGGAGGGAGTCGAGGTCGTCTTTGATGAATCGGTGAATCTTCTCAATACTCATATTGGGGCAATCACTCCTTCTGGTTGATCTCATGTTGATATTTTATTATTTTCCTCGTAACTTTATGTTATCGTCTTGGTTTTTGTCTAGTTTATATTTTTCCAGTATTCTAGACTAGTTAATGTTTATGGCCTGTCGTAAACATTTTGTTTAACAAGCTGCCTGTAGCTTGCGGTTAATGTGGTATTTCAGCCACATTCCTTGTACTTCAACGCTTTTTTTGGTTCTATTTACCGGGGTCATTGCTACCCTTTTACCAAAAAAAAAGAAAGTGATCACTACAGAGAGATGCTTAAAGATATTGATGCACAGTTTATACGAGCAAATGCAGATCCTTCCGAAAAACAAGCAGAGACGCAAAAAGGAAAACGCAAGAAAAGAATTTTCAAGCGCCAATCGACTGTTTCATCAAAAGACAAAGGCACACGAAAAGAGCATTTAGTTGATGAAGATGCTGACGATGCTGAAATGACCCAAACAGAGGAAGAACAGGAAGAAATACCACTTCGCAAGACAAAGAAAGCAAAGCAGACCAAGGGTAAAGAAGCAAGTGTTGCTTCCAAAGAACCTGCTCAACAACAAATTTCTGAAGCCAAACGACTGCGTATTGTTCTTCAACAAAGCAGACAGGAAGCTTTTTCCACAGGCTCGGGTTCAAGAATGTTTGAGGACTTAGCAGAATTCGGCAATCCTGATGCTGACTTGGCATTTTATGAAGATCCTCTCGACGAAGATACTTATGAAGATGCTGGTAACTACCACGTTGAAAGTCGTGAGCCAAGTGAAGAACGTGAGAGTAGTGCAGACACAGATACAAGTATGATGTATCGAGACGCCAATATTACCACTTCTTTACCAGAACCAACTCACATGGTGTTAAACGAAGATGCTCATGCAACTTTCATACCAGAGACTCAACTTCAAAGTAAGTCTACTTCTGGTTCTGATGACGTTTTAAAATATCTTAATCTGGAAGGGGAGGGCGTTGAGGTAACAAACACTGATCCGTCAACAAACGAATCAATGGTGGATGTTCCCATTACTACTATTACATCCACCACCACTCCACCATTATCCACCCCGGTCATCAGTGAGGTCATTACCCCAGCTATCACCCCGGCACCTGTTGCACAACCAGTATCAACCACCATCATCACCACTGAATCTACACCGTCATCCGCAACTGCACAACTTGTATCAACCACCGCCCCAATCACTGTATCTACATCAACACCTATCCTTCAATAACCAGTATCATCCACCACCACGTTAACAGTTATGGTTACACCTTCACCAAAAGAACCACAAGTATCATCCACATCCAATCCCTTCCTCACAGTCAATGATCCACTGATCTAGTCTCTTCAACAACAGCTGGAGGCTCAAGCTACACAAATAGCTACATTGACTGAAAGGATCACCAATCCTCCCAAGGAACCACAACAAGATGAGCCTACACTTCAGAAACTAATAGAAAGAGTGTCTAGACTTAAAGCAAAACATAAATCATTTCTTAAAGAGAATAAAACTCGGGATAAAGAAAATGTTGCTTTTCTCGGGTAAATTGACGAGCAGATGACCACGATCATTCGACGCGAAGTCAAGTCTTATGTTGATCAACAACTACCACATCTTGTCGGTAATGGTTTATCTACTCTTCAACTAATGACATTGCTACAGACACGTCTGCTAGATATGGGAGCTCATAAATCGAAATACAAACGCAAAGTTCTGCAATATCTCAACAAAGCAATTCTTGAAGAGAATCCTACAGACACTACCGACTCTGAGTCTGACGATGCAGACGAACTAGAGGAGGAAGAAGATGAGGGTAATGATGAGGAGGATGATGGTGACAATGAACAAAATGAGGAGGAAGATAAGGAAGGAGATGAGGATGAAGAAAAGGATGAAGAAGAAGAGGATAAGGATGACGATGAAGATAAGGACAAAGATACAGGTGACGATGAGGATGACGATGATGATAATGACGACGGTAATGGAACCACCAAGGGTGATCAGAATGACGAAACATGTACTAATGCCGAAGAGCCTAATAAGGATGACGGTGACAAAGCTATTGAGAAGGGTTTAGAGGCAGCTGTAGAAAACATTGCTGAAACCGCTGAAAAGACAATAGAGTCTACTGTACCAGAAACTAAGCAACTCGATACAGGTATATCTACTGCACCATCTCTTACTACTGATTCTCACAATGAATCCGTAGAATATATGCAAGCAGAAGAACCGACACAGCCAATGATTGAAGAAGAACCTCACGGTGATATACCGGTAATGCAAGATCAACCTTCCACAACATTTGAAGATCCGCACAACAGTGATATGGAAGTTGAAGATCTACATGTACCAGAACCAACGTTTGCTGAATCTTTAATCATTGATGACACGGTACAGGAGCAACTTTGGCTAACAAATGCAGCACCACAACATCCTTTTGCCACTGCAACTGAAATGGAGATGACTTAATTCCTCAATAACCCTATCGATTTCTCGGCCTTTCTACGGTATTCTCATGCGCAATTGACAATGACTCCAGATTTGATCAAAATGGCAGCTGCAAACGTGGACTTCTTTGATACTTTGAAGATCAGCCATAATAAAGCAGAATATCATTTCAATGAGCTTACCAAAGCAATGAGAGCGACAACTACCGGAATTCAAACTCCCGTATTGTGACCTCTTACACCAACGGTCATTGCCGGTTCTGCAACAATCCCAATAGAACACTTTGTGTCTCACGACCTTGAATACCTGGAGAATGGAGCAAAGAAATATGCCACGTCACTCACCATGGTTAAGGCAATTAACTTGGAGAATGTTCCATGGATAGAGGATAAAGTACCTGGAACCATATGGAGAAAGAAAGTGCTCCAATTCTATGACACTTATGCAGCACTTGGTATTTCTCACTGGAATGCGAAGAAAAGACTTGCCTACAACCATTTCCACCGTCCTAAGAGAGGTTCTCCCATTGTATCAACACACAGGATCGAAAGTATTCAAGGAGCAACCACTCAGACGGTCTTCGGCTATGATTACTTGAACGTAATCATCTTCAAACGTACTGATGAGAAAGAGTACCGAATTGATGAAAGTGATCTTCAATACCTTCAACTTGAAGACATCGAAGATCCTGCTGCTATTGGCTCAAGAAAAAGTTGACCACTTATCACCTGAGATCGTCATTGCCTTGAGTTCCAACTTTCGTCAATATGCTAGGAAAATCGTCATTCAGAACCGGGTGAAAGACTTTCAACTTGGTGTAGAAAGTTATCAGAAGAAGCTAAACCTGGAACGTCCCCATACGACTCCACTCAGCAATTTCCATAAGAACAAGAAGGTATACATGGGGACAACCACACCGGAAGCAGGCATCTTCTACCCAAATGAGACTGGCACCATGCAGTATATGCGATTCTCTGAAATGCACAAATTCAGCGATGGCACGCTCAAGCAAGTTCGGGATGATCTGACGGTTCTCAATGCCAAACAACCGCTTCCAACAGTCACCTACACCTGGACAAGCCAGTGCATCAGGGGATCAAAGTACGCAATCAAGAAGATTGAAGAACTTCTCAGGAAGCGCCGGTTGCTACGAAGCATAGAACGATTCGTCGGTGGATGACCATATGGAGCTCACCATCGGTTCACGGAACGAATCAATTAATTTTGGTTCGTCTCATAACAGGTCAACTCTATATGTCTATAATTGTGAATATGTTATCTTTTTGCTTTATCAGCTTTTGTGGCTTGTTGAAGTGTGAAAGTATGATATTTTTTCAAGAATTTCTCTCGAGATTCTAAATCTTTCAAACAAATCATACTCAAGCACTACAACTTACCCTCATTAATTTGAGGGGGAGCATTAATATGTTCTTTGGCCAACATCTAATTACATTTTATTACCCAAAGACCGGTTAATCCATTCATATCCAAAATATTGATGGTTAATATTTTGGAAAGGGGAGGAAATGGGATTAAGGAGACTTATTGATATTTGGCTAAAACAATGAAAAAGACTTAAAAGATAAACCAACTTAACATGTGTAATGCACAAGTTAAGGGGGAGCGTTTTTTATGATTAAAACACTTAAGATACAAAATCTTTGATTTTAATATCACAAGTGTTTTAAGTGATTTTCAAGGATTTTTCATGGTGACTATATCAACCCAAAACACACTTAACTCACGACGGATGTGGTGACAAAAGGGTGGTAGGTATAGGTATTAGTCCAATGATTCATTAGAACCGATGGAATCATCCCAAGGACAACTCCCTAGATAGAACTAGAAGTCCTAGGAAAGATGGAGAATGAATGTGAACGTAGCTGAATGCCGACCAAGTACTTAAGCTAGCACTGGAAAAATCACAACAAGGTGCTAGTTATGACGTATTGGTAAGCATTGAAGGGGTTGAAGAATGAAAAAGAATTGTAAAGATAAAGGGTGTAAAGAAAGAAGCCCTCTTTACAACTTTAGGCAGAAACCGGGTCAATACATATGCTATTGAGATCATTAGTTAATGATTCTCGATATTGAAGAAAGCCATCATGGACCCAATGATGCAATGTACAACCCTCCCCAGCTAACTCAAATATCTCTCAAAAGGTATTTGTTTTAATCACACGGAGATCAACACGTTATCTATTGGTTTATTCACTCCGAATAGACTGATATTGAATAGGTGGCACTCCTCTCCAGCCATCGATCACTAAATCAAAACGCACTATCGAGTCTAGATCCACGAGATCATCAAAAGTCTCATTAGGACACTTTCCATTTCTTCCTTGCTTCTTCACAAACTGTGAAAAGTAAGAGATCTTTTATGAGTCCTACGCAGTATTCTTGTAATATTGCCAGAACATCCGAGTGATACGCAAGTATTACAGTGAAGATGGAAATCCTGCTTGAGCCAACATCAAAGAAGCTCATGGTAGGTGACACGTGCGGTTCTTTACGAACTAATCTTGTGACAACTGGAAAGAAACAGTAGTTTAATTCTTAATTGAACTTAAACTCGTTCCAGGCCTCTACGCATTATCGTATGATCTTGCCAGAACACTCAGAGTGACACTCTTTAGTGTTCATAGTGACGAGTGGAAATCCTTCTAGTGTTAACATCAAACAGCACTTGGTAGGTGACAAGCAAGATTCAATCTGAATCAAGTTTGTGACAACTGGAAAGCAACGATGGTGAATATCTTAATTGAAATTCACTTGTTCTAGGTTTCATGAATTGACGGCTTCAATCATAAGGATTTCTAATCCAAATGATTAACTCTTTATGTTCGCAGTCAGCTTTGGACGGTCGAATAAAGAGAACGGGTTTACCCGCGAAATCCTGTCAGGAAGTTACTTAATTGAAACTATCCGTCACGGGTACGATATCTAATATCGTCCAACGGTCTTCACCGACCGGAGGTAAAACGCTACCGAATTAGAATAAAATGTCAAAGCCATTTTATTCGTGTCGTTGCTGTGTACCTGTTGAAGACGGTGGCGTTGCTGTGTACCTGTTGAAGACGGTGGCGTTGCTGTGTACCTGTTGAAGACGGTGGCGTTGCGGTGTACCTGTTGAAGACGTCCTCACATGCTTATTCCTTCTGCATAAAATACTCCTGTAAATTCAAGAAAGTATGACCTGAAAGTCTTCCGCTGTATCGACTCTGAAACTTTCAAGAATTCAACAAAGGATAAGTGTGTGGGACATGAAGTCACAAAGAGGTGACCTCACAAGAAAATAAAGACTGCACGTGAAAGGCCAAAAGAACGTGTTCCAAGCAAAAGGCTGATATCATTCAACACATATTCACAAAAGAGAAGAAAAAGAAAGAAAAGAAGACTACGAGCTCAAGAACAAGATCTAACATGCTAGATTAGGGCTTTGTAAATTTGGAGTGACCTCCCTTTGGGGGAGATTGTTGGAAATACGTTTTACGTATTTAGAAAGTCTCGGTCACTCCAACAATGTAGTTATAGGCTCGTAGTTATGTTTAGTTTCATTTATTAAATAGCCGACCCATGAGCATGTTCATGGGCCGGAAGCCCAAGTCCATTAAGGACTTGGGGTATTTAAACCTCTTTCCACCATGGAAAGAGGTGTTGGTTGTTCATTTCTTTCATTTCAATATACAAGTTTTCTTTCACTTCTCTCTCTAACTTTCTCTCTCTAGAAAAACATCAACCCTATTGATTCATAAAGATTATCATTGTTCTACAGTTATCATAGGAATTCTGGACCTCCTCGTTGTGCTTTCAAAGTGGATATTCAAAAGGCCTATGATACTGTTGATTGGGGTTTTCTTAGGGTGATTCTGATTGGCTTTGGTTTTCACTCTACGATGGTTGAATGGATTATGGAGTGCGTAACCATGGCCTCGTATTCTATTTGTATTAATGGGAATCTTCATGGCTGGTTTAAGGGTAAGCGTGGGTTAAGACAGGGTGATCTCTTGTCACCTTACTTATTTACGTTGGTTATGGAAGTTCTGACTCTCTTGATGCAGAGGCGTGTTCGTTTTGCGGAGGAGTTTCTGTATCATAATCACTGTGAGCACCAACGTATTGTTAACCTATGTTTTGTAGATGATTTATTTGTTTTTGCTAGGGGATATCTGGATTCGGTTCGCACCATTATGGATGCTCTGGAGGAATTTAAAAATGTGTCAGGTTTGGTTCCGAGTATTCCTAAGAGTACTATTGGGAATAAAATGTAGTCAAGACACTTGGACGCTGACAAGAGCAATTTGGACGTTGATAAGAAGAAATCAAGCATTGACAGGACAAGCGTTGACAGGAAGAAGTCAGGTGTTGATAAGAAGAAGTCAAGCACTGATAGAAGACTTAGTCTACACGTTTTATGTTTCTAGTAAGATATGTTTGACAATGTATTTTCTATGTTTATCTTTACCAAGAATAGCTGATACGTAGACTCTTGTACAAGGTTCCTTAATCTATAAAATGAGGCCTTTAGGTTTTAGTTTAATATACGTTTTACACTTTCATTATACGCAAGTTCGATTTATCAATCAAAGTGAAAGTTTGGTTTATCTTGTTTGTGTGTTCTTGTTTGAGTATTAATTCCGCATAATACTTGAATTGTTTCATATACAACAAAGTTTCTCTACGTGTTTAACTTGATTTAATCTCGTTTACACAAGCTAAATCGATCTAAGTTTGGGATCAACAAGTCGTATCAGAGCTTGTTGAGAAACTTTGATCTAAAGAACACAAAAACCCTAAATCGCCAAAAACCCTAATTTTCAAGAAACCCTAAAACTAAAACACCATGTCTACTCCAGAGTTAACCTCCTCCTCCTCAAGCCCTAACATCAAGATTCCCATGCTAGACCCAGACAACTTTGAGCTGTGGAAATTTAACTTTGAGCAGTATCTTCAAATCCATGACCACACCCTATGGGAAATTATTGAATATGGAAACACATTCAATAAGGCTGCCAAGATTGCAGCTGCTATCTTAGTAAGATCAACTTCAGGCTCTACTGAAGAGGATCAAAAAGAAAAACCTGAAGATGGAAGAGCTGTCTTAGCTGAGGACGTTGCAAAGAGAAGGAACGACATGAAAACCCTAAGCATCCTCAAACTCTCTTTGGGACAAGCCAATCAGCATAAATATAGAGGCTATGATTTTGCAAAAGATCTTTGGGCAACCCTTCAAGTTGTTTATGGTGGTAATGATGATACTGCCTCAGAGAAAAAGAAGCAACTCTTGCATGAGTATGCTGTATTTAAAGCCCTTCCCAATGAAAAGCTAAGTGGAGTGAGAAGCAGACTTCTTGACATTACAAGCAAGTTGTCATTCATGGGAACAGTGCATGATGATGTTGATATCATCACCACTTTCCTTAAAAGTCTTGGTGATGCATGGAAGATTGAAGCAATGTCTATGATTGCTAATAATACTCACAAAAGTTCCACTTTTGATGATGTTTACACTAAACTGAGGCTTGTAGAGAATGAAATCCTTTTGGATCAAGGAAGCAAGTCTACCAATGGAAATATGGCCTTCTTCTCACATAGTGAAGGTCAATTTGATGAAAGGGAGTCATACATGCACCCCGTTACTAGATCACCTTGTGTCAACGTTGGATCAAGCTTTGTCAGCGCCTCACATTCAGACGCTGACACATACAATGTTGACTCACCAAGAGTTAAGACTGCTAGTATTGATCTAGATACTGTGTGTGCATACATTGCTTCATTGCCCAATGGTTCAGTGATTACATATGAGGACCTTGAGCAAATTCGTGATGAGCATTTGGAGGAGATGGACATAAAGTGGAATATGGCTCTTGCAAGCATAAGGGCAAATAGATAGAATCAAAGATTTAAGTAGAAGATGACTTTTAATGCTAAGGACACTGCTAGATTTGATAAATCCGAGGTTGAGTGTTATAATTGTCATCGAATGGGACACTTTATGAGAGAATGCAGATCTCCAAGAAGATCTGATGCTGGAAAACCCTCAAGCCAAATCATCAAGGTTTAGGATCCCAAAGCTATGGTTGCTATACAGGACATTGATGGTGTTGGTTGGGATTGGAGCTATTTGGCCAAGGATGAGGAAGAGAACAAAGCTTTGGTTGCAGAAAAGGAAGAAGAGGAGCATGTTCACTATGCTCTAATGGCACACTCTTCATCTTCATCAGACAATGAGGTATACGATGATGCATTTTGTAGTAAGGGTTGTCGTCTAAATACTGAAAAGCTTAACAAAGAAGTCTTAAAATTAACAGCAGATGTTGTTAATGAAATATGCAAGTTATCTAATTATCAACTTGCTCTTACTCAAACTGAAAAGACTATGGCTGAATATAAGAAAATGGAGTTTGACCTAAAAGATCAAATCAATATTTTAACTCATGATTTAAATGCTAGTGTTGAGGTTAGAAACATTTTGGAGACTTCGAATGCATCTAAACGTGATAATAGCAAAGTTGATAGTGGTACCAAATCTGGGTTGCATACTAGTAGTTCAAATAATGGTAAATCTGTGGTGAGTGGCGTTTCTACTTCGAATTCATTTGGGACTCTTTCAGGGGATATAGGTGACCTAAGTGGAGATGATGATGATGATGAGGAGGTTGAAAACATTTATGATGAATCTGCTAATCTTTTTAATTCTCAATCAGGGGCAAGCACTCCTGCCACGAATGTTTTAAATGTTTAGTATAGCCTCATGGAATATAAGGGGTCTGAACCAATCCCCTAAAATAATAGAGGTTCGTCAGGTTATTAACGAAAATAATTTGAGTGTTTGTGCTATCTTGGAGTCTCATGTTGATGCTTCGGGTGTTTATGATATGTGTCGTAAGATTTTTAGCAGATGGAAGTGGACGTCAAATGGTGGCTTGTGTCCTAAAGGGACTCGTATAATTCTTGGCTGGAATGATGATAATGTGGATGTTATGGTGTTGTCTCAAACAAGTCAAGTTATTCATTGTCAGGTTAAAACGCGTATGGATAACCGTACTTTGTTCTGCTCTTTCATTTATGCTGATAACTACTATATCCATTGGCGTGTTCTCTGGAATAATTTGGTTGCTCATGCTACTTTTATGCGGGATAAGCCATGGGCTGTTATGGGTGATTTTAATGCTGCTCTTAATATTGAGGATCACTCATGTGGTGGCTACACTCCTAATATTGCCATGCAGGAATTCAAGGAGTGTGTTAATCTTATGCAAGTTATGGATGTTAATGCTACAGGTTTACATTTTACTTGGAATGAGAAACCACAGGGTGATGATGGTATTCTCAAAAAGATTGATCGGATTATGTCTAACATTAAGTTTCTTGATGAGTTTCCAGGCTGTTTTGCGATATTCCAACCTTACAGGATTTCTGACCATTCTCCTTGTGTGTTACGAATCCCTACAATTAGCAAACCTAAGCCTAAACCTTTTAAATTCAGTAATTTTCTTGTGCATAAGGAGGGTTTTCATGTAGTGGTAGCTAACGGATGGTTGGCTAATGTTCATGGTTGTACTATGTTTAGGCTTGTTAAACGCTTAAAAGGTTTAAAGGCTCCGTTTCGTAAACTGCTGTTTGAACAGGGTAATCTTCATGATCGTGTTACTAGACTACGTGTGGAATTAGATGCTGTTCAACAAGCCCTTGATAGAGACCCATCCAATGTGCTGTTGAAAGAAGAGCATGCTCATTATCTAGTCGCTTTTAAGGAAGCTTCTCTTGATGAGGAACGCTTCTTACGTCAGAAATCTAAAATTGAATGGCTTGATGCAGGTGATTCAAATACGGCTTATTTTCATAACTCGGTTAAGAGTAGGGCGGCTCGTACTCGTATTGAAATGGTTCGTGATTCTCATAATGTGCTTCATGATGGAGATGCTGTGCCTGGTGCTTTCGTTGCTCATTACGAGCAATTTCTTGGTCAGGCAAGTGTTTCAGGTTCTTTTAATACGTCTTATTTGTTTGTTCGAAAGCTTGGTGCTCAGAAATCTGCCCATATGGTTAGAGTCATCTCTGATTCTGAAATTAAGAGTGCGTTATTCTCCATGAGTGATGATAAAGCGCCTGGGCCGGATGGTTTTACTGCTGCGTTTTTTAATAAGTCTTGGGATATTGTGGGTGATGAGTTTACATGTGCTATTCGGGAGTTTTTCTCTAATGGAAAACTTCTTAAAGAGGTTAATCATACTATTATTGCACTTATCCCTAAGGTGTCTGTTCCAAATAAGATTACTGATTATCGCCCCATCTCTTGTTGTAATGTTATTTTCAAATGCATTAGTAAAATAATTGCTAACCGTATTAAAGGGGATTTGGGTGATTTGGTTAATATTAATCAATCTGCTTTTGTTCCGGGCGTAGGATCTCGGATAACATCTTATTGACGCAGGAGCTAATGAGGAATTATCACAGAAATTTTGGTCCTCCAAGATGTGCTTTTAAGGTGGATATTCAGAAAGCTTACGATACGGTGGATTGGCAGTTTCTGCGTAACATTCTGATTGGTTTTGGATTCCACCATTTAATGGTTGATTGGATTATGACGTGTGTTTCTACTACTTCATATTCCATTTGCATAAATGGTAATTTATATGGCTGGTTTCAAGGAAAAAGAGGTCTCCGGCAAGGTGATCCGTTATCTCCATATCTTTTCACGTTGATCATGGAGATCCTTTCACTTATGTTGCAGCGGAGGGTTCTAAATGCAGAGGTTTTTTATTTTTACAACCGTTGTGAGCAACAGCGTATTATCAACCTCTGTTTTGCAGATGATCTTTTCTTGTTTGCTAGGGGTCACTTGGACTCTGTGCAGGTTATTATGGATGCGTTGGAGGAATTTAAGATAGCTTCAGGTTTGGTTCCAAGTATCCCAAAGAGCACAGTTTTCTTCTGTAATGTAGCTACTGCTGTTAAGAGTAGTATTTTACATATCATGCCATTTGCTGAAGGCGAGTTACCTGTCCGATATCTTGGTGTCCCTCTCATTTCGTCCAGGCTTCTATATAGGGATTGTAAAGTTCTTGTTGAAAAACTTGAAAGTAGAGTTAATGATTGGCGCAATAAATTTCTTTCTTTAGCAGGAAGACTCCAATTAGTTCGTTCAGTTCTTTCATCAATGCATATCTACTGAGCGTCTGTCTTTGTCTTACCTGTTCGGATTATTCATGATTTGGAACAACTTATGAGAGGCTTCTTATGGTGTCAAGGTGAAATGAAGAAAGGTAAGGCTAAAGTTGCTTGGGACTCTGTTTGTACCCCATTTTATGAAGGTGGACTTGGTATTCGTAAGCTCTCTGATTTTAATACTGCTTTAATGGTTTCTCATATCTGGTGTATTCTCACTCGTAAAGAGTCTTTATGGGTTAAATGGATTTATTCTTACAAGTTTTAGGATCGAAGTTTCTGGGACGTTCCATGTATAGGTGATATGAGTTGGGGCTGGAGGAAACTTCTACAGATTAGACCACGCATTCGTCAATTTATTTGGTACAAGATTAATAATGGTAGATTGGCTTCTATGTGGTTTGACAAATGGGCAGATTTATGTCCGTTAAGGGACGTTCTTTCGTTTCGAAGTATTACAAGATCGGGGCTCTCTCTATCTAATAAGGTAAGGGATCTTATTACTGATGGTATTTGGCAGTGGCCACAGGATTGGTAGGCTAGATTTCCGAACATTGTCTCTATCCCGGTCCCTGTTATTAATGATGCTCAGGATGATGATTTGATGTGGCGGGATATAAATGTGGTTTTACATCCTTTTTCAGTTTCTTTAGCTTGGGACTGCATTCGGGATAGGGCTTTGATGGTTGATTGGTTTCATGCTGTTTGGTTTGCTCATTGTATTCCTCGTCACTCTATCCACTTATGGTTAGTGGTTAGAAGAAAATTGAAGACACAAGATCGGCTTAGGCAATGGGATGTTGGCCCTTTGGTGGATCTAAGCCTTCTACGATGTCCGTTGTGTAAATTGGTGCCGGATTCTCATGACCATCTTTTCTTTGAATGTTCTTATTCTATGCAGGTTTGGTTTAAGGTTCGGGTCCTATGTGATATGGATAACATCCCCCCTCGGATTGATGATATTTTAGCCTATGTTATTCTAATTTCTAAGGGAAAGTCTTGCCCTAACATCCTTGCCCGTCTTGTGTTGGCTGCTACTGCGTACTATATATGGATGGAACGTAATTCAAGACTTTTCAAGAAAAAGCTGTTGGCTGTTGATCAGATTGTTCAGCTTATTTGTGATACTATTCGGTTGAAGTTGATTTCATTTTGTTTTAAGAAGTTGTCTGCCAGGTCGAGTTTGCTGCTTGACAAATGGAGGGTGCCGAGCTCTAGAGTTCTTCATGATGGGAGTGTCGGGTGAGGGTTGTACTCTTTTTTCCTTGTCTAAGGTTTTTCCCACTGGGTTTTCTTTGGCAAGGTTTTTTAAGGAGGCAGGCTCATTTGGATATCATTTGCTCCTTTCGTGCTGTTGGTGGAAGCTAAAGACAATGTGTGATTTCATGTTTGCATCTTGGTTTCTTTCTAGTTTACTTGCATTGTAGTTCTAGATTAGTTTGTGTTTATGCCATAACATAATCACGTGTTAACATGGTGCCTGTAGCATGCGGTTAATGTGGTATCTTAGCCACATTCCTTTGTACTTCAACGCTTTACAAAAAAAAAAAAACATTTTGGAGAGAGCCAATGGTGCTTTACAAGCTAAGTTAGATGAGGCTATAAAAAACAAAGATAATGTAGATCTTAAAATCCAGAGATTTGATAAAGCTTCACAAACCCTAGAAAAATATGTTAGTGAACAAAGAGATTCTAGGGATATGACTGGGATTGGGATTGAAGAGTATGCTGGTGTTCCACCACCTGTTGGGAACTTTTATGGTGTCCTTAGAAAGGATTTGTCTTGGACTGGGAGAAGAGGAATTTATTCCTCCACCAAGGGTTCTTACCCCAGTAGAGGAATACAAGCAGAAATTGACTGATTTGGACCAATGGAAGAAAGCCAACCCTACTTTGTTTGTTAAGGGTGGCATGCTTAGTGACAGCCCAAATGAGTCTACACCCATAAAAGTGACCAATCCTACTACTGGCAAGACTGTTGACCTTGGCTTAAACGTTGATAGAAAACCTAGTATTAAATATGCATAAATGTATAGAAAAACTAGGTCACCAAAAAGTCAAATTAGTGATAATGGGACATGTTTCTTTTCATCTAGACCTAGAGTTATGTCTAGAAAAACCTGTTATACTTGTGGAAGTTTTTCACATTTACCTTATAAGTGTGTCAACGCTTCGAAGGTCAACGCTGATAGAAAGTCAACCATAGTCAAACCCAAACCTTTTGTCCAGCAAAGTCTACAAGTTGTTAGACCAGCCCCATTCTTTACTAAAGGGTCTAATACTTATGGACAAAGACCTTTTCAGAAGACCAATACGTGGTCTAACAGACAATGGGTTCCTGTAGCAAACCCTAGGTTCAATGCTGATAAGGGTAATTTCAGCGTTGACAAGAACAAATTAAACACTGATAGGAACGTTGCTAGACCAGGTAATGTCAAATATTTGCAACCAAAGGGAAAGGGGTCTAAAGCTTCTTCTAGCTTGACATGGAGACCTAAACAAAACCAAAACCCTAATTCAGATGGGATTTCTATGACCTGTAACAGATTTCATTATATTTCAAAGGTCATAACTAAACCAATTGGGGTTAACTAGGTGTTTAATCCAAAAAAGGATGAACAAGGGGTTGTCATAAGGACTAAGTCTGTTCTTGTTGAACAACCAAATGAATCAAATTCTGCTCAGGCTTGGGTTCCCAAAGAAAACTAATTTGGTTTCTTTATGTGCGGGGCATTCAAAAGCAGGTTAATGATTATGGCTATTGGGATAGTGGATGCTCTAGGCACATGACAGGGAAGGAAGACTACTTAACAAACTTCTCTCCCATTAAAGATGGTGACAAAGTGTACTTTGGAGGCAGATATGGGACTATCACTGGCAAAGGCACTCTTATCACCAATAATTTGCGTTTTGAGAACGTGTTTTTGGTAAAAGAACTTGACTATAATCTGTTTAGTGTATCGCAGGTGTGTGATAACAAAAATAAGGTTCTTTTTACTGATACTAAATGCTTGGTGTTGAGCAAAGATTTTAAAATACCAGATAAGAAATTCATTGATTATAGAACACCTAGGCATAAGGACATTTATAATGTGAATCTTAATGGAATTAGGATGAATAATAATTTGTCATGTCTATATGCTAAGGCTTCAGTTGATGAGAGTAATCTTTGGCACAAAAGATTAGGGCACATTAATTTTAAGAATATAAATAGACTTGTGAGACATGGTTTAGTTGATGGTTTGCCTGAAAAGGCTTTTCACAATGACCATTCTGTGTTGCATGCCTTAAAGGCAAACAACACAAAGTCTCCTTTAAGTCTAAATCTGTGCATTCTAGTTCTAAACCTCTTCACTTACTGCATATGGACTTGTTTGGTCCAACTAATATAGAAAGCTTAAATGGTAAATCCTACTATTTTGTCATCACTGATGATTTTTCTAGATTTACTTAGACTTTATTTTTAGCTTTGAAAAGTGACACTGCTGATACTTTGATTAACTTTATTACCTAAATTGAAAAGAAGTCTGGTAATGAGGTTAAGATGCTTAGAAGTGACAATGGTGGTGAGTTTAGAAATAAGTTGTTAGATGACTTTTGTGCCAAGAAAGGGATTACTAGACAGTTTAGTGTAGCTAGAACCCCACAACAAAATGGGGTAGCTGAGAGAAAGAATAGAACACTCATAGAAGCAGCTAGGATTATGTTGGCTGATGCTCACTTTCCCATTGCTTTTTGGGCTGAGGCTGTGAATACAGCTTGTTATGTTAAGAATAGGGCATTAATCAGCAAGATCCATAACAAAATACCTTACGAGCTATTTTGGGACAAGAAACCTAATATTGGGTTTCTTAAACCTTTTGGATGTCATGTAGTTGTTTTGGACACTAGTGATGCCTTAGGTAAGTTTAGTGCTAAAGGTGATGAAGGCTACTTTATGGGTTATTCTATGCAGAGTAGAGGATATAGAGTTTACATAAAGAAAGAAAAACGTATACTTGAAAAAGTACATGTTAGATTTTTAGAAAGTAAACCTAGTGATCTTGAAAGTGGTCCAAATTGGTTATTTGACCTGGAACCTCTATCTAGAACATTGAGTTATATGTTTGTTACTAATCCAGACATTGTGAAGGTGACTTCAAATGTTGTGGAAGAACCAGTTGTTGAAATTTCAGGTAAACAGGTTGATAAAGAGGTTGGATCACAAGCAGACAAATCAGCACCCATACTTGAGTATGTTACTGTAACACCCCAAATATACACAATTCAATACAGTGGATGACTCGTTGGTGTTACGGGATAGCACATTACTCACATCATAGACAACGCTTAGAAATCGCGTCGTTTAATAATAAAGCATTTCCATTCATAAATATCAAATTTACATAGGTCCCAAGTCATATTATTTCATACAAGTTTTACAAAACATTTGAATGGAAATTGTTATTTAGTGCGGGCCATGAATTCTTGTTGTCTTCCCGAGAATTACCTTCAATTACCTGAGATAAAACATGTTAAAAGATAAGGTTAGCGATAACGCCGAGTGAATTCATAGAGTTTAATAAAACCATTAATATATCATCGGTAAATAATTATTACCGAAAATCATTTCTGTACAAATAATTGTAATAGGCCATAAAATAGCCAAAGTCATTTTATAAAAATCCTTATCAAAAATCATAATATAGGCTTTTGCCTTCAAAATCATTATACGAATCAAAGTCGTAAAAACATCATACAATACGTTTTATAACGTTGTATAGAGTTAAATAAAAACCGTTATATGAATATGGTTATGTAAAACCAAAACACGAACATAATATCAATAATAAGACCCCGTATTGCTAGTCAGGCAATATATCGTAATTCAGTGCGTATAACAGTATTTCGTTATTTGGATTATTATAAGCCGCATGACATTGTTACCTTACTACAACAAACAACGGGTAGCTAACCCGAAACTCATTTGCCCATCTAAGTTAGCGTGTCGTCACAAAGATCACGCTATGGAAATCTTCTCATACATAAATTCGCTTACCAATCAATGTGGCACGACGGGGATCAACCGTCAAGGCGCGAACTGGGGTGATCGTCCCCAAATAGTACTATTATATGCACAAGCGTCTACCAAATCCCATTAGTTCACAATTCATGCTAATGGGACTTTTAGTGACATAACCTAACTTAAATAATCCATTTTATTTCATACATCAGGTCATATAATCATTCATCGGGTCATACAATCATTCGGGTCCAAATCAATAAACAAACAATCGGGAAAAATGGTGTCCTATTTTATCAAAACTAACATGTTATCTCCCTCGCGGGTTTATAAAACATTTCATAAAAAAACATTTAAAAGAGTGTGAGGCTATGTTCACGTTGATGTGGGAAAGCGGGTTATCGGCAATTCGGATGTACGGTACGTGCTTCAATCACGGAAACCTAGACAAATAATACTTGTCTTAGACTCTTGTCCAATGACTTTATAAAAATCATAACTATGTATATATATGATGATTATATAATTATGATGATGATCAAGTGGGATTGTACATCTTTATTCCACATTATAATGTTAGTTGGAAATTTTCAAGACTAGTTACACTAGTTCAACTTGTTTACATTTTGAGGCCCAATGGGCCCATTACAAGCCCAATATATTATATTAGCCCAATTATACTTTTATTATCAGTATTATACTTTACATGTTAGGCCCAAATGGGTTAAGCCCAATAAGTAAGTTTATAAGTGTTTTACTAACTAGTCGGGTTTATAGTCCAATAAGGCTACTTTGGCCCGTTAATGTCTATATGTTGTAAAGCTCGGGTTTTATCGGTTTTTACTTGTTATATAAGTTCATATATCAGTATGTGAGTTTATAAAAGTTTATATTAGACGGGCCCGACCGTCTAAGTTTTATTTGACAAAAACGTTAATCTTTCGGTTTTAGCCGAAAAGACGTAAAACTTAGTATATAGTTTTTATAACTTATAAAACTTACCAAACTACCATTTTTATATAATGTCCATTTATTTATCCTTATGCACATTTATATAAATGAAATTTATAATTTAGTGAGTTTTAATTCACATATTATACTATATTTATTTGAGTGCTTATATAATAATATTAAACTTTAATTTCACAAAATCAGTCCTAAATTTTAAGTTCACTAAAATGTCCATATCTAGAGTTATATAATGAGATAGGACCTCAAATTTTTATCACAGAAACTACATGATATGTGATTCATTTTATTATTTTATAGCTACTGATGAATCAACTTCTAAATATTTTAATAAATTCGTCCAAAACAGTGTAGGCAGATTTGCACTCTAAACTTGTTTTGATCATATCTCACTCATTTTGATGATTCCATTGCATGGCCAACTCTCACATGTGTATAACACCTAATAATTACTTTATATTGATTCCACTTTACCATTTTATCAGTCTAACATTTGGTTATTTACTGTTTTTATACAGCCATCATTTTAAGCATGATTTTAACCTTGTTACCTATGGGTTTTCATCTCTTTAATCATATTTATCAACACTTGATCCCCACACAACATTTTTATCATCATATATTCATCATATACATATACAATAAGAAAGAAATACATGATTACATAATCAAAATAACAAGAGGATGGGAAGAACAATCTTTATACCACCAAGATTAAGTAGTTTATGATCAAGGCTTGGATTTTTGATGGCAAAACTTATGATAGATCAACACCAATCTTCAAGGCCACCAATACTTGTAAACTTCATGTAGAAATCAGCCCTTGAACATCACCAAATCACCTCCTTGGATGTTAGAATCACCTCCAATCTTCAAGGCTTCAAAGGTTCTTTAACATATGTGTGAATAACACATGATATTGTGGTTAATTTAAGATCAAATGGTGGTGTTGTGGTGAATATGGGACGACCAAAATGGCTAGAGAGAGAGAGAGTTTGTGTTTTTGGTGGTTTGCATGTGATGAAAAAGTGGAAGTGGTTTAGGGAGGAATGGTTTTGGTGTTTTGAAAGCTTACAAGTTAAGCTAGCTTACAAGTGTAGCTTTTAAGCTAATAACTTGACACCTCATGGTGTGAGTAGCTAGTTTTGCCATCCCATATTGGGGGTGGGGCAAAAGTGGTTTTGTCTCATCCCCAATTATTTACGGGTATTCCTCGATTCTAGTTTCCTCGATTTGCGTGCCCTCGGGTCGTTTTACGAAAAACGTTTTTATAAATTATAAATCAACGACACAAAACGAATCTAATAAAAATTGTCTCATCAAAAACGGAGTTTGAAAACGTAAATACGTAATCCCAAGGTTTCCGGTGTAGTCGTAAAGGACGTTAAATTATAATCGTAAGTCCTAATCTCTTCTCGTAAATTTGTGAGTTTATGAACCAACACAAATTTAAAATCTCAAAATAATATTCACGGATAAATTTATTTTCTGAAATGTCGGACTGTCACCAAAGACGGTGTATGTAAACGTGAGCACATAACGTAGAATCCTCGGGTTTAGACGTAGTCGATGCTACTTCAAGACGTAAATCCAAATTTCTTCCCAAAATAAGTGAGTTCATAATATAACATTAAAAATAATGTTTTTAAATAACACTTGAGAATAAAATATCAACCATAAATTGACGGATTGTCAAAGCATTTACACCTAAACAGGATCTTTGTCCTCAAAGATCATTTTATCTTACTACTCGCTTCTTGTAGATTTAGAGCCATGTAGGTATTTCCTCCACATTCGGTCTTTTCTCACAAGTGTAATCCATTACAATACGCGAGTTTCATCAAACATAACTACGGGAATAAGATCAGGCTTTATGTTGACTTACTTTCTCTATCCATGATGTTCACGGGTTTTTGATGAATGCAACTTTTCACCGATCTAAACTTCATTAAGGAATAGTCTGATTTTCACTTGATAGACATGTTATCAAGTTCGATGTACGAAACATAATTCGTGCAGTCCTTGAAGTCATAGGGTAGATCCAGCTTATATGCCTTTCAAACCAACTTTTTACATCATCTCAATGGTCCCATACAACAGGGACTTACTTCCCATGATCTTTCAGATCATTAATTCATTTTTCCAAGGTTAAAATTTTTGGCATAACTTCGCTACCCATTCTGCACTTCAGGATCTACATTTCATATTCACATAACCTCCTGCCTACTATCGACAGTCAATAATCAGATCCTAATTTCAACAACCATTTCAGGTCTCGCGGGTCAGGTATTTTGTAAGGTTAGGTTTGTCATCATAGGAAACCTTAAACCTAAAAGACATGTCCAACTCACAATGGGTGTATGTCGGGTGTCTTCATCCCAACTCCTGCTTACAGATGATCTTATGTTTAGATCCTAACAAGATTCGATCTCGATCCTAACACGATAATTATCAATGATAATCTCTACAAAGGAAAGCGATTATACGGTTTATTACCAAAGGTCAATCATTCAAGCATAAAACAGCGCTTCTAGTATTTTGTATCGTTACTTTACCTCGTCCCTTCGATTGGGGTGGTAAACAATACTGTCATCAAGGTTCGTTCCTAATGACTTCTGAGCAAATCTCTAGAAATTCGATGCGAAGCGAGGATCTTGATAGAGATGATCGATATATGTTAGAAATACGTTTTACGTATTAAGAAGGATCGGTCACTCCAACAATAATCCATGTAATAGCTCGTAGTTTAGTTATTTGCATTTATTAAACAAAGCCCAAAACCGATCCCATGAAATGTATGGGCCGGCGGCCTAATGTAAACCCAAGCCCATCACATGGGCTTGGGTATATAAACCCTCTCCTTAGATGGAGAGGGTGTATGGTTATTCATTTTTCACATAGTTCTTATAAGTTTCTCTCTCTAGAATTGTGTGTAATCCACCATCTCTCTATCTCTTTCTCTCTCTAAAACATAAGCAAGATTTACATTTCTACAAATGGTATCAAGAGCTTGGGATGAAATATAGGTTGGTACTTGTGTTGTTTATGATTTCCTATGCATAACGTGTGGTTTTGATTGTTTCTTACCGAATCATCAAAATTTTTTCGTGTTTGTTTGTGTTTTAACATCGAATACATTCTTTTATCAAGTCGTAGTGAATTTGGTTTATTGGTTTTGATTAAAACACAAGTCTTTTGGATCAAAAGTTGGGAAATTTCTTGTTTTTCAAACTTTCCGAAATTCTTGCAAGGTTTCCATCGGAAAGTACAATGTGAGGGTGATTTGATCGTAATAACCTATTGGTTCCACTTGGCGATCATTGGATTTAAACACCTTATTCCGACGTGACATTCCGATCTAGCATTGCGATCTGGATTTCCGACGGCTTTAAGGATTCTTGTGTCGTCACTCTGTCCATTTTATTTTAGCTACATTCCGATCTGGACATTCCGATAGTGATATTCCGATCTGGACATTCCGATCTAGACATTAAGATAGTGTGATATTCCGATCTGGACATTCCGATCTGGACATTCCGATCTGGACATTCCGATATTGACATTCCGATAGTGACATTCCGATAGTGACATTCCGATAGTGACTTTCCGATAGTGACATTCCGATCTGGCATTCCGATCTAGACATTCCGATACCAGCAACATTCCGACAGAAAAGAGTATTCTGACAGAAATCAACATTCCGACAATCCAAAAATTATTCCTTAAAAAATTTCGTGTGTAATTTTGACTTGGAATTTTTGGTTTATCGAGAACATATTTTAGGGGATTTTAACATTGTTTCTCGACTTTAACACACCACAACACAAAAACACTTACCTTATTTCATTGTTCGATCAACTTTGTAAATCTTAAGTTATTGAAATGGAGTACACATCTCTTACAGATAAGTCCATCCTCCCGGGTACGGATAATCGTCCACCAATGTTGGAGAAGTCTATGTACGAGGATTGGACTTCCCGAATGGAACTTTACATGTTGAACAAAGAGAATGGACATCTCATTTGTGCATCGGTGCTCAATGGACCATTAGATTATGGTACAGTGACGGAAGGTACGACTACTCTTCCTCGCACAACGGGTGAGTTGACTGGAGATATGAAGATTCAAGACAAATGTGATAAGTATGCTACAAACATCATTCTCCAAGCCCTTCCTCCAGATGTCTACAAACTCGTCAGCAAACATAAAGTTGCCAAAGAGTTATGGGATAGAATTCGGGTTCTAATGCAAGGCACCTCGTTAACTAAACAAGAACGAGAGTGTAAGCTTTATGATACTTTTGATAATTTTGCCTATGTGCCAGGGGAGACTCTCAATGATTACTATCTGAGATTTACCCTATTGTTGAATGAGCTTAATATCTATGGAATGGCAATTCCTACCATTCATTTGAACACCAAGTATTTGAACACTCTTCCTCCAGAATGGAAAAAATACGTGACGGATGTTAAATTGGCTAAGGACTTGCATAACACCAATGTGGATCAACTTCAAGCTTTTCTTCAACAACACGAATGCCATGTGATCGAGGCTCGGTTGTCTACACCTCAATTTCATGATCCACTTGCAATGTATGCTTCTCAACAAAACATGGCTTATACTTATCAGCAACCATCATACTTGCAGCAGACACCACCACACAACTATCAGCAACCACAACAACCATCTTATCCACCACTAATGATGCCACAACAAGCATTTCAACAAAGTGTTCATCAACAATCTTTTCCACAGCAACCACCATATCAGACATCACCATCACAAGCCAACACCTCTCCAATGGGCTATACTCCTCAGCAAGGATATTTTCCATTAGAAGCACAACCAACACAAGCTTTCTACTCTAATGAACTTCCACCAATCCAAGCACCGGTCTTTACTCCAAATGATATGCCAGCTGATGTTCTAAACCATCTCACTACCTACTTGTCAAAACTTGTTGCAACTAGAGGATTTCCACCAACAAACAATCAGCTCCGCAACTCATCAAATCCTCGACTACAAGCCACTGTTCAAGATGGTCAAGTGACGGTGCAACCTATTCAGGGAAGGCAAAATTCATATGGATCTCCTACAAGGACTGGGAACAATCAAGCTATAAATTCTCAAGCTAGTGGAAATGGAAGTCCTATTGGTCCTAAAAAGGTTGTGACTTGCTACAATTGCCGAGGACAAGGTCATATGGCTAGGGAATGCACTCAGCCGAAAAGGAGAAGGGATGATGCATGGTTTCGTGAGAAGATGTATTTGGTTGATGCTCAGTCTAAGGGGAAGATTTTGGATTCAGAGGAGTTAGCATTTCTTGCAGACCCAGGGGCAGCAGATACTGAAGGCATTGCAGTCGTTTCTACTTCTAATGCAGCTTATCAAGCAGATGATCTTGACGCATATGATTCAGATTGTGATGACATTCACTCTGCCCAAGCTGCTCTCGTTGCTAATCTCTCTCACTATGGTTCTGATGTCGTCAGTGAGGTACCAACCACATCTAATAATATTGATGATAACCAACATCAAGTTGGGCATGAAAATAACAACCTCGAACAGCATTCGGGAACTAGTAACTCAAATGATGTGGTACCCTATTCTACACATTTGAGTGAACCTCAACCAAATGCTACGACGGGTAAGGAATCTTATGCTCAACATGATTTGGTCATGGTACCTAAACATATTATTGATCAAATGCATATGGCCCTCTGACAATCCGTAGATACGAATTCCACCCTAACTGCTGAGCTTGCGTTGCATAAAGAAAATGTCAAAACTTTTGAAATTGTCCCTCTAGCAGAGAAAATAACATGTTCTGAATTTGACCAATTTCGTTTTGAAAAGATTGAACACTTCAAAGAAATAGAATCATTAAAAGCTAATCTTTCTAAGGAATTAAAAGCAAAAGAGTCGATTGTCAAAGATTTTTAGAAACTTAAAATGGATTTCGAAACTCTCGAGTCTAAAAAGTTTGAATCGGAAATTAATGCTACCAAACTTCTTAAATTCAAAGAACAACAGCTTTCAAAACAATACGCTTCCACAGAAAAGGTTCATCTTTTAACTAAATCGTTTAAAGAACTCGAACTTAAGCGTCTTCAAGATTTACCACCTAATCCCGGTTATGCAAAACAAGCTCAGGAATATATTCCGTGTCTTTATGATATGACCCTAATTGGCAAATCGAAAGAAGCACCTTTTGTTCGTAGTTCTGAGGAGACACAGTCACTTGCGGATGAAACTCATTCTAAAATGCTTTCAAAATTCCATACAATTGATTATGATCAATATAACAAAGATCAATTGTCTAAAAAGACCCGCATTCGCTTACAAAAGGAATTAGCTGAATTGACAGTTCTTGTGCCCCAAAGTTTGTCGAAAGAAAACCTTCCTAGTACGTCTCCTACACTTGTCAAAACGGATTTAACAAAGTTAATTCCACCGGTAAGCAAGGCGTCCGTTAACTTAAATGCGGTACACCAACACTTAGCCAATTTTGACAAGGTCATTTTGGAACGTACGACGGCCTCGGCCATAACGGAAGGTGAATGGAACTTTGAGCACACTAGAGCTGCGTTTCAAGACGAAATTGTTCCGTTTGTAAAGAATGTTAAAACTTGTCTTAGTACTCTTGACCAAGATTTGCTTTTGGAAATAGAAGAAGTTAGACGTGTTTTCAATGAAATGGATGATGCTTATGAAAATAGTTTACTTGAAATAGAACGGGTTTCACGCCAAAATGATCAGCTTCTGAAGCAAGTGATGTCTCATGATATAGTTTCTGTCTGTGTGAATAAAAGTGTTGATGATGATTCTATTGTCCATAATGTTGAATATGTTGATACTGTGGTAGATAGTACTTGTCACGAATCTGACGCTGAATTTTTAAAGCTTCAAGATTCATATTCTTCGCTTTCAAAACGTTTTGATGAGGTTCAAACACATTGTATTTCGCTTGAATGCAAGCAACAATTTATTCAAGAAATCTTTGAAACGTCATTCGAAGGTGTTAATATCGATGATGCAAACTTTGAAAAGAATTTTCAATTGAATTTACAATCAAAACAGCGTCAGCCAAGTAACAAAGTTGCTACATCTTTGCCGATAGAAATAGAGAAATCTAAAGAGCTTAACTGTGTGAACGTACTTGAGGCCGCTGAGAATTTTAAACTTGATCTAGATAATCGAGTTTCCAAGATTTTATCCAAAGTTGGTAACTTAAAACAGAAAAATACACGACTCTTCGATTCAGTAAAGCCCGCATGTGCCAATATCACTGCACAGAATCAATCATTGATTAAACAATTGAATCGAAAGTCGGTGGAAATATCTGATTTGAGGGAAAAAATTTGTGATAAAAATCTGGTCTTGGCTGAGTTAAAGGAAACACTTCGTACTCTAAAAGGTAAGAATGTTGTGGATAACGCAACCACTGTCACAGCATCGTCCTCTAGTGAAATCAAAAGGAACCTTATAGCAGTCACACCATATAATAAGGGCCCTAGGACTAAACCATCTCAAACTCCCACTGTTTATGCTTGAAACTTACACAGCCCGCCACTTTCTGCCATAAACAAAATCAGTAGCTATAGGGTTTGTTACTCGTGATTAAGGATTGAAATCTTGGAAGCTAATAGGTCTTTTATTAACCTAGGGCTTGGTACAACATAATTACGTGTTTGTGTAGATTACTCTTGAGTTTTTGTTAGTCAAAAGTCTCTATGCAGCCTTATTAGTTCAGCAAGTATTTTCTGTAATTAGCGTGTTCTTATAGCCTTTTATTGTTTGATTGGTGTGTGAAATTGTGTTTGTTTATTTGTGTTTGTGTTTTGTATTTGACTCCCTACAACCCACTGGTTGTAGGGGTGCCATTTGTGCCCAAAAACATTGACAAACGAACTCGAAACAAGCAAAAACGAACTCAAAAAAACATACAACAAGTTTTTCTTTGTTGTCCGAGAATGCTGCAAATTTTTTTTTTTTTTAGTGTTGTTCGATATCGGACAACACTGATGTTGGACAAGCCTGTTGTCTGGTGATATCTTGGACAACACAGAAGTACTCCACCTTGGAGTACTTTAGGGTACTTTCGTTTTTAGCCATTTTTTAGTTTTTTTTAACTTTTTCATTTTTACCTTGTTAATTTAGTTAAAATAGAATTTTTAGAAAAATAAAATTTATTTTTAGCATTATTTTATTATTATTTTAGTTTAAAAAGTGTTTTTAGCCTTTTAAAAATAGAAAAATAGTTTTAAAAATTTAGGAAAAATATTTTTTAGTCTTTAAATAATATAAGTGAGTTATTAGTTCAATAAAATAATATTTTGGGCTTTTTCTTAATTATATTTAATTTTAGGGCTTTAATTAGCATTTAAAATTAAATATTTAATTAATAAAATGTTTTAAAATTTATTTATTGGACTTTTATTCTTATTTATATTATTTTAGACTTTGTTTTAATTTTTAATTAATTTTTAGGTTTAATCTTTAATTTTGTCACGTTTTACGTATTTACGTTCGCGTTTTACGTTAATTCGTCGTAGTATAATCGTAGTCGTAGCTCGTCTTTACTTTTTCTCTCTCTAAACCAAAAACGACACTAATCCAAACTTTGATTTTATATAATTGGCACACTTAATCCACACACCTTCTTCGAGAACGAACCCACATTTATTCGACTTGTCAGTTTTCCTAAATCGTCGAGTTTAATACTTGCCCATTATACGTTGTTTTCCTAAGCACATATTTTTACCACAATCACCAGCCCATCAAAAACATTGTCCACTTGTGTAAACGTAAAGTAGTATTACCTTTCGAAGTATCACGTTGCGAAGCAATGCCAACGTAAGAAATAGAAGCAGACTGAACAAACGAAGCACCAGAAGGCATTGACCCACTCACTTGCTGAGAACCAAGCCCTACTTGTTCCTTATTCAGACCCACACTTACCCCTGGAGAAGGCACCATCATTGTGGAAGGAATAGCACTAGTCGAACTAACAACATTCGCATCACTAGTACCCTGATGATCGAAAAACGAGGAAACCCTAATACCTTCAATACCAGACGACACATTTAATGGCATAGGACAAGAAACCGTTGTTGCATTAACTGCATCACCACCCAATGAATCCACATTCAACACAGGTCTAGATTCAGTGTAATTAGACGACGAGACAAAAGAACCATGCTCCAAACTTTGAAAACAACCATTATCACCCAACATATGCTACATCGACTCATTACTGCCCACTTTAGCATTTAATGCACCCACATTAGGGTTTTAGAGTTGACCCTTGGAATATCATAACTTTGCCCATAACTTCCATGCAGATCAGCCGCGATACTTGTAGAAAAATTAGGCATAGTAACAGCCGAACTCACATTACCACACTCCATACTTTCATCACGATTCAGAGCAAGGTCCGTACTAGTCAAGGGCTCCAAACCAGCCTCCTTCTCAGATGGCGTAAGCTCATTAAAACCATTAGCAACCCTAGCATTCGAATTAGAAGAACGAGAAGCCCTAAACACCTTTCGCTTGGCAACACCCGCGTCACCCACGTTGGCAAATTGCTTCGTTTTTGTAGCCATGATTTTCTTTAACGATTCTAAATTCAAACCAGTAGACGACATAAAATAACAACGAAACCCTAATACACACAAAACCCTAGATCGCACAAAGAACCCTAAACATCCAAAACTCTAACCCCAGATCGATAATACGAGTATTCCACGTCTAATACAATGAAAAATATAATAACGAACGAATTTAAAGCACATAAACACCTAACCGACTATCATAATAGTCGATTAAGAAGAAAAAAAAGAAAAAAACAGCCGACTTAGGAAAAAACCGATTTGGACTTTACAAATCAACCGTTCAACCTGATAAAAATCATGTTAGCTTGTAATAATCAAGGATTAAACAATAAAACACGATCGTTATTAAGTATCAGGATCGATTATTATGAAAGAGGAGAAAAATCGGCAGCTATGGAAGTTTTTAGGGTTTTTTTCAATGTTTTTGGTGGACCTCATAATTATTACGAGTGCCCGGCTACGGATGGCCAAACATCGAGTGTTAACGCATTAAATAGAAATTTTCATAATCAAAATAAGGCGGGTCCATCACAACAAGGCAATTATAGTAATCAAGGCAATAATTTTCAAAATCAAAATCGAAACAATTTCAAGGAAACAATCAACAAGGAAATTTTCAAAATCAAGGAAATTATCAAGGTCAAAATTTGAATTGGCAAAATCGAGGTTTTAACAACAACAATAACCAAAACCGGAATTTTAACAATGGTCAAAATTCAAATTTTCACAACAACAATCAAGGAAACAATTTTTCAAGCGAGAATCAAAACCAAGGTTTTAATCAAAATCAAAATATATCAAATGATTTTCAAAATTACATGAAATCAAATGAGGCTAACATGAAGAGATTAGAAAACCAAATTGGTGATTTGAAAAACGATTTTTCCAATACTTTGAAAGGTCAAAACAATAAAATTTACTAAGGCTCAAAGATCTAAGCTTAAAAGAAACAAGAAGAATGATAGGATCTTGCCCCCATCTAGTAGTCAACTGAAGAAGAAAGTAGAAGCCCATCCTAGGAATGTTATTTCTGCTTTGAATAAAAAGAATCATGTAGCTAAACCTAAAGGCTCTGCGGCTGTGCAGCGTTCTAAGCCGACTACGAATTCTAATTTAAAATGTTGGAATTGCAATGAATGTATGTTTTCTAGTTGTCATGATTCTTGCCTTATTGACCATGTGAATGAGATGCATGCCCGGAAAAATGGATTAGAATGGAAACCGACTGGGAAAGTGTTAACACAAGTTGGTTGGATGTGGCGTCCCACTGGTAGAACTTTCACTATAGTAGGAAATATGTGCCCTTTAACTAGGATCACTCCCACTGAAGCGAAGAAAGCGTGCCCTTTAACTAGGAGTACCAAGGCTACCAAAACACATGCGTGTCCTTTAACTAGGAACACTGACACTACTGTAGGAACCAAGCGCCCTTTAAATAGGTCTACTCCCACTGTAGTGCCCGCGAATAATCCAAAACCTAAGAAAGCTGGAACAGTAAAACCTGTAGTGCCTCACATTAGAAAATGCAAGAAATCTAAGGGTCACAAAAATGTTAGCAATTCTGATAATATTTTATCTGTATCTGCTAACACCCCGAAACCAATAGTTTCCAATGCATTGTCTACTGTTGTTGTTGAAAACAGGTGGTCCAAATTGTTCTCTGGTATTTGGACTCTGGTTGCTCCAAGCATATGACCGGAGATCGCCCTCAGCTCAGAAATTTCGTCAGCAAGTTTCTTGGTACGGTTCGATTTGGTAATGATCATATTGCAAAGATAATGGGTTACGGTGAATATCATATTGGGAATGTTATAATTTCAAGAGTGTATTATGTGGAAGGTCCCAGTCACAACTTATTTTCTGTGGGACAATTTTGTGATGCAAACCTAGAAGTTGCTTTTCGAGAGCATACCTGCTTCATTCGTAATTTGGAAGGGTTTGATTTATTGAAAGGTACTCGAGGGAATAATTTGTATACTTTGTCTCTACAAGACATGATGGCCGCTTCTCCCGTATGTCTTCTCTCCAAAGCACCGAAGACTAAGTTATGGTTATGGCATCGACGGTTATCTCATCTTAACTTTGACTCTATTAATCACTTGGCGAAAAACGAACTTGTTCATGGTCTTCCTAAACTATCATTTCACAAGGATCATTTGTGTTCCGCGCGTACAATGGGGAAAAGAACTAAGAAGTCATACAAACCCAAGACTGAAGACACCAACCAAGAGAAACTTTATCTTTTGCATATGGATCTTTGTGGACCAATGCGTGTTGAAAGTCTTAGTGGCAAAAAGTACATCCTCGTCATTGTCGATGATTACTCTCGGTTTACATGGGTGAAATTTCTTAAAGCGAAAAATGAGGCACCGAAATTCATCATCAGATTTCTCAAGATGATTCAGGTGCGTCCCAACACTACTGTCCGACGCATTCGTACAGATAATGGAACCGAATTTGTGAATCAAATCTTGCGTGATTATTATGAAGAAGTTGGCATATCTAATGAAACATCCGTTGCACGCACTCCACAACAAAACGGTGTCGTTGAAAGGCGAAATCGCACACTTACGGAAGCTGCTCGAACGATGTTAATTTACGCAAAGGCTCCATTGTTTTTATGGGCAGAAGCAGTATCTACAGCAGTGTACACCCAAAACCGGTCACTAATTCGTAAACGCCATGGTAAAACACCTTATGAGCTTCTCCATGGAAAAGTACCAGATTTATCATATCTTCATGTATTTGGTTCTCTTTGCTATCCAAATAATGATGGTGACAATTTGGGAAAACTTCAACCAAAGGCTGATATTGGTATTTTCATTGGTTACGCACCCGCAAAGAAGGCATACCGAATCTACAACCGTAACTCTCGCAAGATCCTTGAAACTATGAATGTTGATTTTGATGAGCTGACAACAATGGCTTCTGAGTAAAGCAGCTCTGAACCCGCACTTCATGAAATAGGACCCAGTAACATTAGTTCTGGTCTTGTCCCAAACAACCCTACTTCATCATCATTTACACCACCTTCTAGGACTGAATGGGATACGTTGTTTCAACCGTTCTTTGATGAATTCTTTACTCCTCAAAATATTGTTGCTCCAGAACCTGAGGAAATAGCTCCAGTAACCGAAGTTGTCGCTCCAGCAACCGAAGCACAATCAGATACGTCTGCACCTACAATTGGTCTAGATATACCATCAACAAGTAATTCTCAACCAACACCTGTTTCAAATACCCATGTCATGCATATTGATGATGAAAAGGATGATGATGATCACGATTTGGAATTCGCTCAAATGCGTGAACTTCCATTCTTTGGTGTACATATTCCCGACCCTAATCAAGCCGGGTCGTCCACCTCAGAGGAAGCTCCTTCTACAGTTTACTCCAATCCACGGATTCGTGAACATGACAGCAATTGGACAAAGGATCATCCTATAGATTCTATTATTGGTGACCCTAATCGTCCGGTATCCACACGAAGTCAGCTACAAGAAAATGCAATGTTTTGTCATTTTAATGCTTTTCTCACTGAAGTTGAACCTAAGACATGGCAACAAGCTTTTACTCAGTCCTGTTGGATAGAAGCTATGCAAGAAGAACTTAACGAATTCATACGTCTTGAAGTATGGGAACTTGTCCCATGCCCGAATCAAGTGCAGTTACTCACTTTGAAATGGGTTTTACAAGGTGAAACTCGACGAGTTAGGCGGGATAATGAAGAACAAAGCTAGACTAGTAGCTCGTGGATACAAGCAATTGTTGGGCATCGACTTTATGGAATCCTTTACACCTGTTGCCCGTTTGGAAGCTATTCGACTATTCCTCGCTTATGCAACCCATATGAATATGATCGTCTATCAGATGGATGTGAAGACGGCATTTCTTAATGGTGAACTCAAGGAAGAGGTCTATGTTCAACAACCGGATGGTTTTGTGAATCCTAATTATCCTAATCATGTGTACAAGCTTAAAAAGGCTCTCTATGGGTTGAAGCAAGATCCTCGCGCATGGTATGATCTTTTGTCACAATTCCTCATTACGCAAGGCTTCGCTAAAGGCAAGGTGGATCCCACGCTGTTCATTCAAAAATGATGTAAAGATATGATTATGGTACAAATATATGTTGATGATATTATATTTGCAGCCTCGACCCAAACCTTATCGGATGAGTTTGGGACACTCATGTCTTCCAAGTTTAAGATGTCAATGATGGGCAAGGTATCATTCTTCTTAGGTCTTCAGATATCTCAGAGTCCCAGAGGCATCTTTATCAATCAATCCAAGTATGCCCTTGAATCGCTTAAGAAGTATAAGATGGAATCTTGCGACCCCGTGGATACTCCAATGGTGGAACGAACTAAGCTTGATGCAGATCCACATGGAGTTGCCGTTGATCCGACACTTTACCGTGGAATGATCGGTACTCTTCTGTATATCACAGCTAGTCGACCTGATCTTCAATTTGCTATATGTATGTGTGCTCGGTATCAAACTAGGCCTACTGAGTTACACTTGGCTACTGTGAAACGGATCTTTCGATATCTGAAAGGAACCATTAATCGGGGACTTTGGTATTCGAAGGACTCTTCGATTGCACTTATGGCATATGCAGATGCGGATCACGCGGGTTGTCAAGATACAAGGCGTAGCACGAGTGGAACTTTGCAACTACTAGGAGATCGACTAATCAGTTGGGCATCGAAAAGGCAGAAAAGTGCTACAATTTCAAGTACAGAAGCAGAATACATAGCTATGTCTGGTTGATGTGCTCAAATTCTTTGGATGAGATCACAATTAACCGACTATGGTCTAGGTTTCAACAAAATTCCGATATACTGTGACAACAAGAGTGCAATTGCCTTATGCTGCAACAATGTTCAATTCTCCCGGTCGAAGCATATTGACATTCGCTACCACTTCATCAAGGAGCAAGTGGAAAATGGAGTAATCGAGCTTTACTTTGTCCGATCTGAGTCTCAATTGGAGGATATTTTCACGAAGGCTTTAGATCACGCTCGAATTGAATTTTTGGCCGACAAGCTAGGAATGAGAACTTTCTCGCCTGAGACTCTAAAGGAACTGGCAGATGAAGCGAAAGAATAGTGGTGGTAAAACTATTCTCCGTATCCTTGGTGATCATTTGTATATATTGTATATATTTTTATCCACAAAAGCAAAATACAAAAATATAAAACCATATAAAAACCATAAAAAAAAATAAAAAAAATGGAAAAACTCATAAAAATCCAAAAATATTTTTACTTTATTTTTCAAAGGCATGTCTTTTGGTACGATAATATTTACGGCCTTAGAAATGTTGATTAATATCGACACGGCGCCATAAATAGAGTTCGTACAAAAGTTGTAAATATTTCATAAAACATGCCTAAATGGCTTGTAGTTATTTCTGACTGCAACCCAGTTTTCATATTAAAGTCAAGTATTTCTTATGAAAGCTTTGGCTCACAACGGGAATTAATTTTCTCGGGCAAGGTTTACTTTAAAACCTTGTAAGGGATCAAGTTTACTTTATAACTTGGTCTCACACAAATCAATGTACGTTTCAGTGCATTTATTTGTTAAAACAAGAGAAGTCTTGTTTTTTTATGAAGCTATCATCTCTACAACCATAGCAATCTACAATTGGTATCTACATACTCGACGATGCGACTACTCAATCGACGACTACAGCTCTTTCAATAGAACACGGGTCAACAATTGAGGGGGAGCAATTGTCAAGATTTCAGAATCTTCGATGCCGAACGTGCCAAGTTCACTAATTGGTGTCAAGACAACCATACCTATCGTACACGTGGTGTCAAGAGATGACTTCAGCAGTGATGAGGCGACCAATATATGCTGACAAGAACCATTTGATCTTCTCATATGATGTTCTCATCTATCAGGTCCAACCTTGTCAATTCTTTTGTAATATGGTGAATATGTGATCATGTTACAAATCGGTATCATATCTCATACGTTTGATCTCATGAAGATAAAATGGACTTGCATTATTCTTCCCAAAACCTTTGTTAAAACTTCATTAAATCAATTGATATTAAAAACATCTTTTGGGTTAATATTTTTAATATGGGGGAGAAAATGTGATTTAATATGGGATATTATCACAAATGGTTTGACTTAATGTGCTGGCTCATCCCGACATATGCGAAATGCTTTCGAATATTGTGGCATATGTTAAGGGGGAGCAAAACGGATTTGCATATCAAAATGGATTTTCATGGCGACATATACTTACCCAAAACCATTTATTTCACGACGATGAAGATTGTGGTGACATAAGGATGGTAGGATAGGTTAAGTCCAATGATTCTTCTAGAACCAGAGGAATCTTCCCAAGGACATTCCATAGCTAGAAATAGTAGTCCTTAGGAAAGATGGAGAAAGATTGTGAACGTAGATGAATGCCGACCAAGTACTTAAGTTAGCACTGAAACAATCACAACAAGGTGCTAGTTATGACGTATTGGTAAGCATTGAAGGGGTTGAAGAATGAAAAAGAATTGTAAAGATAAAGGGTGTAAAGAAAGAAGCCCTCCTTACAACTTTAGGCAGAAACCGGGTCAACACATATGCTATTGAGATCATTTTAATGATGCTCGATATTGAAGATAGACATCATGGACCCAGTGATGCAATGCACAACCCATCCCAGCTAACTCAGATATCTCTTAAAAGGTATTTGTTTTAATCACATGGAGACAACACATTATCTATCGATATATTCACTCTGAATAAATTGGTATTGAAATGGTGGCACTCCTCTTCAGCCTCCGATCACTAAAATCCAAAGTGCACGATCGAGTCTAGAGCCATTTGAGATCATCAAATATCTCATTAGGACACACTTTCATATTTCCTTGCTTCTTCACACACTGTGAAAAGTAAGAAAGATCTTAAGAGTCCTACGCAAAATCTTCATGATCTTGCCTGAACATCCGAGTAATACGAAAGTATTTACAATGAAGATGGAAATCCTTCTTGAGCGAATATCAAAAAGCTCATGGTAGGTGACTTGTGCGATTCTTTATGAATCAAACTTGTGATAACTGGAAAGCAACAGTGGTTTAATTCTTAACTGAACTTAAACACGTTCCAGGCCTCTACACAATATCTTAGTGATCTTGCCAGAACACTCAGAGTGATACCTCAGTGTTCACAGTGATGAGTGGAAATCCTTCTAGTGTTAACCTCAAACAGCACTTGGTAGGTAACTTGCAAGATTCAATATGAATCAAGCTCGTGACAACTGGAAAGCAACGATGGTGCGATTCTTTAATGAATCAAACTTGTTCCAGGAATCAGAATTGACGGCTTCAATCATGTGGATAATTTTATCCAAATGATTCACTCTTTACGTTTGCAGTCAGCTTTGGACGGTCGAGTAAAGAGAACGCGTTTACCCGCGAAATCTTGTCAATGAGATTTTTTATTAAATCTACCTGCCACAAGTACGATATTTTATATCGTCCAACGGTCTTCACTGACCGGAGGTAAAATGCTACCGAATTAGAATGAATAGTTCAAAGCCATTTCGTTCGTGTCTACTTATGTTGCGGCATTTGAAGACGGTGGCGTTGCGGAATCCGAGAAGAAGTCGTCCCCGCATGCTTATACTTTATGCACTTAATACCTCATCTAATTCCAGAAAGCCTAAAAGTTAAGTCTTCCGCTGTATCGAACTCTGAAGCTTTCAAGAATTACTAAGGTATAAGTATGTGGGACGTGAGGTCACGAAGAGGCGAAGATCACAAGTGATGGATGCATGAGATCAAGGCAAGAGATTGACTCTCAAGATTGATATCAAAGATCACATCAACATGTACACCAGAAAAGAAAAAGAAAAGGAAAGACGAAGACTACAAGCTCAAGACAAGCATAGTATGCTAGGGTTATCTTATTATTGTAACTTAGGTAATGCCCTTGTTTGGAGTGACCTCCCTTAGGGGGAGATTGTTGGAAATACGTTTTACGTATTAAGAAGGATCGGTCACTCCAACAATAGTCCATGTAATAGCTTGTAGTTTAGTTATTTGCATTTATTAAACAAAGCCTAAAACCGAGCCCATGAAATGTATGGGTCGGCGGCCTAATGTAAACCCAAGCCCATCACATGGGCTTGGGTATATAAACCCTCTCCTTAGATGGAGAGGGTGTGTGGTTATTCATTTTTCACATAGTTCTTATAAGTTTCTCTCTCTAGAATTGTGTGTAATCCACCATCTCTCTATCTCTTTCTCTCTCTAAAACATAAGCAAGATTTACATTTCTACAATATATGCACACTATGTTTACACAACTCCTTTAAATACAAAAGAGTCAATTTCTTCATCGAGAATCTATCATTAACAGGAATGATATTAGCAGATTTGGTCAGTCCGTCGACGACGACCCAAATTGGATTAAATTCAGATGATGACCTTTGCAATAGTTAGACGTTTACTAATGTATGAGGCGATGTCTTCCTTCATAATTTGCCATTAGTACAACTTCTTCAGATAAAAATACATTAAATCATAAATGTCATGAATAAAATACTTATACTTACAAGATTCCAACATAACTATATCTCACAATCCTCCATATTTAGACAATCACAAGTGGCCTTTTAATCATTTAACGCCATCGGCTTCTCAATTCTAATGGTTCACGTTAGCTGTGAACCCTTTTTTTTATCTATATTATCCTTTTTTACAAGCATCGGCTATTTTTAAATTGCTCGGCAATTTATTTTGCATCGTCATTACTAAGGAACACATCATAATTGGTTCTTTATTTTTACTTAATGTGTCAGTAATTACGTTCACTTTCCTAGATGGAATAAATATCATGACCGTATTTATTTGAAAATTCTTTCTTCACACTTTCTAAGTCTTAGTTCTATCTCAACTATTGTTTTTATCAGTTTTGCTCAATCTGACGTTTAAAGCGTCAATAAATATTACAAGTAATTAAATAATAAATATTCAATTTTTATGAAACGTAAACGTAAAAAATTTAAATTTCTTAGTCCGTCCAATTATATAAAAATGTTCAAAATAATTTTGAATTTAATTAACATGATTTTTGTTGATTTATCGAAAATAATTAAAATAATTAATAAGATCCGAAAATGTTCGAGAAATCTTTGTTTATACTTTGGTCAAAATTTCTTAATTGAAAAGCAAAAATTGTCGTTTCAATTTCAAGTCATGGTTTAAATGGTTTCCTCAATCCCTCTTAGGTCGTCTTGAGGTATACACAAACATTTACCCCTAAACAGGAGTTTAGTTAAATGATTTGTGTATAAGGGAACAATCCCTCAAGAATCCTTTGTTAAAACATTTGTCAAAACATATTTCCATTTTCTTTTAATCACACAGTCAAATAATGTAAAGGATTAAGTCTTTCATTACATGTTAAATATTCAAGGTACATGTTTTCATTGTTCGGCCAATTCAGGGAAATCTATAAATAATTATGAACTCCTTCTTATTCTTAGAAACAAACAAATGGTCCTTAATGATCACGAGCATGAATTTATCAAATTACAGCCTACACACGTGATTCACCAAATTTATGGATGCTACATGTGTATTGGTCAATCCAAACGACACACCATGAAACTCATAATGTTCATTACAAGTTCTGGATGTAGTGATTGGAATAGATAAACTTCTTCGCGGACGCGAAGTTGATGATAACCATGCCGTGGATCAAATTTCTGAATATACGCTAGAACCTTGTAAATGATCGAACAAATCTATCATCTTGGGTAGTGGATATAGATTTTAATCGTCAATTTACCTAGTTCACGGTAATCAACAAATATAAGAAATAATAACACCATAGCTCTTCATAATGACGAGCTTGGTAGAATAAAAGCTTTCTCTGACAACTCTCTCAGTTGTACGGTAATTCTTTTAATTTAGATGGTGCTGACGTACAATGCACAAGCCACAAGTGCAGCACCGGGAATATAATCAATACCAATTTCAACTTGCCTTAATGGCAAAAGTCTAGGTAATTCACCAATAAATACCTCCTAAAGTTTCAGATAAAAGAAACATCTTTTAATAAATTCACATTAGGTTCTTTCAAGATTATAGTATCTATGACTAATTCACAACCATTTACGGTATAATTTCAAGTCTAAATGCAGGATATGGTCATCCGTCAAGAATTATTTAGATCACTTTTGATAATCAACATCTTATCATTTAGGGGAATTCTATTTGAGTTCCCATCAATTAAGACAATGTCGTCATGTCATAATCAATCAATCCATTCTACTGGAATCATCAACTTTCCAGTTTCATTACCGTTGATAAGATGTGAACTTCTCAAAAGACTAATAATAACTCATAATCCTTCACAAGTTCAAGGATATCTGGAGACATAACTAACCTTAAAAAGAGTAAGGTTAACGAATAATCTATGCGAGAGAATTTCAAATCAGATACAGACGAAAACATTTAACGAATATGAATATATCCCATGTTTTCATAATTTGAGTACGCATTCGAAAGCTCCTCGGATCGTTACCCAGGTCATTCAAATGAAATCAAATCAAAGGAAATGATAGGAACGTCAATATATCCAGTCAGGTATCAACATTCGGTAATCAAATACTTTTTCAAAGAATCTCACTACGAGAGAATTGGACACGAAAGAGAATATCAATTTGTCAAATAAGACAATTTCCACAGATGAGTAAATTCGAATCAGAAGAATAAATAGTACGGGCACATATGTAGGTGTCCCTAACAATATGTCCCTATTTTGCACTTCTTGCAGATCTCATAAATTTTTAATCTTTTCATAACTTCAAAGAAAATGTAGTGTTTATTAACAATTTCATGGTGACTACTAATCAGCCTTGCATGGTCCCTTCCAAATTGTATGTAGGCGCGCAACTATATACAATTTCAAGATTAATGATGCAATACACAGTTCGTCAAAATTTTATCATCATGTTTATAATAAAAACATTTTCATCCTTAATTCTTTAATAAGAATCAAAAATAAATTTACAAAGATTTTCTTTGTTATGAAAACAATTAAGTTTTCCAAGGTGTTTTATAAACAACTTCATTTCGATAACGATCACTTATAAATCTCACTTTGAATAATCCTTATAGTGATGAAAATTCAATTTTTCTAAAGGGATACTATTTTATCCTTTTAAAAACAATGAGTGATCTGCAAAAGAGTGATGAAAAGTCGTTCACCAAGAACTAACTATAATATAATAGGAAATGAACTTAGCCAAATAATCATGAGGTTCATGACCTCGATGGCACTCAAGAATACAAAGAGAATAATCCACAACGTAACTCAAATCGAGATGAGTACTTGTTCAATGGTTGCATCACTAATACGAACGTTATGATGAAGCAATAAGATATAGATAACATCGATACATGTAGGATTTAGCAATCAAAGGTAGTCTTTTCATTAATCACAAACGAGTCAAAACTGTACCGTAACACATTACGTGTCACTATGTCATACAATTCCATGAACTCATCCTACCAACTGATGTCTCAGTTAAGTTAGGGATTTTTAAAAGATACCACAATGAATACTAATCTACAAGAGTCATTAGGTGTTCCACCTGTCCCGGAAGATCCATCGGTCCCAATTTAGAAGAAGATTTCTTCAAATTATTTATTAGACACTGGGCATCCTTATTAGTGGACAATGGCCTAGGAACAACCCTTAACACGAACCAACAGTCAATTAAAACCTTATAATTCAATCACAGGACTTAATGACTTCCTCTTAACAATCTCATATTCCATACGAGTTAAATTTTACTTTATTCAAGTTTCAACCAACTTATACTCAATGCGATATCTACCTCATTCTCCAATACTTTCAACCTTATTCTTAGACCTTAATAGGGCAATAAAAGCTCGATATGAACAACACTTAATTTCCAATCCTATAGCTCTTTCAACAATAGTTATCAAATGAGTCACTAGTATGAAATGACTCGATCATTCAATTAGACTTCTCGGAAAGGTACTAGTGGCATGATGCTTTTGGGTAATGGTTCAGATGACAGCCTCAAGTGCAACATTCACCCTTTCGATTCTCAAATTTAAGAATTGGGTGACAACGACTCAGATGACATCTTTCCAGGTGGTAATGTTTTGTCAAACTCCACTCTATAAGGAAAGATCGTCATGACATCGATATCAGTTTTAATCTCGCCAATTCTTCTTTAATATCACAATCAACTAATATCTACATTTCTACGAATATCAACCATTTTGTTGGGATCATAAATATCCACAACTTGGTTTAGATCTAAAATAGCTAGATTTCCTACAGGAATAGCTTAGATTAAATTACTAGGGGATTTAGGGTTCCTTGTGACAATCTACGTCGTATAAATACCTCGTATAAATATTAAAATAATCATCAAACAATCATGTAATCAAATTACATCATATATATATATATAATCCAAGTTATATATATTAAAATAACACTTCTCAGTCTGGCCTTGTCGGTAACTCAAGAATTCTTCGACACCGTTAAAGTCAAAAGATTTTTAGACATTTTTAGAAAAATGTTTATAGTTAAAAGATTTTGAAATGTTTTATTCAAAACCTTGGTTTTAAAAATCTTTCATTCTCTATAACGAGAGCTCTGGTACCAAACTGTAACACCCCCAAATATACATAATTCAATACAGCGGAAGACTCGTTGGTGTTACGGGATAGCACATTACTCACATCATAGACAACGCTTAGAAATCACGTCGTTTAATAATAAAGCATTTCCATTCATAAATATCAAATTTACATAGGTCCCAAGTCATATTATTTCATACAAGTTTTACAAAACATTTGAATGAAAATTGTTATTTAGTGCGGGCCATGAATTCTTGTTGTCTTCCCGAGAATTACCTTCAAGTACCTGTGATAAAACATGTTAAAAGAAAAGGTCAGCGATAACACCGAGTGAATTCATAGAGTTTAATAAAACCATTAATATATCATCGGTATATAATTATTACCGAAAATCATTTCTGTACAAATCATTGTAATAGGCCATAAAATAGCCAAAGTCATTTTATACAAATCCTTATCAAAAATAATAATATAGGCTTTTGCCTTCAAAATCATTATACAAATCAAAGTCGTAAAAACATCATACAATACGTTTTATAACGTTGTATAGAGTTAAATAAAAACCGTTATATGAATATGCTTATGTAAAACCAAAACACGAACATAATATCAATAATAAGACCCCGTATTGCTAGTCAGGAAATATATCGTAATTCAGTGCGTATAGCAGTATTTCGTTATTTCGATTATTATAAGCCGCATGACATTGTTACCTTACTACAACAAAAAACGGGTAGCTAACCCAAAACTCATTTGCCCATCTAAGTTAGCGTGTCTTCACAAAGATCACGCTATGGAAATCTTCTCATACATAAATTCGCTTACCAATCAATGTGGCACGACGGGGATCAACCGTCAAGGCGCGAACTGGGGTGATCGTCCCCAAATAGTACTATTATATGCACAAGCGTCTACCAAATCCCGGTAGTTCACAATTCATGCTAATGGGACTTTTAGTGACATAACCTAACTTAAATAATCCATTTTATTTCATACGTCGGGTCATATAATCATTCATCGGGTCATACAATCATTCGGGTCCAAATCAATAAACAAACAATCGGGACAAATGGTGTCCTATTTTATCAAAACTAACATGTTATCTACCTCGCGGGTTTATAAAACATTTCATAAAAAAACATTTAAAAGAGTGCGAGGCTATGAACTCACGTTGATGTTGGAAAGCGGGTTATCGGCAATTCGGATGTACGGTACGTGCTTCAATCACGGAAACCTAGACAAATAATACTTGTCTTAGACTCTTGTCCAATGACTTTATCAAAATCATAACTATGTATATATATGATGATTTTATAATTATGATGATGATCAAGTGGGATTGTACATCTTTATTCCACATTATAATGTTATGTGTTGGAAATTTTCAAGACTAGTTACACTAGTTCAACTTGTTTACATTTTGAGGCCCAATGGGCCCATTACAAGCCCAATATATTATATTAGCCCAATTATACTTTTATTATCAGTATTATACTTTACATGTTGGGCCCAAATGGGTTAAGCCCAATAAGTAAGTTTATAAGTGTTTTACTAACTAGTCGGGTTTATAGTCCAATAAGGCTACTTTGGCCCGTTAATGTCTATATGTTGTAAAGCTCGGGGTTTATCGGTTTTTACTTGTTATATAAGTTCATATATCAGTATGTGAGTTTATAAAAGAATATTAGACGGGTCCGACCGTCTAAGTTTTATTTGACAAAAACGTTAATCTTTCGGTTTTAGCCGAAAAGACGTAAAACTTAGTATATAGTTTTTATAACTTATAAAACTTACCAAACTACCATTTTTATATAATGTCCATTTATTTATCCTTATGCATATTTATATAAATGAAATATATAAGTTAGTGGGTTTTAATTCACATTTTATACTATATTTATTTGAGTGCTTATATAATAATATTAAACTTTAATTTCACAAAATCAGTCCTAAATTTTAAGTTCACTAAAATGTCCATATCTAGAGTTCTATAATGAGATAGGACCTCAAATTTTTATCACAAAAACTACATGATATGTGCTTCATTTTATTCCTTATAGCTACTGATGAATCAACCTCTAAATATTTTAATAAATTCGTCCAAAACAGTGTAGGCAGATTTGCACTCTAAACTTGTTTTGATCATATCTCACTCATTTTGATGATTCCATTGCATGGCCAACTCTCACATGTGTATATCACCTAATACTTACTGTATATTGATTCCACTTTACCATTTTATCAGTTTAACATTTGGTTACTTACTGTTTTTATACAGCCATCATTTTAAGCATGATTTTAACCTTGTTACCTATGGTTTTTCATCTCTTTAATCATATTTATCAACACTTGATCCCCACACAACATTTTTATCATCAAATATTCATCATATACATATAATATAAGAAAGAAAATACATGATTACATAATCAAAATAACAAGAGGATGGGAAGAACAATCTTTATACCACCAAGATTAAGTAGTTTATGATCAAGGCTTGGATTTTTGATGGCAAAACCTGTGATAGATCAACACCAATCTTCAAAGCCACCAATACTGGTAAACTTCATGTAGAAATCATCCCTTGAACATCACCAAATCACCTCCTTGGATGTTAGAATCACCTCCAATCTTCAAGGCTTCAAAGGTTCTTTAACATATGTGTGAATAACACATGATATTGTGGTTAATTTAAGATCAAATGGTGGTGTTGTGGTGAATATGGGACGGCCAAAATGGCTAGAGAGAGAGAGAGAGTTTGTGTTTTTGGTGGTTTGCATGTGATGGAAAAGTGGAAGTGGTTTAGGGAGGAATGGTTTTGGTGTTTTGAAAGCTTACAAGTTAAGCTAGCTTACAAGTGTAGCTTGTAAGCTAATAACTTGACACCTCATGGTGTGAGTAGCTAGTTTTGCCGTCCCATATTGGGGGTGGGGCAAAAGTGGTTTTGTGTCATCCCCAATTATTTACGGGTACTCCTCGATTCTAGTTTCCTCGATTTGCATGCCCTCGGGTCATTTTACGAAAAACGTTTTTATAAATTATGAATCAACAACACAAAACGAATCTAATAAAAATTGTCTCATCAAAAACGGAGTTCGAAAACGTAAATACGTAATCCCAAGGTTTCCGGTTTAGTCGTAAAGGCCGTTAAATTATAATCGTAAGTCCTAATCTCTTCTCGTAAATTTGTGAGTTTATGAACCAACACAAATTTAAAATCTCAAAATAATATTCACGGATAAATTTATTTTCTGAAATGTCAGACTGTCACCAAAGACGGTGTATGTAAACGTGAGCACGTAACGTAGAATCCTCCGGTTTAGACGTAGTCGATGCTACTTCAAGACGTAAATCCAAATTTCTTCCTAAAATAAGTGAGTTCATAATATAACATTAAAAATAATGTTTTTAAATAACACTTGAGAATAAAATATCAACTATAAATTGACGGATTGTCACAACATTTACCCCTAAACAGGATCTTTGTCCTCAAAGATCATTTTATCTTACTACTCGCTTCTTGTAGAGTTAGAGCCATGTGGGTATTTCCTCCACATTCGGTCCTTTCTCACAAGTGTAATCCATTACAATACACGAGTTTCATCAAACATAACTACGGGAATAAGATCAGGCTTAATGTTGACTTAATTTCTCTATCCATGATGTTCACGGGTTTTGATGAATGCAACTTTTCGCCGATCTAAACTTCATTTAGGAATAGTCAGATTTTCACTTGATAGACATGTTATCAAGTTCGATGTACGAAACATAATTCGCGCAGTCCTTGAAGTCATAGGGTAGATCCAACTTATATGCCTTTCAAACCAACTTTTTACATCATCTCAATGGTCCCATACAACGGGGACTTACTTCCCATGATCTTTCAGATCATTAATTCGTTTTTCCAAGGTTAAAATTTTTGGCATAACTTCTCTACCCATTCTGCACTTCAGGATCTACATTTCATATTCACATAACCTCCTGCCTACTATCGGCAGTCAATAATCAGATCCTAATTTCAACAACCATTTCAGGTCTCGCGGGTCGGGTATTTTGTAAGGTTAGGTTTGTCATCATAGGAAACCTTAAACCTAAAAGACATGTCTAACTCACAATGGGTGTATGTCGGGTGTCTTCATCCCAACTCCTGCTTACAGATACGCTTATGTTAAGATCCTAACAAGATTCGATCTCGATCCTAACACGATAATTATCAATGATATTCTCTACAAAGGAAAGCGATTATACGGTTTATTACCAAAGGTCAATCATTCAAGCATAAAACAGCGCTTCTAGTATTTTGTATCGTTACTTTACCTCGTCCCTTCGATTGGGGTGGTAAACAGTACTCTCATCAAGGTTCGTTCCGAATGACTTCTGAGCAAATCTCTAGAAATTTGATGCGAAGCGAGGATCTTGATAGAGATGATCGATACATGCACACTATGTTTACACAACTCCTTTAAATACAAAAGAGTCAATTTCTTCATCGAGAATCTATCATTAACAGGAATGATATTAGCAGATTTGGTCAGTATGTAGACGACGACCCAAATCGGATTAAATTCAGATGATGACCTTTGCAATATTTAGACGTTTACTAATGTATGAGGCGATGTCTTCCTTCATAATTTTCCATTAGTACAACTTCTTTAGATAAAAATACATTAAATCATAAATGTCATGAATAAAATACTTATACTTGCAAGATTCCAACATAACTATATCTCACAATCCTCCATATTTAGACAATCACAAGTGGCCTTTTAATCATTTAGCGCCATCGGCTTCTCAATTCTAATGGTTCACATTAGCTGTGAACCCTTTTTAATCTATATTATCCTTTTTTACAAGCATCGGCTATTTTAAATTGCTCGGCAATTTATTTTGCACCATAATTACTAAGGAACACATCCTAATTGGTTCTTTATTTTTACATAATGTGTCAGTAATTACGTTCACTTTCCCAGATGGAATAAATATCATGACCGTATTTATTCGAAAATTCTTTCTTCACACTTTCTAAGTCTTAGTTCTATCTCAACTATTGTTTTTATCAGTTTTGCTCAATCCGACGTTTAAAGCGTCGATAAATATTACAAGTAATTAAATAATAAATATTCAATTTTTATGAAACGTAAACGTAAAAATTTTAAATTTCTTAGTCCGTCCAATTATATAAAAATGTTCAAAATAATTTTGAATTTAATTAACACGATTTTTGTTGATTTATCGAAAATAATTAAAATAATTAATAAGATCCGTAAATGTTCGAGAAATCTTTGTTTATACTTTGGTCAAAATTTCTTAGTTGAAAAGAAAAAATTATCGTTTCAATTTCAAGTCATGGTTTAAATGGTTTCCTCAATCCTCTTAGGTCGTCTTGAGGTATACACAAACATTTACCCCTAAACAGAAGTTTAGTTAAATGATTTGTGTATAAGGGAATAATCCCTTAAAAATCCTTTGTTAAAACATTTGTCAAAACATATTTCCATTTTCTTTTAGTCACAAGGTCAAATAATGTAAAGGATTAAGTCTTTCATCACATGTTAAATATTCAAGGTACATGTTTTCATTGTTCGGCCAATTCAGGGAAATCTATAAATAGTCATTAACTCCTTCTTATTCTTAGAAACAAACAAATGGTCCTTAATGATCACGAGCATGAATTTATCAAATTACAGGCTACACACGTGATTCACCAAATTTATGGATGCTACATGTGTATTGGTCAATCCAAACGACACAACATGAAACTCATAATGTTCATTACAAGTTCTGGATGTAGTGATTGGAATAGATAAACTTCTTCGCGGACACGAAGTTGATGATAACCATGCCGTGGATCAAATTTCTGAATATACGCTAGAACCTTGTAAATGATCGAACAAATCTATCATCTTGGGTAGTGGATATTGCTTTTAATCGTCAATTTACCTAGTTCACGGTAATCAACAAATATAAGAAATAATAACACCATAGCTCTTCATAATGACGAGCTTGGTAGAATAAAAGCTTTCTCTGACAACTCTCTCAGTTGTACGGTAATTCTTTTACTTTAGATGGTGCTGACGTACAGTGCACAAGCCACAGGTGCAGCACCGAGAATATTATCAATACCAATTTCAACTTGCCTTAATGGCAAAAGTCTAGGTAATTCACCAATAAATACCTCCTAAAGTTTCAGATAAAAGAAACATCTTTTAATAAATTCATATTAGGTTCTTTCTAGATTATAGTATCTATGACTAATTCACAACCATTTACGGTATAATTTCAAGTCTAAATGCAGGATGTGGTCATCCATCAAGAATTATATAGATCACTTTTGATAATCAACATCTTATCATTTAGGGGAATTCTATTCGAGTTCCCATCAATTAAGACAATGTCGTCATGTCATAATCAATCAATCCATTCTACTGGAATTATCAACTTTCTAGTTTCATTACCGTTGATAAGATGTGAACTTCTCAAAAGACTAATAATAACTCATAATCCTTCACAAGTTCAAGGATATCTGGAGACATAACTAACATTAAAAAGAGTAAGGTTAACGCATAATCTATGCGAGAGAATTTCAAATCAGATACAGACGAAAACATTTAACGGATATGAATATATCCCATGTTTTCATAATTTGAGTACGCATTCGAAAGCTCCTCAGATCGTTACCCAGGTCATTCAAATGAAATCAAATCAAAGGAAATGATAGGAACGTCAATATATCTAGTCAGGTATCAACATTCGGTAATCAAATACTTTTTCAAAGAATCTCACTACGAGAGAATTGGACAAGAAAGAGAATATCAATTTGTCAAATAAGACAATTCCACAGATGAGTAAATTCGAATCAGAAGAATAAATAGTACGGGCACATATGTAGGTGTCCCTAACAATATGTCCATATTTTGCACTTCTTGCAGATCTCATAATTAATCTTTTCATAACTTCAAAGAAAATGTAGTGTTTATTAACAATTTCATGGTGACTACTAATCAGCCTTGCACGGTCCCTTCCAAATTGTATGTAGGTGCGCAACTATATACAATTTCAAGATTAACGATGCAATACTCAGTTCGTCAAAATTTTATCATCATGTTTATAATAAAAACATTTTCATCCTTTATTCTTAAATAAGAATCAAAAATAAATTTACAAAGATTTTCTTTGTTATGAAAACAATTAAGTTTTCCAAGGTGTTCTATAAACAACTTCATTTCGATAACGATCACTTATAAATCTCACTTTGAATAATCCTTATAGTGATTAAAATTCAATTTTTCTCAAGGGATACTATTTTATCTTTTTAAAAACAATGAGTGATTTGCAAAAGAGTGATGAAAAGTCGTTCACCAAGAACTAACTACAATATAATAGGAAATGAACTTAGCCAAATAATCATGAGGTTCATGACCTCGATGGCACTCAAGAATACAAAGAGAATAATCCACAACGTAATTCAAATCGAGATGAGTACTTGTTCAATGGTTGCATCACTAATGCGAACGTTATGATGAAGCGATAAGATATAGATAACATCGATACATGTAGGATTTAGCAATCAAAGGTAGTCTTTTCATTAATCACAAACGAGTCAAAACTGTACCGTAACACATTACGTGTCTCTATGTCATACAATTCCATGAACTCATCCTACCAACTGATGTCTCAGTTATGTTAGGGATATTTAAAAGATACCACAATGAATACTAATGTACAAGAGTCATTAGGTGTTCCACCTGTCCCGGAGGATCCATCGGTCCCAATTTAGAAGAAGATTTCTTCAATTTATTTCTTGGACACTGGGCATCCTCATTAGTGGACAATGGCCTAGGAATAACCCTTAACACGAACCAACAGTCAATTAAAACCTTATAATTCAGTCACATGACTTAATGACTTCCTCTTAACAATCTCATATTCCATACGAGTTAAATTTTACTTTATTCAAGTTTCAACCAACTTATACTCAATGTGATATCCTACCTCATTCTCCAATACTTTCAACCTTATTCTTAGACCTTAATAGGGCAATAAAAGCTCGATATGAACAACACTTAATTTCCAATCCTATAGCTCTTTCAACAATAGTTATCAAATGAGTCACTAGTATGAAATGACTCGATCATTCAATTAGACTTCTCGGAAAGGTACTAGTGGCATGAGGCTTTTGGGTAATGATTCCAATGGCAGCCTCAAGTGCAACATTCACCCTTTCGATTCTCAAATTTAAGAATTGGGTGACAACGAATCAGATGACATCTTTCCAGGTGGTAATGTTTTGTCAAACTCCACTCTATAAGGAAAGATCGTCATGACATCGATATCAGTTTTAATCTCGCCAATTCTTCTTTAATATCACAATCAACTAATATCTACATTTCTACGAATATCAACCATTTTGTTGGGATCATAAATATCCACAACTTGGTTTAGATCTAAAATAGCTAGATTTCCTACAGGAATAGCTTAGATTAATTTACTAGGGGATTTAGGGTTCCTTGTGACAATCTACGTCGTATAAATACCTCGTATAAATATTAAAATAATCATCAAACAATCATGTAATCAAATTACATCATATATACATATATATATATATATATATATATATATATATATATATATATATATATATATATATATATATATATATATATATATATATATATATATATATATATATATATATATATATATATATATATATATATATATATATATATATATATATATATATATATATATATATATATATATATATATATATATATATATATATATATATATATATATATATATATATATATATATATATATATATATATATATATATATATATATATATATATATATATATATATATATATATATATATATATATATATATATATATATATATATATATATATATATATATATATATATATATATATATATATATATATATATATATATATATAATCCAAGTTATATATATTAAAATAACACTTCTCAGTCTGGCCTTGTCGGTAACTCGGGAATTCTTCGGCACCGTTATAGTCAAAAGATTTTTAGACATTTTTAGAAAAATGTTTATAGTTAAAAGATTTTGAAATGTTTTATTCAAAACCTTGGTTTTAAAAATCTTTCATTCTCTATAACGAGAGCTCTGGTACCAAACTGTAACACCCCCAAATATACATAATTCAATACAGCGGAAGACTCGTTGGTGTTACGGGATAGCACATTACTCACATCATAGACAGCGCTTAGAAATCGCGTCGTTTAATAATAAAGCATTTCCATTCATAAATATCAAATTTACATAGGTCCCAAGTCATATTATTTCATACAAGTTTTACAAAACATTTGAATGGAAATTGTTATTTAGTGCGGGCCATGAATTCTTGTTGTCTTCCCGAGAATTACCTTCAAGTACCTGAGATAAAACAGGTTAAAAGAAAAGGTCAGCGATAACGCCGAGTGAATTCATAGAGTTTATTAAAACCATTAATATATCATCGGTATATAATTATTACCAAAAATCATTTCTGTACAAATCATTGTAATAGGCCATAAAATAGCCAAAGTCATTTTATACAAATCCTTATCAAAAATCATAATATAGGCTTTTGCCTTCAAAATCATTATACGAATCAAAGTCGTAAAAACATCATACAATACGTTTTATAACAATGTATAGAGTTAAATAAAAACCGTTATATGAATATGCTTATGTAAAACCAAAACACGAACATAATATCAATAATAAGACCCCGTATTGCTAGTCAGGCAATATATCGTAATTCAATGCGTATAGCAGTATTTCGTTATTTGGATTATTATAAGCCGCATGACATTGTTACCTTACTACAACAAACAACGGGTAGCTAACCCGAAACTCATTTGCCCCTCTAAGTTAGCGTGTCGTCACAAAGATCACGCTATGGAAATCTTCTCATACATAAATTCGCTTACCAATCAATGTGGCACGACGGGGATCAACCGTCAAGGCGCGAACTGGGGTGATCGTCCCCAAATAGTACTATTATATGCACAAGCGTCTACCAAATCCCGGTAGTTCATAATTCATGCTTATGGGAATTTTAGTGACATAACCTAACTTAAATAATCCATTTTATTTCATACATCGGGTCATATAATCATTCATCGGGTCATACAATCATTCGGGTCCAAATCAATAAACAAACAACCGGGACAAATGGTGTCCTATTTTATCAAAACTAACATGTTATCTCCCTCGCGGGTTTATAAAACATTTCATAAAAAACATTTAAAAGAGTGCGAGGCTATGAACTCACGTTGATGTGGGAAAGCGGGTCATCGGCGGATGTACGGTACGTGCTTCAATCACGGAAACCTAGAAAAATAATACTTGTCTCAGACTCTTGTCCAATGACTTTATAAAAATCATAACTATGTATATATATGATGATTTTATAATTATGATGATGATCAAGTGGGATTGTACATCTTTATTCCACATTATAATGTTATGTGTTGGAAATTTTCAAGACTAGTTACACTAGTTCAACTTGTTTACATTTTGAGGCCCAATGGGCCCATTACAAGCCCAATATATTATATTAGCCCAATTATACTTATATTATCAGTATTATACTTTACATGTTGGGCCCAAATGGGTTAAGCCCAATAAGTAAGTTTATAAGTGTTTTACTAACTAGTCGGGTTTATAGTCCAATAAGGCTACTTTGGCCCGTTAATGTATATATGTTGTAAATCTCGGGGTTTTATCGGTTTTTACTTGTTATATAAGTTCATATATCAGTATGTGAGTTTATAAAAGTTTATATTAGACGGGTCCGACCGTCTAAGTTTTATTTGACAAAAACGTTAATCTTTTGATTTTAGCCGAAAAGACGTAAAATTAGTATATAGTTTTTATAACTTATAAAACTTACCAAACTACCATTTTGATATAATGTTTATTTATTTATCCTTATGCATATTTATATAAATGAAATATATAAGTTAGTGGGTTTTAATTCACATTTTATACTATAACTATTTGAGTGCTTATATAATAATATTAAACTTTAATTTCACAAAATCAGTCCTAAATTTTAAGTTCACTAAAATATCCATATCTAGAGTTCTATAATGAGATAGGACCTCAAGTTTTTATCACAGAAACTAAATGATATGTGCTTCATTTTATTCCTTTATAGCTACTGATGAATCAACCTCTAAATATTTTAATAAATTCGTCCAAAACAGTGTAGGCAGATTTGCACTCTAAACTTGTTTTGATCATATCTCACTCATTTTGATGATTCTATTGCATGGCCAACTCTCACATGTGTATAACACCTAATACTTACTGTATATTGATTCCACTTTACCATTTTATCAGTTTAACATTTGGTTACTTACTGTTTTTATACAGCCATCATTTTAAGCATGATTTTAACCTTGTTACCTATGGTTTTTCATCTCTTTAATCATATTTATCAACACTTGATCCCCACACAACATTTTTATCATCATATATTCATCATATAGATATACAATAAGAAAGAAAATACATGATTACATAATCAAAATAACAAGAGGATGGGAAGAACAATCTTTATACCACCAAGTTTAAGTAGTTTATGATCAAGGCTTGGATTTTTGATGGCAAAACTTGTGATAGATCAACACCAATCTTCAAAGCCACCAATACTTGTAAACTTCATGTAGAAATCAGCCCTTGAACATCACCAAATCACCTCCTTGGATGTTAGAATCACCTCCAATCTTCAAGGCTTCAAAGGTTCTTTAACATATGTGTGAATAACACATGATATTGTGGTTAATTTAAGATCAAATGGTGGTGTTGTGGTGAATATGGGACGGCCAAAATGGCTAGAGAGAGAGAGAGAGTTTGTGTTTTTGGTTGTTTGCATGTGATGGAAAAGTGGAAGTGGTTTAGGGAGGAATGGTTTTGGTGTTTTGAAAGCTTACAAGTTAAGCTAGCTTACAAGTGTAGCTTGTAAGCTAATAACTTGACACCTCATGGTGTGAGTAGCTAGTTTTGCCGTCCCATATTGGGGGTGGGGCAAAAGTGGTTTTGTCTCATCCCCAATTATTTACGGGTATTCCTCGATTCTAGTTTCCTCGATTTGCGTGCCCTCGAGTCGTTTTACGAAAAACGTTTTTATAAATTATGAATCAACGGCACAAAACGAATCTAATAAAAGTTGTCTCATCAAAAACGGAGTTCGAAAACGTAAATACGTAATCCCAAGGTTTCCGGTTTAGTCGTAAAGGACGTTAAATTATAATCGTAACTCCTAATCTCTTCTCGTAAATTTGTGAGTTTATGAACCAACACAAATTTAAAATCTCAAAATAATATTCACGGATAAACTTATTTTCTGAAATGTCGGACTGTCACCGAAGACGGTGTATGTAAACGTGAGCACGTAACGTAGAATCCTCCGGTTTAGACGTAGTCGATGCTACCTCAAGACGTAAATCCAAATTTCTTCCCAAAATAAGTGAGTTCATGATATAACATTAAAACTAATGTTTTTAAATAACATTTGAGAATAAAATATCAACCATAAATTGATGGATTGTCACAGTTACCATTCCCATATGGACAAATGCATTTGTTGCTGCTGGAAAGGAAAAAGGTGGTCCACAAGTATCACCAGTTGAAAACATGAATGATTCTTCAAACGCTGACAGAGGAAACTCTGGTGCTGACAAGACAAATTCAGGCGTTGATGGCTCAAACGTTGACAACCCTAATTCAGGCGTTGACAACTCTTTTGACCATTTATTCTCTTCCAATAATTTTGAACAAGGTGAACCTTCAAACAAAAATGGAGAGGTTCATTCCGATGATGATGGAAGAGCATTTGAAGAAGATATTGACAATTTGGAGACTGAAATTGATGATAATACAATCATTGAAGGAGGGGTACTTACATCTACCATGAAGAATCATCCTTCTTCTTTGATCATAGGTGATGTGATGACTCCTGTGCAAACTAGAAGGTCTCATCAGAATCATGGAGGATTTATTGCCAATATTCACAAGAAGGTTGATACCCCTCTTGTTCAAGCATGTTTGTTTGCCTGTTTTCTGTCACAACAGGAACCCAAGAAGATTTTTATGCTCTCAAAGAACCAAGTTGGGTGAAAGCAATGCAAGATGAGCTTCACCAATTCGCTATTCAGGATGTTTAGGAGTTAGTTGATTATCTCAGACATGTCAGACCTATTGGGACAAGATGGGTTCTTAGAAACAAAAAGGACGAGAGAGGCATTGTGGTCAGAAACAAGGCACGATTAGTTGCTCAAGGATATACACAAGAGGAGGGAATAGACTATGAGGAGGTCTTTGCACCTATTGCAAGGATTGAGTCAATAAGAATTTTTCTAGCCTATGCTTCCTACATGGGATTTACAGTCTATCAAATGGATGTGAAGAGTGCTTTTCTTTATGGCACAATTGCAGAGGAGGTTTATGTAATGCAGCCTCCTGGTTTTGAAGATTCAGAACATCCAGACAAGGTGTATAGAGTGAAGAAAGATATGTATGGACTTCATCAAGCCCCAAGAGCATGGTATGGCACATTGTCCACCTATCTGGTGGAAAATGGATTTAAAAGGGGCACCATAGACCAGACTTTGTTTACAAAGAAGACTGGTAAGGATTTCTTACTTGTACAGGTCTATGTGGATGATATCATCTTTGGCTCTTCTAGTCCAAAGATGAGTGAAGACTTTTCCAAACTCATGACAGACAAGTTCAAGATGAGTGCAATGAGGGAGATGAACTTCTTTCTAGGGTTACAAGTACAACAGAAAGAAGATGGTATCTTCATCTCTCAAGACAAATATGTAGCAGAAATCTTGAAGAAGTTTGGCTTTTCTCCACATAAGAAACGGGCTAGCACACCCATGGATAGGGAACACCCTTGGGGAAAAGTTGGAGATGGAAAAGAGGTGGATGTCAGGCATTATAGGTCAATGATTGGTTTATTGATGTATCTCACAGCTTCAAGACCTGACATTATGTTTGCTGTGTGTGCATGTGCACGCATCAAGTGACTCCCAAAGAGTGTCATCTTCATGCTGTCAAGAGGATTTTTAGGTATCTTAGGTGTTATCCAGACTTGGGATTATGGTATCTAAAAGATTCTCCATTGGAGCTTATTGCATATTCAGACAGTGATTATGGTGGTGACAAATTTGATAGAAAATCCACAACTAGTGGATGCCAATTTCTTGGTAGTAAGTTGATATCTTGGAAATGCAAGAAACAAACAGTGGTGGCCAATTCTACAACTGAAGCAGAGTATGTTGCTGCAACTGCTTGTTGTGGACAAGTCTTATGGATTCAGAACCAGCTGTTGGATTATGGGTATAATTTCATGCATACCAAGATTTTTGTTGTTAGCCCTATATTTTATATAGTCAAACAAGAATGTAATAGGTCATCTTAGTCATTATTGGTCTTGTATTGTAATAGGTTAGTCGGGAAAACCGGGCTTGGACTTTAAGCTAATATTGTCTAAGTTAGGGGCGTAAGCCCAAGACAAAGCCAAGCCCGGCCCATGTTACTTAACCCACGGCCCAACAAAGCCTAGGGTATATATACCCTCTTCCATGTATGGAAGAGGGTGTTGGTTCATTTTACTTTCTCTCTCTAGTAAACATAAACCTTCCAAAATCTCTCTTGTTTCTCTCTACATTTCTTCTCTTTCTCTCTCTAAATATCTCTTCTAAATCTTGTGTTATGGATTGAATGGGATTAACATTTGGTATCAAGAGCCTATAGTGGATAGGTGATTGAAGATTCGTGTGTTGTGTTCTTGATTTTTCGTGGTCATTTTGTTCTATATCTCACGTCCCAAAATTTTTCTTGTGTTTTTTATGGTTTTTTTCTCAATACAAATCTTCTACATAGTTGTGGTAGAGATTTCGTATATTTACTTTGGCTAAAAACACAAATTTTTTTGGTGTTTTGATTATTTTTTGGCTTAAAATCTCGAATTAGTTGTGTTTTGTCCGAGAAAAGTGGGATATATTCCGATCAGGGTCATCGGAAAAGGGTTTCAGGAGTATAATAGTTATTCCGATCTGTATCATCGAAAAGGGTTTAAGTTTTCCGATCACATTCCGATCAAGGGATTCCGACTGCATTCTAATTTGAGTATTCCGATTTGGGTATTCCGATCTGTGACATTCCGATAAGGGACATTCCGATTTGGTACATTCCGATCTGTGACATTCCGATTTGGGTATTCCGATTTTTTACATTCCGATTTGGACATTCCGATTTAGTATTCCGATTTGGACATTCCGATTTGGACATTCCGATCAGGGTATTCCGATAGGGTTTATTCCGACAAGGTCATTCTGATAGGTATTCCGATGGACATTCCGATGGAAATTTTGTTCGAGTATTTTTCAGACTTAGCCACTATCTAGACTAGTTTCGGAACATAGTTTACACGAAGATTAAAAAAAAAGAGTTAAAATTTTTAGGTCAAGTAAAATCAAATTTTTTCCCTACTAGTTTTTGGCTATTTCTAACTCAAATTCTAAATTTGGCGATACAAAATTTTTCGGCTTACCGTTTTGTCAGACTGAGGAATTTATTGTCAGACTGAGAAATCTTTTTTTTGAATTTTCGGAATTTCAATTTTAACCACACATCATCACAACAAATCCACTAAGATCTGCAATTCATTCACAAGTATTCACCATGTCTAACAACAACATCAACATTGCAACTGCTAATCAAATTCGTTTGGAACAAGGTGGCAACGGTAATCCACCTGTGCTCACTGTCGGTTGCTACGTTCAATGGAGATCTCATTTTCTCAGATTTCTCGACGGAAAAGAAAACCGAACTGCTCTTCGTCATTGCCTTGAGAATCCACCTCCAGTTTTTGAATTCAGACCAATTACAACACAGGCAGAGGATGATACTTCATCAACTATACGAGCTATGGAGGATTTTGACACATGTTCTGCTGAGAAAAAGAACTCCTCCAAGCTGAAGTTGATGCTGTAAACTTCATACTCACTAGAATTGATAACGATATCTATTCCACAGTTGATGCATGTCCTAATGCTATGGAAATGTGGAATGCAATTCATCGATCGAAGCAAGGTGAGTCGATCAATGTTCAAGATCTCGAGACTAATCTACTTTGGGAGTTTGGAAAATTCACATCTGAAGATGGTGAATCCATTGACTCATATTACTCGAGATTCTACAAAATGATGAATGAGCTTGTCAGAAATCAGTGCACCATCTCCAATCATCATGCCAATGTTCAGTTTCTACTTCAACTCAAACCGGAATGGCAAAGGTTTGTGACCTTGGTTAAACAAAGGGAAGATATCAAGACCATCTCCTATCACAAACTTTATGATATCTTGAAACAACATCAGAATGAAGTGAATGAACTAAGGGCTGAAAAGGCAGAACGGTCTGCAAATTCTATTGCTTTTATGGCTGCTACTTCAACAAAACCCGTTCCTCGTCAACAACCACCTACTCATTCCTCAAAGTCATCAAGCTCATCCACCAAACCTCTAGCTGCTGCTAAACACAAAGCAAAAGCAATTGTCCCCACTCCACCTCCAAAGTATGACACCGAGTCAGATGGAGACAGTGGTGATGAACAAACTTCAAGGGACAAGAATATTGAAGAACTCATGTCTTTACTCTCCACAACTTATAAGAAGATCTACAAACCTACCAAAAATAACCTCAGATCATCATCCAATGCTAGATATAAGGAAGTTGATCATGCACCTCGATATGATCGTGATGCTAGGTATGATAATCAGAGGATGCCGAATCAAGTTGGGGCTAGAGACACTGTAGGCACTCCGGTTGTGCAAAAGACTGGGATTCAATGCTTCAACTGCAAGGGATTTGGGCACATGGCTAGGGAATGCAAGAAGCCAAAACGGGTTAAGGATTCGGGATATCACAAGGAAAAGATGCTGCTGTGTAAGAAAGAAGAAGCAGGAATTCCACTCACAGCAGATGAAGTTGACTGGCGTGATGACACTGATGATGAAGCCGATGATCAAGAGTTGGAGGCACATTATGTGTACATGGCAAAGATTCAAGATGTGATCCCAGAGACTGATGATACTTCTAGACCCATCTATGATTCTGAGCCACTTGAAAAGGTACCATCACATGATAACTATAATGTGTTTGCTAATGAACGATGTTGGGAATAAAATTAAGGCCAGATCACTTGAACGCTGACAAGAACAACTCAAGCGTTGACAAGAACAAAGTGAGCGCTGACAGCTCAAGCGTTGACAAGTTAAAGTCAAGCGTTGACAGATTGAAGACAAGCACTGATAGAAGATATAATCTATATGTTTATTATATTCTAGAATACTTCTAGTAAGGATAGAAACGACAATGTATTTTCTATATTTATCTTTACCTAGAATAGTTGATACGTAGCTTATTGTACAAGGCTTCTTAGTCTATAAAAGAAGGCCTTTAGGTTAACGTTCAATATCAAGTTTTACATAAGTTATCGTTCATAAACATCTTTCATTGTAAGCAAGTTCGACATTGATAATCAAAGTGAAAGTTTGTTTATATCTTGTGTGTTCCTGTTTAAGTGTTAAGTTCCGCATAACACTTAGATTCACAAAGCATATACAAAGGTTTCTCTACGTGCTATACTTGATCTAATCTCGTATACACAAAGCTAATCCATCTAAGTTTGGGATCAACAAGTGGTATCAGAGCTTGTTGAGGAACTTTTGATCTTTGAAGAACACCAGAACGATACACGAACACCAAAACCCTAATTTTTCTCAGAAACCCTAAAAACACCAAAACCCTAACAAAATCATGTCTGAAGCTATAACCACCTCATCCTTATCCTTACCAAACATCAGGATTCCCATGCTTGATGCAACCAACTTTGACTTATGGAAATTCAACTTTGAACAATATCTGGGGATCTTTGATTACACACTCTGGGAGATTACTGAATATGGAAACTCATTCAATAAGGCTCAAAAGATTCAGGATGCCATTACGGCAAGATCAACTGTTGAAGGATGCCCTGATGAAGATAAGAGAGAAAAACCTGGAGATGGTAGAGCTGTAGGTGCTGACGATGTTGCAAAGAAAAGGGTTGATATGAAAGCCCTTAATATACTGAAACTTTCTTTGGGACAAGAAAATCAGCACAAGTATAGAGGCTATGAATCTGCTAAGGATCTTTGGGAAGCTATTGAAGTTGCATATGGTGGTAATGCAGACACTAAGGAAGAGAAGAAAAAGCAACTTCTGCATGATTATGCTGTCTTCAAAGCTCAGCCCAATGAGAAACTAAGTAGTGTGAGAAGCAGATTGCTTGACATCACAAGCAAGTTGTCCTTCATGGGGACACAAGTTGGTGATGTTGACACCAATGCTACCTTTCTGAAAAGTCTTGGTGAGGCATGGAAGATTGAGGCAAGATCTATTCTTGCCAATAATACTTACAAGAGCTCTTCGTTTGATGACATCTACAACAAACTAAGACTGTTGGAAGATGAAACTCTTTCAGCTCATGGAAGCAAAGCTAGCACCAGCAACATGGCCTTCTTCTCTCATAGTGAAGGTCAATTCAATCAGAAGGACTCAAATATGCATCCAGTTACTGGATCATCATATGTCAGCGCTGGAACAAGTCCTGTCAACGTCTCCTACTCAGACGCTGACACATTCATGAGTGACTCCCCAAGAGTTAAACCTGCTGGTTTGGATTTGGATACTGTTTGTGCTTACATTGCTTCTTTGCTCAATGGTTCAGCAATTACATTTGAGGACCTTGAGCAAATAAGTGATGAACACTTGGAGGAGATGGATATTAAGTGGTCCATGGCTCTTGCTAGTTTAAGAGCAAACAGATGGAACAGAAGGTTTAAGAAGAAGATGACCTTCAATGCCAAGGACACTGCTGGATTTGATAAGTCCAAGGTGGAATGCTACAATTGTCATCGTATGGGACACTTCATGAGGGAATGCAGATCTCCTAGAAGATCTGATGCTGGTAAACCCTCAAGTCAGGTTGTTAAAGCTCAAGACTCCAAAGCCATGGTTGCAGTTCAAGGAATTGATGGTACTGGATGGGATTGGAGCTATCTGGCTAAGAATGCTGAAGAGGACAAGGCTTTGATTGCTGACATTGAAGAAGAAGAGCATGTTGAATATGCTCTCATGGCACACTCCTCCTCTTCATCTGATAATGAGGTATATGATGATGCTTTTTGTAGCAAAGGTTGTAGGTTAAACACTGATAGACTTAACAAAGAGGTGTTAAAACTAAAAGATGATATGAGCACTGAAAGGTGTAAATTGTCCAATTACCAACTAGCTCTAACTGAAACTGAGAAAACTGTTTCTGAATACAAGAAAATGGAGTTTGATTTAAAAGATAAAATAAATATCTTGAAACATGAGCTAGAGGGTAGTATGGATATTAGAAATATCATGACAAAGGTTAATAGAGATCTTCAGGCTAAATTAGATGAAGCATTAAGAATAAAGATAATGTTAACCTGAATAAACTTAGTTTAAAAAAAACCCTAATTCTCTCTAGGTGTTTTCCGGCCGCCGTATGATTTTCCGTTCCCCTTTAATCTGATTTATTACCTTTTCCTCGTTCTATCTTGGTGGCTGTTTATCTATTATTGATTCTAGCGTTGATAGGAATTAGGGTTTCGTTATTTACTTTTTTAGGGTTGTATACGAAACTTTCTTATCCGCTCTTTTATTTAATATTGATATACAGATCCATTGAATGGAACGGCTAAGGTGGTGACTGGTTTTTAGGGTTTCGGTTTTGTGCTGTGCGCCGCTGCATCTTTTAGGGTTTTATTTTGTATTTATTTTTTAATCGGTATGGAGATTGGGTAGGTTTTTTGGGTACTGGTATAAAACCCTAATTTGTTAATTAGGGTTTTTGTGATATTGTGGTTGATTGGGTTCATGATTAGAGAGATGGATAACAGTTTTGTTCCGGTTGACATGGATGCGTTGGCAGCTAGGATGATCAGATTGAGAGAACAGATGGGAGTTTCATCTCCTAGTGATACGGATAGCTCACCTGCTGTGGTGCATGCAGCAGGACTTCAGTCGACACAAGAGGGTTCTGAGTCGCATGCGACACTTGCTGATTCGACACAAGCTGCTGTACCTGCTGATTCATTACTTGCTGATTCGACACCTGCTGTTAATGTGGGTAAGGAGAGGGGTTCAATGATTCAGGGGTGTGCTAACTTGTATACTAATGTCAATAGTCCACAGAAGGGTTCGTTTGCCTCGTTACTTCAAAACGAGGGTGGTATGAACCAAACAATTCCTAAGATGGTGAAGATATCAGAATTAAGGTGTGATGAGCATGTTGAAGGAGCACGAGTTGCACTTCCGTATGCTGCTGTTGAAGAGGTTGAATCCAGATTTAAGCACACGTTATACAGGCAGTTTATTGGTAAACGTTTAGCTTTTCCATTGGTGGAAAATTATGTTAAAAATACGTGGGCACGATTTGGCTTGATACGCGTTCAATTACATGAGGATTTCTTCCTTTTTCAATTCAAGACGAAGGAAGGAATGGAAGGAGTCCTTGAAAATGGCCCGTGGTTGATTAGGATGGTTCCCATGATCTTGAATATTTGGTCGCCTACTACTGATCTGAAAAAGGCGGAGATTAAGAAAGCACCAGTTTGGGTTAAGCTTCATCATGTGCCGATTGTTGCTTATTCGGAGGTTGGTCTTAGTCTTATCACGACCCAAATTGGCACTCCTATTATGTTGGATTCTTACACGAGTAATATGTGTGTTAACTCGTGGGGTCGGAGTACATATGCTCGGGCGCTCGTTGAGGTTTCAGCTGAAATGGAGTTATTGGATTCGATGGTAATTGCTGTCCCTAAAGGTCGTGAAAAAGGGCATTCATTGGTTACTGTTGATATTGAGTACGAATGGAGACCTCCAAGATGTGCTACATGCTTGATCTTTGATCATAATAGTGATATGTGTCCGAAAGTGCATAAGGAAGTGGTTACTCATGTTACTAAAGATTTGGTGAATGATGGATTTGAGGTGGTCAAAAACAAGAAGAATAAAGGTAAGAAGAAGCAATCACAAGTTGCAGGTATTAAATTAACAAAACCAGCCCTTAATCTTCAGTTTCGTAATGTTGAGAGAGGTGAATCCTCTAAAACAAATGTGACGGGTCAGAATCCTAAGAAGGCTGATTCTTTGCTTAAGAAGGGTTTCTTGAATAACAGAACCTCGAGTTTTGTAGCTAAGACTAATGATAAGGATAAGAGGTCTCATAATTCTTTTGGTGCTCTTTGGGATAAGATGGATGATGGTACAGATTGGGAGGATGGTCTTAAGACCAAGGAAGGTGTAGTCAATGAGAGTGATAGTGAGGTTGAAGAAGTCATATCGATTGATGATCGGCATGGTTCTCATCAGCCTGGTCCATGATGATGTTTTACTTTCATTGTTCATGCACCTTTAGGTGGTTTTTTCCTATTGGTGTTATTTGTTTTGTAATCGTTTAGTAGGTCATATGGCATGTCATATGATGTAGTGGTTGTTCAGGCATTTGCTTGAGGTTAATGTAGCATTGCAGCTACATTCCATTATACTTCAACGTTTTTGGGAATATATTTTACCGGGGTTTGGATTCCCCTTTACCCAAAAAAATAAAGATAATGTTGACCTAAAGATTCAAAGATTTGATAAAGCCACCCAATCCCTAGGAGACTGTGTGGCTAAACAAAGGGATTCTAATGATAGGACTGGGATTGGGATGAATGATTACTCTCTGGTTCCACCACCAGCTGGTGACTTCTATGGTGTCCAAAGAAAGGATTTGTCTTGGACTGGTATACCAGAATGCCAAGAAGAGGAATTCATTCCTCCACCAAGAGTTGTCACTCCAGTGGAAGAGTATCAACAAAAGTTGACTGACCTAAATGAGTGGAAGAAAGCTAACCCTACTTTGTTTGTTAAGGGAGGTTTGCTATGTGAAAGTCCTAATGAATCACCACCCATTAAGGTTACTCACCCAGTTACTGGTAAAGCTGTTGACCTAGGCTCAAACATTGTTAGAAGACCTACCATTAAATATGCAGAGATGTATAGGAATAATAGGTCACCCAAGAGCCAAGTTAACAATCATGGAACAGGTTTCTTTTCTTCTAGACCTAAGAATGTGTCTAAGAAAGCCTGTTATACTTGTGGTAGCTTTTCACATTTGGCATACAAGTGTGTCAACGCTCCCAGAGCCAGCGCTGATAGGAACAATTTCAGCGCTGATAGGAAGAAAGTCAACGTTGTTAGAAAGTCAAACGTTTTCAGACCCAAACCTTGTGTGCAGCAACGTCCACAAGTGATTAGACCTGCCCCATTCTTTACTAGAAGGTCTAACACTCATGGACAAAGACCTTTTCAAAAGACAAACACCTGGTCAAATAGGCAATGGGTTCCTGTAGCAAACCCTAGGTTCAACGCTAACAAGGGTAATTTCAGCGTTGACAGGACAAAATCCAACGCTGACAGAAACGTGACCAGACCTAAATATTTGCAGCCACAAGGTAAGGGGTCTAAAGCTTCTTCAAGCTTAACATGGAGACCCAAGAAAGATCAAAACCCTAATAATGATGGTATTTCAATGACTTGCAACAGGTTTAATTACATTTCAAAGGTCATTACAAAACCAATTGGGGTTAACTGGGTTTTTCATCCTAAAAAGGATGAGAATGGGGTTGTTATGAGAACTAAGTCTGTTCTTATTGAACAACCAGATGAATCCAAGTCTTCTAAGACTTGGGTTCCCAAAGAAAACTAATTTGTTTTCTTTATGTGCACGGCATTCAAAAGCAGATCAATGATTATGGATATTGGGATAGTGGATGCTCAAGGCACATGACAGGAAAGGAAGACTATCTGACGAACTTCTCTCCTATTAAAGATGGTGATAAGGTATACTTTGGAGGGGGCTACGGCACCATCACAGGCAAAGGAACCCTTCTCACCAACAATCTACGTTTTGAGAATGTCTTCCTGGTAAAAGAACTGGATTATAATCTGTTTAGTGTATCACAAGTGTGTGATAACAAAAATAAGGTTCTTTTCACTGATACTGAGTGTTTGGTGTTAAGCAAGGATTTTAAGATCCCTGATGAGAAGTATATTGAGTATAGAACACCTAGGCATAAGGACATATATAATGTGAATTTAAATGGGATTAAAGTAAATACGAATATGTCTTGTTTTTATGCTAAGGCCTCAGTAGATGAAAGTAATTTGTGGCACAGGAGACTAGGGCACATAAATTTTAAAAATATAAATAGACTTGTGAGGCTTGGTTTAGTTGATGGTTTGCCTGAAAAGGCCTTCCACAATGACCACTCTTGTGTTGCATGTCTTAAAGGCAAGCAGCACAAGGTCTCATTCAAGTCCAAGCAGGTGCATACTAGTTCCAGACCTCTTCATATGCTTCACATGGACCTCTTTGGTCCAACTAATATAGAAAGTTTGAATGGCAAGTCATATTTTTTTGTTGTCACTGATGACTTTTCTAGGTTTACTTGGACATTCTTTCTAGCTATGAAGAGTGACACAGCTGATGTTCTTATTGAATTTATCACTCAAATTGAGAAAAGGTCTGGCCATGAGGTTAAAATGCTTAGGAGTGATAATGGTGGAGAATTTAGGAACAAAAAGCTTGATGATTTTTGTGCCAGGAAGGGAATTACTAGGCAATTCAGTATTGCAAGAACCCCACAACAAAATGGGGTTGCTGAAAGGAAGAATAGAACCCTAATTGAAGCAACTAGAACCATGTTGGCTGATGCTCATTTTCCAATAGCCTTTTGGGCTGAGGCTGTTAATACAGCATGCTATGTGCAAAATAGAGCATTGGTTAACAAAATTCAGAACAAAACAACTTATGAGTTACTTTGGGGAAGAAAACCTAATATTGGTTTTCTCAAACCTTTTGGATGTCATGTGGTAGTCTTAGACACTAGTGATGCCTTAGGGAAATTTAGTGCAAAAGGTGATGAAGGTTACTTCATGGGGTATTCAGTGCAGAGCAAGGGTTATAGGGTTTATCTTAAGGAGGACAAACGTATCGTTGAAAGAGTACATGTTAGGTTCTTAGAGAATAAACCTAGTGATCCTGAAAGTGGTCCTAATTGGTTGTTTGATTTGGAACCCTTATCTAGAACTTTAAATTATATGCCTGTCACTAATCCAGACATTGTGAAGGTAACTTCAAATGTTGTGGAGGAACAAGTTATTGATGTTTCAGGTACACAGGTTGATGAGAGGGTTGGATCACAAGCAGAAAAGGCATCTCCTACATTTGAATATGTCACAATTCCCATTTGGACTGATGCTTTTGCTGCTGCTGCTGGACAAAGTAATGGTGGTTTCCAAATACCACCAGATACAAACATGCATGGTTCTTCAGGCGCTGACAAAGGCAAATCTAGCGCTGACAGGACCAATTCAGACGTTGATGGCTCAGACGTTGACAACAATAGTTCAAGCGTTGTTAGCCCAAGCGCTGACAAACAAGGTTCAGACGTTGACAACACCTTTGCACATCTTTTCTCTTCCACTTTTGAACAAGGAGGACCTTCCCACATTTATGAAGAGATTCCTGTTGATCAAAGAGAGTCTGATGAAGAAGATATTGGCAATATGGAGCGTGAAGTTGAGGACACCAGACTTTTTGAAGGAGGAGTTCTCACTTCCACAATGAAGAATCACCCCACATCTCAGATCATTGGTGATATTATGACTCCAGTTCAGACAAGAAGATCTCATCAAGGTCTTGGTGGGTTTATTGCCAATATACACAAGAAGGTTGATACCCCTCTTGTGCAAGCATGTTTGTTTGCATGTTTTCTGTCACAAGAAGAACCCAAGAAGATATTTGATGCTCTCAAAGAACCAAGTTGGGTGGAAGCAATGCAGGATGAGCTTCACCAATTTGCAATTCAGGATGTTTGGGAGCTGGTTGATTGTCCTAGGTATGTCAGACCAATAGGGACAAGATGGGTTCTCAGGAACAAAAGAGATGAAAGAGGAATTGTGGTCAGAAACAAGGCAAGGTTAGTGGCTCAAGGTTATACACAAGAGGAGGGGATAGACTATGAGGAAGTCTTTGCACCAGTTGCAAGGATTGAAGCTATTAGGATTTTTCTAGCCTATGCATCTTGCATGGGCTTCACAGTCTATCAAATGGATGTGAAGAGTGCATTCTTGTATGGCACCATTGTTGAGGAAGTTTATGTCATGCAACCTCCTGGTTTTGAGGATCCAGAGCATCCAGACAAAGTGTATAGAGTCAAAAAGGCTATGTATGGCCTTCATCAAGCCCCTAGAGCATGGTATGGTACTTTGTCCACATATTTGGTGGACAATGGATTCAAAAGGGGCACCATAGATCAGACACTATTTACAAAGAAGAAAGGAAAACATGTGTTGCTTGTGCAGGTCTATGTTGATGATATCATTTTTGGGTCTACTGATCCAGAAATGAGTGAGGATTTCTCCAAGCTTATGACAGACAAATTCAAGATGAGTGCTATGGGGGAGATGAACTTCTTTCTTGGTTTGCAAGTTCAGCAGAAAGAAGATGGTATCTTCATCTCCCAGGACAAATATGTTGCTGAAATCTTGAAGAAGTTTGGCTTTTCTCCACATGAAAAGAGGGCCTCTACTCCTATGGATAGAGAAAACCCTTGGGGAAAGATTGGAGATGGGAAAGATGTTGATGTCAGGCATTATAGATCCATGATTGGATCCTTGATGTATCTTACTGCTTCTAGACCTGATATCATGTTTGCTGTATGTGCTTGTGCACGTCATCAAGTGACTCCCAAAGAATGTCACCTTTATGCTGTGAAGAGGATCTTTAGGTACCTAAGATGTTTCCCTAGTCTTGGTTTGTGGTACCCAAAGGATTCACCATTGGAGCTGATTGCATACTCAGATAGTGATTATGGAGGTGACAAGTTTGATAGGAAATCCACAACTGGTGGATGTCAGTTTCTTGGGAGCAGATTAATATCTTGGCAATGCAAGAAACAAACAGTGGTGGCTAACTCTACAACTGAAGCAGAGTATGTGGCTGCAGCAGCATGTTGTGGTCAAGTGTTGTGGATTCAGAACCAGCTGTTGGATTATGGGTATAATTTTATGCATACTAAGATATTTGTTGACAATAATAGTACTTTATGCATCATTAAGAATCCTGTACATCATTCTAAAACTAAACACATAGAAATTAGACACCATTTTATAAGAGATTGCTTTGAGAAAGGTTTAATACAACCAGATAGGGTTGACACTGAGGAAAATGTGTCAGATTTATTAACTAAACCTTTTGACACTGGAAGATTTCAATACTTGGTAACAAGTATTGGAATGGTTAATCTCACTTAATATGTGTTTTGGATTCTTTTTGTAAAAGTATGTACAGGATGATGCATTATTATTATTGGTCTTATTGATGATTTAGATTTTCCACTATATTTTTCTAACACTGACAAAGGTTGTTTAAACACTGATAAGTGTTTTTGCAACGTTGTCAGCAATATAATTGTCTAACGCTGACAAAGCTTCCTTCAACGCTGTTATGTGTTATCGGGGCGTTGTCAGCAACAATGTTAGTTTTGTGGTTTTCAATCTAAATGTGCAGATGGTGTTAGCAGTATACCATTGGATACAGAGTTGCTTATGGATCAAAGGAGAAGCATTTGGACAAGTTTTTATTTATGGATGATGGTTGGAATGTTTCATTCCTATCTTGACATAAATTTTTTATGTTCATGCATGATTTTAGCAAACTTTTTGTATCAACGTTTAAGGGGAGGTTTTAGGAACCTTTAGGATTTTTGGGTATCCATATGATACTCTTATCACAATTCTAGATTGTGTCCACAGGTGAGTATGGGTTAGTTTTACTAAACCATGAGGCACTGTAGCATGCATAGTATATCAACTTTGCATGCTGCCAAGACATTTTTGACCTAGAATTGGTTGTCGTCTGTTGGGAGACTTGGGAATGATTTTGATATGGGATTTACCTGGGAGTAACAAGGATTTTATAAGGTAACTTGGTTGTTAAGAATTTTGGTTAGCAAGGGACACTAGAGGACTGTTATGTCTATCTTGCTTATGCAAGTGTGCATAACTGGACAGTGCTTGCCGCCCTATAATAATTATCAGCTTTTGGTTACTTTCTCTAGGATAAATTACTTGTTAAGGTCATTTTTCACTTTTTAAAACAATTTTATTTTTGGACGCTGACAAGATTTTTCCAAGCGTTGTTGTGACCAAATTGGACGCTGACATGGCTTTAGGCGAACGTTGACAAGATTATAGCCGTTGGGCGTTGATGGGTTATATTTGACCGTTGACACTCAATGGGACCTACCCAGTTGTTACTTTTTGACATATTTTCAAGCCGTAATTTTAGGAGTTGTTACTTTCATTAAATGCATGAGATAACTTATAACTTTTTCAATATTTTCATGATTAGTTTTTGAAAATCTTTGCCTATTTTTGGGCCAATCACGTGCATTCTACATCTCCTATAAATTTGGCTCCTATTTTTAAACAGGGTATCTATAATTCTTGTCTAACACTTTTCTCTTATCAACCTTCATCTTCTACACTTCAAATTAACAGCTTTCATCAATGGCACCAAGATTTAACTCAGCAGAATTGGATTTGGGGTTCAAGTCTCAACACAACATGATTGCTTATCTTGTTGCTGATAATGATTTGTTTCCTCAATACACACAAATGGTGGCGTATTTGAACGCATCCCCATTAAGGTATGCTCTTTCTCATGCACCACTCATTCCAGTCACACACATTAAACAGTTTTGGAACACTGTAAGTTCCTCAACAGTTAATGGAGTGACCACATTAACTTCTATTGTTCATGGGAGATCTTGGGTGGTTACTGAGGCCTTGGTACGCCAGGCCTTGCATCTTGATGATGCTGATGGTATAACCATCCTTCCCATAAATGAAATAGAACAAGGGCTTAGGGCTTTGGGATATCCAATTCCTGATGAAGGTACTCTTAATAAGTACCATAAGCAGGAATTTCCCCCAGCCTGGAAGTACCTCATTCACATTCTCCTTCAATGTTTGAGTCCCAAATGTACTGCACATAATGAGATCAATAGATCTATTGCTAGTGCTATTGTGTGCATTGCAACAGGGCAAAAATATAACTATTCTAAAATGATTTTTGAAGGAATGTGTAAAAACAAGGGGACAAAAATGACTTTAGCTTATCCCCGTTTTCTGCAAATGATTTTTGATGATCAAAGATATTGTTCAAGGGATCACAATGATTTTTATAAAATCCCTGAACAAAAGAAAGCTATTTTTACAAAGATGGATTCACCACCCCATAGAGATTTACCTTTAACCCCAGCCATGCTTGCTGTTATTGCAGCAGCACAACCCCAACCAGACCTCCAACCTCATATAGACCCTCACCCACAACTTGAACCTATTCCTGAACCTTTACCCTCACCTGAACAAATGCAAATAGACCAAGAACCCTTTGACGCTGACACATTAAATGTTGGCGTTGATGTGCCTATTTCCAACGCTGACACCCAACCATCACAGTCCCAAACACCCCTTAACCAACCCACATCTACACATTCTTCCACACCATCTTCCACACCACCTGAATATAGGTTGATCGAACGCCAAAGGACTACTAGAGTGTTCTCCTCTGGTGGTCCTAGCCATGAAGCAGAGAGAACCACCACCACAAGTGTGGGTGGTGACCTGGATGAGGCTGGGACTATTGGTTCTGGCTTAGAAGCTGGCCAAGGCAGTCCCACCATACTTAAGTCCTCATCCATGCCCAATGAACCTGACTTGGGAGGTCAAATTCCCATTTCAGAAGAGGGCAGTCTGGAACCAATGACTCTCTTGGAATTGACGGCAGTCTGCATTCGCTTGCAAAAGCAAAATGCAGACTTAGTACAAATTGTCAGCTCACAAGGCCTTGAACTCAAGGAATTGAGGGAGAGGATTGTTGTTTTGGAGAGTGATCATGCTAGGAGAGGTATGGAGGGGTCTTCCAAAGGGGAGGAAGATCAAAGAAATCTGAGTGATAAGAGCAGTCAAGATGGTCATTCAATGGATGTTGCTGAAGCTCTTACATCTTTAAAGAAGCAAACAGGTTTTGATACGTCCTTAATCTCTCCAACCAATTTAAGTTTATCATTCACAGATATGTTGAGAGAGGTTACACAAGGCGCTGAGGGAAAATATTTGAGCGTTGACAAGACAAATTTGGACGCTGATAGGAGTATTTTGGGCGCTGATAGAGGAAATTTGGGCGTTGACAGACCTGCACATGAAGGTGATGTATTCCAGTCATCATCTATCATCAAAGAAGTTTCTACTCAGGTATTACCATCTACCTTACCAACCATTGCACCATCAGATAAGGGTAAGGGTATATTGGTAGAAGAAATTGTTCCAAAGAATGCAGCCCAGGTTGAATTTGATAGAAGACTGGCTGAACAATTGATGGAACAAGGTGAAAAAGAAAAGTCACCATTTGTTGTGACTTCTGAAGAAGAAAGTGATGGAGCTAGCTCAGACTCAAGTGTGATGATTATTGAACCAGAAAGGCTTGAGTATGATGATGAGCTTGCCAGGGAAAAGTTGAGAGATTTAAAATTGCAGATTGATTTTGACATGCCAGAGGTGGTTCAGATGTACAATTCTTGGGAAGAAAGCTGTATGGATAATCCAGACTTGACCATTTCAGATCAAATATGGGGTTTAGAGATTCTTCTTAGAGTTTAGAAGGATTGTAAGGTGATCTTGAAGCACAAGGCAAGCAATATTCTCTCAGAATTGAAAAGGGATAGAAGAAAGCTCTACTTTATGTTGCTCAGATGTCATGGAGTTGCATGGACACATCAGATATTGAAGGCTTTGACATTTGATGAGTTGGAACATAGGGCTTATCCTATTTGGGTGAAAGTGCAGGAAGAAAACACTTTCAGACTTCTTTCAGATGAAAGAAAGGAGCAACTTGCAGAAGAGATGGAAATCAAGAAAGATATGATAGTTCCCAGGCCAGTGAAGAAGGGATTTACACTTGAGTTTCCAAAAGATATGAATCAACTATATCCAAGTGAAGCAGTTATTAGAAAGAGCCTCAAGCTCTCCCCATTAGAAGCTTCAGATATGGTGCAGGTGTTACCATTAGATTCCAGGAATCCAATTGTGAGTTATGATGAAGATGAATGTGGATTCTGGAAGATTGGAAGATTTGGCAAGGAGGTACACACTTTTACCACTCTCATATCTTTATTTGCAAGTTGTGATAGAGAAGACTTGGTGGACCTTTGGAGGTTGCTGGAGACCAAGTATGAAGCTGAAGCACCAACTTCAGCTAATGGAATAAAACTTTGGACCACATTCAAAAGAATGTGTGGGACAAATGAGGAAGATCCTGAAATATGGAAGGATCTTGAAGATGACCTCAGTGGTCTTCAATGGAGGTTATATTCAGCTGCTGGTGTATACCATTTGAGTTCTACAAAGTTTGCTGAGTATCTACTTGTAGATGCCCAGTATTTCATATCCAAGGCTGTTTTGGAAAAGATGAAGGACACCCAGTTGGAGATAGATTATACAAGTGACGTGGCAAAGAATTTGATCAGATTTATTTATTATCAATATGATAAGGTTTGTCAGACTCCTCCAAGTTCTTAATGATTATTCAGAAACTTGATCATAAGAGTGGATATCAAGTTTAGGGGAGGATTGTTGGGAATAAAATTAAGGCCAGATCACTTGAACGCTGACAAGAACAACTCAAGCGTTGACAAGAACAAAGTGAGCGCTGACAGCTCAAGCGTTGACAAGTTAAAGTCAAGCGTTGACAGATTGAAGACAAGCACTGATAGAAGATATAATCTATATGTTTATTATATTCTAGAATACTTCTAGTAAGGATAGAAACGACAATGTATTTTCTATATTTATCTTTACCTAGAATAGTTGATACGTAGCTTATTGTACAAGGCTTCTTAGTCTATAAAAGAAGGCCTTTAGGTTAACGTTCAATATCAAGTTTTACATAAGTTATCGTTCATAAACATCTTTCATTGTAAGCAAGTTCGACATTGATAATCAAAGTGAAAGTTTGTTTATATCTTGTGTGTTCCTGTTTAAGTGTTAAATTCCGCATAACACTTAGATTCACAAAGCATATACAAAGGTTTCTCTACGTGCTATACTTGATCTAATCTCGTATACACAAAGCTAATCGATCTAAGTTTGGGATCAACAAACGACGTCATCCTGAGCAACCCGAAAGCATCAATGACACATATGTAATGGACACGGAGGATAGCAATATCTCTATGGATTCACAACATATGTGTAATAATGACGGAAAAGCTGTTCAGGATACTGACTCGGATGAGGACCGTGATTTGCTTGCGTCTATTATTGATTCTTTAAAACATGAAATTGAGGAAAACAAAGAGGCTAATAAATGTTTGAAGCAAGCAAACACATCCTTAGCCAAAGAGATAGACAGGCTTAAAGAGTGTGATTATGTAAAAGAAGCTGATCGACGGGTTGTGACAACTAATGGTTTGGTATATGAACGTAAGGTGCTCAATGAAAAATATTGTTCTGAAGTAACATACAAAATTCATATGTCAAAACAAAAGATATTGGACCTTGAAGAACAACTGCTGCTACATAAACTCCAAATTACTGAATTAGAGTCGGTTAACAAAGAACAAACTGAGCTTTATAAAACTCGTAAAGAAAAGGATATCGAAAAAATTCTTGCTTTGGAAAAGAGAGTCGACACGTTAAACAACATTGTTTACAAAACGGGTCAGTCTATTCAAACTATGAATATGCTCAATAGAAATATGAAAACTAGTTTTGTCAAGCCTGAATATCTCAAGAAAGTTCAAAGTACCAAGCCTGCTCTTTATGATACCGGTTGTTATGTTGATAATCTTGCTCTTATACTCTCACCCGACTGCGACGAAATCATTCGTCATCAAGAAGAAAGTCGATCAAACTTAAGTGATTTAATAAACCTTTCTGATTCTGATCATTATATTAAGTTTGTTCCTCAAAAAGAACCTTCAAAAGAACAAAAGATGTATAATAGTGTTCCACCACCAAGTGATGAACCACAAAAGAAAGTTTCTTTAAAAAGGAGTTTCAAAAAACAATCAATTTTGTTAGAAAAGTGAATTTTGGATGAAAAACCTAAATGGGATGAGAAAAGCAAAAGTGTTCAGCAATTTGAGTTTATAAAACAAGGGGTTTTAAATTTGTACAAAGGTGTCGTCGACTATGAAAAAGTTTCTAGGGATACCATTTGGAATATTAAACCTAACCCACAAGTAGAAGTCGTCATTCAACAATGCATTGTTCCAACCATTGATGATCTTTCAAAAAATGTGGAAATGTTTTATAATGCTCTCACTGAGGAAATGTTAACTGATTTAAGCTATGTCAAATCTCTTGAAAATGAAGTTGATTTTCTTCAAATTAAATTAAAGACACAAGAACACCAACTTTCTAACGAAATTGATCGACTTTCTAAGGAATACTTTTATGCTGACCATATGAATGCTATACTTGGTGTGTATACCGATCTTGATCAATATTGTCATGTAGCATGTCTAGTGTCAGAATCGGACGAGAAATGTCGCAATCTTGAAGTAGAGCTTTCAAAACAAATTCAGTCATATAACAAACTTTGGAAAAGTTTTTCTCAACTTGAGAAACACTCCATTTCTCTTGAACTTGCTTTACAAAAAGGTGAAAAATCTCATAATCATAAAAAGTGTCAAGAAATGTCAGCTTCTTCGTTTCGTCAACTAAATGAAAAAGATTTCGAAATAAATGATTTGAAAGCTCAGCTAAAAGAAAGGGACATAGCCATTACTGAGTTACAGAAACTCATTGAGAAAATGAAAGGAAAGTCTGTTTTGGGTAAACCATCCGCTGTTCGTCAACCGAATGCGGTTAAATGCCCTAAATCATCTATTTTGGGACAATCCCCACAGACTTTGCCTAAGATAGGAAATGATAAGAGCGCAAATGTGATAGCACCTGGAATGTATAAGATGAACACTAGGTCCACTCAAACTGGAACAACGCGGTTACCTCAGAATACTAGGAACTAATCAACGTGTGTCTTCTTCTACAGGAGTAAATCCCACTACTAGTGTTAGCGGACCACAGCTTAAGAGCACTAAAATGGAAGATAGAGTCATGCCTAACAATAGTCAAGGGAAGAAGAAGGAAGTAGAAGATCACCGTAGGAATTTTAAGTTTTCTAAGAATAAAACGTCTGTAACTGCTTGTAATGACAGTTTAAATGCTAAGACCTCGAATGTTGAAGTTGTTTGTGTTGAATGTGGAAAATGTGTTCGTACTTTCAATCATGATGCTTGTGCTCTTAATCATAATGGCATGAATACTAGAACTAGGAAGCCTATTCCTGTGCCCACTAGTACTAGAGAACCCACAAGAACTTTGAACCAATCCACTGATCAACCACTTAAGAAACTAAGTGCGTTAGACTCCACTACTCTGCGTAAACAAAACAGATTAAAGAATCTATATGAGAACATGATTAGGACATGTACACGGGGGTATTCGAGATTTACACCACCCAGATACAAATGGGTACCTAAGTTAACCACTTTAGTGATTGGGTCTAGGAATATCAGCTTGCCTGTAGACTTTGCATCTAGGCCCACTACTATTTTGGAACCCGTTTCTATCGAGGGATCCCATTTGTCAAATGCTACATTGTCTTCTAATTCTTTTGCAGCTCGTCGAAATCATCCTATTCATAATGGACTCCGGGTGCACAAAGCACATGACGGGCAATCTCAAGCTTCTCATTAACTTCGTGGAGAAGTTTCTGGGTACGATGCGGTTTGGAAATGATCAGTTTGCACCGATACTTGGATATGGCGATTTTGTTCAAGGAAATCTCACTATCAAACGGGTTTATTACGTCAAGGGACTGAATCACAATTTTTTCTCGGTTGGTCAATTTTGTGATGCGGATTTGGAAGTGGTTTTCGGAAATCTACTTGCTATGTTAGAGACTACGATGGGAATGACCTTCTTACAGGTTCTCGTGGTTCTGATCTCTACACAGTAACTCTTCAATACACATCTTCAACAAATCCAATTTGCTTAATGGCTAAAGCTTCATCCTCTCAAGCATGGTTATGGCATCAACGATTGTCACATCTGAACTTTGACACCATCAACTTGCTTTCCAAAAATGATATTGTGACCGGTCTCCCAAAGTTAAAATTCGTCAAAGACCATCTTTGTTCTTCTTGTGAGTTGGGGAAAGCAAAACGGAAGTCTTTCAAATCAAAGACTACCCCACGCTCAAAAGGACGATTGGAACTTCTACACATGGATTTATGTTGTCCCATGCGTGTAGAGAGTATTAACGGGAAAAAGTATATTCTCGTGATTGTTGATGATTACTCTAGATACACATGGACTTTCTTCTTAAGGTCCAAAGATGAAACACCAGAGGTTCTCAAAAACTTTCTCAAGATGATACAACGCAATCTTCAAGCTCAAGTATTAACCGTAAGAACGGATAGGGGTACTGAATTTTTGAACAAGAACTTGCAATCTTACTTTCAAGAAGGCATCGAACATCAAACTTCTATTGCTCGAACTCCTGAACAAAACGGCGTTGTCGAAAGGCGGAACCGTACTTTGGTTGAGGCTGCTCGAACAATGCTTTCTGCTTCAAAATTACCGCTATTCTTCTGGGCTGAAGCAATTGCAACTGCGTGTTATACTCAGAACTGTACTTTGGTTGAGGCTGCTCGAACAATGCTTTCTGCTTCAAAATTACCGCTATTCTTCTGGGCTGAAGCAATTGCAACTGCGTGTTATACTCAGAATCGTTCTCTCGTCATCCCTAGACATGAAAAGACACCTTACCACATCATCAATGGCAGGAAACCTACTGTCAAATTCTTTCACGTATTTGGATCTTTATGCTACATTCTTAAAGACGGTGAGAATCTCGACAAGATGAAAGAAAAAGGTGATGCATGTATTTTTGTGGGGTATGCGACATTGTCGAAAGGATATCGGGTCTATAACAAGGGAACAAAGATTATTGTCGAAACAATTCATGTGAACTTTGACGAATTTCCACAAATGGTACTTGATCACAACAGCTCAAGTCCCGCTCCTCAATGTCCAACAATGGCACCTACACACAACAGTGTACGTCCCGTGCAAGAATGTCAAGAAAATACTCCTACAAGAATCGACGGATACGACACAAATGAATGAGTTGGTTGACTTATATGATCCAATGTTTGATGAATATTACTATGGAAACAAAGAGGTTGTGTCAAAGCCTTCCGCTGTCAATACTGCTGATGCACCTGAACAAAGTCAACCAGACACAACTGCCTCTACTTCAGCAACCGTTGCTCAAGAGACAATTCCGTTGGTTACTCAACAAACTCAAGAAACAATAATACAACCAACATCACCAACCGTCAATGTTGAAGGAGGAAACAACAATCAAGCAGTCGATGCACAACCTAACGAAGAAGAATTTATCAACTCGTTCGGTACACATGTACGCGAAGTCGGAGAGTCTTCTACTCAACATGTTGATCCGTCCAACATGCATACATTCTACCAACGATATCCATCCACTCACCATTGGACTCGTGATCATCCATTGGAGCAAGTCATTGGAAATCCTTTACAACCGGTTCGAACACGTAGACAACTCGAAACCGATGGCGATGTGTGTATGTATGCACTCACCGTGAGTTCAACAGTACCTACAAACATCAAGCAAGCCATGAATGATCATGCGTGGATTGAATCAATGCAAGACGAAATTCATCAGTTTGAATGCCTAAATGTTTGGGAACTTGTTGACAGACCCTATGGAATGTCAATTTTAGATTTCAAATGGATCTGGAAAAACAAACTGGATGAAGAACAAACTATCACAAAAACAAATCTCGTCAGGTGGTTAAGGGATACCGTCAACAAGAAGGCATAGACTACGATGAATCATTTGCTCCAGTCGCTCGTTTGGAAGCAGTCAGGATATTCCTTGCTTATGCTGCACATAAGGGCTTCACGGTTTTTCAGATGGACGTTAAAACTACTTTTCTCAATGGTCATTTGAAGGAAGAAGTGTATGTGAATCAGCCGGAAGGATTCATCGATCCTCATCATCCTAACAAAGTCTATCGTCTCAAGAAGACTGTATATGGACTTAAACAAGCTCCAAGGGCATGGTACGAAGAACTTTCAAACTTCTTGGTGTCCAAAGGATTCTCCAAAGGTTCTATTAATCCTACTCTCTTTACTAATAAATATGGGGATGACATAATGCTGGTGCAAGTTTATGTTGATGACATTATTTTTGGTTCTACGAACCCAAAACTTTCAAAACGTTTTGAAAAATTAATACACAATAGATTTGAAATGTCAATGATGGGGGAGCTAAAATTCTTTTTAGGCCTCCAGGTTCATCAATCCCCACGTGGTATATTTATAAACCAAGCTAAGTATGCTCAAGAGATACTTAAAAATCATGGTATGACCTCATGTGCTCGCGTTGGGACACCATTGTCGACCACATCCCTAGACGCTAACTTGTACTCATATCACGTAGATCAAACGCAATATCGCAGTATGATCAGGTCACTTATGTACCTTACAGCCAGCAGGCTTGATATTCATCATGCCACATGCTATTGTGCACGATATCAAGCCAGACCTACTCAAAAGCACCTCAAAGAGGTTAAACATATCTTTCGGTACCTTAAGAATACCATTCACATGGGACTCTAGTATCCGAAGGGAACCGGTTTTCATCTAACAGCTTTTTTAGATTCTGATCACGCAGGTTGCCTTGATAGTAGAAAAAGCACTTCTTGTAGCGTACAATTTCTAGGGGAAGACAAACTTGTGAGCTGGTCGTCAAAGAATCAGGATTGCACTTCGCTCTCATCAGCTGAAGCAGAATATGTAGCTCTATTCGCGTGTTGTGCTCAAGTCCTCTGGATGAGAACTCAACTCACGGATTATGGCTTCCACTTTGATAAAATACCTATGTATTGTGACTCAAAGTCGGCCATAGCCATTTCTTGCAATCCGGTTCAACACTCTCGTACCAAGCACATCGCAGTCAGATATCACTTCATCAAGGAACAAGTGGAACGTGGTATCGTGGAATTATACTTTGTCAGAACTGAGTATCAGATAGCAGACTTGTTTACTAAAGCCCTATCTCAAAATAGGTTTCACTATCTCGTTGGCCGTCTTGGTATGAAGTATATGACTCCAGAAGACTTGGAGGTTTTGGCAAATGAAGCTGCTTGATTTTTCTCTCATAATGACTTCGAAGCGCATCACAGCTTAAGACTCAGACCTCAATTAAGGAAAGTTTATCACGGACGATAACTTATCCTTCTCAACGAGAAATTCATATTTCTCGGTCATGAGCTTCCTATAAAAACATTCAAAGTTTTTAAGTTCATGAAAAAGACTTCTAAGTAAATGTCATCTTAGAACTCGTACTTCCACTTCAGGAAAGTTTATCACGGATGATAGCTTATCCTCCACAACGGGAAATTAATTTTTCTCGGTCATGAGCTAGTCACAAAACATTCAAAGTTTTGAGCTCATGTAAATTGGAATTTATTTTAAAACCGTTGAACACAATTTTCCAAGAATTTCTCAAAAATATTTTTCTAAATCTTTCAAAATTGTGTGTTCAACACTCCCTTCCTCATATGTGGTTTTCATATCTCAAAATTGTCATATGTTATTTTGATCAATTTTTGAGGGGGAGCGTTTTAAAATCAAGCCTTTTAATGTTGTTGGGTACATCTCTAAAATTTTCATATTTTATGTATCCAACACATTCCGAAAATGATATTAAATCTGTCATATATTATCGGTAAAGGCATCTCATCTCCGTACCTCAACATATTTTGTGGTGTCGTTTTTCTAAAATTCTGTCAAATTTTGTCTCAAGACACACATATATTGTTGAGGGGGAGCGACCCGACTAAAAATGTTCCATGATTCATGCGTGCACACATGTTTCTCTCCTAACGATTTCACAAATTGTCATATTTTTAATCAATTCGTATCTCTAATATTATATTTTTATATTAGAGATAGGGGAGAAAATGTGATTAAAATGTAATATATCGCAACAAGTGATCTTAAAGACTCAAGTGCAACTCTTTCCTTCACATGCCAAACTATTTCGCATATCGATGCATGTGTGTAGGGGGAGCTTTTCAGAAATGTAAAACTTTCAAAGTGTTAAAAGTTTTGATTTTTATCAAGCATTTTGAATGGTTTTCGATGGTTTAATGGTTACGATCTATACCAAAAACAACCTACTATCCACGAAGGAATGTTGGAGTCAAAAGGTGGTTTAGGATAGGAAACTAAGTCCTATGATCCAACCAGAACCGGAAGGATCTACCCAAGGACATTCCATAGCTAGAAATAGTCGTCCTTAGGAAAGATGGAGTTGAATGAAGCTGAATGCGGACCAATTACTTAAGTTAGCACTAGAACAATCACAACAAGGTGCTAGTGATGACGTATTGGTAAGCATTGAAGGAGTTGAATATTCTATGCAACTTAGGCAGAAACCGGGTCAATACATCTATTGAAGACAAGTCATCATGGACCCAGTGATGCAATGCACAACCCTTCCCAGCCATTCGAGTTTCTCTCAAAAGAAACTTGTCTCATTATCACGGAGATCAACATGTATCTATTGACTTTCTCAATCTGAGTTAGTTAATATTGAAAAGGTGGCAGTCTGCTCCAGCCCCCGATTACCAAAATGCACTTATTGAGTCTAGAGCCAAAAGAGATCAATCTATCATCTCATTAAGACACAATCGAGTCCTACACATTATCCTTGTGATATTGCCAGAACATCTGAGTGATACGATTCACAATGAAGATGGAAATCCTGCTTGAGCCAGCATTAAACAAGCTCATGGTAGGTAACTTGTGTGATTCCACACGAATCAAACTTGTGAGAACTGGAAAGCAACTAAGTTTCGATTCTTAATTGATTCAAACTTGATTCCAGGTTTCTTTGCAAAATCCGTGTGATCTTGCCAGAACATTCAGAGTGACACTCATTAGTGTTCACAGTGACGAATGGAAATCCTTCCATTCGTCACTGGGTTTTGAGTGGGTAATACCCCGCAATCGAAACCATTGTATTTTGTTTTCCAATTAAAATCAACAATGTTAGGTTCAGCAACCAAAATGGCAATGTGTTTTGGGTGTCTATGTCTCTCCAGGTAATTTGTAAAGGAATCAATCTGTGTAAATTTAAATAAACAGTTATAACATTGTAATGCAGTTTTTTAATACTATGATGCAGTAATATTATCAATATTATTCATATGGTATAGGACTGTAAAAATAGCACCATAAAACATCAAGTATGTTATAAATCCAGTTATAGTCTTATAAAGGGTTTTCCTCTATTTAAAATAAACATATATATCATTTGTAATGCACTATTCATGAGATATAATACTTTGATGCAGTGAAAAATAGCACAATAATGCATTAAGTATGAGACTTACGAGGGCAAATGGGAAAGCACCATATCGCTTTTCTATATCATCAATGTCATTATCTATGTTGTCTATGATGTCGATCTCAGCAGTCTTCAAATTAAAACAAATGATATAGAAATGGTTTGACGAAGTATCTTTCGTCATCTTTACACAAGGAAAAAAATACCTGTATATATTTATTATAATTATTTAAATTTATTATAAACAATCTCACAAATACAATCATTTAATTCTCATAATAAATATACTTACCAAGTCGACGTCAAGAAAATTCTTCCGTTTTGCTTGAGTTAAAACTTTTGAATATTTTCATCAAAAACTTTCATCCTTTCTTGCACATTCTTCCCCGACTCAACAACATAATTATTCTGTTTTAGTTAACGTCAAATGATTACTAATGATAACAAAATTTATAATTCAAAAATAAATAAGTTATATATTAGAATTACTTACAAGCATCCCCGTATCACAATATACATTTCCATTGCCTGAAAGCTTGTCTCGATGTTGTTCCTCATGATTTAATACAAAAGACCATAAGTCTAGTATGAGTGACGCAATTTGTATCTCAGGGTATAGGCTCAAGAAAAAACGCCTTCCACGCCAACTCCTTTTTTGGTCTGGTAAATAAACTCCCTGTACATTTTGATATAAACATGGGTTATCTATCTCTGATGCATTAAAGCAAGGAAGTGATGCATTGATAAAAATATGTGATGTAGTGATAAAAATGTTTGATGCATAGAAAATAATTAAAATTCATAGAGAACATTTATAAATAATGCTATGATAATAATACTTGATGCAGTGACATAAGGAATTGATGCAGTTATATAAATATATGATGCAGTGAACATTTGAAAAGTGATGAAGTGAAAAAGTGATGTTTTTAATATGATACAGTAGTTTAGAACTTACGATATGCATAGAAAATAATTAAAATTCATACAGAGAACATTTATAAATAATGCTATGATAATAATACTTGATGCAGTGACATAAGGAATTGATGCAATTATATAAATATATGATGCAGTGAACATTTGAAAAGTGATGCAGTGAAAAGTAATGTTTTTAATATGATGCAGTAGTTTAGAACTTACGATTCGGGTGTCTTATTGCCCCATATGTATTCTGCTAATTTTTCCCCTCTTCAGTTAGTGGTTTCCCCAATACGATTTTTCGTTGATAAAATGGCGACGTTAAAGCAGGAGGCAGCTTTACTTCACGTTTATCATTTTCAATATCATCCGGTGGAGCAATGCAACTAATGGGTGATGCGTGCATATATATTTCATTTTGTTCTATCCTTTTGCTTTTTGCAGGTAGCGACTTAGCTTTTTCTATCTTAGATTTCTTTTCATTCTCTTTTGACAATTGAGTGTCACTTTGCTTTCTACCAAGATTTTTAAGCACTTGTTTTTTAGCCTGTGTCTTTTTAGAGACCTCCTTCCCAACATTTTCATCTTCCACGGCTGTTTCTTTAGCTTGTTCTTTGTTAGATCTTCCTCTTTTACCAATCTCTTGTCTTAGACGAATTTCAGCTAACATATCTTCCTCTATGTTTCCTTTAGCACCTAACTTCCCGACATCCTTTTTCATTAATTTCTCCCTTATAGCATCAAACTTTGTAGTCTTTGGTTCGGTTAGAATTTCGGCTGATAGCGGAACATCCGTATATTTTTCATGTTGTTCGACAATAGGTTGTTCACTCAATGGTGTATTTCCTTTTAAAGTTCTTGTGTAGTTTTTCGGTAACCTCAACTTCATACTATGAAAAGGTTTAATAATTTGGACTTTTTGAATTTGGGGAGATTTTGGTGCATCTTCAAATAAGAAACTTTTTGGCATGTTGTCTTCGACTTCAGCTAAGAAAGGTAGTTTCATAACCGAGTATTCCAAAAGCTGTTTGTTTACTTCTTCGATAGAAGGTATGTCAAAGTTGGTCACTAAACTGTTGATTTCTTCAATTCCAATTGAAAGAAAGTTAGCTTCTTTGAAAATTTTAGAACCTGTAATTAGAACAATCAAAATAAACAATAGTTTTTTTGAAAAAATAGAAAAACTTGTTTGTTACTGCAACTGCATCATGTATTTTGGTAACTACTCATGCCTTAATCTTTAATGATAGTTCACACTCCAGTGCATTACTAATCTAAAAACACAATGATGCAGTGAAATTTATAGACAATATAAAAAGAATAAAATTAAACAATTTTTTTCACAGTATTACTTGTTTTTAATGCATCATAGATATAGTTTTACTGCATCATATTGTTTTGTTAACTAGTCATGCAGTGAATTGTAATGAGAACCCAAACTCCAGTGCATTACTATGATAAAACACTATGATGCAGTGGAATTAATCGACAAGATAAAAAGAGAAGATAAAAAGGGTTTTTGTAATTTTACTTTTATCTGCTCCCAGGATTTCCATTCCACCTTGCATTTCATTGTCTTCCATTCCAACTTCTGTATCCATGTCAGTGTGAAACACTTCTTCCTCACTATCAAAGAGTAGCGTTTGCGATTGATATTCAAGGAATGAATCATCATAATTGACGATAGCTCCATCTTTATTGTATATTTCATCGCATATTTCAGGATTTGCACAATCTATTAATAAAGAATCAAACTTTTTAAAAATACTTGATTGAAATTTTCTTTATAAACCAGTTTGCATTATGTTCTTTAACTAGTATAGACTATAATGCTATGATGCAGTGGAATTAATTGACAAGATAAAAAGACAAGATAAAAAGGGTTTTCATTCCACCTTGCATTTCATTGTCTTCAATTCCAACTTCTGTATCCATCTCTGGGTCCGCGTGAAACACTTCTTCCTCACTATCAACGAGTAGCGTTTGTGATTGATATTCAAGGAATGAATCATCATAAATGACGATAGCTCCATCTTTATTGTATATTTCATCACATATTTCAGGATTTGCACAATCTGTTAATAAAGAATCAAACTTTTTAAAAATACTTGATTGAAATTTTCTTTATTAACCAGTTTGCATTATGTTCTTTAACTAGTATAGACTATAATGCTAACTGCATTATAGTTTAGTTTATTACTAGTTAAATAAACCTTATGAGGCGGCCGAATTGTAGCATTAAACATAATTACTATTCACATTAAACCCAAAATAGGATATACGAGTTTTAAGTTTTCTTCTAGTTATATTACAGACATTCAAAAGCTGAATTCAAAATATACGTTCCTAGATAATAAATATTATACAAAAGCAAGAGAAGTGTTAGCGTTTATTTACTTTTAGGGGATTTCTTTTTCCCCACTTCCATCTTTTTAGCGGGTGATGATGTTGCTGCTCCTTTTGTTGATGCTGCTTCTCCTTTGGTTGATGTTTTTGCTTTTGGCCCCTTGTTCCCCACTTCCTTTTTTTTAGCAGGTGATGCAGGTGATGCTGCTGCTCCTTTAGTGGGCGATGCTGCTGCTCCTTCCGTTGATGTCGTCCAATTTATTGTGGTACTTGACCTTGTCCTTCTCGTCATTTCTGGTGTTGAGTTTGGGGTAGAATTTCCTTCCTCCATTGAACTAAGCGAGATATTATCATTGGTCTTCCTACCATCAATCTGGACATTGGTCATAGCATCGACATTCTTATTCGTCACATCAAATTTTTGCAAATCAAATGCAGTTGCACCATCATTCTGAGTAGAATCAGTTGCACCATCATTCTGAGTAGCTTTCACGGCGTCAGCACTCTTATCATTCTCGGTACTGTGATTCGCCCCATCAGACACGCCTTCATACAAGTCTTTAAAAAATGATTTACTTTTTTCTTCAAACGTCTTAAATTCTTCATCATGTGGGTATTCTTCGAATGCAATCTTAAGCTTCTGTTTGTTAATTTCAAACATTTCCTTAATCGTTGACAGTGAGGCATTCAAGCTATCCTTCATTTCCTGCATGATTTTTTAAAAAATACATTATGATGCAGTGAATAATAACTATGATGCAGTTTTTCGAAGTTTTAAAAACTGTCAAATTAAGACATAGAGCTTGAAGTGGTAGGAAAGGGGTCAAAAAGGGTTATCTTGGTATAGGTCAGGATGGTTTGATCCAAACTAAACCTTAAGCTTTTGGCCTACTGAGATCACCAGTTGCAAAAATTATGTACCATATTGAACTGCACGTGTGACCCGACATACCTGATGTAGAAAACTATTCAGATTTTGAGATGGACTTGACAAGTAAAAAATAGTGAATTATTTACAACTGTCCCTCACAAATTTGGATACTACCTTAAAATCCTTTATTAATGCATTATGATGCATTATGATGCAGTGAATAATACATTATGATGCAGTGAATACTTTAAAATCCTTTATTAATACTTTAAAATCCTTTATTAATCCTTTATTTTTTTAAAAATACATTATGATGCAGTGAATAATACATTATGATGCAGTGAATACTTTAAAATCCTTTATTAATACTTTAAAATCCTTTATTAATCCTTTATTTTTTTAAAAATACATTATGATGCAGTGAATAATACATTATGATGCAGTGAATACTTTAAAATCCTTTATTAATCCTTTATTTTTTAAAAAATACATTATGATGCAGTGAATAATACATTATGATGCAGTGAATACTTTAAAATCCTTTATTAATACTTTAAAATCCTTTATTAATCCTTTATTTTTTAAAAAATACATTATGATGCAGTGAAAAATACATTATGATGCAGTGAATACTTTAAAATCCTTTATTAATACTTTAAAATCCTTTATTAATCCTTTATTTTTTTAAAAATACATTATGATGCAGTGAATAATAACTATGATGCAGTTTTTAAAAGTTTTAAAAACTGTCAAATTAAGACATAGAGCTTGAAGTGGTAGGCCCGGTCAAAAAGGGTTATCTTGGTATAGGTCAGGATGGTTTTATCCAAACTAAACCTTAAGCTTTTGGCCTACTGAGATCACCAACTTTTTATCAACAAAATATAACACAAGTTGGCTCAACTTTTTATGGTTATAATAACTTCAAGAGATTAAATCATGTGTTTTTTAGAGATTTGATTTTGAGCAATACCCAGAAATTTTTTGACCTAATTTTTGGGTTTAACTCGCAAAATATCAAATGCATCAAAATAAGACATATCACCCTATGTTACAGCAGCAAAATGAAACTTAGTTTTTACCTGACTTGTTTTTGATCTAAACTGTATAAGATCCTCGTCTGGTTGACTTGTGTTTCCAATATTTTTCTTTTTCTTTGTCTTGCCAACCTTCTGCTTGGGGGGGAAGAACTCGTAACCTTCCAAGATTGGAAATTTCCCGAAACCTTTCATAACATCCATTTCTTCTTTCTCTCGTTGTTTCAACAAATCGGTGTTTCATCCTTTGAAAACAGGTGATGTTCTTTCCACAGTTATAGTTGGTGAGATTGTGGAGCTGCAGTATAGTAGCTACAAAAAAAGGAAGTGATGCAGTTAATATAGGAAATGATGCATTTAATATACGGAATAACTGTTATGTTTTATCTTATATATGATGCAGTGAAAAAAGGTATTGATGCTGCGAAAATAAGATTAAACATACTAAGAAGTTTAGAAGCATTAAAAAAACGTACCGCCAAAAGAAGTTTGGAAGCACCGAAATAACCTCCTGGACTTGTTTTCCATGTCTTAACTCCTGACCGAATGCATTCTAAAGCATATCCACACCAATCATAGTTTTGAAAATCTTCAATATCTCTTAATGTAGGCAAGAACCTTTGATTGATTGTGCCATCCTTATTACCCCCAGCCACAATATTTAAAAACACCACTAAAAATCCAACTTTGAACTCCCAACCCGTTGTTATCAAATTACAAACATGATCAGCAACTATAGATATATGAGGCCTTGGCGCTTTATCCCCTCCCCATGGAGTTGTAGCTCTCCAATCCGTTGTTGTTTTGTCTTCTGTCGTTGTAGCTCGAAGAGCAATCACTTCTTTATCTCCCATGGGTATTCCAAGCATTTCATGAATTAACTCCTTTGTGACCTTAATCTGTCTTCCATCATCCATGTGTATTGTGTCCGTATCACAATCAAAGTTAAACGCAACCCAGTACAAAAGCTTTGATGGAATGGAAGGGTAATCAAAATTATTATAATATTCTCCCAAACCCATTTCTTTTATAGTCTCAACCTGGGCGTTTGTTAAAGATTCCAATACAAGCTTCAATTGATTAAAAGATATTCTTGAACTAATATTAGGAAAAGTAACCTTTTTTTCACCATCAGAATCCATATTTCCAACATCAATCGATAGAGGATCTTGCTCCATAACATCATCATCACTAACCTTCTTTTTTCCTTTAATAGCAACTTTCTTTTTCACAACGACTATTTGACTATTGTGAATACCTTTATTCCCCTTTGCCAGTTTCTTTCTCCCAGCCAACTTGTCTACACCCACTTCAGTACCTTTCTTTGCCATTTTCCCAACAACATCTACGTCGTTTCCAAGACTTAACATTTTACCCTTCAACTTATTCACATCAACAGGTGACGGAGCATCACTCACAGTTTTTGCTGCTGCATCAAAGAATAAAATTAAGTGCATCACAGCAGTACATCAAGTACAAAACTAAACAAACCTACTGTACATAATGCAAAAATTAAATACATCATACCAAACTAATGAAACACAAACGTAGATTTAAATTTCAGTTTAAACTAATGCATCACTCACAATTTTTGCTGCTGCATCAAAGAATAAAACTAAGTGCATCACACCAGTAAATCAAGTACAAAACTAAAACAAACCTACTGTACATAATGCAAAAATTAAATACATCATACCAAACTAATGAAACACAAACGTAAATTTAAATTTCAGTTTAAACTAATGCATCACTCACAATTTTTGTTGCTGCATCAAAGAATAAAATTAAGTGCATCACAGTAAAAGTAACTGTATCACACCTATACAAATAGCGATATCAAGTACACAACTAAAAAAACCTATCATAAATAATGCTAAGAAAGAATTTTTCATTTAGCAAACAACCTAGCATAAGAACACATTTAACCTAGTAGACTAACTCATATTTACACATTATTGCCACATACTGCATCATAACGTACATTTAAGTGCATTAAGCAAACAACCTAGAAAACAAACACATATTGCATTATAAACACATTTCCGCAAATAACACAAACTACACTAAACAAAACAGACCAGTACATTACAATTTAAATTATCTTCTATCAAAATGATGTTCCCTGAATAATTCTAAAAAATTTCGTTAGACACCATAACCTACGTTTTCGTATATAACGCAATCTACGTTTAGCTGTCCTTTAAAACATCTAACCACTACGGCATCAAAACTTAAATTCAAATGTATTAAAGAAAAACCTTTTCTCTTTTTCGCCTGCTTCGGAGTATTCTGAATATCATCTGATTCTGGTGGATTTTGATCAGGTAAATCATTTCCATCCGTATTTTGGCTCTTTTTCTTTTTTGCCCGATGGCTACTTTCTTCGGGTTCGTCTCCCTGGGCATGATTTCGCGTACCGACAAGTTTGGTTGAACAAACTTTTTGCCTTTTTGATGATCTTGTGCTTGCTATCTCGTCATTTTGATCCGCTTCATTATCATTACTACCTGTAAATCACATTCAACAAATTAAAATAAATGAGTGATTTATACATAATCTAACTTCTCATCAGTGACTTATACACAATCAAAGTTTAATGCATGAGTGACTTATATATTCAATAATAAACAAGGATAACATAGCTACTCACTAGCTTCGGTAACACATATTTGCTCTCAAAGTTTTGAATTCAACATAAACGACATATTTGCTCTCAAAGTTTTTTACAATGCATTAAAATTTTACAAATGCGCTCAAACAAACACACAATTCATACATCTAAACAAATCTGCCGCCTTTTATATCTTATTCTCAGACCCGTTGATAATCGTAAACTACATTAATTCAATGCAAACACTACATTAAAGTTATATAATCTGAATAAAGATATACAATTTTAAAAAATCAGAAATGACATTAAATCAAACACAAATACATTACACATCCAAAAATTAAATATATATATAGTTACTCACTAGCTTTGGTATCCCATGTCTGCTCTTTTAAAGCTCCACATAAACAACATATTAAGATAGTTTGCTCTTCAAGGTAGCTATGGCTAGGATTTCTCTTTCTCGTGAACATCATCTTTTTACCTAATAATTGAATCCAATATGGACCAACTTCTTTTCGTTTAGCCTTTTTTATGTAAATAGCTCAAATTTTGACCTTCGCATTCGGTCTTTGATTGATACCAATATAATCAATACCATAAAAAGTGAATATGAATGCCAAATTATGAGGTACTTTACTAAAAAGGATAAACTAAAAGATGCTAATGCATATTGGATTCAATTATTAGGAAAGAAGATCATGTTCACGAGAACGAGGAATCATGGTGATAACTACCTTGAAGAGCAAACAGGCTTAAGATGTCGTTTATGTGGAGCTTTAAAGAGCAGATATGTCATACCAAAGCTAGTGACTAACTATATATATTATCCATTTTTTTAACCACAGTCGAAAACAGGCAAGTTTAATCCTATTTCACCAAACTCTCAAGCCGAATCATACCTAAACAATAATGTATGTTCGTAAATTAACAAAATTTCATTCACAAAATTCCACTAACGTTACTACGAAGCACATGTTAAAACTGCATCAAAGCACATATAAAAACTGCATCAAATCCCAAAATTTCATACAAAAAATTTCACTCGCAAAATTTTTCTAACATTGCTACAAAACACATATTAAAACTGAATCACATCACAAAATATCATTCACAGAATTTCATTCATACAACCACCTAAGCAATCACATTTCGACATTAAAGTTATACGATCTGAATAAAGTTATACAATCTTAAAAAATCGTAAGCCGCTACAAGCCCGCTGCAAGCCCGCAGCAAGCCCGCTGCAAGACCGCAGCAAGCACGCAGCAAGCACGCAGCAAGCACGCAACAAGCACGCATCAAGCCTGCATCAAGACTGCAGCAAGACCATATAAAAACTAATTGCAAAACATTGCATAACTGGTACACTTAACATAATTTAGCCAACATATATCATACAAATACTTCATAAGAGTCTACCATATAAAAACTAATTGCAAAATAAATATAAATCATAGATCAATTTTTAAAAAATCACTTACTAGATGATATAGTTATCGAGTTTTCTGGTGACTTTTCTTTATGATTCCCATAAAATACTTTTTTTTCAACCACAGTCTAGCACTTTTTCTTTTTACTAAATCAATTAAATTAAATTTTGTATAAGTATTTAATAAACATAAAATAAAAAATAAAAATAATTAGGGTTTTCAATAATATTTACCTGAGGGAGAAAAATCCTTCAAATTCGTCCTCACCATTTCTAACCACTACCAACCAATTGTCTCCTGCATCAATCCATTACATCAACTGCATCAAGGACAAAGACATTTTTAGACAGTTAACAGTTCATATAAAAACTAATCCATTACATCAACTGCATCAATCCATTTCATCAACTACCAGATTGGAACCAGATCATGTCAAATCATTTCACATCTGATAACTACCAATTTCATTCAGAAAACTTCATTCTTAAAATCTCATATGCAGATCCTGATAGCAACCAATTTCATTCACAAAACCTCATATAGAAAATAACATTAAACTTGATAATACCGAATTCACTAATGTTGCTACAAAGCACATATATGTCATAGCAAAAAAAAGTAGCATAATAACTAAAATAGAAAAAAAATGTTGCATCAATTTTATACAAAAAAAATGCATCAATTCATTATTTTTTTAACTATTATAACCTCATAAACCACAATAACTACATCAATGTTTTTAGAATACATAAAGTAAGTGCATCATATCCTTTTTACTAACATTTCATTCACAAATTTCACTAATATTGCTACAAAACACATATAAAAACTGCATCAAAGCACAAAATTTAATTCACAAAATTTCACTAACGTTGCTACCAAACACATATAAAAACTGCATCAATGTATAATATTAGCTGCATCAAAATGATATTTCAGATAAATAAAAACAAACATCATCACACAAACTTATCTAACCTTAGAATGCACAAAATATATTCTTTTAACTACCAACTTCACATCTGATAACGACCAATTTCATTCACAATCATTTCATAATGCACAACATATATTCTCATAATGTACAAAATCATTACACATCTGATAAAGACCAATTATTTCATTCAAAAAACTTCATTCACAAAATTTCACAAATGTTACTACAAAGCACATATAAACACTGCATCAAAGCACATATAAAAACTGCATCAAATCATAAAATTTCATTCACAAAATTTCACTAACGTTACTACAAAGCAGATATAAAAACTGCATCAAAGCACAAAATTTCATTCACAAAATTTCACTAACGTTGCTACAAAGCACTTACAAAAAAATGCATCAAAGCACATATAAAAACTGCATCAAAGCACAAAATTTCATTCACAAAATTTCACATGTGGTCGTTGAATAGTATAACTTACAAAATCTGGGCAGTTGCATTATGATATTAAAAAACAAGGATTTCTTATAATCATCAATTTCTTATAATCATCACTGGTTCAAAGGATCAACTAGTCAAAGCAAAGAATTGTGCAAATTGTGAGGCCGGTAAGCATTCAAAGACCACATGGTGAAAGCTAAATACGTACGGTATAGCAACTCACTTTATTATAATATTTATAAAAAATAACTGGAAACAAACTTGCAATCAACGATATACTAGTATTTTGAAAAGAATCTCACATTTTTAGTAGGTGTTAAAACTAATGGAACAATCTGCTTAATTGTATAGAAAATAAAGCTTGGTCTAAAGGCATTTGTTCCTCTTTTGGTCTGCTAAACAGTGTAGAAGTTTTGTTTGCATCATGTTCTTAGTTTAAACACCCTGCTGTCAGATCAGAAAATGACTGAAGCTTGGTCTAAAGCGATTTGTTCCTCTTTTGTTCTTAGTTTAAACACCCTGCTTTCAGACGCATAGCGGCACGTTTAGCTATGTCAGATCAGCAAATCACAAGCAACTCTTTTTATTTTTCTTAATCTGGTGCATTGCATGTTGTTTTTAGTTTTGTCAAAGTAATTCTTTTTATATTACTATGTGATATAAAATATACCTCTATTAGTCTTAGATCTGCTGTATTTGATTATCTAATTAGAGCCTTGGATTGAGGCGGAAAAACACGCTAGAGTATGTACAAATGAAAATGGTGCATTATATTGCTAGTCTTCTGACATTGGACATCAAATCATATATAAGCACCCTTATCTTCAGTACATAATCTAGCATATAAATCAGAAGCAGGCGGGTTCAATAATACAAGCAGATACAACCAAGGATGCTTTTGGTACTTTGGAAGAAAACCAAGCATGCAAATTGACCAACTGACCAAGTACTCTATCAAAATCACAAGGCATTAAAGCAAACAAGAGCTTATCAAATGAGGCTAGCTAATATATATGAGTCTTTTTTCAATGTCTGACCCTATCTGCGTATGCGAATTTCATTTTGTCAAGTTAAATAGAGTTAGTTACGCTAAGAGTAGCAGTATTTCTTTTGACTAGTTGTTCATCAGATAGATACTGTATACATTTCTTTTCACAGATTAGTTCAACATTTGTCAAAATCAATCCTTGTCAGAATCAACTTATATCTATCAAAATTTAAACATATAACAAACAAATGCGCATCACAAATACAGCTTAAACAAACACCCCCTAATATCTAATCAATTTACAACATATAACAAACAAATTTTCTAAGTCATGCACAATCAAACACGCACAACAAAGCTAGGAATTTCGCCCTAAGACAGCTTGATACAGATCTGAAGCCCTAATTTATGAATAATCTGATCAAATTGAACATCAATCAAACGTGAGAGCACAACGAATAATTAAATCAAAAGAGAGCACATATAACTAAAATAGAAAAAAAGTGTTGCATCAATTTTTATACAAAAATGCATCAATTCATTGTTTTTTAACTATTCTACCATCATAAACCACAATAACTGCATTAATGTTCTATAATACATAAAGTAAGTGTTGCATCATATACATATTCTGAGTTTGATAAAGAAATAAAATATAATAGTGTGTTTAGGACAGTTCCACACAAGGTGTTTAGTACAGTCACTGCAAGCCCGCTGCAAGCCCGTTGCAAGCCCGCAGCAAGCCCGCTGCAAGCCCGCAGCAAGCCCGCAGCAAGCCCGCTGCAAGCCCGCTGCAAGCCCGCTGCAAGCCCGCTGCAAGCCCGCTGCAAGCCCGCTGCAAGCCCGCTGCAAGCCCGCTGCAAGACCGCTGCAAGACCGCATCAAGCATGCATCAAGCCCGCATCAAGCCCGCATCAAGCCGGCAAAAAACCTGCTGTCTTAAACACACTAGTGTGCAACTGTCCTAAACAAACTTTTATTTATTATTTTCTAAAAATGTTCTAAACATCACAGCCTAAAACTAAGTGCATCAAAGTGTAAAACTAGTACACGTAACATAATTTAGCCCACATGTAATATATACATACTGCATCACAGTATAACATGTAAAAACTAAGTGCAAAATATATATAAATAATAGATCAATTTAATTAAAATCACATACTAGATGATATATTTATCTGATTTTTCTGGCGATATTTCTCTCCACCACTAACCACCGCTTACCCACCACTTCTCCAATTATCGTCGCGGCATCACCACCACTAGCAACAACATAAAACATACATTAAATCGATTTATCCTCAAGCACAACAAGTGGCCATGTATTGCATCACAACTTAAATTTAGGTGCATTAAACAAAAAACCTAGCATACATACATAATTTCATACATAACAGAACCAACATTTAGCGCAATTTATCCTTTTACACAATAAGCGGCCACGTACTGCATCACAACTTAAATTCAGGAGCATTAAAACAACGTAGCATACAAACACATTTTTGTACATAAAACAACCAATAGTTAACCTAATTTATCCTCATACACAACAAACGGCCATGTACTGCATTACACCTTAAATTTAGGTGCATTAAACAAACAACCTATCATACAAACACGTTTTTATACATAACACGACCTATATTTAGCCTAATTTATACTTGTACACAACAACCGGTACTGCAACAGGCCTTAAATTCAGGTGCATTAATCAAACAAGCTAGCATACAAAAACGTTTTCGTACATAAAGGAACTTATATTACCCTAATTTATCTTTATACAGAACAAATGACCACATACTGCATCACACCTTAAAAACAGGTGCATTAAAGAAACAACCTAGCATATAAAAACGTTTTCATACATATTACAACCTAGAGTTAGCCGAATTTGTCCTTATACACAACAAGTTGCCACGTACTGCATCACACCTAAAATTTAGGTGCATTAACAAACAATCTAGCATACAAACACATCTTGGAACATAACACAACCACGTATTGCCTAATTCATCTTCATACGTAATAATTGCCCACGTAGTATATCACAACTCAAATTCATATGCAGCAAACAAAATTAACATATTGGATTGTTACTTTTTATACATGCTAAATTAATTAATAAAAATAAGATTTTAGTAAATAAGAATTAAAAAAACCCATTAACAAAATGAACTTCCAGTGATTTATAACCTTTTTTAGGTTTTTTTTCCCCATCATTGATGAAGTATGGTTTTCGAATGGTGATTCAAACGTAAAAATTAAACAAATCGATGAAAATAGATCGATTATAAATTAACTTACACTGATAGATTTGATGATTCTCAAGGTCTGCGTGTTTGATTATATGCTCAATTGAAGAGATTTTTTTTGAACAGTATTTGAAAAGATTTATTAGATATAGGGTTTGTTGCGTGTGTTTTTTGAGACGGAAATGAAAACAACCTAGTAAAAAAGAACGAGGTAGCGGCGGGGGTTTTCAACCCTAAAATAAGAAAGTTGTTAGTGGGATGAAAATGACCGATTTGCCCTCAAACTTTTCAGGAAATTACAGTTATGCCACTCCGCTTTTTTTATTATTAAAATCAAATCCAAGGGCTGAGATTCCTTCCTAGGCTTTTTATTTTAAGGGGCTTTTTAGTGTATCCCCTCCCTATATATATATATATATATATATATATATATATATATATATATATATATATATATATATATATATATATATATATATATATATATATATAAAGTACAAATACTTCATACAACATTTTTCCCATGATTTGTTTAAGTGTTGGGCATACATAGTTTGTTATACCTTTCAATACTTGTTATCCTAGTCTTATGTACAAGGTTTAGTTATGCAACATATTACCATACCAAAGTAATTGTAGAAGTATAAGTACATAGTGGACAAGTTCACACATAACTTATAGAGATATAACATATGGGTGAATGTTCTAGGATTAATGGGTGAAACTCATTACATAAACTCATGGTAAAATCATGGATTTTACAAACCAGTCAAAACAACCTCTTTGAATCTTGGATTAATTGTAAGGATGTTGAAAAATTTGAAAGGGCGCGGTCTAGGCTTAGCAAGAGTAGCGACCTTTAGAATAGCCGAGGAATGATCAAAGACACGATAAGGCCTAAAAAAAGCATGAGAACCTACAAATTCAGAGCCGAATATAAGGTTGGCCATAATACTATCAATATTCCTCATTAGACCCTCCTTCCCTTGTGGCTTTTGATTCCAAGTGAAATGAAGACACGTCTGCTGCACATCAGCGACCTCAATATCCGCAATACAGTCATTAAACTCTCTCATGGCAATGTCCAACCTAGAGGATCCAGAAGACGAGTCCCCGAGCTGCAGCGTAGCATTGAAATCCCCCGTAATGCACCACGGTCTATCACCGATAAACTATTTATGAATACTAAGATTCGTCCAAAGATCCCTACGCTGAGTGTATTTATTATGGGCTTAAATAAAGGAACAAAACAGCTCCTTACGCTCCACTTTTAACCAAACTCGAATATGAATGGTTTGATCATCCGGATTAATCACAGCAACATCTACATCATTGTGGTTCTACCCTAGAATTATCCTAGCCCCCTTTAGGAAGCAATTCCCGTTGGAAGTCCACTCTCAATGGTGAAATACACGCGAACATAACCTAAGCAATGTAGAATCAGCAACATGAGATTCTAGCAGAGCACATAACGACAAAGAATTTTTTCAAATCAAATGGCGGACTTCACTTTGTTTCGGGGAGAAGTTGAGCCCCCTAATGTTCCAAGAAGCAATATTAATCATAAGGAGTGGAAACAGTAGGAATGCTTGCCCCTAAACTTGTGGAATTCATGTTATCAATAGCATTCGGCCCTTGCATGATAATCGCCTCATCGACTTCACTATCACTAGAATTAACATTATGAATTTTCGAACCTTCCCCTTCCCAATCAGTATCACCTTCCTTGCTCCCATTAAGTGCAAAAAACGAATTCTTTACTTTAACATTATTTCCATTCTCTGAATGTGCACCCATGTCACTAGTTTTAGGCACCCTACCCTTAGCATTCACTTTAGGTTTAGCTACACCTTCCTTCTGTTTAGAAGACTTAGATGAATCCCCTTTCTCCACTCGCTTGTAGTAGAAGTTAGGGTTGGATTTACCTAACTTAACACCGTGAATATACCTGGACTGTCGAGGAGGCTTCCTAACAACACTCTTCTTATGCGTAACATCAGTGAACCCATCGTCATTAGTATTCTCAGTCCCCACAACCACCTTTTTAGAAAGCTTGGGGCAATCCCCACTGACATGGTCAAAAATCTTACAAGTTTCACAGCGAGGAGGCGTCCACTCATACTCCACATCCACCTGGGCCAGCGAGTGACATGTCCCATCAGTGAGTGGAATAGCAATCACAACAGAATCCACCAGCTGGTCGATCGTTGAGACCTCTACCAGAGCACGTGCATAAGTATTTCGCCCCCACGAATTCAAACACATATCACACGTATGAGAATCTAACAGAATAATTTTGCCAATTTGTGTAGTGATAAGGCTCAAACCGATTTCAGAGTATGCTACAATAGGAACATGATGTAGCTTAATCCATACGGGGGCCTGTTTTATTTCCTCTTTTTAAAGGATAGTATTAGGTGTCCATACATTCAGGAACAAAGGCACAAGACGGATGAGCCAAGGGCCATTCTCGAGCACCCTCTCCATTCCATCACTAGAATCAAACTGAAAAAGGAAGAATTCCTCATGCAATTGTACCCTCTTCAGCCCATATTTAGCCCATGTGTTCTTCACATAGTTTTCAACCAAGGTAAACGCAAGCATCTTCCCTATGAAATATCCATACAAGGTGTTAGAGAACCTTGACCTTATCTCCTCAACAGCCTCCATTGGGAGAGCAGCTTTAGCTCCCTCAAAACTTTCATTACTTCTCATCTCCTTGATTTTGACAGTCTTTTTGGGTTGTTTCTCTTGTAGCACAGATGCAAAAAATGGAGAGGTATCATCAACTCCTCCAAAACTCCTTACCGGTTTACGCGTAAATGATGTCCCACCTATAGTAGAACCACCATGTTTATGTAGAATTGTGTTCGCAACAGACTTAGCCACCCTAGCCGACGTAACATCAGCAACATTAGTATCTCCCATCTCTCAAACCCACTAACACAAGAAAACCCGGCCACACAACCAGAACTTAGGGCACAAAAAACAAAAAACCAGACCAAACTCTAACACCTAGGGTTTAATCAGCAGCAGTGTAAGCAAAAACCCTAACCCACCTCCATTATTAGTATAATAAATGATAATCTATACAGCCTAATAAATAACCATAATAAATGACGAGAGAGAACAAAACCCAGAAAAAAAACCACAAAACCCTGATTTAAATCAAGACACCGTATAAAAAAACTTTTAACCCTTGATATCAAAGATAAAGAGATAGAAACGGGATGTTATATGGTATAATTCAGGATTAAGAAAGGGTTTAATAATTCAGGAACAAAAGGGGTTTGTCCAAGCCGCCATTTGAACAGTGTTTTTGAGAGAGAAAATTTCGGGTTGTGTTCAAGAATGCAACAAGTTAATGCTCCATTCTTTTCTAGTTATGTTTAGTGTTTTTGGAGAATCATGCCATCAAGGAGATTTGCCTACTTTGCACCTTGAAACTTAAATTATGAACGTCATGAACCGTTTTGACTTTCTAATTTCTTGTTAGTATTCTTGCATTTTTATGCAATATTTTCTTTATATGCTCATTTATATAAAGTATATTTCATTATTATGTAATCCATAATACATGTGTGTATGTAAATTTGGTCATTAAAAATTGTTGGTAAAATATATTAGATGACGTGGAATAGAAATTGTGTTATAATTGAAAATTTTAATAAAGTTTGATTAAACATTGAGTTATGTCGAAAAATACATTTTATGCAGAAACTGCAGGGGGAGTATAAACAAGTCAAAACTTAAATGTAAAACCAGCGTTTTTTAAAAATAAAATAGTCAAACCTGCAGAGAACTTGCAGGGGTATTTTGGTCATTTTACATTGGGTTTCAGGTCTCGGGTAAAACTAGAAAGTTGTCTGAAAAGTTGTTTTGCTTCAAAATGGTTTAAACTCCGAGTCTTGGAGATGTCATGTAACAGGTCAATCAATCGGTTCATACCGAAAAGTCAAAGTTGATTAAAAAGTCAAATCTGATAGAAAACTTGGAGTATGATTTTTAAGTGTTTTTAAGCGTTTTGAGTTCGTTTGCGATCGTAAAATTTTAATGAATATTATTTTACAAATAACGAATATTTGGTTGCATGTGAAAATGTTTAAAAATAGAAACTCTACAGAATTAAAAATTACCGGATTAGTGGTGTAATTTGAAAACAAAAAATATAAGTTTTTAAAAGCATGTTTTTGTCGAATAGCTTACGATGAGTACACGTGTGGATTGCTCTATTCTTTTTATGTATATAACTCATTCGTTATCCGATTTTGTTTCATTTTCTTCTAACCTATCACTGACTTGGGTTGAGATTTGAAGTTTTGTCTTCAAATTCTTCGTCGATATTTTTATCACGTGTCTCATGGCGATTCCGGCTACGTCCTATAACATTTAGGAAACCTTATCAACTCGTAACCATTTCATTTGTTGTCGTATGAGCTACTATTTGCTCTCTTTTGCAAAACCATTCGCTACTTTATACGTCGTCATAATGTCACCTTATAAATTAATTTGGTATTGTTTTAAGATTTATTTTCACAAATTGTTTTACTTTGATATTATGAAATAATTTTTATAACATTAAAGTTGTTGCTTAAATATCTCAAAAATTACTTGCATCCTATAAATTTATAAATTATTTTTAAATTCCATTTTACAAATGGCATGGTTAATATATAAACATAAGAAACGTAATACCAGTTCGACAAAACTGAGCACTGCATTGCTAGTCCTAAGTTATACATGGCCTGATCACCTATGTCTAATTTAGAAGGAGCCATGCTAGGCTGAATATTAGTCAACTTAAAAATCGTGATAATAATCAACTATTTACTTGTATTTATGATAAAGTTAAATAAAATGAAATAAAGTGAAAAGTAGTTTTGAAAATTTTTATATGTTATGCAAGTAGCACAAGTTGGAGAAATCCGTATACTTTTTCTTACCTTTTCTTGAATGAATTACGCGCTTCCGAGTACGTTTTTACTCGACTATCGTTTTTCTACTTGTTACTTAATTTTATCTTGTAACTGAATTCTTTTGACCGTTCGTCTAATTACTGACTATTGATAAAGGAGTTGAAAGTCTCGATGTTTTATCCTTCCTTTTTGTCCAATCTTCTTTATGCGACTGGGTAGATCTTTGGAACGTCTCCATACATGAATAATATCACTAGAGGGGTTTCTGTATATCCGGGATGACGTCCGTCACTCTCGATTGTCTCGAAATCCACTCTTGTGAACCGTGCATTGACTTCTCTCTTTAAACGTTAACATTGTTCATTTGATTTATTTTAATTACAAGTGATTATTAAGAATTTTCTTAATTCAAATTTTTTTTTTAGATCTTATTTTCGATCGTTTATCGGCCACCGCGAACTTAATGAGCTGATGATGGTGAACCACCGATCGCACTAACTAAATTTACAACCTATTAAATCTATTATTTCATATTGTCTTACCATCAACGCCTTTATTTTATCATTCTCTTTAAGAATTCATACGACTTTTGCTTCAGCCCCTTTATACCATTGATTTCGTGCTGATTGTTGACCATTATTTCCATTTGTATTAGTTTGTTATCTTGTCACATTTTGAAACCTGAATACGTCCCATGTTTATTTTGATATATTAAACACCTTTTATGTATTTCTACAACTTATTATAAAAACTTTTTGAAACTTTTATACATTTTTCTAAGGATTTTTAATTTCCGAAATAACTACTTCAAGTAAAAGGTCAAATCTATACATCATCTTTTGTATAATTATAATTATGTTTAAAATGAAATCATGCCCTATCTTTTAAACTACTTGACTTTTATCATACTTACTTTTAATTTAACGAAATTACCGGTTTAATTTATATTCCTATTAATGATTTAAAATAATTTGGAAATTATATTTTTCTAATTGTAACCATCAATACGGGTTTAATTAAAAATTTCATGTCATTCTTTCGAAATTTCTTAGGACGACAAAAATAAATTTTGAAGTTATTTTACTTCTATTTTGAATACCATCTTTATCAAGAAAGACTTAACGATTATTTACTCCCTAAAATTATCATTTCACCTTAATCCCAATGTAACGTGGTTAAAATTCTTCTTACAAGTGGTTTTGATTTCAAATTCACTATACACAACTTTACAAGCAACCATAATCATATTATCATTATTTTAAAAATGTTCTAACATTTGAACAGTATGAACAAGCAAACCTTGCATTTTTTTAAGATCATCAAGAAGGTACCTCAACCGAGTTTTAAGGTAATACCAAATCCGGGACGGATAATTGTGACAAAACTTATTTTAATGTTAATATTTAATTCATTCTTCGCCCTTATTTTTCTCCTAATGTGAATTATTATGTTTTACGGTTACGTGATTCGAGATCCCTCGTCGATCATTAAACTTAAATCATTTTAGCACATCTTGTCCGTTTATGCATTTATCGAGTTCAATCTATCTCGTTTTGTTCCTCGTATTGAAGATCACTATTTTATTCTGAGTTTAAAATAAATCTCAAGAAGTAGTGTATAAGAAGAAACGAGCCCCTGGATGGTGCTCCCTTAAGGTGGTGAGGATGTAAAACCCACAAAAATAAGGTCATTATTTAATTCTATCTTTCAAGTATTTTTCAAACATTTAATGGCGTTAAATACTATCATGTTTAACGTGAAACCGATATTGAACATTTTATTTTTATATTTTGGCGAGTAACGAGGACTACTAGTGATCGCGATACCGAAGGATGCCCAACATTTTACATTTTATTATCGATCATTTTGATATTTAATTTTTTCGACGATTTCGTTTTAACTGTGTATTAAGTCGTGTCGAAATTATATTACTATTTTTTTTTGGGTAAAGGGGACTATCCCCGGTAAAAGATATATTACGCCAAAAAACATTGAAGTACAACAGATGTAGGTGAGGTCCTATCATCTCAGCCTGTTACATGGGCACAACCATGCACACAAAACACTGTGCAACAACTAAATACCCTATCATAAGAGTGACATGCCACTCTTATGACTACTAAACTATATTGGAATAGTACAAGCAGACAAAATATAAGATATGAACCTCTTGCTTCCAACATAGACAATAATTCCAATCCCTCTCTCAGCTGAACCATAGTAAACGAAAACATGTGTCGTTCAATAGAGCAGCATCTTTAAGCATCCTGATATTAACTAAGGCTGCGACGACACCGGTCACTAATAGCTTCAAAGAGGAACTACATCTACAATATTCACAATGTGAATATTATAAGAACCAATACATGATGATAAATACGTCCTTACCCTTTAACAAAATCGTCTAAATATCTCGGCAGTAGACCCATTACCACAGATCCCCGCTAAGCAGCCTCCACCTGCAAGCAAATGACCATTCTCTTTAAACCCACAACTCGACATAAGCACAAACCACGACCAAACATACAAGTAGTATGGTTTCGAATCACCCAACCCCAATACAGTACAAGTGACGTGAATAAAACACCTCACGCTCCAGCAATAGCAAAAAACAAGAGCACTAAAACCACGGATAGAACTCTGATCTAGTACGTATAGCTATACCAGAACCTGTGCTTGAGTGACATAATCGAAACCCTAATGCCTTGATGATGATCAGGCACAATCACCATCAGCATAGAGGATACAGAACCTGCAGTATAGCAGCCCTTCGTGATGTCCCGTCAACGAAAACCATAGGAAATATTCAATCCGATCTAAACCCTAATATGAAACTAGGGTTTGTGGTTTCGCTAAGATGCCCAAGAAACTAGTAGACCCCAAAAGAAAGAAACAATATGAACCCTTATATGACTGATTCGGAACCCTAGAGCATCAAATCATACATAACAAGGTGGAGCCGCCGTACAAATCACAAAACCATCATCACTACCCATTGATAAGATGGGTAATCGGTGGTATATGGAGATCCCATAAGATAATAAATAAAGCTCTAGCCACCACCTTCTTAGAATAGAAACACAACCCTATATTCGTATTGCATACCCAAGAACAATAAGCATCGTTAATAGGTAGAGAGGACTTTTAAAAAGTATTTTTACAAAACCCGACTCTCGGGAATTTTTTAAAAGTCGACTAATAGTCATTTCCCGCTTTTTAACTTATACTTTGCATTTTAGTCCAAAACTATTTACAAATTACCATTTATACCCTAACCCCACTATAAATAAACTTTCCACGTAACTTCACCTCATTTTATTCATCAAAAAACACACACTTCCTTCTCGTTTCTTCTTGTTTAAACCATCCGTCCCATCAACATAAAATCATCATCATCATTTTTCCTAGTTTGATTCAAGAAAAACCAAGCTAAGTCCCATTCCTAAAATCCTTTTGTGAGTCTTTTGAACCTAATTTTATCAACATGCAATAACTTTTGTTTTTCAAGAAGATTTGGTTAAGTTTGATCCAAATTCTATGAATACTTTTGTTGTTATTGTTATTATATATAAATTTTGATCATTTCATGTAAGATTTTTGATTTGGGTTTTTATTAAAAGATGACATACAAGTGATTAGGGTTGTTGTAATTTGATTAGGATGATATATAGTTAATACTAGGAGTATGGGTGATTTTAAAATGAGTCAAAATGATGATTTAATATGATCTTCAAGAGAGTGTTTTTGACCAGCAGGTTTAGGGGTATTTTTCGTGGGTCAAAGTTTTATAAAAGTTTGATATGATAGTATGGTGTTGTAGAGGATGTCGAGAGCTTCGATTTGGTATAAACTAGGCCTTCCAACTCAAAACGAGGAGGAAGATACGTTAGTTTGATTATTCGTGTACTAGGAGATGCGTATCGACACAATACGAAATTGTTGTCGATATTAGGTCAAATCTCGGGGAATATAGCTAGAGTTGCACAAATGTTCAAAGGCTGATCTCATGGCCTAAATGTAACCTTTTTAGTTTTTACAATCAAGTGTCGGATTTTAAAATAGTATTCCTTAAGATGGTCAAAATGGTTTTATAAGTCAAAGGCACAAAACTGTCCAAGATTTTGAAATCTAAAGATGCTTTGAGCAAAAGGTCTTAGGAGTAATATTTTTGAATGAAATTTAAACTGAGTCTTATACAGGTTATGTGTGAGTTTGTCACCAATTTTCGTCGAAAACGGAGTTGTCTAAGCATGAGAAATAAGTTTGAACATTCGTTATGTTCTGGCAGAATGTTTTGAAGCTTGTCTAGTAAAGGAGACTTTGTAATAGTGTCTAGTGATATCACTTGCATGTGATGTTCTTGAGGTATTGTTGTTTTAAAATTGTTGATTTTAGATTATACTAAGAGTAAGTTTATACTTGGGCATATTATTAAAGTACGCGCCTTATTTGCTAGGTTTTGGTTCTCGTGTTTACTGGCCATCTACTATCGTCGGCGGTCTTCATCTCTACTTTTACTACTTAAGGTGAGTCTATAGCCTCGTTTGAGCTCATTCAAATATTTTAAATACCCGCGAGGGGGAATACATGTTTTTATAAACTTAGAACACAAGTTGTTTTGCTATGCTTGTCCCTATATGAATAGACCCGTGGTTTCCTTAAATTGCATTAAGTAAATTGTCCTTGTTAAAGCCTCAATTGTGGACCGTTAACTAGCTTATGATGGGCTAGCCTCTGGTACAATTAACATATCTATGAGGGAAGCCGCCTCGGTTCAGTTTGTGGGTGATGTCCCTTGATGCTTAGGCCTGGACGCCCACTGTACGGACATATTGTATTGAGAAGTCAGGTATACAGCAATGTACCAATAATCGAGAGGTAATTGACAATTAATAAATCTCCTGTCTTATTAGACCTAAAGGAAGTGTCTAAGGGTTCAGTTCCATGAGTTTAATGCAATTGTTGCTATATACAATTATAGTTTTTGATGCAAATTATTCAATGCTTGTTGATTGCAAGTATACCACTAAAGTTTTCTTGTGTTCAAAATGATTACATAAACCTATAAATTTCACTCAGCATTTTTGCTGATCATTTTACTTACATGTATTTCAGGTAATCAAGAAGTGGAAGCTTGGTGGTCACAGGATTGAAGTTGTGCACTGATGTTGTTGTTGAAACTCTTTGAATGTTTATCGTTCCTTTGCTTAAAACAAATTAAATATTTTCTTTTAGATCTATTTTGGTTACGATGTCTTGGGACTACGCTACTCTGATAAATGTTTTAGCAACGGTAAATTTGAAACGTCTCTTTTCGAGTCGTTCTTCATAAATTATGTGTTATTGTATCATTGTTTAGCACCCAAAGATATATTCCGCTGCGTGTAAATTTGAGGGTGTTAAACTAATAAACTAATAATCACCAAGAAAATCAACTTCTTCAAACTTCTATTAAATCAACACACTTAACCAAACTATGAAAACTCTTTCTTCCTTTTACTTTTATAAATCCTTGGTTTTATAAAACAAGTGTTACCGTTTCTTAATTTTGAGCTTTTGAAAATCAACAATGGAGGTTTTTATGCTTGTGTTTGTGCCGTGTGTTTTTGAGAGAGAGATGAGAGATTTTTATGATTTTTGTGTGTAAAAAATGGTTTAAAGTGATATAAGTTAAAATGTGATATAAGTTAAAATGTTTATTTGTGTAGCAAGGCTAAACACATATCCTAGTAACAATTTCAACTTTCCCTTATGGTGATATTTGGTTTAGCCGTAGGGGTCCCACATGGATAAATAATTCAGAATTTTGCTTGTGGTAATTAGTTAAACGGATTAAGGTAAAAAGGTTAATTTGTTTTAGGTAATTATCGGAAAGTATATAGTTAAGTTTAAAAATGCGCAAAAGTTAGAAATTTGACGAAATATACTAATTCTATAATTTTTCGACGAAAAATGACATTATATGATTTATAAAACTTTTTATGCTTGTTAACGTTGGTTAAACGTAAAAACAACGCAAAATACGAAAACACGTTACGTACATTAGTTATTCACATACAATTCATTACTATAAATAGCAAAAATATAAAAATACGTACACGTAAACATATAGTAAAGCAATTAAATACTCATATCATGTAAAGAACGACCACGCTATTAAAATCAAACAATTAAGCACGTAATTCACAGTTACGAAGAATCTCACGGATTATCGTCAATTCATTGACCATCACAGTAATTTGGTCAGATTCACAGAATATTTTCAGAATAATGACTGAGCACAGTGTCAAGTCATTACACGTCATCAGACTGTTTTCTAGAAAACGCGGGATAACTTTCTGGTTCAAACACAGTTCAAGCAATAGTTGACTAAATAAAAGTTAATGGGTATAATAGTCATTTAACAAGTCAGGAAAATTATCGGATGTTACAATGTAACAAATTGTATTCATTGTATAAATCTGTAAGTGGCCAACTTCCGGCAATGGTTATCCTAGATGTTTCGTGGTCAGTAGTCACCAATCGTTGATAATGTCTATGAGGAAATGCAAAGGAAAAACAGAGTGATCTACAGGGTTTTTAAAAATCATTGATTAACAAAACCAATAACAAAGAACTAAAATCATACGGCATGCATATAATGAATTACTTAACCTAATTTAGATCTTTTATGTGTTCCACAACTGTTCAAAAGACTTGCATCAATCAATGGCATGAAGGAGTTGAATCAGGAACAGAAAGACTTTCAAAGCCAAAGCAAGTCAAGATGTAGAAGAATGAGAAAATGGGGATATTCCCCATCACAATCGTCACACACCAACCACCATCGTCATACACCATTCACCAATACTAAAAGGTAAATGGCGGAATCAAGGTAGAGATGGTGGTGGCCATGATTTTGAAAGAGAAGGGGATGGAGAGAGAGAAAGAGGATTGTGTCGTAACCTAAACATGTGCGCTTTATACAGGCCTTCTTTTAGGGTTTAAGTTCAAATTTCAAATGAATTCTTATCTCCCGCCACACTATTGAAACGCAAAGAAGTTTTTCAACATATATTGCTCTTTTGCACAGTTGTGTGCGTTTTGAATTTCATTGTTGTGAATACTTGCCATAACTTCATGTATGCAAAGTCAAACAAATACTTTCCATAACTTCATGCATGTAAAGTCAGCTGGAGAAATGCGGTTCAATATTGCACAAGTGTTGAAATGCATTTCCTCATGTTAATACAGATAGCAATATGTTGAATTTTCCTCATGTTTCCATAGATAGCAAAATGTTGAATTTTCCTCATTTTTTTCTACATTGGTATTACTCTTTTATAAGGAGTATAGATATCTCTTTAAAATATTTCATTATAAAATAATCAAACCCTAAACACTCATTAAATTCAAAGTAATTATATTGTTTTCATTAGGTATCATTTTCATTTTACAGATTTTCTCAACTACCATCAAAATTTAATCTTTTAAATACATTTTTACTTTAAATCTAAAATTAAACTATGAAAACCCACTGATTTCATATTCAGAAACACAAGTTTTACAACCCCTAACGTTAACCTGTCACTCGATACCAAAAAAAATCTACATACATGCACGAACATATCTAAGCCACCAAATCACATAAACACCACATATGCACGAACCACACCCTTTGAATCTTGTTGTGAGTGGCGGACCAGCTAGGTGATTTTGGTTTCCAAATTTTCAAACATCAATGATGGGATTTTGTCAAAGAATCTTGAATCGATGATGTAAAACCCGCATGCTTTTACCATGCATAGTACCTTAGGATCGTACGTACTAGTTAAAAGCTTTCCTAATATAGCATGATTACGATTACGTATTAGGAGTTTATGTATTACGTACGTGTTAGAACACGATAAGTATTTTATATGAACGATCACGTAATAATTATTTAGCAATAATTAATCACGAACATACGATCACGGAATCACGAGCGTAATTAAAACACGAGTTATTATTAATTACGTATATATATTTAATACGAGCGTAATTAAATATATAAGTGTATGGTATTTACGTAACGAGAACATTTAAAACACGAACATAATTAAACATAAATGTGTACGAAATTACAAGACACGAAACGAGGTACGGGAACCCCACAAGGGAGTCCCTACCCGCGGCCAAACAAGGGTAATGGGCCAAGCCCATTACCAATTTTTACTAAAAGAAGGGTTAAGTAGTTTTTACTACTCAAATCACTTTACAGAAGAATTTTAAGAAAAACCTAAAACCCTTCCTCCTCCTCCTTCTTTGTGCCGCCACCTACAATCACCAACAAGGTGATTCCATTGATCCTGGATCTTGTTAAATTAGTGTTTGTTCGTGTTTGTTCTTCACCCTCTTGATCCACGAATACGGTAAAACCTTTTTAAACCCTTTTCTTTTAATTAATCTTTTATTTAATTATGAACACGTGATGTTTTTCATAAAAACACATTAATTAATCATAGATCTAACATGTTTTGATCATTAATTAATCAAAGGGTCGATCTAAGGGGTGTTTGTTTTTGGGCCGCAAGGTACAACCGACCCCAAGGGGGCTCGGTTTGTTTTAGCCGACCACCACCAAGACCTTTTTGGTCTTGGTTGGTGCGTGTGGGTCCCACGGCAGCAAGGGGGTACCCCGATTTGGTTCGGGGTACGGTGTTGTTTCATATCCGGTGCATGTTTTTAGGCTTAGATCCGGATCATGATTATGTTAGTTGTTTATGTTATAAACTTATGTTAAGAATTAAATTAATAAGATGTAATTAATTTAATAACATGACTTAGGTTAACTAATTATTAATAAACATGAATTATTTTTAACCTAAGTATTTATATTATTAAGACTTATAATTAATTAATTATTTTAAAAACCATGGATATAATTAATTAATTAAACATGACTTAGGTTATATTTTTAGTATTTAATAATACATATTTTAACCTAAGTATCTAATATATTTAATTAAAACATGACATAATTTGATTAAATATTATAACCTATAGTTTAATTAAATTACATGAAATAATTATTAAACTATATAATATATCATATGACTTAGGAAATAATCATGAAAACATTTAGGCTTATTTACTTAGCTTATTTAACCAGCTTATTTCTAATTATGGAAACTTTCTATTTTTAGAAACTTAATTAAATAAGGCAGCTATTTTATTTATGGAAACCAGCTATTTTAGAAACTTATTTATTTAAGGCAGCTAATCTATTTATGGAAACTTATTTAATTAAGGCAGCTAATCTATTTATGGAAACTTTCTATTTTTAGAAACTTATCTATTTTAAGCAGTAAATCAATTTTTGGAAACTTTCTATTTTTGGAAACTTTCTATTTTTGGAAACTTTCTATTTTTGGTAACTTTCTATTTTTGGAAACTTTCTATTTTAGGAAACCTGCTATTTTTGAAAAGTTACTTATTATTACACAGTAAGTATAATAACACATGAAATATCAGGAATACTTAATCAGATTGAACAGAATATAAGATTTAACACAGTTTAAGGCTTTAAACAGTGTAAAATAGTAAGAACACTTAAAATAAGCTAAGACGAGATATAAAACCAACTATGTATGTATTAAGCAGATACTTATTTCATGTACGTATTTATGTAGCACTAGTGTTTCGGAAGTAGGATTCTCGCAGTTCATCGTTCTCGTTCACTGGACATAAGGTACGGATTCCCGTCCTTTCAGTATGGACATTCTTTCCTTATTAGGATTTCCCCGTATGCAGCCAACTGTTTTCCCGTAGTATAAGTATGAGTTTGATTGCTTATGTTTTAATTATGATTACCTATAGCCATATACATGCATGACCAGTTTCACCTAGTTATGGAGGTACCATAACCATAACATTAGAGGCACTGATGGTATGACTTCACCACGGCGGAGTGATTGCTCGTTGCGCCCCTTCAGCCTTTGGCCATTTATTTATATTTATCATGTGGGGCGTATGGGTGCATCCTAGTTACACGTTTTTATTCAGGATTACATGGTGAATGTGGTGTTTGCCTTGCATCCTTCACAAGGAGCTGATCCCTCCTACCCATAAAACCAGTATATTAAATTAGAGGCAGCCCCTCTAATTTGCATGATGAGGTCACCCCTCTAATTATTCATGCACGGTGGATATTCATGACCTATATTGGCTAATGGTAAAATATGACAAACAGTTTTTATAAGATAAACATAAGACTTTCAAACTATAAAACCAATTTTATTAAGACTTAACCAGGTTACTCGGGACTTAGTTTCTTCCGCTGTTATTATGTTATATGCTTATCCTATTCAAGCTTTATTGTACATCCGTGCACTAAGTGTATTGCTCAGCCGTTTTCCTTTTCTATGTTCCCAAAACGGTAGGTACTCAGGGACGCTCGTAGACATTAAGAGTACGTGCATATGGACTGGAAGCTGTTTAGCCTTCTTTACATTATGCATTTCCTTTCTTTATGATACTTATGTTTTGGACATTGTTTCGTCCTTTTCCTTTACTATACTATGTTTGTGTGTGATGAGCTTTACTTTTGGACTACCGATGTTTGATTCCGGTATTTTTCTTTATATGGTCAAGTAATGTTTAGACATTTTACCTTGTATGATTTGATGACACGCCATAATTATTGTGATATTTCCATTTCCAAAATGGGGTGTTACAATTATGGTATCAGAGCCAAGGCTTCGACCTGTAGGCTCTCAAATATGACCTGTGATTAGTGGGTAGTCACTACGGTCTTCCTAGAACTGACAGTTGTTTTCATGCATTCATCATTTTTAAGCATACATATATATGTCATTGTTACAGGGTTTTTGACTAAGTAATGGTTGGTACAGGACTGGCCCTATTTAGTCGCATGTGTTTTATCGAAACTTTTAGATTTGGGACCGACCCATAGGCGTCCCCTCGATATGTCTTTTGTTTTGAGTGAACTGACCAGAGGCGTTCACTCTCGAGCATCCAAAGTTTTCATAAAACTGCATCATGCATTCATACAAAAATTTCTTGCATAAAAATTTTTCTCGTGAAATTTTTTAGTATAAAATTTTTTTCATGTATATATTTTATATTTTATGTTTTGAACTGTTAATCATATGTTTATGTTATACTGTCAGATGGTTCTAACACGCGAACAGGAGCAGCTCAATGCTGCAATTCAGGCTGCCATGCAAGCCTTGCTTCCTCAACTGAGGAATGACATCCGGGCTGAAGTTCAAGCTGCCAACAATCAGCAGCAGCACAATCAGCCACCTCCTCCTCCTCCAGTGACATTAGCAGTATGGTTAGAGAGATTCAACAAGCTCCGCCCTCGAGCTTTTGAGAAGACAGATAGCCCCAGCGATGCTGAAAGCTGGTTGGCTCACATTGAGAAGATCTTCAACGCTATGGGCTGTGACCCTACATACAAGGCGAGGTTGGCATGCTATCGGTTCGAAGGCGATGTACTCAACTGGTGGTTAGCTTTGATGCAATCTGAAGGTGGTGATGAGTGGGTTGCTGGTTTGACTTGGGCTCAGTTCAAGGACAGGGTGATGGAGCAGTTCTTTCCCAAGGCTGAGCAGGACAAGCTCAAGAGAGAGTACCTTGGGATCCGTCAGAGAGCTGGGGAGAATAGCAACGAGTTTATGCAGCGCTTCCTTCGCTTGGCTGGTTTCCTTGGTGCGGCAGCAGGTACTCCTGAAGAGCAGGCGCATCACTTCAGATGGGCTCTTCGCACATCGGTCGCAAACAATCTGGTGTGTGCTACATTCAATACTGTAGCACAAGTGGCCGATGCAGCACGAAAACTGGAGATGCTGCAGGAGAGGGATGAGTTCGGGGAAGCTGAAAGACCCGACAAAAGGTAAACCTTCGTATTCAAGCGGTGATCAATCCGTTTACCTTCCATATGTCAATTATTCATCTCTTTAAGTGTATCTTCCAGGAAGAAAACTGGGGACCGGTCTCAGCTGGCTACTGAGCAGCAGCCTCATCAGCCCAAGGGAAACGGTCATACTAATGACCGATCTGCTACGGATAGGCGTGGCGGTAATGACAATTACCGTAACAACGCCGGGCAATCCAGCAACAGCAGGTCCTAATACTTACGAAATTCCTTATGTTTTATGTTATGACTCATATTCTGACACTTTAACCAAACTTTTACCAGGAACCATGGAAACGGTAGGGACCAGAACCAGAGAGGTTCGCAGCCTAGCCGTCCAGCTATCACTGGTATTCAATCTTACGATTATCCGCTTTATCCTTTGTACCCAACTATTATGTCTTATGTAAAATGTTTTATCAGGTCCTCAGCCAGCCAGAGCACCTGCTGGAGGATACACTCATCCTCTTTGCTCTACTTGCCACCGTAGGCACCCAGGACCATGTCGTCGTAATACTGATGCGTGCTTCAAGTGTGGTCTTCCTTGCCATATTATGAAGGATTGCCGTAAGGGCGAGATGGAGGGTACATCGGGGCATGCTGATACCAAGCCGCCTCCTACTGCCGGGCGTGTCTACACGACATCTCGAGACTAGGCCAACAAGTCTACATGTACCATCACTGGAATCTTGTATATGTATGGTCGCGCTGCATGTGTTCTTTTCGATACGGGTGCTACTCACTCGGTTATTTCTACTGCTTATGCTAAGAACATTAGGATGCCTCCCTTGCCACTAGAAAATAGGCTTACTATTTCCACGCCTTTGAGGGACTCTGTATTAATCACCCATGTATACAAGAGTCTTCCCTTAGAATTTGATGATAAGGTTCGACCTGTTGACGCACTTCCGCTGGACATGAATGACTTCGACATGATTTTGGGCATGGATTGGCTATCCAAGTATCATGCTACCATAGACTGCCATTCATATCGGGTTATCTTCGGTGATGTCAATGCACCAGAGTACATTCATAACGGGTTCATACCCGGACGGTCTGTACAAATCATATCCACCCTGCAAGCGCGTGCACTCCTGTCACATGGTTGCGAGGGTTATCTAGCTACGGTTCACGACATGGATGCTGAATCTCCATCGATTCAGGATCAACCAATAGTTTTGGAATTCCAAGATGTGTTTCCAGCAGAACTTCCGGGCATACCACCTGCACGAGAAGTGGAATTCAGTATCGAGCTGGTTCCAGGAGCTGAACCAATCTCCAAAGCTCCTTATCGCATGGCTCCCATAGAGCTGAAGGAGCTGAAGGATCAACTGCAAGAACTTCTTGAACGAGGTTTTATTCGACCGAGCGCATCTTCATGGGGCGTACCGGTTTTATTTGTTAAGAAGAAGGACGGCAGTATGCGTCTTTGCATAGACTATCGCGAGCTCAACAAGATTACCATTCGGAATAGGTATCCACTGCCACGCATTGACGATCTGTTTGACCAACTCCAAGGGGCCAAACACTCCTCCAAGATCGATCTTAGGTCAGGCTATTATCAGTTACGAGTCAAGGAGTAGGATATTGCTAAGACTGCCTTTCGTACTCTTTATGGCCACTACGAGTTTGTAGTTATGCCATTTGGCCTGACAAATGCTCCAGCAGTGTTCATGGATCTGATGAACAGAATCTTCCATGAATTTCTGGACAAATTCGTCATTGTCTTCATCGATGACATCCTGATTTTCTCTGAGTCCAAGGAGGAACACGAAGACCATCTTCGTACAATACTACAGATTCTTCGCCAGAAGCAGCTGTATGCTAAATTCTCCAAGTGTGAGTTCTGGTTAGACAAGGTGGCATTCTTAGGTCACATTGTATCAGCAGAAGGAATCACTATGGATCCAGCAAAGGTTGAGGCCATTACTAAGTGGCCGAGGCCGACATCAGCGACGGAGGTCTGCAGTTTCTTAGGCTTAGCTGGCTATTACCGTAGGTTCGTAGAGAACTTTTCCCGCCTAGCGCTACCATTGACCAAACTGATGCGGAAAGGGGAGAAATTCGTCTGGACTGAAGATCGAGAGAAGAGCTTTGAAGACCTGAAGCAGAAGCTAGTATCTGCACCTATTCTTCCTCTACCATCTGGTATGGGTGGATTTCAAATCTACAGCGATGCATCAGGGAAAGGACTTGGCTGTGTTCTCATGCAACATGGGAAAGTGATCGCGTACGCTTCACGGCAGCTTAAGCCTTATGAAGAGAATTACCCCACGCACGATCTGGAACTTGCTGCAGTCGTGTTTTCATTGAAGATATGGAGACACTACTTATATGGAGAATCATGTGACATTTTTACGGGCCACAAGAGCTTGAAGTACATCTTCACTCAGCGTGAATTGAACATGAGGCAGAGAAGATGGTTAGAGCTGTTGAAGGATTATGACATTAATCTACAGTATCATCCCGGAAAGGCAAATGTAGTAGCAGACGCCCTTAGCAGGAAGTCCGGAATGATCAACAACATTAAAATCGAAGAGGAAATCATAAGAGACTTGGAACGACTAGACATCAAGATCATGGTACGTGGACAGCACGGTTACTGGGCTAATCTTAGAGTAGAACCCGAGTTACTATCTAAGATCAAGGAAGCTCAGAAGGATGACGGAGAAATATGGGCAATAATACAGAATTTGGAGAAGCAGACAGAATTCAGAGTAGATGCAGATGGTATCGTATGGCAGGGCACTAGACTTTGTGTTCCTGATGACCAAGAACTCCGGGAAGCTTTGCTAGCAGAAGCTCATAGCTCCCCATTCTCGATACATCCTGGTTCAACTAAAATGTACCATGACATCAAGCAGTACTTTTGGTGGAGTGGTATGAAGCAGGATGTGGCCACTTACGTCTCCAAATGTCTTACCTGCCAGCAGGTTAAGATCAAGCATCAGCGATATGGCGGTCTCCTTCAACCGTTAGACATTCCAGAGTGGAAGTGGGATAAAATCACCATGGATTTTGTTACCGGTCTTCCGCCTACCAAAAGGAAGCACGATGCAATTTGGGTTATCGTTGATCGACTTACCAAATCAGCTCATTTCTTACCGATCCGCAATTAAGATCCGGTAAGTAAACTCGCAGATACGTACAGACGAGAGATCATGAGACTACACGGTGCACCATCCAGCATCGTCTCAGACAGAGATCCTCGATTCACTTCGCGCTTTTGGAAAAGTCTGCAGAAAGCTTGGGGAACACAACTTAAGCTTAGCACGGCTTTTCATCCTCAAACGGACGGACAGTCGGAGCGAACCATTCAAACATTGGAGGATATGTTGAGATCATGTGCGTTGGAATGGACGGGTGATTGGGACGAATACATCTGTTTGGTGGAGTTTACGTACAACAACAGCTGGCACGCGAGCATCAAGTGTGCTCCATTTGAGATGTTGTATGGCAGGAAGTGTCGCGCCCCAATCTGCTGGGATCAGGTTGGCGAGCGAACACTCGAAGGACCAGAGATCATAGAGATGACAAATAAGAAGATCGCAGTAGCTAGGCAGAAAATTCAGGAGGCACGGTCACGTCAAAAGAGTTACGCCGACAAGCATCGTAGGGATTTACACTTTAATGTAGGAGATCACGTCTTCCTTAAGGTTTCGCCGACACGTGGTGTTAGACGCTTCGGGGTTAAAGGGAAGCTCAGTCCTCGTTTCATCGGACCGTTTGATATCATTGAACGAGTCGGTGAAGTATCTTACCGATTGGCGTTACCTCCGCAGCTTTCGCATGTGCACAATGTGTTTCATGTCTCCTTACTCAGAGGGTACCAATATCATCCCCTTCACATGGTTCAGTATCCACTGGAACAGATACGTGAAGATCTTACTTTTATAGAAGAACCCAAACGAGTTCTTGACAGGCAAGAACGAGTCATGAGAAAGAAGACGATTCCATTCATCAAAATTCTATGGAGGGATCATACCGAGCGGGAAGCCACTTGGGAAACAGAGGAGTCTATCCGGGCTTCTTACCCTCATTTCGTATTTTGAATTCGGGTATGTTCTTCTTTTCTAGTTTACTTTATCTATAATTCGGGGACGAATTATTCTTTTTAGGGGGAAGAGTTGTAAAACCCGCATGCTTTTACCATGCATAGTACCTTAGGATCGTACGTACTAGTTAAAAACTTTCCTAATATAGCATGATTACGATTACGTATTAGGAGTTTATGTATTACGTACGTGTTAGAACACGATAAGTATTTTATATGAACGATCACGTAATAATTATTTAGCAATAATTAATCACGAACATACGATCACGGAATCACGAGCGTAATTAAAACACGAGTTATTATTAATTACGTATATATATTTAATACGAGCGTAATTAAATATATAAGTGTATGGTATTTACGTAACGAGAACATTTAAAACACGAACATAATTAAACATAAATGTGTACGAAATTACAAGACACGAAACGAGGTACGGGAACCCCACAAGGGAGTCCCTACCCGCGGCCAAACAAGGGTAATGGGCCAAGCCCATTACCAATTTTTACTAAAAGAAGGGTTAAGTAGTTTTTACTACTCAAATCACTTTACAGAAGAATTTTAAGAAAAACCTAAAACCCTTCCTCCTCCTCCTTCTTTGTGCCGCCACCTACAATCACCAACAAGGTGATTCCATTGATCCTGGATCTTGTTAAATTAGTGTTTGTTCGTGTTTGTTCTTCACCCTCTTGATCCACGAATACGGTAAAACCTTTTTAAACCCTTTTCTTTTAATTAATCTTTTATTTAATTATGAACACGTGATGTTTTTCATAAAAACACATTAATTAATCATAGATCTTACATGTTTTGATCATTAATTAATCAAAGGGTCGATCTAAGGGGTGTTTGTTTTTGGGCCGCAAGGTACAACCGACCCCAAGGGGGCTCGGTTTGTTTTAGCCGACCACCACCAAGACCTTTTTGGTCTTGGTTGGTGCGTGTGGGTCCCACGGCAGCAAGGGGTACCTCGATTTGGTTCGGGGTACGGTGTTGTTTCATATCCGGTGCATGTTTTTAGGCTTAGATCCGGATCATGATTATGTTAGTTGTTTATGTTATAAACTTATGTTAAGAATTAAATTAATAAGATGTAATTAATTTAATAACATGACTTAGGTTAACTAATTATTAATAAACATGAATTATTTTTAACCTAAGTATTTATATTATTAAGACTTATAATTAATTAATTATTTTAAAAACCATGGATATAATTAATTAATTAAACATGACTTAGGTTATATTTTTAGTATTTAATAATACATATTTTAACCTAAGTATCTAATATATTTAATTAAAACATGACATACTTTGATTAAATATTATAACCTATAGTTTAATTAAATTACATGAAATAATTATTAAACTATACAATATATCATATGACTTAGGAAATAATCATGAAAACATTTAGGCTTATTTACTTAGCTTATTTAACCAGCTTATTTCTAATTATGGAAACTTTCTAATTTTAGAAACTTAATTAAATAAGGCAGCTATTTTATTTATGGAAACCAGCTATTTTTAGAAACTTATTTATTTAAGGCAGCTAATCTATTTATGGAAACTTATTTAATTAAGGCAGCTAATCTATTTATGGAAACTTTCTATTTTTAGAAACTTATCTATTTTAAGCAGTAAATCTATTTTTGGAAACTTTCTATTTTTGGAAACTTTCTATTTTTGGAAACTTTCTATTTTTGGTAACTTTCTATTTTTGGAAACTTTCTATTTTAGGAAACCTGCTATTTTTGGAAAGTTACATATTATTACACAGTAAGTATAATAACACATGAAATATCAGGAATACTTAATCAGATTAAACAGAATATAAGATTTAACACAGTTTAAGGCTTTAAACAGTGTAAAATAGTAAGAACACTTAAAATAAGCTAAGACAAGATATAAAACCAGCTATGTATGTATTAAGCAGATACTTATTTCATGTACGTATTTATGTAGCACTAGTGTTTCGGAAGTAGGATTCTCGCAGTTCATCGTTCTCGTTCACTGGACATAAGGTACGGATTCCCGTCCTTTCAGTATGGACATTCTTTCCTTATTAGGATTTCCCCGTATGCAGCCAACTGTTTTCCCGTAGTATAAGTATGAGTTTGATTGATTATGTTTTAAATATGATTACCTATAGCCATATACATGCATGACCAGTTTCACCTAGTTATGGAGGTACCATAACCATAACATTAGAGGCACTGATGTTATGACTTCACCACGGCGGAGTGATTGCTCGTGGCGTCCCTTCAGCTTTTGGCCATTTATTTATATTTATCATGTGGGGCGTATGGGTGCATCCTAGTTACACGTTTTTATTCAGGATTACATGGTGAATGTGGTGTGTGCCTTGCATCCTTCACAAGGAGCTGATCCCTCCTACCCATAAAACCAGTATATTAAATTAGAGGCAGCCCCTCTAATTTGCATGATGAGGTCACCCCTCCAATTATTCATGCACGGTGGATATTCATGACCTATATTGGCTAATGGTAAAATATGACAAACAGTTTTTATAAGATAAACATAAGACTTTCAAACTATAAAACCAGTTTTATTAAGACTTAACCAGGTTACTCGGGACTTAGTTTCTTCCGTTGTTATTATGTTATATGCTTATCCTATTCAAGCTTTATTGTACATCCGTGCACTGAGCGTATTGCTCAGCCATTTTCCTTTTCTATGTTCCCAAAACGACAGGTACTCAAGGACGCTCGTAGACATTAAGAGTACGTGCATATGGACTGGAAGCTGTCTAGCCTTCTTTACATTATGCATTTCCTTTCTTTATGATACTTATGATTTGGACATTGTTTCGTCCTTTTCCTTTACTATACTATGTTTGTGTGTGATGAGCTTTACTTTTGGACTACCGATGTTTGATTCCGGTATTTTCCTTTATATGGTCAAGTAATGTTTAGACATTTTACCTTGTATGCTTTGATGACACGCCATAATTACTGTGATATTTCCATTTCCAAAATGGGGTGTTACAGATGAAGTGCTTCTTCTTGATGATATCAAAAGAATTTTGAATCTTGTACTTTTTTGGTTAAAGGGGTCACTCCCCGGTAAAATTTATTAAATCCCAAAAAAACCAATGAGTACAATGGAATGTGACTGAATGTCACATTAACCTCGAGCACATGCTCGAACAGCCTAGAATGAATGACACACCATCCATTTTACTTAACAATTACAAAACCAATAACACTAATAGGAAAAAATGAATCTTGTATTTTCCTTTTTTATTGATGGGTTTTTGCAAATATGATTTGGGTTAAATTAGAAATCTTAGAGTCTCGTATTTTTTTTGTTAGATGGGTTATTGTAGATATGATTAGGGACAAATTAGTTGTAGTTAATGGTGGTTTGGTGAGTCGCTGGTGGTGAATTGTGGCAAATGGTGTTGTTGGTTGATGGCGCTCAGTATTGTGTGTGTGAAGGTAATAACTAGTAGGTGATATGTGAAAAGACTAAAGTGCCCCTATAGTTAACGGTCAACTCACATATTTTTCTATCAAGGGATCAAACACTTTATGTGTCACAACCATGGGACCAAACCCGAGAAAAAAAAGTAAAATGATTATTTTCGTTAAACTCGAATGACCAAATGGACCATTTATGCAATTAAATCTAGTTTACCTCACCGATATCTTTTGTACTATGTCGCATCTCAGCTCACTAGTAATAGAAATGAAGAGCTTAAGGGCCTATTTGGTTAGTGGGTTCTAATAGGTTTAGGTTAATAGAATGTTGAAATCCAATGTTTATATTTGGTACAAATTGTCTTGATTTATATAAGGGTGTAATTCCCATTTTATATTCATGACCCCAATAGTGGGTTTTATGAAATCAGACATTGGTTGAGATATTTTTAATACAAATAAAATTTCAATCATTAGTTTTGTCATCATTTCTTCCTTTTTTTTATTTTTAATCTAAAATTAATTTAAATCAATATTTTATTAATTTTGTAACTCCCCACTTTGATAAGTGGATCGTTACATAGTAATTATGACGTGTCATCAAAGCAAGCAAGATAAATGTCTAAAACATTAAATGACCATAAAGGAAACCGGAAATAAACATCGGTTCCAAACATAAGCTCCACACGCAATGCATAAGTATTGAAATGTATGAAAGGACTAAATAATGCCCAGCAAAGCAAAAGTATGTAAATGCATTAAAAGAAGTGAAGACAAGGGAGCCTCTATCCAAATGTACGTACTCTTGGAGATCCTAGCTTTGCCCTTTAGTACCTGCCGTATTGGGACATAAAAAGAAATACGGCTGAGCAATACGCTTGGTGTGTCGATATATGACAATGAAATGAAAAGCATAAACATAAGCAAGAAATGAAATGAAATGAAGTACAGCGGAATAAGTGTAAGTCCTGGAAAACCTTGTGTAAGTTTATAAACTAGTTTACTTATGTTTATTTTATACTGAAAAGTGTATTTTAAATATGCCCGGAGCCTATATAGGTCATGAAGTATCAACGTGCATGAATACTTAGAGGGGTGACCTCATCATGCAATTAGAGGGGCTTCCTCTAATAATAACAGTTTGGGGGTTGGAGGGATCAGCTCTATGTAACGGATTCAAGGCACATACCGTAGTTACCATGTAATCTTGTTAAACTTTTCCTAAGATGCACCCATTCACCCCACATGATAATAATAAAATAGGCCAAATAACTGAAAGGGACGCCGTGAGCAATCACTCTCACCGTGGAAGAGTCATAACATCGGTGCCTCCGGTGTTATGGTTATGGTACCTCCATAAATAGGTGGAACTGGCATGCATGTATATAGCCCGGGAAATCTAAAATATTAATCATATTAATTATTGATAAGTTTAATGTAAACTATTGGGGAAAACATATGGCTGTAAACGTGGAATCCTAAGTATAGGAAGAGAGTGTCCTTACTAGAGGACAGAATATCCGTACCTTATGTCCAGTAATGGGAATGAAAATGAATGCGGAAGATCACTCCGACTTCACGATAGCTACATAATAAAAAGGACATGAATGAGTTGTATGGGCTTAACTTACATTTACTGATTATTGGTTTACTTGACGTGTTCTTAACTCGTTTTACTTGTTCTTGCTTTATCATGTGATTCTTTATGTTTCATGTGTTTTAGATTAGTGCATTTCATGTTTTATGTGTTATAGTACTTGTTATAAGATAATGAGTAACTTTATAAAAATAGCAGGTTTCTATATATAGTAACTTTCCAAAAATAGCAGGTTTTCATATATAGTAACTTTCCAAAAATAGCAAGTTTCCATAAAAAGTAAGTTTCCAAAAATATAAACTTTCCATAAATAGTAAGTTTCCATATTTAGTATGTTTCCATAAATAGCATGTTTCCATATTTAATATATTTATATAAATAGCATGTTTCCATATTTAGTGTATTTCCATAATTAATAATAAGCTTATTAAATAATTAAAAGGATATAACCTATAGTTTTAATAAGCATACTATATATCATGATTAATTATATAGTAAAGTTTAATTATAATTAATACTCGTCTTAACATATGATTATTAATTAATAATAATATTACATGATATCATAAGTATTTATTAATTAATAATATTACATGATTTAATAATTAAACTTTACCTTAAAATGAATATAAATTAATTAGGCTAAGTTTTCTTAATTAATTATTTGTACATGAATAATTATATTAATAATTATTTTATCCTAAAGTTTATTTAAATAAAATGAACATAGCTTATACCATGGTTTTTATTTAAATAAATTATAACATAAGTCTTGATTACTAATTAATTTAATTTAACCATGTATTAATTTAAATAAATTAATAAATAAAATTTAACATAACATGTTTTACAAAACTTAGCCAAACACACCCCTTGGTGTGTTTGGTCTTAACCAAGCCCCTACGATAATCCAACCGAGACCATGGGAGGTCTCAGCTTCGCCTCGAAACACACAACACACCATAGTCGGATGGCTGTGGTTGCTGCCGACCACCACCAGCAGCCACCAGCAATACAGCCGGTGCCACTGCTGGTCCAAACATACCCCTGGCCTAGCCAGGGGTTCCCCTGTCGTACTCTATGTTCCCACCGAGACCCTTGGAGGTCTCGGTTCCCACTGCCAAGCCACGTATCCCCACTGCTGGGCAGTTGGGGTTGCGATTGACCTCAGAAAACCATCGCCGCCCCTAACTGGGTTGCGGCTGGTTGGAAACAAAACACCACCGAGACCTTTCTTGGTCTCGGTTTGCGTCCAACCCGAACAAAACCAAACCAATCCCTTAATTCCTTATTTTAATTACATGTTTCTTACTTGTTTTTAATGACCGATACGGTCAATCTAATGACCGATACGGATCAGACAGACGTAATGGTGATAACTTAACATACGGACAGACAGGCGTAATGCCGACTTTTCATACTCAATTTTCTGAGTACTATTGTTATCTTGTTTAGGCGTGATACGACTGACCTCATATACTCGATCGTTTTGAACTGCCTGTTTCTCTCGACTCATTGTTACATGTTGTGTGTATTCTCGTGATACCATTGTTCGGTATTAAACAATTGTTACTTTCAATGAAACTTCTGATTTTCATTTTTCTACCGTGTGTGTTACCTTCATTGTTTAACTCTTTTAAGATATATATTTAGATATCCAAAATGCTTTCCGACCATTTGTGATTGGATGTCTTGAAAAATAGTCTATCGGCAATTATGTAGCTCAATGTGGCTCCGAAAAAGTCTAAAGGACATCGTGTGAGTCACACATCTCGAAGAGTTCCTTGAATTCGTGTTGAATAATATCGTGGGTTTTCGTAACCTTTATTGACCTTTACGTCACCGTTATACACGACACTTGTATATCGATTAAATATTACTTCATTGACCATTCTACGTATTGACTTCGAATTGCAACATTCGTTTGTGCTTTGGAAACACCATCGTCATCTTGTGATTCATCCTCTATTATGTAGCGATTGTTTGGAATACGATTCTACTTCTATAAACTTGTACCATTCCCTTTCATTAAACCTCCTCGCTCCAGGAGTGCGACTTGTTAATGTTCCATTTCTTTATCGGTATGTCTTATGATTTTGAAAAATCACATCGCCAAGGGACCTTCCTGCATTGCATCTTGAAATCGAAGACACGAATGTCATGTGCCGTTTTTGATTTCTTAGATTACCGTTGGTATTCATAAACCAATTTTATACTATGTTTTTATTTATATGCTTAATTTTACAAATGATTCTCTTTCGTCTTTATGGAATCCACAAGCATGTGTGCACATAAATTCCGGGTCGTTATGAAGTTTGATTTAGATTTCAAGGTGTCAAAAAGTATACTTTCTGCATAAAAGTTGCATATAATTTAACGATGTCGAGAAAATATTTTAATAAACTTTAGACATAAAAATATATTTCTACTTGTTGAGACGTTCGTTTAGAACATAAAATTCGACTCGAAAATCTTAAAAACGAGCAAGTTACGCTCATTTGAAATTGTAAATTTAAGAACTTAATTCTACGTATTCTAAAATATCATTTGTTGACAGATTTGATGCGAGGGCATTTTCGTTCATTTTTTAATCCATTTCAAGTCTCGAGTAAAACTAGAAAGTTGTCCAAAACATCGCTTTACATCAAATTGCTTTAGACTCCGAGTCTTCAAAATGTCATTTAGTGAGTCGATTGGTCTGGTCAAACCCAAAAGTCAAACTTAAAGGTCAAAACTGATAGAATAAAAAAATATGGTTTGAAGCGTTTTGAGTTCATTCGAGCTCGTAAAACTTTAACAAATAGGATTTCACAACTACCAAACTTTCATTGTGTTTGAAAAAAACGTTTAAAATAGAAACATTTCGTGTTAGTTGTATTATTCGAGAATTGATAATTTACTTTCTTAAAAGCATAATTATGTCAACTATATTACAATGCGAACGCATACAGATTTCTTTATCCTCTATTTTATACATGACTTATTTGTCATATTATTTTCTTTTATTCTATCGTACCACTGGTTTGGATCGAGGCTTGAAGTTCTTGTTTACACATCTTTCGTTATCATTTGGACATGTGTCTCATGACGATTCCGACTAAAACTTTTGAAACCTTATCACCTTGTAACTATTTTATTTATTGTCTTGAACTACTATTTATTACTCTCGTGTAACACACTCGCTATTTTGTAAGCTATCATCGTGTCACCATATGAATTTAAACGGGCGTCGTTTGCGAAACGTTTTACAAAATGTTCTACATTGGTCATTTTTTTACAATGTAATTTCCCTAATTGTTCAACAATTGGTCTTGTAAAGAATTCTTGTAACAATAAAATTGTTGATTCAAACATCTAACCAATTAATTACTAGCGAAAATTTTCATAAATTATTTTGATTCCTGTTTTTACAAATGGCATTATATACATATTTTAAATTATATAACATGTAATGCTGGTTTGACGAAGCTGAGCATCGCATTACTAGTCCTATAATTATGCATAGCCTGATCACCTATGCGTAATTTAGATGGAGCCATGAGAGCCCGAATAGTAGTCACCTTAATTATTTGGCCAAGAACCAACTTTTTACTTAGGTTCTTTAAAAATTAGATAAAATAAAGTTTAGAAAACTTTTACATCTTATGCAAGTAGCACCAGTTCGTGGCATACACATATGATCCCTTATCTTTTCTTGAACAAAGTACATGCCTCAAGGACATATTTTCTTACTCAACGATCTTTGTTTTACTTGTTACCTCATCTTCCATTGTGATATAATTCTCGTTACCACTTGTCTAATTTCATACCATTGATATCAGACTTGAAAGTTTAATGTTGTTATGCGTCTACATCAATAGACCTTCTCTATCTATTTTGGTAGACCTTCGAAACGTCTCTGGACGTGGATAATGATCTATGACTGGACGTGAACAATGATTTCGTGTAATTTTCATGATGTGTGTTAGACTCTGTTGTCTTGAAATTCCTTCGTGCGAACCATATGTTTTGCTAATGTTGTTGATCCTACTGGAATTACCCTCTAGTGACTTCTTAAGATTTATTTTATTCGAAAATTTATCTTGTGGCTTTTCTCTTTCGATTGTGTATCGATCACCGAGAACTTAATAAGCCGTTGTTGGTGACGCCAACCACACTCGTGAATTAATCTTGCTAAATCCTTTGTTTCTTATTATCCTTAGCATCGATGCATCTATTCAATCATGTTTGTTAGTAAATTTGATACAAATTTCGTTTTATTCCCTCGTGCTATTGCTTGCATACTAGTTGTTGATTATTATTTGTTTCATACTCGTTTGCTATCTTGTCACATTTTGAAAACTCGGATATGTCACATGTTTACCATTTGAGACATTAAACACCTTTATGGATTTTTATAAATTATTCTAAATTTTTAAAAACGTTTTACACACTTTATCAAATGTTTAAATTACCAAAATACCCCTTTCAAGTGTTATGTCGGATCTATACATCCTCTTTGGTAAGATTTATAACTAGTGCTTAAAAGGATGTGAAGCTTTATCTTTTAAAGTATTTGATTGTATCATACCTTACTTTCAATATAATGAAAATAACAATTTAATTTATAATTTCTAACAATGATTCTAAATAATTTGTAAATTTGATTTTCTCTAATGGTAACAATAAACTTGAGTTTTTAACAATAATTTCATACAGTCATCCGAAAGCTCTTTAGCTGATCGAAATAATTATTTGAACTGAGTTACTTTTACTTTGAAATCCTGATCAAGAAAAAGATTTAGCAACTACTTACTCACTAATTATATATATAGTTTGATTTCAAATCACTAAACCTTGTAAAATTTTCTTTTAATCAAGAAAATACTTAAGCTAAATTTGAAAGTAATACCAAATCCTAGACAAATAATTGTGACAACTTGTAATCCAAATGTCTATATGTAATTCATATTTCCCCTCTATTTTTATAATAAGTAAATTGTCATGTTTTACAGTTGCGTGATTCGCGATTCCTTGTTGATTAACAATCTTGATTCATTTTAGCGCACCTTGTTAGTTTAAGCAATTCTTATGTTCAATCTATCTCTTGATTTTTTCCCGTACTGAAAGGTCGTTATTCTAATCCAAGTTTGAAAATTTATACGAAAAGGAGTTAAGAAACTGAAGCATATAGAATTCTAATTGTTAAGGTACGCCGTGGTGAAGAAATTACCTGGGAAGCAATGAATCAATTCTAAACTATGTACCTCCTTTTTGTTTGTATCTTCTCCTGTCTCCAGTTGAACCCTGAGGGACCAGGGTTCCCTTAGGGGGTTCGACTGTAAGAACTATTAATTTCCCGATATTATTTTATTCTTTTATTCGCGCTTCTTGAATTTTCCAACGTATTACATTTTCTTGTATTCTTATATGTAAATCCTGAGATCATGATAATTTTAATAAATTATACTTTTTAAGTATTTTCTGATCATTGATAATACTTTATTTGAAATTATAAAATTTCTTATTTTATTATCCGATATTCATTTAAATCAATGTTTTTGATTTAAAAACACCCGCATGATTTTACAAGAGTTTACTCAAAATCAATGAATAACGAGAATTACTAATAATCGCGATGCCGACGGATGCCCGATATTTTACATTTTATTATCGATTTTTTTGATAATTAATATTTTCGACGATTTCGTTTTAATTACGTGTTAAGTCGTGTCGGGAGACCATATTATCATATTTTTTATGCATCTTAACTTTTGAAAAGCATTTTTATGAAACCCGAGTCTCGTAAATATATTCAAAATTTACTAATAGTCATTTTCTACCCTTTAAACTATTTAATTGCTTTTAAGTCCAAAAGATTGCACAATTAGAAAAATTTATCCTCCAACCCCACTATATATAAATTTTCTAACCACTTTTCTCTCATTTTAACATCAAAAAAACACACACTAACAAAAAAATTCTCTCCCTCCTCCTTGTGATTTCCGTCCAACACCACACCATAAAAACATCATCAAAAACATTTTTTAGCCAAATTCAAAGAAAATCAATTGAAGTCCCATTCTATAAATTAAACTGTGAGTCTTTTGATCCTATTTTTACCCACATGCAAGAACAATTATTTTTCAAGAAATTGGTTATGTTTGATTTAAAATCTATGAATGATTTTGTTGTTATTATTATTAGATATTAAATTTTGATCATTGCATGTAAGATTTTAAATTGGGTTTTTATTAAAAGTGGACATGCAAGTGATTAGGATTGATAGTAATTGATTAGGATGATGTTTAGACAATATTAGGAGTGGGAGATTTGTTCAAATCGGTCAAAAAGATTATCTAATGTAATTTTCTAAAGTGTATTTTTGACCAGCAGGTTTAGGGCTATTTTTCGTGGGTTCAAGTTTGAATATAGGTTGAGATGATAGGATATAGTTGTAGTGGTTTACGAGATGCTCGTTTTGGTATAAATTAGAGCTTCTAACTCAAAACGAGGAAGAAGTTACGATAGTTTGATTATTCGTGTACCGGGAGACGAGTATCGACACAATTCGAAGTTGTCGTCGATATTTGGATCGAATCTCGGGGACTATAGATTGAGTTTCAAAAATATTCAATGGCTTTTCTAAGTATCTAACGTATCATTCTGAGTCTATTTTCAAATTTAATGATCGGATTTGCAAATGGTATTGGTTATGATGGTCAAAATGGTTTCACGAGTCAAGTGTTCAAATCTCTCCGGTTTTTCAAGTTTAGAAATGTGTTGAGCAGGTGGTTCTAAAATATAAATCATTGGATGAAATTTAAAATGATTTTTATTCAGGTTATGATTGAGTTTTTCACCAAGTTTCATAAAAATCCTAGTTGTCTAAGTAAGGGAATGAGCTTGTACATTTCGTATGTGCCGCTAGATTTTTATCGAGAAAGTAGTTTAATAAAGTGAACATATAGAAGGGTATTGTAGTACCACTTGCATTGTTGTTCTTTCGGGTTTGTCATGATTTTGTAATGTTGAGTTTTATGTTCTTAAGAATTGTTTATACTTGAGTCAATTATTAATAAAGTGCGCGCCTTATTTGGTAGGTTGCGGCTTTCGTGTTTACCGGGCATCCATATCGTCGGCGATCGTCCGTGATTCACTTACCTAGTGGATAAGGTGAGTTCATATCCCCTTTTTACTACTTGCACATTGTTTCTAAACGCGGGGTGAGATTTTACATGGTGGAACACATCCACTTAAAAACTGTATGCTGTCCAGAACTTGTATGCTTTTCAACAGTTTTCATTGATATTATTGCTTTTAGTCTATAGCCCTTCAGTTTCCTCTCTTGATCATTAACCGTTAATTTACTTGTGTTGCTAAGAGCGAATGTTATGGTTGGATCCATCGGGATTGCCTATCCCCGTCCCATGTTGCGGTTGTTTAACCATTGACGCATTGCATTTGATTTATTACTTGAGTATTTGGGTTGAATACTCCCTAGAGGAACTTACAATGATTGTTAAGCTTCGGTTCATGAACTAAATATCAATAATAATGGTTTCGAACTATGTTTAATGATCATAACCATTTTACCTATTTTCTTGTTTACAAATGAATGCTTGTGTTCCACATCTTTACTGCTAAACTTATGAATATCACTCAACTTCGAGTTGATGATTTACATGTTTAATCTCAGGTATTAATACTTACCTTTACTTGTATGGGAGCCTGGAGGGTATTATCGCAGCTTGGAGATTTCTGTGATACTTTTTGAAGTTTGTTTTTGGTAAAAACTGTCAGAAGTTTATTTTGTATTTTGGTAACAATATGTTATAAATCATGATGAAATAATAGATTTTTCCGCTTATAAAAACTCTAGGACCTTTGTCTAATAACTATGATGTTTATGATGTAATGTATATGTTTTTATTATGCCAACTTTGTGTCAACAGTATTTCATTGTTTCTTTTACCATGACGTGATACCCCCTTGTTGCCTAGTTGTTCCATGCATGATTTCGGGGGTCTCGCATGGAGGAGGAGGAGGATTGTTCTGGTGACTAGGTCCAGCTTGGAATTCAGCCCGAACTTCGGCTCAAATCTGAGGGATAATGGTCTGTAGAGCTGCAGCAAATTCTTGCTCATTTCGTGTGTTGACCATCTGACAGTTTCAAAGAGGAAATGAAATGATTGACCTCATTAGAAATATAAGATAAACATAAGAATGCATGAAGAGTTTATGAAGGCATAGCCAACGAAAACAACCATTGGCAATGGTGGGCGCCTATGGGTCGATCAACAAAACAAAATTTGCATGACCAAAGGTGAATGTGTAACACCCCATTTTGATAATGGAATGTCACGCATAATTATGGCGAGTCATCAAAGCATACAAGGATAAATGTCTAAAACATTACATGACCATAGGGATAACCGGAATCAAACATCGGTTCCCAAACATAAGCCCAAAACATAATAAAGCAAAAGAAATGAATGAAAAACTAAACAAGCATAAGTATATGAAGGAAAAAAGGAAAATAAGTCTCTAGCAGCTTTCATCCTATGCACGTCCTCCAAATGCTCGGGTCTTTCCTAGGGTACCTGCCGTTTTGGGACATGGAAAGGAAAGTAACGGCTGAGCAAAACGCTCAGTGTACGGATATAGACATAGTATGAATGACTAAAACATAATAAAGACTTAATAGCAGCGGAAATGTATAAGTCCTGGAAAACCTGGAACATGTTCATAAAACTGGTTTTATAGTTTGAAAAGCCTTATGTTTATCTTATGAAAACTGTTTAACATATTTTACCATTAGCCAATATAGGTCATGAAAATCCACCGTGCATGAATACTTGGAGGGGTGACCTCATCATGCAAATTAGAGGGGCTGCCTCTAATTTAATATACTGGTTTTGGGTAGGAGGGATCAGCTCCTTGTGAAGGATGCAAGGTATACACCACATTCACACAGAGTAATCTGCTTGAAAACATGTAACTAGGATGCACCCATACGCCCCACATGATAAATATAATAAATGGCCAAAAGCTGAAGGGACGCCACGAGCAATCACTCCGTCGTGGTGAAGTCATAACATCAGTGCCTCTAATGTTATGGTTATGGTACCTCCATAACTAGGTGAAACTGGTCATGCATGTATATGGCTATAGGTATTCTAATTTAAACATAAGCAAGTCAAACATATAAACTTATACTACGGGAAAACATTTAGCTGCATACGGGAAATCCTAATAAGGAAAGAATGTCCATACTGAAAGGACGGGAATCCGTACCTTATGTCCAGTGAACGAAGCAGACGAATGGAAGAGAGTCCTACTTCGGTATCACTAATGCTACATAAATACATACGTGTATAAGTATCTGATTACTACATACGTAACTGGTTTTATGTCATGTCTTAGCTTATTTTATACGTTCATGTCATGTTTTACTGTTTTAAGCTTTAAACCGTGTTTATCTTATATTCTGTCTATACTGATTAAGTATTTCTGGTATGTCATGTATTATTATACTTACCGCGTAATAATAAGTAACTTTCCAGAAATAGCAGGTTTCCTAAAATAGAAAGTTTCCAAAAACAGAAAGTTTCCAAAAATAGAAAGTTTCCAAAAATAGACTTACTGCCTAAAATAGATAATTTTCTAAAAATAGAAAGTTTCCATAAATAGATCAGCTGCCTGAATTAAATAAGTTTCTAAAAATAGAAAGTTTCTATAAATAGATTAGCTGCCTTAATTGAATAAGTTTCTAAAAATAGAAAATTTTCATAATTAGATATAAGCGGGTTAAATAAGCTAAGTATATAAGTTTAAGTGTTTTCTGATTATTTTTCTAAGTCATAATGATATAAGGTATAGTTTATTAATTATTACATGTAATTTAAATAAACTATAGGTTAAAAATATTTAATTAAATATATCATGTTTTTAATTAAATAAAGTTAAATACTTAGGTTAAAACATGTATTATTAATTATTAATAATATAGCCTAAGTCATGTTAATTAATTAATTATAGCCATGGTTTTTAATAATTAATTAATTATAAAGTCTAGAAAAGTATACATACTTAGGTTAAAAATTCCATGATCTAATAATTAAATTATAACCTAAGTCATGTTTTATTAAATTAATATGTCATGTTCTATTAATTTAATTTTTAACATATGATTATTAAAACATAACCTTAACATAAACCATGAAGCGGATCGTGACTAGAAACCATGAACCGGACCCGTAATCAGCTCCATACCCCGAACCACTTCGGGGTTCTCCCTTGTTTGCTGCTGCCGTGGGACCCACACCACCAAACCGAGACCATGAGGTCTCGGTGGTGGTCCATAAGCCAAGCCGAGACCCCCTTGGTCTCGGTTAGGCGCCGGTCTACATCAAACACCCCAAAAATCCTTGTTTTGATTTACCCCATAACAATTTACATGTTTAATTAATGTTTTTAATTAGTTTTTAAAAACATATTGATCTTATGTAATTTATTAAATCAAAACATAAAAGAAAAGGATTAAAAGGTTATACCGAATACGTGGATCGATCAAGGATGAACACACACGAATGCTTGTAATAATTCCAAGGTTAAAATCAAACCGAATCACCCCTCCATGGTGATTGTACGTGGCGGCCAAAGAGGACAAAAGGAAGAAGGAAGAAAACATTTAGGTTTTTTTTGTTATTTTTCCTGTAATGTGAAAATGATCAAAATCTTTCCTAATTCTATGTTTTAGTAAAAATTAAAATGGGCTTGGCCCATTCTTCCTTCCTAATTTTGTGGGTAGGGGCCCACATAAGGGTAACCCGTACACTTCTTGAGTCTAAATAACATAGTGTGTTCTCGTGTGTTCTCGTGTTCGTAATTTGTGTGTTTTAATTAGTTATCGATCGTAACTTAATATATTTATTCGTGTTCGTGATAAATATATATACGTAATTAATATTAGCTCGTGATTAAATTATGTTCATGATTTCATGATCGCATGTTCGTGATTAATTATAGTTTGAATAATTATAGTGTGTTCATACGTAGTAAATACTTATCGTGTTCTAACACGTACATAATACTTAAAATTCTTATACGTGAACGTAAACATATTATAAAAGGAACGTTCTAATTATGTACGTACGATCTTAAGGGTACTATTCATGGTAAAAGAATGCGGGTTTTACAACTCTTCCCCCCTAAAAAGAATAATTCGTCCCCGAATTATAGATAACGTAACTGAAATAGAAACATACCCAATCAACTGAGAGGGTATGTAAGATAATGAACGAGCAGGAGACCTGGCAGAAGGAACACGGAACGTGACATGTCTTGAAAGGACACGGAACGTGACGTGACTGAAAGGACATATCTAATTGATAAGAGGCAAACGGATAAGAAGTCCGGATAAACTTGTCCGTTCCCAAGTGGCTTCCCTCTTGGAACGGTTCCTTCACAAGATCTTGTCACAAATGATAAATCTTTGTCCTCCTGACCTTGACTTGGAATACGAAGAAATTCTTGGTTATCAACTTAAGGTAGATCCCCTAAATTTGATCGAGGGAATAAGAATTAATGTGTAAAGGCAACTAAAACGTTATCGTGCAAAACATTCTAAGTTAACTGATAAGTAGCAACGATGTGCGAGACACAAAGAAACGTAGTACGTGAAAAATTTTGAACGTGACATGTGAAAAATTTTGAACTTGATACGTTGAGATATGATGAGTGTAGTATGAGTGAACATATCACGACCATGATACGTGTGACATATCTTGATCCTGATATGAGGAACGTGGAATGTACATGACATGTGAAACATATCGTGAACATAGAATATAATGGCGGTAACGCCAAACGTTACAAGGTGAGACATAGAATATGACGAGAAACGTCTATCTGAGGATAGGGAGTTATACTAAACTTGGGTCTGGTCTCTTAAGTTCTTGCAAAACCTCCCAGAATGAGAAAAATGAACGTAAAATCGTAAGCCCAGATATGATCATGAACGTGAATAGTGTCATGAACGCGAGCGCGAAAGCAAGTCGTGGAATCAGAATGAAGACGTGAAGTAATTAAGGAGTACAATTTCGAATCTTTGTCTAACCGATAGCTGAGGGATTACCAAGTGGTCGGATGAGCCTTGGCGTGTAATGTGTCCGATAAATCTGTTGGTTCTGAAATCCGTACGGATGTAAGGATTCTGCAGACTTGATCAAACTGTTGACAATAACCAAGATAGCATCATGCTTCTTCTGAGTTTGCTGTAATCTGGTAACTAAAATCCATGGAGATCTTGTCCCTTTTCGATTCACAATTTCAGATGATGAAAACATCCCAGTCTGTTGGTGTCCTATCTTAACCTATTTGTATGACAGGTAATAAGATATGAACGTAACTGTATCTTGTTTCATCGAACTTGATACATAGGAGTTTGCGAAACTCTGAGTCTATGAACCTAAACTTCTCTTAGCGTAGGATTTTCTATAACACCTAATGTAATGTAGGGTTATCTCCTTTACGCATAAGCTGAGTCATGGTCAGATTAACCATGCAAATCCATGTGATCTAGCATGTCACTGTAATCAACCATAATTGATATTAGAAAAATTTCTAGGGTAAAATTTCTCTTGTCATAGAATCTACAACATAGTGCAGATATGGTCTTCCTGTTCTTCTCTAGGCTTAGAGGAAATTAGGTTATCCTCAATGAAAACACTGATGAATTTGCTATGAGTTCATTGAAACTCATTCTTATAATGCCGTTGGAGCATTGATGAGACTAATTCAAAATCATAAATCTAGCTTGACCGAGTCATGTACGAATAGCCGTCATGACATGTCCTGCTCTTTCATCGTCACTAATGGCAGCATGCTCATGAGTTCGATCTTGGAAAAGTGATTAACACTATAAGGTCGATTGGACATGTTGTCAATACGTGGAGGAGAATAATGGTCATGAATGGTGATTTGTTTAAATCGACGGTAGTCGACACATAATTTCATGGTACCATCCTTCTCCTTGTAGGTTCTTCTGGAATGTATAGGAAGATTTTGGAATAATTAACTGGTTATGTGTAAAAGACTTAAGTGGTCGTGTCTTACTGACAGCTAGAACATTTTAGCGACCATGGCTAACAACGCACATGCTTGTAAGCATAGATAATTTGTACAAATTTTCCCGATGGAAAATCAAGCTGAAAGTATTCAGCAGCCTGAACATTTCTGTACATAATTATGAATCGTAGCATGGTGTGTTGTTCATAGTCCATAATTAGGATAGAATTCATCTCGTGTCTGTCCGAGGAAATGCGTTAGCAGCTTGGATCTCATCATTAAGCTGAAGGAAAACCTTCGTATACGTGGGAATACGAAAGGCGTCCTTCATGGTCATGAATATATTAAATATGGTGAAACAAATGAAAGTGACATCGGCAACGTGACAGTTCTCACTGATGCGCCGGTAATGGTATTGAAATTCTTGTGGCCTGATTAATACATGGCACAACAAAATGGATATACCCTCGGAGGGTACCCTGAATTTCTTAGAAATGTTCCATAGTTGGGCGTAAGTCATGTGTCTTGACTCGTGTCTTGGAACTATAAGTATGACATATGTCTTGACTGGTGTCTTGACATGTGTCTTCAGAAAGTATACATGAGACATGTGTCTTGTCTGATGTCTTGACATGTGTCTTGAGACGTAAAACAATAGAACTACAATATTAGGTTATATGCCAGAATTGGCGGATCGGTTGGACTACTGATCATTTGTATGTCTGATCACGTCCGCGGCCGGAGCCTCGGTTGCGATTTCTAGGATAGTTTCTGTCATAGTAGTGGTTACTATCGTCCTGTCTGTTAGTTCCATGACGGTCATTCTCATGAAGCACGTACCGTACATCCGAATCGCCGATAACCCGTTTTCCCACATCAGTGTGAGTTCATAGCCTTGCACTCTTTTAAATGATTTTATGAAATGTTTTATAAACCCGCGAGGGAGATAACATGTTAGTTTTTATGAAATAGGACACTAGTTGTCCCGATTGTTTGTTTATTGATTTGGACCCGAATGATGGTATGACCCGATGTATGATTATATGACCCGATAGATGAAATGAAATGGATTATTAAAGTTAGGTTATGTCACTAAAAGTCCCATTAGCATGAATTGTGAACTACCGGGATTTGGTAGACGCTTATGCATATAATTGTACTATTTGGGGACGATGACCCCAGTTCGCGCCTTGACGGTTGATCCCCGTCGTGCCACATTGATTGGTAAGCGAATTTATGTATGAGAAGATTTCCATAGCATGACCTTTGTGACGACACGCTAATTTAGATGGGCAAATTGAGTTTCGGGCTAGCTACCCGTTGTTTGTTGTAGTAAGGTAACAATGTCATGTGGCTTATAATAATCCAATTAACGAAATATTGCTATATGCACTGAATTACGATATATTGCCTGACTAGCAATACGGGGTCTTATTATTGATTTTATGTTCGTGTTTTGGTTTCACATAACCATATTCATATAACGGTTTTTATTTAACTTTATACAATGTATAAAACGTATTGTATGATGTTTTTACGACATTGGCTCGTATAATGATTTTTAAGGCAAAAGCCTATATTATGATTTTTGATAAGGATTTATATAAAATGACTTTGGCTATCTTATGGCCTATTACAAAGAGTTGTACAAAATGATTTTCGGTAATAGTTATATACCGACGATATATTGATGGTTTTAATAAACTCTATGAATTCACTCGGCGTTTTCGCTGACCTTTTCTTTTAACATGTTTTGTCTCAGGTACTTGAAGGTAATTCTTGGGAAGACAACAAGAATTCATGGTCCGCACTTAAATAATAATTTCCATTCAAATACTTTGTAAAACTTGTATGATATACAATGACTTGGGACCTATGTAAATTTTGATATTTATGAATGGAAATGCTTTATTATTAAACGACGCGATTTTTATGCGTTGTCTATGATGTGAGTAATGTGCTATCCCGTAACAACAACTAGTCTTCCGCTGTATTGAGTTGTATAAATTTGGGGGTGTTACAGTTTGGTACCAGGGCTCTCGTTATAGAGAACGAAAGATTTTTAAAACCAAGGTTTTGAATAAAACATTTCAAAATCTTTAACTATAAACATTTTTCTAAAAATTTCTAAAAATCTTTTGACTATAACGATGCCGAAGAATTCCCGAGTTACCGACAAGGCCAGACTGAGAAGTGTTATTTTAATATATATAACTTGGATTATATATATATATATATATATATATATATATATATATATATATATATATATATATATATATATATATATATATATATATATATGATGTAATTCATTACATGATTGTTTGATGATTATTTATATATTTATACGAGGTATTTATACGACGTAGATTGTCACAAGGAATCCTAAATCCCCTAGTAAATTAATCGAAGCTATTCTTGTAGGAATTCTAGCTATCCTAGATCTAAACCAAGTTGTGGATATTTATGATCCCAACAAAATGGTTAATATTCGTAGAAGTGTTGATATTAGTTGATTGTGATATTAAAGAAGAATTGGCGAGATTTAATCTGATATCGATGTCATGACGATCTTTCCTTATAGAGTGGAGTTTGACAAAACGTTACTACCTAGAAAGATGTCATCGGATTCGTTGTCATCCAATTCTTAAACTGAAATCGAAAGGGTGAATGTTGCACTTGAGGCTGTCTTTGGAACCATTACCCAAAAGCCTCATGCCACTAGTACCTTTCCGAGAAGTCTAGTTGAATGATCAAGTCATTTCATACTAGTGACTCATTTGATAACTATTGTTGTAAGAGCTATAGGATTGGAAATTAAGTATTGATCATATCGAGCTTTTATTGCCCTTTAAAGGTCTAAGAATAAGATTGAAAGTATTGGAAAATGAGGTAGGATATCAAATTGAGTATAAAATTGGTTAAAACTTGAATAAAGTAAAATTTAACTTGTATGGAATAAGAAATTGTTAAGAGGAAGTCATTAAGTCCTGTGATTAAATTATAAGGTTTTAAATGATTGTTGATTCGTGTTAAGGGTTGTTCCTAGGCCATTGTCCACTAACGAGGATGCCCAGTGTCCAATAAATAAATTGAAGAAATCTTCTTCTGAATTGGGACCGATGGATCTTTCGGGACATGTGGAACACCTAATGACTATTGTAGATTAGTATTCATTGTGGTATCTTTTAAAAATAATCCCTAACTTAACTGTGACATCAGTTGGTAGGATGAGTTCTTGGAATTGTATGACATAGTGACACGTAATGTGTTACGGTACAATTTAGTCTTATTTGTGATTAATGAAAAGACTACCTTTGATTACTAAATTCTACATATATCGATGTTATCTATCTTTTATTGTTTCATCCTAATGTTCACATTAGCGATGCAACCATTGAACAAGTACTCATCTCGATTTGAGTTACGTTGTGAATTATTCTTTCTGAGTGCCATCGAGGTCATGAACCTCATGATTAAGTGGCTAAGCTCATTTCTTATTATATTGTAGTTAGTTCTTGGTGAACAACTTTTCATCACTCTTTTGCAGATCACTCATTGTTTTATAAGATAAAATAGTATCCCTTGAGAAAAATTGAATTTTCATCACTATAAGGATTATTCAAAGTAAGATTTATAAGTGATCGTTATCGAAATGAAGTTGTTTATAAAACACCTTGGAAAACTTAATTGTTTTCATAACAAAAAAAATCTTTGAAAATTTATTTTTGATTCTTATTTAAGAATTAAGCATGAAAATGTTTTTATTATAAACATGATGATAAAATACTGACGAACTGAGTATTGCAACGTTAATCTTGAAATTGTATATAGTTGCGCGCCTACATACAATTTGGAATTGACCAAGCAAGGCTGATTAGTAGTCACCATAAAACTGATTAATAAACACTACATTTTCTTTGAAGATTGTGGAAGATTAAACTTTATGAGATCTACAAGAAGTGAAAAATAGGGACATAGTGTTAGGGACACCTACATATGTGCCAGTACCATTTATTCTTCTGAGTCGAATTTACTCATCCGTGGAAATTGTCTTATGTGACAATTGACAATTCTTTCTTGTCCAATTCTCCCGTAGTGAGATTCTTAGTAAAAGTATGTGATTACCGAGTGTTGATACCCGACTGGATGTATCGACGTTCCTATCATTTCTTTTGATTTGATTTCATTTGAATGACCTGGGTAACGATCCGAGGAGCTTTCGAATGCGTACTCAAATTATGAAAACATGGGATATATTCATATTCGTTAAATGTTTTCGTCTATATCTGATTTGAAATTCTATCGCGTAAATCATGCGTTAACCTTACTCTTTTAAGGTTAGTTATGTCTCATGATATCCTTGAATTTGTGAAGGATTACGAGTTATTATTAGTCTTTTGAGAAATTCACATCTTATCGACGACAATGAAACTGGAAAGTTAATAGTGCTAGTAGAATGGATTGATTACATGACGACATTGTCTTAATTGATGGGAACTTGAGTAGAATTCCCCTAAATGATAAGATGTTGATTATCAAAAGTGATCTAAATAATTCTTGATGGATGACCATATCCTGCATTTAGACTTGAAATTATACCGTGAATGGTTGTGAATTAGTCATAGATATTATAATCTAGAAAGAACTTAAAATAAATGTATTAAAAGATGTTTATGTTATCTGAAACTTTAGGAGGTATTTATTAATGAATTACCTAGACTTTCCCCATTAAGGCGAGTTAAAATTGGTATTGATTATATTCCCGGTGCTGCACCCGTGGCGTGTGCACTATACGTCAGCACCATCTGAATTAAAGGAATTACCGTACAACTAAGAGAGTTGTCGGGGAAAGCTTTTATTCTACCAAGCTCGTCATTATGAAGAGCTATGGTGTTATCATTTCTTATATTTGTTGATTACCGTGAACTAGGTAAATTGACGATTAAAAATCTATGTCCACTACCCAAGATGATAGATTTGTTCGATCATTTACAAGGTTCTAGCGTATGTTCTAAAGATTTGATCCACGGCATGGTTACCATCAACTTCACATCCGCGAAAAAGATTATCTATTCCAATCACTACATCCAGAACTTGTAATGAACATTATGAGTTTCACGTGATGACGTTTGGGTTGGCTAATACACATGTAGCATTCATAAATTGGGTGAATCACGTGTGTAGGCTGTAATTTGAGAAATTCATGCTTGTGATCATTAAGGACTATTTGTTTGTTTATAAGAATAAGAATGAGTTAATAATTATTTATATATTGTCATGAATTGACCGAACAATGAAAACATGTACCTTGAATATTTAACATGAGATCTAAGACTTAATCTTTTACATTATTTGATCGTGTGATTAAAAGATAATGGAATCTATATTGACTCTTCAAAAATTAAGAGCCCTTTTAAGACTTTGGGTTTTACCAAAAAGGAAGTATAAATGTGTTTTGACAAACGTTTTAACAAAGGATTTTTAAGGGATTATTTCCTTATACACAAATCATTTAACTAAACTCCTGTTTAGGGGTAAATATTTGCGTATACCTCAAGACAACCTAAGAGGGATTGAGCAAACCATTTAAACCATGACTTGAAATTTGAAACGACAATTTTTGCTTTTCAAACTAAGAAAATTTTGACCAAAGTATAACCAAAGATTTTTCGAACATTTACGGATCTTATTAATTATTTTAATTATTTTCGATAAATCAAAGAAAATCTTGTTAATTAAATTCAAACTTATTTTGAACATTTTTATAATTGGTCGAACTAAGAAAATTAAAATTTTTACGTTACGTTTCATAAAAATTAAATATCTATTATTTAATTAGTTGTAATAATTATCGACGCTTTAAACGTCGGATTAAGCAAAACTGATAAAAATAATAGCTGAAACGAAACTGAAACTTAGAACATATGAAGAAAGGTGAATGTAATTACTGACACATTATGTAAAAATAAAGAACCAATTAGGATGTGTTACTTAGTAATGATTGTACAAAATAAATTGCCGAACAATATAAAATAAACGATGTTTGTAAAAAGGATAATATAGATAATAAAAGTGGTTCGCGGCTAGTGTGAACCATTAAAATTGAGAAGCCGATGGCGTTAAATGTATAAAAAGGGCCACTTGTGGTTGCCTAAATATGGAGGATTGTGAGATATAGTTAAATTGGAATCTTGTAAGTATAAGTATTTTATTCATGACATTTATGATTTAATGTATCTTTATCCGAAGAAGTTGTACTAATGGCAAATTATGAAGGCAGACATCGCCTCATACATTAGTAAACGTCTAATTATTGCAAAGGTCATCATCTGAATTTGATTCGATTTGGGTCATCGTCGACAAACTGACCAAATCTGCTAATATCATTCCTGTTAATGATAGAATCTTGATGAAGAAAATGACTCTTTTGTATTTAAAGGAGTTGTGTAAACATAGTGTGCCTGTATCGATCATCTCTATCAAGATCCTCACTTCACATCGAATTTCTAGAGATTTGCTCAGAAGTCATTGGGAACGAACCTTGATGAGAGTACTGATTACCATCCCAATTGAAGGGACGAGTTAAAGTAACGATACAAAACACTAGAAGTCTTGTTTTATGTTTGAATGATTGACCTTTGGTAATGAACCGTATAACCTTTTTCCTTTGGAGAGATTATCCTTGATAACTATCGTATTAGGATCGAGATCGAATCTTGTGAGGATATATTAGAGCATCTGTAAGCAGGAGTTGGGATGAAGACACCCGACATACACCCATTGTGAGTTGGACATGTCTTTTAGGTTTATGGTTTCCTATGATGGCAAACCTAACCTTACAAAATACTCGACCTGCGAGACCTGAAATGATTGTTGAAATTAGGATCTGATTATTGACTACCGGTAGTGGGCAAGAGGTTATGTGAATATGAAATGTAGATCTTGAAGTGCCAGATGAGTAGCGAAGTTATGCCAAAAATTTTAACCATGGAAAAATGAATTAATGATCTGAAAGATCATGGGATATAAGTCCCCGTTGTATGGGACCATTGAGATGATGTAAAAGATTGGTTTGAAAGGCATATAAGCTGGATCAACCTTAGGACTTCAAGAGCTGCGTGAATTATGTTTCGTATATCGAACTTGATAAAATGTCTATCAAGTGAGAATCTGATCACTTCTTTATGAAGTTTAGATCGGCGAAAAGTTTCATTCATCAAAAACCCGTGAACATCATGGATAGAGAAAGTAAGTCAACAATAAGCCTGATCTTATTCCCATAGTTATGTTTGATGAAACTCGCGCATTGTAATGAATTACACTTGTGAGAAAAGACCGAATGTGGAGGAAATACCCACATGGCTTTAACTATATAAGAAGCGAGTAGTAAGGTAAGATGATATTTGAGGACAAAGATCCTGTTTAGGGGTAAATGCTGTGACAATCCGTCAATTTATGGTTGATACTTTATTCTCAAATATTATTTAAAAATATTATTTTAATGTTATATTATGAACTCACTTATTTTTGGGAAGAAATTTGGATTTTACGTCTTGAAGTAGCATCGACTACGTCAAAACCGGAGGATTCTACGTTACGTGCTTACGTTTACATACACCGTCTTTGGTGACAGTCTGACATTTCAGAAAATAAATTTATCCGTGAATATTATCTTGAGATTTAAATTTGTGTTGGTTCATAAACTCACAAATTTACGAGAAGAGATTAGGACTTATGATTTTAATTTAACGTCCTTTACGACTAAACCGGAAACCTTAGGATTACGTATTTACGTTTTCGAACTCCGTTTTTGATGAGACAATTTTTATTAGATTCGTTTTGTGCCGTTGATTCATAATTTATAAAACGTTTTTCGTAAAACGACCCGAGCGCACGCAGATCGAGGAAACTAGAATCGAGGAATACCCGTAAATTAGCGGGATGGGACAAAATAATTTATCCCACCCCACTAATAAAGGGACGGCCAAGACTAGGGACACCACATCAAAGATGTGGCACCCTTACACTTATTAAGTTACACATGTAACTTAAGCTTCAATATGAAGCTACCTCATCCCACTAACTTGTCAAAACCACTAGCTAAACATTCCTTCCATTTCATACATGCAAAACAACCTACAAACTCTCTCACTCTCTCCAATTGTGCCGTCCCACCATCACACTTAAACACCATCATTATACAATCTTTAACAACAAACACTTGTTATAATTAACATATGTTAATCTCCATTCAAAGAGATGAAGATTGGTGCAAGTTATAACATCCAAAGAGGAGTTTATATGGAGTCTTAGGGCTGATTTTCCACAAGGAGTTCTTGAAGAATGGTGGTCTTGAAGATGGTCTTGGTTTATCACAAGTTTCTCCATCAAAATCCATGTCTTGATCACAACCTACATCATCATGGTGGTATAAAGATTGTTCTCCCCATCCTTTTGTTAATTTTGATTATGTAATCATGTATTTTCTTCTTAAATGTATATATGTATGATGATATATGATGATAAAAATATTATGTGGGGATTTGGTGTTGATAAACATGGATAAAAAGATGAAAAACTATATGTAAAAAGGTTAAAATCATGCTTAAAATGATGGCTGTATAAAACAGTAAAGAATCATATGATAAACTGATAAAATGACTTGAATAGATTAATATACAGTAAGCTATGAGTCTTGTACACATGTGAGAGTTGGCCATACAATGAAATCATTATATTGAGTGAGATATGATCAAAACAAGTTTAGAGTGCAAATCTGCATAGGCTGTTTTGGACGATTTTTATAAAATACTTAGAGGTTGATTCAACAGTAGCCATAGTAGAGTTAAATGGAGCACATATCATGTAGTTTATGCCATAAAAATTTGGGCTTCTATCTCCATATAAAACTCTATATATGGCTGTTTTGGTGAAAATGAAATTTAAAATCAGATTTGTATAATAAAAACTTATATAATATAAGCACTCACTTGTATATTTATAAAATATATACACATGAAAACCCACTAACTTATAATTTTCATTTATATAGATATGTATAAGGTTAAATAAATGGACTCTTTATAAAAATGGTAGTTGAATAAGATTTATAAGTTATAAAAACTATAAACATGATTTTTACGACTTTTTCGGCTATTACCGTAAAATTAACGTTTTTGTTAAATAAAACTTAGACGGTTGGACCCGTCCAAATGTAAACTTTCATAAACTCATATACTGATATATAAACATATATAACAAGTAAAAACCGATAAAACCCGAACTATATAACATACGGACATTAACGGGCTAAGTTAACATTATTGGACTAATAATACAACAAAATGAGCTAAAACACTTATAAACTTATTTATTGGGCTTAACCCATTTGGGCCCAACATGTAAAGTATAAATACTGATAATACAAGTATGAAATAGATTAATACAAGTTAATGAACTTATAATAGGCTTATTGGACCTAAAACACGTAAATAGGTAAAACTAGTAAACTAGTAAAAAGTTACCAATACATAAACACTAAAATGAGTAAATGAGAATATGTAAACCCACCTGATCATCATATATATAATCATCATATGTATACATAAATGTTATTTTGATAAAGTCACTGGACAAAAGTCTAAGACGAGTATTATTTGTCTAGGTTTCTGTGATTGAAGCACGTACCGTACATCCGAATCGCCGATAACCCGTTTTCCCACATCAATGTGAGTTCATAGCCTCGCACTCTTTTAAATGATTTTATGAAATGTTTTATAAACCCGCGAGGGAGATAACATGTTAGTTTTTATGAAATAGGACACTAGTTGTCCCGATTGTTTGTTTATTGATTTGGACCCGAATGATGGTATGACCCGATGTATGATTATATGACCCGATAGATGAAATGAAATGGATTATTAAAGTTCGGTTATGTCACTAAAAGTCCTATTAGCATGAATTGTGAACTACCGGGATTTGGTAGACGCTTATGCATATAATAGTACTATTTGGGGACGATCACCCCAGTTCGCGCCTTGACGGTTGATCCCCGTCGTGCCACATTGATTGGTAAGCGAATTTATGTATGAGAAGATTTCCATAGCGTGACCTTTGTGACGACACGCTAATTTAGATGGGCAAATTGAGTTTCGGGCTAGCTACCCGATGTTTGTTGTAGTAAGGTAACAATGTCATGCGGCTTATAATAATCCAACTAAAAAAAATACTTCTATATGCACTGAATTACGATATATTGCCTGACTAGGAATACGGGGTCTTATTATTGATTTTATGTTCGTGTTTTGGTTTCACATAACCATATTCATATAACGGTTTTTATTTAACTTTATACAACGTATAAAACGTATTGTATGATGTTTTTACGACATTGGCTCGTATAATGATTTTTAAGGCAAAAGCCTATATTATGATTTTTGATAAGGATTTATATAAAATGACTTTGGCTATTTTATGGCCTATTACAAAGAGTTGTACAAAATGATTTTCGGTAATAATTATATACCGACGATATATTGATGGTTTTATTAAACTCTATGAATTCACTCGGCGTTTTCGCTGACCTTTTCTTTTAACATGTTTTGTCTCAGGTACTTGAAGGTAATTCTCGAGAAGACAACAAGAATTCATGGCCCGCACTTAAATAATAATTTCCATTCAAATACTTTGTAAAACTTGTATGATATACAATGACTTGGGACCTATGTAAATTTTAATATTTATGAATAGAAATGCTTTATTATTAAACGACGCGATTTTTATGTATTGTCTATGATGTGAGTAATATGCTATCCCGTAACACCAACTAGTCTTCCGCTGTATTGAGTTGTATAAATTTGGGGGTGTTACACCTGTACCAACCATTACTTAGTCATAACTCCTACAACAATGATACATGAAACATAAATAAATGAAACTCATTTGTCAAAACTTATCAGAAAAAATTTTATGTGACTAATTATGAACTACTGGGGTTCAGTCCACATAGCCACAGTTCACGAGGAACATTATGCATGAAACAATGACACATGACTCAATATGAATGACGGTTGTCCATCCATATTAGTAAAACAATATCGATGAAAACATCAAGGTTAAAACCTCAAGGTGCTGAAAACATCATGGTTAAAACAACAATGCGCTGAAAACATCAATACGTGGAATAACAAACGTTGGCTTAGGAAGCCCCTGGTGACTACCCACTAGTCACATGTCGATTTTTAGAGCCTACAGGTCGAAGCCTTGGCTCTGATACCATAATTGTAACACCCCATTTTGATAATGGAATGTCACGCGTAATTATGGCGTGTCATCGAAGCATACAAGGATAGATGTCTAAAACATTACATGACCATAGGGATAACCGAAATCAAACATCGGTTCCCAAACATAAGCCCAAAACATAATAAAGCAAAAGAAATGAATGAAAGACTAAACAAGCATAAGTATATGAAGGCAAAAAGGAAAAGAAGTCTCTAGCAGCTTCCATCCTATGCACGTCCTCAAAATGCTCGGGTCTTTCCTTGGGTACCTGCCGTTTTGGGACATGGAAAGGAAAGTAACGGTTGAGCAAAACGCTTAGTGCACGGATATAGACATATTATGAATGACTAAAACATAATAAAGACTTAATAGCAGCAGAAATGTATAAGTCCTGGAAAACCTAGAACATGTTCATAAAACTGATTTTATAGTTTGAAAAGCCTTATGTTTATCTTATGAAAATTGTTTAACATATTTTACCATTAGCCTATATAGGTCATGAAAATCCACCGTGCATGAATACTTGGAGGGGTGACCTCATCATGCAAATTAGAGGGGTTGCCTCTAATTTAATATACTGGTTTTGGGTAGGAGGAATTAGCTCCTTGTGAAGGATGCAAGGCACACACCACATTCACACTGATTAATCTGCTTGAAAACATGTAACTAGGATGCACCCATACGCCCCACATGATAAATATAATAAATGGCCAAAAGCTGAAGGGACGCCACGAGCAATCACTCCGCCGTGGTGAAGTCATAACATCAATGCCTCTAATGTTAGGGTTATGGTACCTACATAACTAGGTGAAACTGGCCATGCATGTATATGGCTATAGGTATTCTAATTTAAACATAAGCAAGTCAAACATATAAACTTATACTACAGGAAAACATTTGGCTGCATACGGGAAATCCTAATAAGGAAAGAATGTCCATACTGAAAGGACGAGAATCCGTACCTTATGTCCAGTGAACGAAGAAGACGAATGGAAGAGAGTCCTCCTTCGGTATCACTAATGCTACATAAATACATACGTGTATAAGTATCTGATTACTACATACGTAACTTGTTTTATGTCATGTCTTAGCTTATTCTATACGTTCATGTCATGTTTTACTGTTTTAAGCTTTAAACCGTGTTTATCTTATATTCTGTCTATTCTGATTAAGTATTTCTGGTATTTCATGTATTATTATACTTACTGTGTAATAATAAGTAACTTTCCAAAAATAGCAGGTTTCCAAAAATAGAAAGTTTCCAAAAATAGAAAGTTTCCAAAAATAGAAAGTTACAAAAAATAGAAAGTTTCCAAAAATAGAAAGTTTTCAAAAATAGAATTACTCCTTAAAATAGATAAGTTTTGATATGTGTGTAAACACACATCTTTTCTACCACTTAATTACAATAATAACCGGACCAAAACGTGTATTTTATGTCTTTTATGTCGGAATTATGCGTGCTTTGTGTTTTTGTTGTGATTTAGGACGAAAAGGTGAAAAGTGGAGAAAACACGGGAATTCACAGGCATTTACGGACTTTTATTGAAGAAAAGATGAAAGACGAAGTCAAGAAGTCAAGAGTGCAAAAATAACGGAAGTCCAAGACCAATTCTGAAGATTTATCGAAGAAAAAGTCAAAAGACGGAAGTTTATCAAAAGCCGAAGAATTCAAGTCTATTTTATTGAAGAATTTAAAGACGAGTTCAAAGAAATCCCGAAGCCAAAAGTCCTTTAAGTCCAAGTTTAAAGAAGATTAGAAGAAAAGGACTAATGATGCAATTAATGAAGATTAAAAGAAGGAGGGACTTAATCTCGCAATTAAGAAGAAATGAAGGAGGGGAGGAAGCTTCCTTAATCCTCCCCTATAAATAGTCATTAGTTGTTAATCATTTTCTTTGTTGGCTAAGTGTGACAATTAGTCTTCCACTTTTAATTACCTTGTCATTTAAATACTTGTCAATTTAATTACCTTGTCTTGCACCTTAAATTCATTCAATTTCAAGTAAGTTTTCATTTAATTCTTGTCAATCTTTACTTTTGTGTTCATGTTCATGTTTTTATTTTGATTAGATGGGTTTTTGATTATTGTGGTTAAATTTGTTTGTTTTGTTGATTTAAATTGTTTGTTTATGTTTAACTGTTGATTTGTTATTAGTTTAGCTTAATCGTTTGCTTGATTTTGATTAATCTGCTTTAGATCTCTTGTTTCTGTGATTCCCTTGTTCTTCGGGGGGTCTGTTTGTGTTTCTGTATTCCCAGGAAAACTTCCGAGCCAAGACAAGAAAGGCTGTTCATTCGGAACTTTCAAAGTTCCGAACCAGTGGCTTTCATCCGGAACATTCAAAGTTCCGGATCAAGAGTGTTCATTCGGAACTCAAAAGTTCCGAGTAAAGACTTGCTCATTCGGAAGTCTCAAACTTCCGGATCAAGGGAAAGTTCCGACTCAACCAGGCTTCATCCGGAAGAGTTCCGTATCAGCAAAACTTCCGAGTCAGCATTGTTCATTCGGAACTCAAAAAGTTCCGGATCAATAGACTTCATTCGGAACTCAAAAAGTTCCGGATCAAGAAGATTTATTCGGAACTCAAAAGTTCCGAATCAAGAAGGCTTCACTCGGAACTCCAAAGTTCCGAACCAAGGGGCTTCATCCGGAAGTCTTCTGAGTCAAGGAGTTCAGGATCAAGATAGGTTCATTCGGAACTCAAAAAGTTCTGGATCAACTCAGAACTTCCGAATCAAGGTTTCTTTCAGTTTTATTTTAGTATCTGTTTTTAAATTTCTCTCTTTTATTTTCAAGCTTTATTTTTCCCGCCTTTTATTTAGTTGCACTTTAAATTTGCCTTAGCTTTATTTTAGTTTTGCCTTAGTTGAAGTTTTAGTCGCGTTTTAAGATTGCCTTAGGTAGATTTAAGTTTACGTCATTTACTAAAGTGCCCTTTAATTTCAGTCACGTTTTAAATACTTGCACCTATTTTACTTAGACTTAGATTTAAATTTACGCACTTTTACTTTAATTGTTTTGCACATTTATTTAAAAACTACAACGACAAATATTGTTTCACCAAAGAACAATAGAGTCACGTAGAGAACCTAGATCAATTCGTTAAGATATCGAGAATAAGAAATTTAATTTTTATACGGGCAAAAGCCATGTATCAAATGGCGCCGCTGCCGGCTCTTTTCGTAAAGATTAACGGTTTTCTGTGAGAGACGCGTTGCTTTTTGGGATCCGTTCACCTGTGAGCGTTATTTTTCTTGCATAAAAATTCAAAAAACCATAAAAATTAAAAATTGATAAAAACCCATAAAAATTAAAAATTTCAAAAATCCAAAAAGATTTTATCTTTATTGTGTATATATATTGTTTTTGTGTTTGGTTTCTTTTTCTTTTGCATTTTCAGGTGTATGCGTACTAGATCTTCTACTTATCAAGAGCCCGAGACTCAAGAAGATTTAGTTATGTCAGGTGTAAACAACAATAATCCACCGCACCCTAATAATAACAACAATGTTCTTCCACAGCCCGATCTTCGGACCATGGAGGAACTTTGTCAACCAACCATGTTTGGACGAGGAGGACCGATTGCGCCGATGCAAATCAACGCTCCTGGGTTTTCGTTGAAGCACCACATGATTCAGCAAGTACAAACAAACCCATTCCGTGGATTGCCTGATGACGATGCCAACAAACACCTCGACAAGTTCATTACAATCACCCAAAGCATGAAGTTGGTTGGTGCCACAATGGATGAACTTCGCCTACAACTCTTTCCACATACTTTATTACATCATGCCGAGAAATGGTTTGATCGTCTCCCGAAGAATTCTATTCACACTTGGGATGACATGACTCAAAGCTTTTTGTCGCGCTACTTTCCACCATCCATGGTCACAAGCCTTCGCAATCAAATCAGCGGTTTCATGCAAGACCCTGATGAATCTCTTTTTGATGCCTGGGAGCGATATAATGTCTTGATCGATAGATGTCCAAACCACAACATGCTCCCTGTAACCTTAATCGATACTTTCTACAACGGTTTGACTTTTCGAGATCGGGATACGATTAATGCAGCCGCCGGTGGCACATTCATGAAAAGGAGACCCGAGGAGTGTGGAGAGCTTATTGAGAACATGACTACTCACCACAAAAACTGGGATTCCTCTGCTTCTTCTAGGAACAACCCGAGAGTCAATGTTTCTTCCACTTCAGCAAACCCTGAGATGACCGAACTCACCCGCATGATGACCGAAATGAGCAAAAGTATTACGCTTCTAGCTTCAAACCAACAACAACAACAAGTTAAAGCGGTTGCTAATCCTTGTGAAACATGTGGCGGTCCTCACTCATACACCGATTGTCCTTCTACTCAAGGAAATCCGGAAAATGTGTATGCAGCTTATGGTAATTATTCACCGGAAAATTACCAAGCTAGACAACAAGGGGATAGAAATCTACTGAGTTACCGGTCCAACAACTACCTTTCACCCGGTTTTTCTCCTCAAAACCAAAACCCCGCCAACAACTACAATAGAAGCAACCAAATCCCACCAAGAGCTTCTAATCCTTATCACCCACCCGCTCAACAAACCCCACCTATAAAGACCGATGTTGAAGCCACAATGAGAACCCAAGGTGAGCAAATCAAGAATCTGCAAAGCCAAATTATCAATCTTAGAGGAGATATCACGAAGCAAGGAAATGAGATAAGGTCTGAGGTTCGTGATAATATTCAATCCTCCTTCAGCACTCAAACGACTGAATTAAAGAATATGTTGGCTAGTTTCTTGCCCACATCTCAACCTTCTACTTCAAGTTCTCTACCTTCAAACACCTTCACTAATCCGCGAGCCAATGTAAGTGCTATTACTACTCGTAGTGGAGTCACCATCGTAGGACCACCAATCCCACCCCCATCATCTACACCTCCTCCACCACCATGTATCCCTACTCCTCCTACACCTAGTATTAGTACACCATTACCGTCTCCGCCTCGTCATGACGATGTATCTCGGAAGGACCCTTCAACATCTCAACCTTTACCGACTACACCTTCACCTTCCACCTATAAACCTAAAATCCCATACCCTTCTCGCTTAGGCAAGACCAACGATCTAACAAAGGAGGACTCTCAAGTGTCAAACTATATCAAGATGATTTCTCAAATGGGCTTCAGCATTAGTTTTCTTGAAGCACTTGTCCACATGCCGAAATTTGTCAAAGCATTCAAGGAATTGCTTAGCAAGAAGGAGAAGCTGATTGAGCTCGCCAACACACGCTTAAATGAAAACTGCTCTGCAGTTATTCTTAAAGAACTTCCGAAAAAGCTTGGAGATCCCGGTCGTTTTGTGTTGCCTTGCGTGTTCAACAAAACTGAAGAATTTACTGCCCTTGCTGATCTCGGGGCCAGTATTAATTTAATTCCATTGAGTGTTTGGAAAACACTATCATTACCCGACCTCACTCCAACAAAGATGACTCTCGAACTTGCAAATCGTACTCTCGCTTACCCCGTTAGTATAGCCGAAGATGTGTTCATCAAAGTTGGCGCATTTACTTTCCCGGTCGATTTTGTCGTAGTTGATTATGAAATGGACCCTCGTATTCCTTTAATACTTGGTCGGCCATTCTTGAGAACCGGACGTGCTTTAGTGGATGTTGCCGAAGGTGAGTTAATCTTAAGAGTCGGGAATGACTCACAAATTTTCAAAATGGGGAAGCTTACAGGCAAATACTATGGACGAGAATCAGTGAATATGATTAATGTGCTCGATGACTTTACCGTCTATGACAATCCTCTATTCGAGTCTTCCACTGATAATCCACTCTTTGAAGATAATGTGGATGATTCTCGCTCCACTTTGGACGCTTCTCCCATTTATGATTCTCCACCGGTCTTTGATGCTTATGATGATGATTCTAGCTCAGATTCGGATTATTTTGATTGTACTTCTGAGTATCCCGAGCTGCCCACTTTCGATGATTTTGATGAGGCTGATACTCTCTCGAGCGATTCTTCACATGATGAAGATCCTCCGCCATCACTCGATCCTACTTTGGACGATTACTCATTTGAGGAAGATTTCTCTGAATTTTTCAACACTTACTTCCCTCATGAGAGTGATGCTCCTCCTTATGACTTTGAAGATTATCGTCTTGATCCTACTTTGGATTTGAAGAACATTCTGTCAAAGGAGAAGAAACCGGTCGACACCAATATCCGTTGCACATATGATTTGACACCTCTTTGTCCCCCTTCTGAGGACGAGGTTGTGCTTCTTTACGGATCGTCTTCACACTCTGCTGAGCCTGAGTGCTATTTTCCCCTAAAGGAAAAGGTGTTCGACCCCGGTATTGACATTCTACAGCCATCTCAGTATCCACCTGATGAAATAAAAGGAAAAATATTTGGAAATTTTGAAGTCATGCTTGCACTTCACCCTTGCTTCCACCGTGCTCCATCTTTGCTTAAGGGAACCTTGCCACTTCTTCTTTGGCTTGCCTTGTTCGCCTTAAGCTTGTGCTTATTGATGGACGAAAATTATGTCTTTGATCCTGGTGGATATGTTTCATGCTTCTTCCGTTGATGATCAAGGTCGAGTCAGGCTCACGACTCGGTTAACAAAAATCAAGCGCTTCTTGGGAGGCAACCCATGCATCTATCTTTTCGCTTTCTTTACCATAAGTGTAGGGGAGACCCGTTGGTTTGCTATTTCCTCTCCTCACTTCTTAATCAGGGATTCGAGCTTCAAAGACACACTCTTGATGACTCTTGACGACCCGTGATTTCGTGTTCCATTATTCCCGGTTCTATCCTAAACTCTTTTCGATTCACTATTTTATATTTTCTCAAATATTAAAATAGGAATCTCTTTAGTTGTCTTTTCCTTAGCGAGATTTAAACAAAGTGCACAATGTCCTAAGTGTAGGGGAGTTTACTTCCACATGCTTACACATTGAGGACAATGTTTATCTTAAGTGTAGGGGGGACTTCTATCGAAGTTAGGTGGTCTTTTCCTTGTATTTGTCCTCATTTTAACCGGAAAATCAATTTTTCGACATTTTTCAAAATTTTTGATCTATTTTGGCCTATTAGTTTTTACCTTTTATATAGTTATTTTCTTGCCTTATTAGAATAAATGTTTAATAAAGTGGTTTTAATTTTTAAACGTTGTGAATCTTTTGACTCAACCCGAGTTTACTCTAGCTAGTACCCTTAACGTGTTTAAGTCAAGTTTTGCTAGGCTTTTATATAGGGAGCTATAAAACGCGAAAGTCTTAACTCTCACGGGTTAAGAACAAGAACTTTTCGCAAGTCCCTATAATTGATCCTAGAGAGTCGTTTATCAAGGGAACTTTAAAACGCGATTTCTGAACTTGAAAAAGTCTAAGAATTTGCAAGATCCTATAGGCGACTCGAAAACCCAAAACTTTGACTTAATAGGCTAAGTATCCACGAGTCTCATTACTTGAGATTTTAAACTGTGGAGAACGAGAGATGATAGAGCCAATTATAAGTTCGGTATTCTTTCGGGAATTTATGTGAGTTAATTATGAGCCTATTCTCCCATCGCTTGCTAATAAATTTATCTGCTAATAAATAAGGTTGTACGATTTGAAAAGTTACTTAGCTTCTAGCCCAAGATCGTTTAAAAGTTGCTCGGTATGGATTAGAGTTCATAGCCAAGGCATAACTTATTGAAGCGGGATGCGAAGATTGGCGAGTCCGAAAAGGCCCTAACAAGGCATGAGGGCTATATTTTGTTGCTAAAGATCCAAAAGTGATGTGAAGAATCATTTATCGAAAATCAATATGAAGGATCGAGACACACGACGAAAAGCAAAAACTCCCAAAAGTCATGGAGAAGTGTATCCGAAAAGACCCTAACAAGGTATGAGGATAAATAGATCCAAGTCATAAAAGGAGACGGATCGTTGTATATCAAAGTCCAAAATAAAGATTGGATAAAAATGAAGAAGTCGTGGTCCAAGTATGAATCTCTCAAAACTTAAAGTGAAGAAATTCCATTATGAAGAGAAGACCATAATTTCATGAACGTCTCTCAAGGTTTGAAGTATGAAGTCGCTGCCAAATATCGGTCCGAGAAAGGTCTCAAATCGCGAACCGAGTTATGCCAAGATATGAACTTTATGAGGTCCCGAGAAGCAGTTTTAAAAGATTTTGTCCTTTAGCTAACTATTGATTAAATCGTTCACTTTATTTTCGGCCTAATAAACTATCGAAATAAGTCAAACAATGCATCCTCGTGATCATTCAAGACAATAATAAAATATAAGAGATACACCTAGGAATAAGGGAGTCTAAGTGAATAATTGGCCCACATGAGTTCGTGTTAGTTTACTAACTTATAATAACAATGATCTCGTTTTTAAGCTTGGCTTGGAGAAAGTGAAAACTTGAGGATGATGATTGTTCATGACATTTCCAAAAACCCGAGGTATGCTTTTGATTTCTTTATTTTGTATATTTTTAATTTTCTATCTCTTTAATAAAGGCCACTATGGATTGATTATGATGAAAAGTGTAAACGTGCTTTGTAACTAATGCATTGCATGAGGACATTGCAATGATCAAGTGTAGGGGATTTGATATGTGTGTAAACACACATCTTTTCTACCACTTAATTACAATAATAACCGGACCAAAACGTGTATTTTATGTCTTTTATGTCGGAATTATGCGTGGTTTGTGTTTTTGTTGTGATTTAGGACGAAAAGGTGAAAAGTGGAGAAAACACGGGAATTCACGGGCATTTACGGACTTTTATTGAAGAAAAAGATGAAAGACGAAGTCAAGAAGTCAAGAGTGCAAAAATAACGGAAGTCTAAGACGAATTCTGAAGATTTATCGAAGAAAAAGTCAAAAGACGGAAGTTTATCAAAAGCCGAAGAATTCAAGTCTATTTTATTGAAGAATTTAAAGACGAGTTCAAAGAAATCCCGAAGCCAAAAGTCCTTTAAGTCCAAGTTTAAAGAAGATTAGAAGAAAAGGACTAATGATGCAATTAATGAAGATTAAAAGAAGGAGGGACTTAATCTCGTAATTAAGAAGAAATGAAGGAGGGGAGGAAGCTTCCTTAATCCTCCCCTATAAATAGTCATTAGTTGTTAATCATTTTCTTTGTTGGCTAAGTGTGACAATTAGTCTTCCACTTTTAATTACCTTGTCATTTAAATACTTGTCAATTTAATTACCTTGTCTTGCACCTTAAATTCATTCAATTTCAAGTAAGTTTTCATTTAATTCTTGTCAATCTTTACTTTATCTTGTTAATCTCTCATCTACCTTTCTTAATCTTTGATTTCTATGTTTATGGTTGTGTTCATGTTCATGTTTTTATTTTGATTAAATGGGTTTTTGATTATTGTGGTTAAATTTGTTTGTTTTGTTGATTTAAATTGTTTGTTTATGTTTAACTGTTGATTTGTTATTAGTTTAGCTTAATCGTTTGCTTGATTTTGATTAATTTGCTTTAGATCTCTTGTTTCTGTGATTCCCTTGTTCTTCGGGGTGTCTGTTTGTGTTTCTGTATTCACAGGAAAACTTCCGAGCCAAGACAAGAAAGGCTGTTCATTCGGAACTTTCAAAGTTCCGAACTAGTGGCTTTCATCCGGAACATTCAAAGTTCCGGATCAAGAGTGTTCATTCGGAACTCAAAAGTTCCGAGTAAAGACTTGCTCATTCGGAAGTCTCAAACTTCCGGATCAAGGGAAAGTTCCGACTCAACCAGGCTTCATCTGGAAGAGTTCCGGATCAGCAAAACTTCCAAGTCAGCATTGTTCATTCGGAACTCAAAAAGTTCCGGATCAATAGACTTCATTCGGAACTCAAAAAGTTCCGGATCAAGAAGATTTATTCCGAACTCAAAAGTTCCAAATCAAGAAGGCTTCACTCGGAACTCCAAAGTTCCGAACCAAGGGGCTTCATCCGGAAGTCTTCTGAGTCAAGGAGTTCAGGATCAAGATAGGTTCATTCGGAACTCAAAAAGTTCTGGATCAACTCAGAACTTTCGAATCAAGGTTTCTTTCAGTTTTATTTTAGTATCTGTTTTTAAATTTCTCTCTTTTATTTTCAAGCTTTATTTTTCCCGCCTTTTATTTAGTTGCACTTTAAATTTGCCTTAGCTTTATTTTAGTTTTGCCTTAGTTTAATTTTTAGTCGCGTTTTAAGATTGCCTTAGGTAGATTTAAGTTTACGTCATTTACTTAAGTGCCCTTTAATTTCAGTCACGTTTTAAATACTTGCACCTATTTTACTTAGACTTAGATTTAAATTTACGCACTTTTACTTTAATTGTTTTGCACATTTATTTAAAAACTACAACGACAAATATTTGTTTCACCAAAGAACAATAGAGTCACGTAGAGAACCTAGATCAATTCGTTAAGATATCGAGAATAAGAACTTTAATTTTTATACGGGCAAAAGCCATGTATCAAGTTTCTAAAAATAGAAAGTTTCCATAAATAGATCAGCTGCCTGAATTAAATAAGTTTCTAAAAATAGAAAGTTTCCATAAATAGATTAGCTGCCTTAATTGAATAAGTTTCTAAAAATAGAAAGTTTCCACAATTAGATATAAGCTAGTTAAATAAGCTAAGTATATAAGCTTAAGTGTTTTCTGATTATTTTTCTAAGTCATAATGATATAAGGTATAGTTTATTAATTATTACATGTAATTTAAATAAACTATAGGTTAAAAATATTTAATTAAATATATCATGTTTTTAATTAAATAAAGTTAAATACTTAGCTTAAAACATGTATTATTAATTATTAATAACATAACCTAAGTCATGTTAATTAATTAATTATAGCCATGGTTTTTAATAATTAATTAATTATAAAGTCTAGAAAAATATAAATACTTAGGTTAAAAATTCCATGATCTAATAATTAAATTATAACCTAAGTCATGTCTTATTAAATTAATATGTCATGTTCTATTAATTTAATTTTTAACATATGATTATTAAAACATAACCTTAACATAAACCATGAACCGGATCGTGACTAGAAATCATGAACCGGACCCGAAATCAACACCATACCCCGAACCACTTCGGGGTTCTCCCTTGTTTGCTGCTGCCGTGGGACCCACACCACCAAACCGAGACCATGAGGTCTCGGTGTTGGTCCATAAGCCAAGCCGAGACACCCCCTTGGTCTCGGTTAGGCGCCGGCCTACATCAAACACCCCAAAAATCCTTGTTTTGATTTACCCCATAACCATTTACATGTTTCATTAATGTTTTTAATTAGTTTTTAAAAACATCGTGATCTTATGTAATTTATTCAATCAAAACATAAAAGAAAAGGATTAAAAGGTTATACCGAATACGTGGATCGATCAAGGATGAACACACACGAATGCTTGTAAAAATTCCAAGGTTAAAATCAAACTGAATCACCCCTCCATGGTGATTGTAGGTGGCGGACAAAGAGGACAAAAGGAAGAAGGAAGAAAACTTTTAGGGTTTTTTGTTATTTTTCCTGTAAGGTGAAAATGACCAAAATCTTTCATAATTCTATGTTCTAGTAAAAATTAAAATGGGCTTGGCACATTCTTCCTTCCTAATTTCTTGGGTAGGGGCCCACATAAGGGTAACCCGTACATTTCTCGAGTCTAAATAACATAGTGTGTTCTCGTGTTCGTAATTTGCGTGTTTTAATTAGTTATCGATCGTGACTTAATATATTTATTCGTGTTCGTGATAAATATATATATACGTAATTAATATTAGCTCGTGATTAAATTACGTTCATGATTTCATGATCGCATGTTCGTGATTAATTATAGTTTGAATAATTATAGTGTGTTCATACGTAATAAATACTTATCGTGTTCTAACACGTACATAATACTTAAAATTCTTGTACGTGAACGTAAACATATTATAAAAGGAATGTTCTAATTATGTACGTACGATCTTAAGGGTACTATTCATGGTAAAAGCATGCGGGTTTTACAGAATGCCTATGGATTGGTTCACAAAACAAAATTTAAATGAAAAACACATGTGACTAAATATGGACAGTCCTGTATCAACCATTACTTAGTCAAAAACTTAACAGAAAACAATGATGCATGAAATGAAATGAATAAAATTTACTATTAGATTAGGAAGACTCTCGTGACTATCCACTAGTCACAGGTCAATTTTAAGAGCCTACAGGTCGAAACTTTGGCTCTGATACCATAATTGTAACACCCACTTAGATAAGTGGACTGTTACGTAGTAATTATGGCGTGCCATCAAAGCATGAAAGGTAAATGTCTAAAACATTAAATAACCATAAAGAAAACCGGATATCAAAATATCGGTTCCAAACATAAGCTCCACACACAATACATAAGTATCGAAATGTATGAAAGGACTAAACAATGTCCAGCAAAGCAAAAGTATGTAAATGCATTAAAAGAAGTGAAGACAAAGGAGCCTCCATCCAAATGCACGTACTCTTGGAGATCCTAGCTTTGCCCTTTAGTACCTGCCGTATTGGGACATAGAAAGAAATACGGCTGAGCAATACGCTCAGTGTGCGGATATATGACAATGAAATGAAAAGCATAAACATAAGCAAGAAATGAAAAGAAATAAATTATATCGGAATAAGTGTAAGTCCTGGAAAACCTGGTGTAAGTTTATAAACTAGTTTATATTCTGAAAAGACTTATGTTTATTTTATACTGAAAACTGTATTTTAAATATGCCCAGAGCCCATATAGGTCATGAAGTATCAACGTACATGCATACTTAGAGGGGTGACCTCATCATTCAATTAGAGGGGTTGCCTCTAATTATAATACTCTGGGTTGGAGGGATCAACTCCATGTAACGGATGCAAGGCACACACCGCAGTTACCATGTAATCATGCTAAACTTGTCTTAGGATGCACCTATTTACCCCCACATAATAAAAATAAAATAGGCCAAATAACTGAAAGGGACGCCGCGAGCAATCACTCTCAACGCGGAAGAGTCATAACATCGGTGCCTCTAGTGTTATGGTTATGGTACCTCCATAACTAGGTGGAACTGGCATGCATGTATATAGCTTAGGCAATCTAAAATATTAATCATATTAATTACTGATAAGTTTAATGTAAACTACTGGGTAAAACAGATGGCTACAAACAGGGAATCCTAAGTATAGGAAGAGAGTGTCCTTACGGAAGGACAGAATATCCATACCTTATGTCCAGTAATGAGAATGAAAATGAATGCAGAAGATCATTCCGACTTCACGATATCTACATAATAAAAAGGACATGAATGAGTTGTCCGCTTAACTTATATTTACTGATTATTGGTTTACTTGACGTGTTCTTAACTCGTTTTACTTGTTCTTGCTTTATCATGTGATTCTTAATGTTTCATGTGTTTTAGATTAGTATATTTCATGTTTTATGTGTTATAGTTCTTGTTATAACATAATGAGTAACTTTCTAAAAATAGTAGGTTTCTATATATAGTAACTTTCCAAAAATAGCAGGTTTCCATATATAGTAACTTTCCAAAAATAGCAATTTTCTATAAATATTAAGTTTCCAAAAATAGAAAGTTTCCATAATTAGTAAGTTTCCAAAAATAGAAAGTTTCCATATTTAGTATGTTTCCATAAATAGCATGTTTTCGTATAAAATATATTTCCATAAATAGCATGTTTCCATATTTAGTGTATTTCCATAATTAATAATAAGCTTATTAAATAAGTAAAAATGATAAATCCTATAGTTTTAATAAGCATATTATATATCATGATTAATTCTATAGTAAAGTTTAATTATAATTAATACTTAGTTTTAACATATGATTATTAATTAATAATAATAGTACATGATATCATAAGTATTTATTAATTAATAATATTACATGATTTAATAATTAAACTTTACCTTAAAATGAATATAAATTAATTAACGAAAGTTTTCTTTATTAATTATGAGTACATGAATAATTATATTAATAATTATTTTATCCTAAAGTTTATTTAAATAAAATGAACATAACTTATACCATGGTTTTTATTTAAATAAATTATAACATAAGTCTTGATTATTAATTAATTTAATTTAACCATGTATTAATTAAATAAATTAATTAATAAAATTTAACATAACATGTTTTACAAAACTTAGCCAAACACACCCCTTGGTGTGTTTGGTCTTAACCGAGCCCCTACGAGAATCCAACCGAGACCATGGGAGGTCTCGGCTTCGCCTCGAAACATACAACACACCATAGCCGGATGACTTTGGTTGCTGCCGACCACCACCAACAGCCACCGGCAACACAGCCGGTGCCAATGCTGGTCCAAACATACCCCTGGCCTAGCCAGGGTTCCCCCTGTCGTGCACTATGTTCCCACCGAGACCCTTGCAGGTCTTGGTTACCACTTCCAAGCCACGCATCCCCACTGCTGGGCAGTTGGGGTTGCGGCTGACCTTAGAAAACCACCGCCGCCCCTATGTGGGTTGCGGATGGTTGGAAACAAAACACCACCGAGACCTTGCTTGGTCTCGGTTTGCTTCCAACCTGAACAAAACCAAACCAAACCCTTAATTCCTTATTTTAATTACATGTTTCTTACTTGTTTTTAATGATCCAAAAACATAGAACATAATTAAATAAAAAGATTAAAGGATTGATGATACCAATCGCGTGTGATTAAAGGATTTGAACTAACACAATACCGTATTTATCAAAGATCATAAATCCAAAAATCGTCCTTGTGCTTGTGTTTTGTTCCACGGCCAAAAAAGGAGAGAGAGAGAGAGAGAGAGAGAGAGAGAGAGAGAGAGAGAGAGAGAGAGAGAGAGAGAGAGAGAGAGAGAGAGAGAGAGAGAGAGAGAGAGAGAGAGAGAGAGAGAGAGAGAGAGAGAGAGAGAGGAGAGGAGAGCTAGGTTTTTTTAATGTTTTCTATAAAAGTGGAATTATGAGATC